>OU343220.1:179239331-179356431 GCA_910596185.1 Chrysanthemum makinoi
AAACAATTGGCTACTCGAGGAATGGCTTTTGGTAAAGAGATTCAAATCCATTAAGTTTTTCTTAAAAGATTGCTAGGGACTAGCAATAGTTTAGTGTGGGGGATTGATGAGTGTGTAAATACTCATCATTTTTTGTCAAATCTGAGCGCAAAACATTTAAAAACACTTCGAAATGCATCAAAATACTGGAAATATTCCAAAATTGTATTTTATATGTTTCAGATGCAAAATGTTTAAAATGGGATGAAAATCGAGCTAAGTTTGCATAATTGGCGGTTTAGGTCCACTCAACTTTCAAATCTTATTAAAATCAGTCCACACGAGCATTTGTTTTGAAAATAAAAGTCAACCCAGAGTCCTTTCAAAATCAAATTTGTAAAAAATGATCCTTGGGTAAAAAGTTTGGAGAATTTACAAGTTTGGTCCTTGAAGTTTTCAAAATTGGCAAAAATAGTCCTTGGAAGTTTAAAATGGAAAATTATCTTTTATATGGTCCTTGTACTAATGAAACTTGGCATGTTTGGCCCGATAAGTTTGGGAAAGCTAGGTTTTGGTCCTCAAGTTACGCCAAATTACAAGATTGGTCTTGTGTATTAATTTCAAAGCTTGACCCTTGACCGCCTTGAACCCATGCCAATATACCACTTGACCCGCGGACGGGTTGGGTGGGTTGGGCGGAACTAGGGGCGTTGACGATCTCCGAATATGCAAAGCCCGGACACCCATCACTCCAGCTCGCGCCACACCACCACCCCATCACTCCACCTCCACAACACAAAAATGCATTTAATGCCCTTTCCTTCACAAGTCATCATACCAGGTGGCAAATATAGTTTTGGGCCAAAAATGAAATCAACGGTTTGGATTAATTAAAGCCATCCAATGGCTAGGGATGAAGAAGAGATGATTTCGGATGACTATTTATAGAATGAAACAGAGAAATCAAGTGTCCTTTGTTTTTAGACCTTTATTATTTTCTCTTGTAATCGATTTTAATTTTGAATGTTAAAGATTTCGGGTTTTGTGTTAATTGTACCTTACAAGTTAATTCAAGTGTAATTTAAGAGTTTTACGCAGTAATTTCTATTTTCTGCTTTATACGTCTTTCCTTAAATCATTTCTTGTCAAAATTAAGTTTTAATCTGTTTAAGTTACTCAAAATAGTTTGTTTTAGCTTCTCAAAAGTTAATTAAGTTAAGTGGAGAAAATTTATTGGGTATTGCACAATTTTCATATTAGGTCAACAAAAGTCAAAATTACAATTCATGAGTAAATTGTTACGTATTCTTGATATGATGATGGATATGGGTTATTTTGTATCGATTTGGGTTGAAATGCGGTTTAGAATAGTAGTATTCTCATTTCAAGTAACATGCCATAGTGGCAAGACCTTTGTAAGTCCTATTTCTATCGATCTTATTAGGTATTATAATTGATATTGACTTGTTTAATTGTGTTTACATTAGCTTAATATAGCTATTAGTAATTGATTTAGGTTGTAGTTTATCTCTGCAATTAAGATTGTGTTAGTTTGAGTTCCTATAAGTCATAATTTGTTTAGAATAGTAGAGTTAGTATTTGAAGGTTTGGATAGTTAATAAATCCTGCATTCAGTTCTATTTCATTATATTAGACTTAGAATGGTAGCTCATTAAGTGAAATAGGTTGTTAACTGTGTTTAATTTGCATTTCAGTTTCATAAAGTAGTGTTTGGATAATCGATTAAGCTTTTGCCTTAGAGGTTAGATTCGGTGATTTAGGTTAGTTGCATGATCATATTTAGTTGCATATAGAATATTTAGATCATAAAACTGCACTTGCATCTCTTTAAAAGTCAAAATCATTTTCATATCTAATTCATTTTGCACATGGTTAGGAATAGATTAGTATAACACTTCATTTAGGTTTAGAATCAGTTAAGTTAGCTAAATTTAGTCTTATTACATCTTATAACATTGAAATCAGTCCTTAAATTGCATTGGAAGTTCAATAGAGTAAACATTCCAATTACTGTTTGAAAAAGTCAAAAATTCCAAATAATGTTCAAATAGGTTATAGTTTTGATTTTTCATTCCTTCAATATAGGGCCAAATTAGATGAAATTCTGGATTCTAGCTCTTTGGTTGATTTGTCTACTTTGTTTTGGTCATTTTAGTTAATTTTTAGGAATTTTTATAGCTAGCTTAATCTAGGCTTAAAGTAGCTAGTTAGAGGGATTTTGGCATAGTAGAGTTAGAACATGATATGTAGCTTTTATGCCTCGGTTTGTGCTATTTAGGTTCAATTCAGTTCTTGAAGGAAGCATATCAGTTATTTTAGGTCATTTTGAGCTTTAGTTAGCTTATAGTAGCTTATAGGTAGCTTATTGCTTATTTTCATGTGCTTATTTCATCAATTTCATGCCCATTTGCTTAATGTACCATAGTTAGCTGTTTCTATTATTTTTCATGGATTCTCATATCATTTTATATACTTATCCGGAAGTTTTCATAATTTTATCAGCTTATTTGCTATTTTTCTGCATTTTAATACATTTTCTAGCATTTTTAAATAACATTTAATCCTTATAATTCATAAAATGTTCAGAAAAATGCAATTTAAATTTTCTTAGTTTTAGAAAAATAAAAATGTCTTAAAAGTATTTTTCAAGATTTTTCCTAGTTATTGTAGTATTTACTAGAATTTAATTAGTTTTAAATTGTATTAAATTCATAATAAATTGGGAAAAAGTCAAAAAATGTGATTCCAGTTTCTAAAATTCTTTTTAGTCATTTAAGATTTTTGAAAAATAGTTTTGTATTTTTCTAGTTTATTTTCCTAATTTTTAGTATTTTAAGTCTATTTTAAATATTTAAAATTAGTTTTTAATTCAAATAAAATCAAGAAAAATCCAAAAAAAATAGTTTTAAATTTCCAATAATTTTCATGCATCATTAGGATTGTAAAATGTATTTTCCATCCGTAGGTATTTTACTTCTTTATTTTTCGTTTTTCGTGCGTTCACGTAATTTTATTTAAACGTCACGTTTAGGTTTTAAACATGTCGATTTTAAATATAACATTAAAATGACTTCAAAGTCTTGATTAGATTTAATTTCCTTAGTGTAATCAATCATAATCCCTTTCTGTTCAATATCACCCGGTCTGATCGTTGTAATACAGTTTCACACCTCGTTGGGACTTAACGACTAGGATACACCTTTATACTCCTGGACTTAATTGCATTCGTTTACAGTTGTTTGACTTTTATTACGGTTGACCATTCACAAGTGGTTGACTAATAAAAGATAGACCGTTCGGAGCCGATCATTGTCAAAGGCTTCAAAAACAAATTCATGGTTATGGCATCGTCGTCAACCACTTGAACTTGGCACCATAAATGATCTCTCTAGAAAGGACTTAGTAATAGGCTTACCTAGACTAAAGTATGAAAAGGATCATCTTTGTTCGGCATGCCAATTGGGAAAAAGCAAGAAGTATGCCCACAAACCCAAACCTACAAACTTCGGTTATGGAAGTTCTTAATACCATTCACATGGACTTATGTGGACCCATGAGAGTGTAGAATATTTTCGGGAAGAAATATGTGTTAGTTGTGGTTGATGATTACTCTCGGTTTACTTGGGTTAAGTTCTTAAGGACAAAGGATGAAACTCCAGATATCATCATTAAACTTATCAAAGCAGTGCAGGTTCGACTTAACAAAGCTGTCAGAATCATCCGAGCAGACAATGGGCTGAGTTTGTTAATAAAGAACTTAGTGGGTTTATAAAAGTGTTGGAATCGGTAATCAAAGAAGTGTTCCACGAACTCCTCAACGAGCGGTGTAGTTGAAGGCGTGTCTTGTGGGCCGCAAGAACAATCTTGAATTTACTCAAAGGTTCCAACGTTTCTCTGGGCTGAAGCCATTGCCATTGCATGCTACACTCAAAATCGATCCCTAATTCACACTTCTCATGGAAAAACTCCATATGAACTTGTCCACATCGAAAATCTAATCTTTCATTCCTTCGTGTGTTTGGTGCATTGTGTTATCCAACTAATGAGGGTCAAGACTTAGGAAAACTTAAAGCTAAAGCGGACATTGGAGTATTTGTAGGATATGCACCAAGCGAGAAGGGATACAGAATCTACAACAAAAGAACCCGAAATTTCATGGAAACAATTCACGTTACGTTCGATGGTAGACGGTCAAATGGCTCAGGACAATTCGGAAGCATCACAACCTTCATCAAGTAGTCCCATCCTAGTTACAATCTGCTTGTACCACCTGGATGAGTTAAGATTTGGATCACTATTAGCCAATTGCTAATGTTAGTAAATCCATCACAGAGACTTCCCTATCCCTGTCAATGTAGATAACCCTTCAATTTCTATGTCATTGAGTCAAGAGCGCCTGCTTCTGATCACTCGGTATCATCTTCAATTCATCAATCATCAAGTGTACATCATGGAATTGTTTATGGCACCTATGATGGAGTAACCCTTACTACTCCGAAGATGATCCCTTTGAGAACATATTTGCTCCGGAACCATCATCCGAACCATCTTCATCGAGGAGAAACGACTCACTACTTGAGTTCCTCAACAACAACCACACGAAAACCTTTGAAAATGGACTCATGATCATCCATTGGACAACATCATTGGAAATCCTCTCGTCCGGTATCCACCGCGTAAACAACTTGCTCGCGATGCCTTATGGTGCTTCTTCACTCATCTTTGTCCAAGGTCGAACCAAAAGACGTTAAAGCTGCAATGAATGAAGACAGCTGGTTCAATGCCATGCAAGAAGAAATTCATGAGTTCGATCGACTGGGTTTGTTGTTGTTGTTGTTGTTGATCGACTAGATGTATGGGAATTAGTACCTACTCCGAACTATGCTATGATCATTGCTCTAAAGTGGATCTTCAAAGTAAAACTTGATAAGCATGGTGATGTATTAAAGAACAAAGCTCGATTGGTTGCAAAAGGATACTGTCAAGAGGAGGGTAATTGACTTTGAAGAATCATTTGCTCTAGTTGCACGTATCGAGGCAATAAGAATCTTCTTGGCTAATGCTGCAAGTAAGAACATGGTAGTCTCGGATGGATGTAAAGCGGCTTTTCTTAGAAGATCTTAAAGAAGTCGTATCACGTCGTAACCTGAAGGTTTTGTGAATCAATCCTACTCATGTCTATCGCTTGAAGAAGGCTCTTTCTACGGTTTTGAAGCAAGCTCCAAGGGCATAGTATGATACGTTATCAAAGTTTCTTCTATCTCTTGGATTGACAAGGAGGTTGATCCGACATTGTTCAGCAGAAAGTCGGGCAAACATTTAATTCACGTTCAAATCTATGTTGATGATATTATTTTTGCCTCGTACGACCCCAATGAATGTGACGTTTTTTATAAGGAGATGGGCTCTAAATTTCAAATGTCAATGATGGGACAAATGTCATTTTCTTGGGATTACAAATTTCACAAAGTCCCGGAGGCATTTTATTAATCAATCTAAATATGCAAATGAAATTTTAAAGAAATTTGGATTTGACACTTGTGACAGTTGACACTCCCCATGGTGGAACGTACCAAAGCTGGATGAGGACCAATCGGGGATCATGGTATATCAAACGAAATATCAAGTATGATTGGATCACGATGCACCTCACACCAATAGACCGATATTACGTTGCGTTGTATGCATGTGTGCTAGATACCGGCTAAGCCTACAAAAAGCATTGAAGCGCTTAAGCGGGTCTTCGGTACCTCCAGGAACCATCAACATGGGACTTTGGTACGAAGGACGGTATGTCACTAACAGCCTATCTGCAGATCTTGCGACCATGCGAGGATGTCAAGATACGTCGAAATGCGTCTGGAGGTGCTTTCGGTTTTTGGGTGATAAGCTTGTGATCACGGTCTTCAAAAAACAAATGAGTACTTCTATATCCTCACAGTGGAATACATAGCCATGTCATCTTGTTGTGCTCAAATCCTATGGATGAGATCCCAATTATCGAACTATGGCTTTGAATTCAACAAAATCCCTCTGTATTGTGATAAAAAAGTGCCATTGCTCTCTCTTGCAACAATGTTCAACATTCAAGAGCAAAGCACATCGACATTCGACATCATTTCATTAGGGAACAAGTGGAAAAAGGTGTGGTAGAACTCTATTTTGTGAGGATGAATACCGGTTAGGACATCTTCACCAAAGCTCTTCCTAGAGAATGTTTTGAGTTTATCCTTCCACGACTTGGTCTAAGAGCCTTCAAGGAAACACTCAAGCGCCTTCAAGAGGGAAGGCGAGGAGTAAATGGTTTTCTTCATCTATCTCTTGTATATATTTATTCAAAAGCAAAATACAAAATTTCAAAACCCACAAAAGAAAATAGAAAAATATAAAATTTTCAAAATCCATAAAAATTAGAAAATCTTGAAAAATCCCAAAAATATTGTTATTTTGTCATGTTTTTCTTATTCGATATCATCTACAGACTTTGTGTTGACATTCAAAGAAACATCACGGGTTTTAGATGTTCTTGAATGTACATAAATTGCTTAAAAAAAAAGGGAGAAAATGGTGGTTTATTGTCATTTCAGCAATAAGCGTTTTAAAAGGAAAGAACAGAGCCATGCTTAATCTTATTTTTCAAATCTCATGCTCAGATTCTTAAAACAAATGTTTGTCACCAAAAAGACAAATGTTTTCTTTACAAATATTTTTCCGTCTAATGATTCTTCTGAAAAATATTTGTCATCTAATGAAAACAAAATTGCTTTGAAAATACCTCGGACTCTATTCTTGAAAATCATCCGGGCTTTATCTTTGTCAAACTCTCTAACACTCAATCAACAAATCATGTCATTGATTGAGGGGGAGAATGATTTCAATTCAATCAAAAAGGTTATTTTTCAAACAATGAGCACGTAAAAGAGCAAGGTCTACTTTTGGAAAATCAAAAAGAACAATGTGTTATACAATTGATTCAAGACCTTGGATAATGTTATGTTTTCAAAAGATATTTATGCATGATCGATCAATGGAGTTTAAAGTCTCAAAATCTAATCCTTATCAGTTAAAATGTTTTTCAAAAGCAAGTCACTATTCTCCTCAAAAACTCTCAAAATTTAATTTAAATCAATAGAAATCACAACTCTCAAAGGATTTGAAAATTGTGATCGGGGGAAAATTTGTGATTTAAATTGGATTTAAACTGATAATTAGATAAATCGTTTTATACGTGATTAACAAACTCTCCTCCTGCATGTGCCAAAGCGATTTCAAATTTTCCATGCACATGTTAAGGGAGAGCATTTATATCAAATCAAAATGGATTGAAACATGATTGATTTGTCTCTAAGTCGATTTTCCTAATATGTGTTAAAATTTTCAAAATCGGTTGCATATTGAGGGAGCAAAAGTTTGAAAACCATTCTTTCGAAAATATCTTTAACTGTATGTAAAACACGATTTTGATCGGGGAAGTAATGTCGATATTTTTAGAAAATAATTTATCAAAGAAGGGAATTCTTCCTCTTGCCTCCATGTGTTAAACTAACTTCAAATATACGATGTACATGTTGAGGAGCGTTTTTCTAAAATATCAAAAACTATTCAGGTACAAAATGCTTTGATAATATATCACAAGTACCTAGATTGTTTTTCAAATGGTTTTCAATTGGTTCCAATGGCTGATGAACAATACCAAAAGACCGACCAAATTTACTTTATGTATGGTGATATAAGGATGGTTAGGTTAGGTATTCGTTCCACGATCCCAAGAACGGAGGGATCTACCTAAGGACAATCCACTAGATAGTGTAGAGTTCTTAGGTATGATGAAAAAAGGAGAAAAAGTGAGATATGGGAAGAGTCGCGGTGAGATAGAGCTAGAACTGGAATAAACCCAATAAGGTTCTAGTATGAAGTCTCATTAAGCAGAGGGGTTGAAGAATGACAAAAGAAATAAATGCGAAAAGGGTGAAAAGAAATAGCCCTCCATTATTTTCAACCTTAGAGGCGAAACCGGTTCAATTCCTATATTCTTGGTCTTTACCTAGGTAACACCGTTATTGAACAAGGCGTCATGGACCCATTGGCCTTGCACTACATCTTCCCAAGCTACTCAAGTTCCTCTTAAAAGGACTTGTTTCATTCTCCAGGGAGAACCTACATTATCTATCGACTTTCTCTTAGAGATGGTTGATATTGAACAAGAGACCCTCTCCACTAGTCTCGGCATAGGAACCAATTATGCACTATTGAGTCTAGAGCCACGAGATCATCAATAAATCTCATTAGGACGATCAATGAAGACTCTCTGTTTCACACAATGTGGAAAGTGAGAATATATTTAAGAGTTCTACGCATTATCCTTGTGGTATTGCCAGAACATCTGAGTGATATGCTAACATATTCACAATGAAGATGGAAAGCCTTCTAGAGCCAACATCAAACAAGATCTTGGTAGGTGGCATGTGAGATCTATCCAATAGATCAACCATGTGACAACTGAACAGAAACAATGGGGCGATTCAAAATTATGAATCAATCCTGGTTCAGGTTATGGATTGACGGATACCTTTGAAAAACCAGTCGTTGTGCTCAAAATAGTTTTCACTAGCACATTGACTGTGTATTAATATTTCAAATTTAAGAGGTGTTTATGATTGATAACTGATTTTCCTTAAAACCTTCGTTGTACTGTAAAAACATTTTATTGAGCAGTACAGATTGTTTTCAAATCATTTTATCAATCGGTGAATCTCAAATTATTTGGTTCACTCACTCCGTGTTGTCTTCTTTGAGACGTTCGGTTTGAGAACATTTAGAGCATTTCGAAACCCTGTCAAGGAGATTATTTGGAATTATACCTGATCACAGGCAGTACTTGTACTGATCAACGGGGAACCGTGGGCCGTGTACCTCAATTCAACGAAAGTGATCAAAGACACTTTCGTGGCTTTATTGCTAACTGTTGTATGCAGGTACACCAAAAGTTTCTGGTGTCGGAATGGAGAGGTCAATCCATAGCCACATGCTCACACATCACATTCATTTCAAAATAAATCATGATTAGTGCATCAATGACTCTAATATTCTCACTCCATGCTTCTGCTACGCTGCTGCAAATATCATGAATCAACTAAAGCTTCCGCTACTTTAATGAAAAGAAATCATGATCCAGAATGTGAGCATGTCGGTCCAATGTCACAACATTACATAATGTCAACACTACAATGGAAGAGTCGAGATTTATGCAGGTGATCTCGTGGCTCAAAACTTATAGTCACGTGGATGAGTTAAAGACCTCCACTTGAATTATCCAAACATGCAAAACATGAAGAATCAAAAACTACGAGCTACAGAGCAATGAACTTAAACAAGAATCCAAGAACAATCTTAAATGTAATATCTGTTAGTATTCTGTGTAATTTGAGGTGACCTCCCTTAGGGGGAGTGATTAGCAGTTTCCAAAACACGTCAAGCTTACTCACACAAGCTAGCCACTTGTGAATGACTAACCGTAAGAAACTTAAAACGGTTCGGGCAGCGATCAATAATAGATGAAGTGTGTAGTATCACGGGTAACTCAAGCGTGTTAGGTTTGAGCAGAGATCGATTCCGTGAGGGTTGAATGGAATTTCCAACTCACGTCTCAATAATCGGGATTTGAATAACAGAAGGGGGTAAAATGATATTATCTAAACTACGGGATAAGGAAAGCATAAAGGATTAAAATCTATGGGGAAAACCTAGGAATTAAAGCAAACTATGCAATTCTACACTAAAACCAAATCTGAATTTAAGGCTTAGCGAATAAAAGCAACAACATTTATTCTAAGTCCTAAAAATAACCTAAAATTACTTTTACTCTAGAAATGATATTTGAAAACTAATTATGAATTAAAACTATTTTTTAAGAATTTTCTTGATTTTATTTAAATTAAAAACTAATTTATAACTTTAAAAATAAGACTAAATAACTAAAAATTATAAAAACAAAGGGGAAAATTATGGAATTACTTTTATAAAATCTAAAATACCCTAAGAGAATTTTCAAAACTAAATTTTTTATTTTTCTGATTATTATTCTATTTTCTACTAATTTAAAACTATTTAAATCTAATTTAAATTGTGAAAAATACCAAATAAAAGGGAAAAATATGGAAAAATCTTTTTTATGCTTTTTATATTTATCTTAATCTATTAAAATTGAAAATTGATTTTGGAACTTTTTCTTAATTAATTGCAATTAAAGCTAATTAAAAGTGATTAAAAACTGATTTTAATTAAGAAAAATACTAAACAGTGACCAAAAATTATGAGAAATTCAGGGAAATTCTAAAATCTTATTCTAAAGCTATAAAAAATATAAAACATGAAGCTTATGTGGAAGAAACTGAAGCTGTAGTACAAACTGAAGGAAATAAGCACTTTTAAATAAGCTAAACTACAAATTAAGCCACCAAACTTCTACTTAAGCAAGATTACACTGAAATAAGCTAATATAAGCTAAATCCAACTACTCCTATCCTCAAATAAGCAGATGCATAAGATTATAAGCTAACTGATTTCTCTGACAAGCGGAAACAGTGCGATGTTTGAGCATGCACTAGCTTATCGAAAAGCTTTAGCCAAGCAGAATATGTGTCCTTGAAGACCACCTAGCAGAATATACCTAAACCAAAATCAGACCTAATTATTTGAAATGAACATTGTGAAGCATGCAAGATCTAAAAAAGCTAGCACATTAACATGGTCTTGACTTTTTTAAGAACAGTTATGAGATTTGACTTATCGAGATTTGAGATCAAATGTAGAAGTGACAATGATATAAAATGATGAAATGGAAGCAATGCAAGCTAGATTATCAAATTCTTAACCCATATGAAATGATTTAAGTACTGATTTCAATGATGATGATAACAATCGATTACCACATTTTTGACTTATAATGGCTGAGGCAAAATGGTAGTGATATGAATGTGACTAAAGCAAACCTAACACAACCTAACTACTCTCATATTTAAACCTCCATCACAGTTTAAATACTAATCCAAACAATGACCTAAGGGAAAGAACAAGGCATTAGACAACTTTAACAAGCTTACCTAATAAGCTTACAATGGGATCTAAAGAGTAAACAAGCAAGGCTTAAACTACTACCTTCATCGAAACAAACAAACTAGAACTACAATGAACAATCGGATGGCGGGCTAGGAATAACTGAAATGGGCAGGACAGTTAAGACAAATAGGAACTAATAACGAAATCATGATAACAGAGACCAAGCTGATCGTGCCAAGCAGTCAGCTAAATCACACACAAGCCCGCCACTTGTGAATAAGTAACCAGCTTAAACCTTAAGCACGAATGCAATGAAGATCTGAGAGTATAGGGTCTCCCGGGTCGTTATGTCAATGACTATGCGATGAATTATCAAACGTTTAGTGATCGAGGAGTTTGAACGGAAAAAGGATCAGATTATGATATTAACTACGGAAAAAGCCAACAAATTAAAACGGCTTAAATGCAAATTAAAGGAAATTAGAAAGATAAAATCTATTAAATAAACGCTATCACTATAATTAAAATGATGTTTTGTTTTTATGTTTTATAAAAGCTGAAATTAAAATCTACGTGACGTACAAATTAAAAAGTAAAACTTACACAATATTAACCCTAAAAATATGAAAATGATATTTTTACAAACCTAATGATAAAGGAAAATTTATAGAAAAAGAAAATTATTTTTAAAACTAATTATTTAATTAAAAACTATTTTTAACTATTAAATAAGTACCTAAAATACAATAAAATAGGAAATAAAGCTAGAAAAATAAAATTATGAAATGGAAAAGTCTAAATTATCAAAATAGAATTTTCAAAACTATTTTTGTATTTTTCTGATTATTTTTCTATTTTCTAGAAATTTTAAACTATTAAAAACTAATTAAATTACTAAAAATTACAAAATGAACTATGAAAAATATGGAAAATTACTTTTTCTACTTTTTATATTTATCTAAGGAAAAATGAAAACGAACAATGTGCTTATAAAATCAAGAAAAATAGCAAAATGACTTAGAAAAATATGAAAAATTCAGGAAAACTCTAAAATTATATTCTAAATCTGAGAAAAATATAAAAACAGGTGCTTGTGTACAAGATTATGGAACTGATGTGTTAAGTGCTTAATAATAAGCACTCAAATAAATAAATGATTAAGACAAGCCACCAGCGCTACCGAAGTTCTAAATAGGCTAAATTAACCAAAATTCAACTAAAAACAACAAGCCTTAAACACTGGAATGCAAGATAACAAGATTTGATGATTTGAGATTTTGCTAAAACAGGTTTGGGTACCAACTGTTGATACAAGCACAAGCTTCAAATTAAGCTCAAAATGAAAACTACCACTTGCAACCTAAAATAGACCGGTGAGATTAATTTCACCAAAATCAGTCCATGAGAAGCTCTTTTGAGCTCTGTGCACTATTTGCAAAAGCTGGTAAACTCGGTTTCCGAAGTTTACCTGGGCATCTGGACCTAGTACAAGTCTTTGGAGCTTGAAAATTTTCAAAAATCAATAAAAATGGTAATAAGTTAGAAAACGGTTGAAGTTTATGAAACTTCAAATTTCACTGAATAAGACCTAAAAATGAATCTAGAAAAATCCTTGTAATTGGGCAACAGATTTTCTTGTTTTGACTTTAAAACAAATGTGCAAGTTTGACTTTGTCCAACTTTGAATCCAATTTTAAGACTGAGATAGGTGTTATATGATGAAACAAGTGTAAAAAAAGCAATGATGATGATATCTTAACACAAAATAATGTCTGCTAAGCCAAAATCTCAACGATGAAACGATGGAGATGGTTTTAAGTTAAATGTTGACTTTGGTGCTAGGACCCCAAGATGTTGACTCAATTGAACTTAAATATACTTAGTAAACATGAACTAACAACAATCAACCACTGAATAGACCTCTGAGAGCAGAAGATATCAGCAAATCAAAACACCCTTAGCTATTGATTATGACTCAAATATGATCCAAACAATGATCCAACTGTCAATAATGATCAAACTAAGCTAATGTAACTTAAATACAACTATAGGAACAGGTTTTAACTAGTTTAGACAGTAGAAACAGATTTTGCTTGTGAACTAAATAACAACTTACAACTTGTCCAATAGCCACTATGGCTTGAATCCAAGAACCAGAGAACCACTAACCTAAATTTCAACCCAACTAACTCAAATCCAACCCAATCCACCTCTGCATCAACCCCTAACCATTTCCATAGCCATATGCTCACCCAGTTGACTTTTGTTGACCCGGATACAAAATGAGTGTAAACTTGAATTGGAGCTTGTAAAAAGCTATGTTAAGCTTATTTAAGCTCAATGGGCTGATAAACAAGTGTTATGAAGCTTTTGAGTATGGTTTTGAAATGGAAAATTTCAACGATGACATAAACGAGGATTATATCATTAAACGAAAATTGGTACTTGGAATAGGTTTCATACATTCAAATACTTAAATTGAATACATTTTAACAAAACATTACAAGTTTTACACTAAGTTGAAAGATTAAACATAAAAACGACATAAGTGAAAAAATGAAAAACTACAAGACTCTCTTCGCTCCTCTTGCCTTTCTTTTTATAATCCAATCTCATCTTCTCTCACTTCTGAATGTATCCCACCATTCTAAGCCATTGGATGGCCTTGAATTAATCTTGACCATTCAAATCGATTTTTGGCTAAATTTCTCCTTGTTGGATAAGGAAGAGTGAGGGGATTCATTAAATGCTCTTTGGATGTTAGTTGTGGAGTGGGGAACATGGTGGAGTGAAGATTGAGGAGGAGGGATGGGATTACAGTGATTCTTGGCGAGGTGAGTGGAGGACTTTTGCGGGTGTTGGAATTTGACCGGGATATAATAATCCAAGGGGTCACAATGCATATTACAGAGGTCCAGATAGGGAGGGGTCCAAAATTGGTGCAAGGGTCAAAATGAGTAAAGGTTTAAAACTCCAAGGGCCTTTGTGTAATTCGAAACTTGAGGGGCTAGTACTTGGTCAAAAGTTATCTCAAGGGACCACAGTGACCTTCAAAAGTATAAGGACCAAAATTGCCATTTTGCAATTTTCGGGGGCCATTTCGCCAATTTGAAACTTGAAGGACCAAAATTGTAATTTTCTCAAACTTTTCATATTTTTCACCAAAGGACTAAATTTGACAACTTTGATTTTAAAAGGACCTTTGGTGACTTTACTTTTGAAATTATGTGCTCGGGACATTTTTGACAACTTTTGAAACTTGGGGACTAAAAGCGCAATTTTTGCAAATTTGATACGTTTTCATTGATTTTGATATTTTAGCATTTAAAACACATAAAACACTGATTTGTGATATTTTGATCATTTTGATGTGTTTCGAGTGTTTCGAGATGATTTTGAGTTTATTTTGTACAAAAATGATGAGTATTTACACACTCATCAATCCCCACACTAAGATATTGCTAGTCCCTAGCAATCTTTTGAAAAATTTAATGGATTCAATCTCTTTACCAAAAGCCATTACTTACGGAGTAGCCAAATGTTTGATTCAAGTAAGAACCATGGTACAGATAACCATCGATTTATTAGCAAATCATAAACCATATAGCGGTTTGATGTGTCTTTACGAGAAAGTACCCTTCGGACTAGCCAACTCTTAGATAAATTATCAGTTTTATCTTTGGTGAGCTGAATACCAATTATGGATTTTCTTTGCCTTTACCACAAGCCATAATCTTGCGGGCTAGCCCACTCTTCACTTTTTAGGATATGGTGAGTTGAGAACCATACAATTTTGGGCAAATTGCAAGCCATATAAACGGATTTGAGAAATCTTTACCAAGAGCGTTTGCTCTGGATTAGCCAATCCTTTTGTCTTCTGGACATGATGATAAAGGCTGAGTAAGTGTAGAACACACTCCAAAAAAAAGGCCAAAAGCGGGGAGTGGGTGGATAATATATGATAAAATTCGAGAATTCCCCACACTTAGAAATGAATATTGCCCTCAATATTCAAAGTCTGCAGCGGTTATGCGAAACAAAGAACGTAAAAGGGGAATACTACGGCCATTTATTTAGAAAGAAGATTTTTTTTTTTTTTTTTATATATGACATGTGGGGCAACCTAGGGTGGTAGAAAATAGAAAGAAGTCGAAAATCTGGTGAAAACCCATATAGTGTGCTATTGTTTTGATTCGAGTCGCTAGCTTGACTCGATCCCGCATTCATTGGTTCATGGGGAAAGTTTGTAAATCCGGGACAACCACGGGAGGAATGTCCTCTCCAAATAGTGCTTCAATCTATGTCCATTCACTTTGAAGTTTGTATTTGGGATAATTCGGCGGATTGCCATATGGAAACACTTTGGTAATGGTGAATGGACCAGGTCAACAGGTCTTAAGTTTCCAAGAAGATCTTTAATCTAGAATTAAAAAGAAGGACTCGGTCACCAGCGTTGGCGGTTCTTAATCTTTAAGTCATGGATCTTCTTTGTCTTTTCTTTGTAGATCAAAGAGTTCTCGTAGAGCTTGATCACGGAGTTCATTTAATTCGTTGAGTTGAACTTTCGATGATCACCGAAGACTTGAGTTGAAATTTGCATGCTTCAAGGCCCATAGGCTTTGTGCTCAAGCTCGTCGGGGGATGACACGCCTTTCCATACGAGCTTGTAAGGAGTACACCCGATGGGTGTTTTGTAAGCGATGGAGGCCCAAAGTGCATCTTCTAATTTGTCTGACCAAGAGGCACGGTTTTCACCTACGGTCCTCTCCAATTCTTTTCAAACCCGCGGTTGAAACTTCCACTTGCCCACTAGTTTGTGGGTGATCTGTGATAGAGAGGCGATTGGGTGACACCGTATAAAGCATCACTGCGAATTGGTCATTGCAAAGTGTGTGCCGATCACTAATGATAGCGAGGAGTTCCAAAGCGGGCAAGAGAGACTTTAAAAACTTCACAACTACCGAGCGTCGTTGGTAGGTAGCGCTTTCCCTCCACCCATTTAGACAAGTAATCGACCGCCACGGTATATACTTGTTCCGAGAAAGCGAGAACGGCCCCATAAAGTCAATGCCCCATCGTCAAATATCTAGCACACTTGAATGGCATGTTGAGGCATTTCATCTCTTTTAGAGATGTTACCATGACGTTGGCAAGAGTAAAGATTTGGAGGTCATGGGCATCTTTGTAAATGTGGCCAATAGAAACCGAATCAAACACCTTGGCGGTGTAGTTGGGCCATTATGTCCCCGTGGGTCCATGATGACAAGCCTTGAGAATTTCATGGCTTCTTGGCGTGAACACACCGTCGGATGACTTGATCCGCACAAACCTTAAACAAGTAGGGGTCGTCCCAGAAGTAATGCTTAACATCTTTAAAGAATTTGTTTTTCTGTTGGGGCGACATCCCTTACAACAAAGTTACCCACATGATAGTTTGCAAAGTCGGCAAACCATGGGGTACTAGAATCTCCACGATGAGATACCACATTAAGTGTCTCGAGAGGAAGCGTTTCGTTATCTCCTTTTTATCGAGCACACCTTGATGAGGATTTTCAAGGCGGGAAAGATGATCGGCCGCTAGGTTCTCCGCTCCTTTTTATCACGGATGGTGATATCAAATTCTTGTAGGAGAACCCATGGATCAATCTCGGCTTTGCATCTTGCTTAGCAAAGAGATATTTGAGGGCGAGTGATCCGTATACACTATGCTTTTGGACAAGATCAAGTATGGCGAAAACTTCCGAAAGCATACACCCGCGCTAGTAATTCTTTCTCCGTAGTGGTTTAATGTGCTTGAGCTTGGTCAAGTTTTGCTAGCATAGTGTATAGAAAATGTTTAGCTTCGTTGCCCAAATGCACCTATGGCGAAATCACTTGCATCGCACATAAGCTCAAATGGTAGGCAATGGGGCAACAAGAATTGGTGATTCAGTGAGTTTTTTTTTAAGAGTTTGGAACGCTTCAATGCACTCACTAGAGAAGACGAAAGGAGTGTCTTTTTCAAGAAGTCGGGTCATAGGCGGGATATTTTAGAAATCTTGAATGAAACGGCGATAGAAACGGCATGACCAAGGAAACTTCTAACTCCTTTGGAGTAGTGGGAGGAGGTAGTTTTGAAATAACATCAACTTTGGCTTTGTCCACCTCAATCCCTTTCTTAGAGATTTTATGGCCGAGGACAATTCCTTCTTTGACCATAAAGTGACATTTCTCCCAATTTAGACAAGGTTAGGTGTTTTCACAGCGTTCAAGCATCTTGTCCAAATGGGAGAGACATGTTTGGAAAGAATCCCCAAAGACTGAAAAATCATCCATAAAGACTTCCATAGTCTTTTTGATCATGTCATGGAAAATGGCCATCATACACCTTTGGAATGTCAGGGAGCATTGCATAAGCCAAAGGCATCGTCGGTAAGCAAATGTTCCATAAGGACATGTGAATGTGGTCTTTTCTTGATCTTGTGGATCAATGGGAATTTGGAAGTAACCCGATAAACCATCGAGAAAGCAATAGTATTCGTTTCCCGCTAATCTCTCAAGCATCTGGTCCATGAAGGGTAAGGGAAAGTGGTCTTTACTGGTGGCTTCATTTAACTTTCGATAGTCAATGCAAACACGCCATCCGTAACCAATCGGTAGGAATCAACTTCGTTTTCATCATTTTCAACAGCGGTTATACCACCCTTTTGGGTACACAATGAAGCGGGGCTCACCCAAGGACTATCGAGATAGGGTAAATCAATCACGCATCAAGAAGTTTGATTACCTCTTGTTTGATAACATCATGGATTTTTGGATTCACTCGTCTCTGATGTTGAACTTCTGGTTTAAAGTCATCCTCCATTAAGATTTTGTGAGTACAAAACTCGGGGTTGATACCCTTAATGTCGGAGAGTTTCCAAGCAATTGCTTGCTTGTTTGACTTCAAGACCTTTATGAGCAGATCTTTTCATCCTTACTCAAATCTCGAGCAATAATGGCGGGTAATTTATCATCACCCTCAAGAAATGCATACTCGAGATGAGGTGGTAAGTCCTTAAGTTCAACCTCGGGAAATTCTTGATTTCTCAAGCTGACTTGACTTCCTTGTTATGAAGCTTCGATGGGAGGAGTGATAATGGATCATTATTAAGCAACTTCTCAATGAGAAGAATATCTCCCTCGATGTCAATTGGAGCGTGATCAATTTCCCATGGAACAGAATCACTAGACAAGTATGCTTCAATCTCTTCCAAGATGAAGTCACTTTCCTCAAACGGAGTAAGAGAAGGGGTGGAAGAGTTAGAATTAATAAGACTAGGAGATGATGGATCATTTTTGAGAAATTCTTCAATGGGAAGAATGTCTTCCATTGGATCACAATCATCATCATCAATCCGGATGGCCAGAAGAGTTTGGTTTCATCACGAGTTAACAAACTCGATCGACAAAGCTGATTCAGGGTGGGACAAGTGGTGTGCTCTTAGAGCTAGCAGTTTCCACCACTTTCGATGAAGTCTCCGATTCTAGATCATCATCATCATCAAGAACACTCTTGACTTCCCTGTACGACTTTCAAACCATTTGTTTGAACCAGGGTAATTTTCAAAGCTTTGAGCTCGGCCGCGTTTTTGGTGAACACTCTTAACCGTGAAATTTGAGAGTGTTGCATTGATTCTTCAGATTTTTGATCAATTGTGGCAACACTCTGTTTGTCTGAGGTTTAGAGTTCGGTTGATATTCAATGTGAGCTCTTCGTTGTCAACCCGTATGGTCAACTCTTGACAAACACATCAATGAGCCGACTCGTTCTTAAGCTCTCCCTAAGATAAGGGAACTCTAGGATGCGCATCGAAGTCTACTACAACAAAGTCGGCATGAAAGTGAAACTTTCCCACTTTCATCACGACATCCTCGGCTATCCCACGTGGGCCGGGTTCTGAGCGGTCCGCTAGCTCGAGTGTCATACGAGTGGGTGAAAGTTCAGGAAGAGACAATTTCTTCCATCTTGAGAGTGGCATGAGGTTAATGCTAGCGCCAAGATCGGCCAAGCGGGCATTGAAACATCCCAAGAACCACGGGATTAAAACGGCGGGGATCTTCAAGCTTTTAGGGAAGCTTATTAAGAATGGCGGTGAGCATTGTTCATTGAGAGGAGTTTTAGCCATCTCAGATAGCTTGTCTTTGTTGGTGAGTAAGCCTTTAAGCGTGGATGCAAATTTAGGCATTAGAGCGAGAGCATCAACGAAGCTTATATCAAAGTGAAGCTCATTGAAGATTTGGAAAAATTTTTCCATTTGCTCTTTGTTTTTGTCTTTGAGCTTCTCATCATTCATTCTTGATGGGTAAGGAAGCTGACTAGACTTTTGAGCGGGATGGAAGTGTTTTACGGCTCGGATTTTTCTTTGGAACTCGGTTCGGATTTGAAACGGACTAGAAGGTGGGACGTGTCGCGATGCCATTGGGTTTGAATAATGCACCTTGTCCGTTGTCTCCTTGGTAACTTGACTCAATGCCACGGGGAGGGGGCATAGGAGTCGTAGGTCCATGTGCGTCTTACCACTCACGGTGGTGGCTGCTTTCAACTTCGGCATTTGGATTGGGAATAGTATTGCTTGGGAGTCCTCGGAAGATGATGAGGCTTTGTTCATATTCATGTTCATGAAAGCTGCTCATCATATTCTTTAACTCATTGTCTGCGAGATAATGTGGTATCAATTTCCTTTTTAGCTCACCTCTCATGTTGTTGATCCGAGTTTGCATTGAGCATGTTGACTCATCATTTTCATGAAGTCATTTGGCATGGGAGCTTGAGGAGGTTGTTGATAACTTTGATGATTGAACTTGATAAGGTTGTTGATAACTTTGATTAGGAGCTTGGGAGGTTGGTTGAAATTGTTCCGGTTTTGATTGAAATTTTGAGTGTTATTGAAATTTTGTCCTTGATTCGGAACAAAGCGATTTTGATTGCCATGGTTTTGCACGGGAGGAAAACCAGGTGGTGTCATACCGCTAGGTGCACGGTAGTGAGGATCGGCTTGTGGTCGGTATTGATTGTGGTTTCCGCTGACTACGGGAGCTTGGTACAAAGAAGCATCGGTTGCTTGACAATCATAATACGCGTGTGGACCACTACAAATTTCACACACCTTGTTTATGGCTTTGATTGGTTCCGCTTTTGAATTTCGCTTTTGATTTCCTTTACCTCTTTTATCATACAATGGATCATGTCCGTTAGAGCTGACTAGCAGTTGCTAACTTCGGAAGATTCTTGGATGAAAAGCGGTGTTGAACATTGACTTTGTTTGAGAAATAGGAACTTTTGATTTACTCTAAAATTTCAAGCACATCTTTAGGTCTGATTCAAGATATTGCCACCCGGATGCGTTCAAAGAATCTTGATCGATTCTGATTCAACCCATTATAAAGATATTGACTTGTTGAAGCTCAGGTGAATTCATGGTGGGGGCATTTCCTGAGGAGATCTTTGAATCTCTCCCATGCCTCTCCAAAATTTTCATCGAAATTTTGGAGAAATCGAAAATTTCATTTTTAAGATTAGTCGTCTTTGATGGAGGAAAGAAGTAATTTACAAACTTTTGAACAAGATCCTCCCAAGTTTCGATGGATCGAGGGTTCTTTTCGGCCAAATCATTTGCCTCATGAGAATGGAAATAGCATCAACTTGATCACTTTTTGTGGCACATCCTTGAAATTGATAGTTGAAGTCAACTTGTTAAACCAACGGATGTGTGCATACGGGTCTTCTCGATGAGACCGCGGAATTGATTGTAGACACAAGTTGGATCAAATGTGTCTTCAATTGATGTCGAATCGATAACGGTAAACGATGGCATCTCCATAACCCTCGGTGGGTGCACGGAGCATTTCCGCCATAATGCGTTAGATCGCCATATTGTTGCTTGAAATAGTGCGAATCTCGGGTTGACTATTTGGGCGGCACCGTACGAAGCGTCGTCTAGGAATTTCGCTAGATCACGCAAAGGACTCAATGATCTAGAAGAACGATGCGCATGCACTGAGATAACTCTAAGGAATCTGAGCTAAGAAGAGGAATGGAATTATGAAGATATTTTGATGAGAATGAGAATTTAATGAAGGCTTTTATAAAAATGGGGTAAAGCGAGAAGAATCTTTATGGGTTTTCGGTTCAAACGTCGATATCACAAACAAAATCAATTAACACAAGATCGAGGCAAAACAACAAGGAACTTAACCAATAATCCAAGATGAATGGCTTCTTTAAAAAGGTACACCAATCACAAGGACACAAAGGCAAGTTTTATATCTTTAGTTCGGGAACTTGATATGGTCGCATTCCCCCGTTAGTAGTGCAACAGTGGTAATCTTTTAAGTTGTTATTATTAAAGAAAACGACGAATCTTTTTGTATTTTTTTTTTTTTTTTTATATATTTGATACATATATAGAAACAAAAGGAAAAATATTTTGTGTTTTTATACGTTTGCTTGTTTTTTTGGTTTTTGGATTTTTTAGAAGAAAATATGGATATATATATAGATAGATATGGATGAATGGTATAAACAAATGAGTGAGGCTCAAACAACTAATCTGCTAGACGATAGATAATCAGCCAGCCTCTACAATGGGCGCTAAATTTGATCGTGCGCAAACAACAAGCTAAATCACACAAGCCCGCCACTTGTGAATGGCGGACCGTAACCACTTAAAACCGCTAAGCACCTAATGCAATGAAGATCGAGGAGTATAGGGTCTCCCGGTCGTTATGTCCCAAATGAGCTATGCGATGAATTATCAAACGTTTAGTGATCGATTGAGCGGAACTAAAAAAGGATCAGAGATTATGATATTAACTACGGAAAAAGCCAACAAATTAAAACGGCTTAAATGCAAATTAAAGGAAATTAGAAAGATAAAATCTATTAAATAAACGCTATCACTATAATTAAAATGATGTTTTTGTTTTTATGTTTTTATAAAACTGAAATTAAAATCTACGTGACGTACAAGTGAAAAAGTTAAACTTACACAATATTAACCCTAAAAATATGAAAATGATATTTTTACAAACCTAATGATAAAATAAAATTTATAGAAAAGGAAAATTATTTTTAAAACTAATTATTTAATTAAAAACTATTTTTAACTATTAAATAAGTACCTAAAATACAAGAAAATAGGAAATAAAGCTAGAAAAATAAAATTATGAAATGGAAAAGTCTAAATTATCAAAATAGAATTTTCAAAACTATTTTTGTATTTTTCTGATTATTTTTCTATTTTCTAGGAATTTTAAACTATTAAAAACTAATTAAATTACTAAAAATTACAAAATGAACTATGAAAAATATGGAAAATTACTTTTTCTACTTTTTATATTTATCTAAGCCTAAGAAAAATGAAAACTTATTTTTTGAACCTTTTTTCAATTTTTGTATTAAATGCTATTTAAAAGTGCTTAAAAACTAATAAAAATCAAGAAAAATAGCAGAATGACTTAGAAAAATATGAAAAATTCAGGAAAACTCTAAAATTATATTCTAAATCTGAGAAAAATATAAAAACAGGTGCTTGTGTACAAGATTATGGAACTGATGTGTTAAGTGCTTAATAATAAGCACTCAAATAAGCCAAATGATTAAGACAAGCCACCAACTGCTAACAGAAGTTCTAATAGGCTAAATTAACCAAAATTCAACTAAAAACAACAAGCCTTAAACACTGGAATGCAAGATAACAAGATTTGATGATTTGAGATTTTTGCTTAAAACACAGGTTTGGGTACCAACTGTTGATACAAGCACAAGCTTCAAATTAAGCTCAAAATGAAAACTACCACTTGCAACCTAAAATAGACCTGGCTGAGATTAATTTCACCAAAAATCAGGCCATGAGAAGCTCTTTTGAGCTCTGTGCACTAATTTGCAAAATCGAGTAAAACTCGGTTTCAACTGAAGCTTGCAGACAGGGCATCTAGACCTAAAGTACAAGTCTTTTGGAGCTTAAAGAAAATTTTCAAAATCAATAAAAATGGTAATAAGTTAGAAAACCGGTTGAAGTTTATGAAACTTCAAATTTCTTTAATAAGACCTAAAATGAATCCTAGAAAAATCCTTGACCGGGCTCAAAACAGATTTTCTGTTTTTGACTTTTTAAAACAAATGTGCAAGTTTGACTTTGTCCAACTTTGAATCCAATTTTAAGACTGAGATAGGTGTTATATGATGAAACAAGTGTAAAGCAAGCAATGATGATGATATCTTAACACAAAATAATGATCTGCTAAGCCAAAATCTCAACAGTGAGCAGTGGAGATGGTTTTAAGTTAAATGTTGACTTTTGGTGCTAGCAGACCCAAGATGTTGACTCAATTGAACTTAAATATACTTAGTAAACATGAACTAACAACAATCAACCACTGAATAGACCTCTGAGACAGAGATATCAGCAAATCCAAACACCCTTGTAACTATTGATTATGACTCAAATATGATCCAAACAATGATCCAACTGTCAATAATGATCAAACTAAGCTAATGTAACTTAAATACAACTATAGGAACAGGTTTTAACTAGTCTAGACAGTAGAAACAGATTTTGCTTCAGGAACTAAATAACAACTTACAACTTGTCCAATAGCCACTATGGCTGAATCCAAGAACCGTGAGAACCACTAACCTAAATTTCAAACCCAACTAACTCAAATCCAACCCAATCCACCTCTGCAAGATCAACCCCAACCATTTCCATAGCCATATGCTCACCCAGTTGACTTTTGTTGACCCGGATACAAAATGAGTGTAAACTTGAATGGAGCTTGTAAAAGCTATGCGCTTATTTAAGCTCAATAGAACTGATAAACAAGTGTTATGAAGCTTTTGAGTATGGTTTGGAAATGGAAAATTTCAACAGTTGACATAAACCGAGGATTATATCATTAAACTGAAATTGGTACTTGGAATCAGCCAATACATTCAAATACTTAAAGTGAATACATTTTAACAAAACATTACAAGTTTTACACTAAGTTGAAAGATTAAACATAAAACGACATAAGTGAAAAAATGAAAACTACAAGACTTCTTCGCTTCCTCTTCTTTCTTTTTATAATCCAATCTCATCTTCTTCACTTAATGTATCCCACCATTCTAAGCCATTGGATGGCCTTGAATTAATCTTGACCATTCAAATTGATTTTAAATTTCTCACTCATGTGAGATAAGGAAGAGTGAGGGGGGAAAGGTTCATTAAATGCTCTTTGGATGTTAGTTGTGGAGTGGGGAACATGGTGGAGTGAAGATTGAGGAGGGATGGATTACATCTGAGAAGTCGGTGAGTGCAGAGGACTTTGCGGGTGTTGGAATCTGTGATATAATAATCCAAGGGGGGTCACAATTGCATATTGACAGGGGTCCAAAGATAGGGCAGGGGTCCAAAATTGGTGCAAGGGTCAAAAATGAGTAAAAAGGTTTAAAACTCCAAGGGCCTTTGTGTAATTTTTTCGAACTTGAGGGCCTAAGCCAATTCTGAAAAGTTATCTCAAGGGACCACAAGTGACAATCTTCAAAAGTATAAGGACCAAAATTGCCATTTGCAATTTCCGGGGTTATTTCGCCAATTTTGAAACTTGAAGGACCAAAATTGTAATTTTCTCAAACTTTTCATATTTTTCACCAAAGGACTAAATTTGACAACTTTTGATTTTAAAAGGACCTTTGGTGACTTTACTTTTGAAATTATGTGCTCAGGACTGTTTTTGACAACTTTTGAAACTTGGGGACTAAAAGCGCAATTTTGCAAATTTGATAACGTTTTCATCCGATTTTGATATTTTTGCATTTAAAACACATAAAACACTGATTTGTGATATTTTGATCATTTTGATGTGTTTAGGTGAGTTTGATGATTTTAGCTTTATTTTGTACAAAAATGATGAGTATTTACACACTCATCACCAACTATAGCTAGGACAATGTCTGCAATCAATGGTACATACTGATCATTCAAATTGCACCCTCTAATCAACAATGAATTACTTTAAATAGCTTAAACCAAACACCCTCAGAAGACAAGCATAATCCATTTTATACTACAAACTTGATGAAAGCTATCTAAGGCAGGTATGAAATGAACAAATTAACCACAAACTTCACTTGTTAACACATTAAAACCAGATTTTCACCAAAAATATTTTGACTTCTGAATTTTGACTAAAGTTGATTTTACTTGACTTTTTGCAAAAATGAGAATTAGAGCTAAGTAATGTAATCTCACATAAGCTTGTAAAAGCTTATGCAGATCATGTAAACAAGAATTTCAAGCAATCAACTTCGAATTTGAACCACGATTAAATTGACAAATTAACTTTAAATTGACAAAAAGTGAATTGCATTAATGAAACAGGATTACAATACTTGAAATAAAACTTAATTAACTACTGAAAAAGCATTGAAATGACAGGAAATTAATGGTCAAAACTTCTCTAATTACATGAGAAATTGGACAAGATACAATGAGAGCCAAGAGGTCTTTTTATAGCTGATGATGAGCCTTGGGATGCCTTTGGAAGAGCCTAGAAGTCCATCCACAGCCACACATTCATTCTATTGTCATCACTACCAATCACAATGCTCCATTTGTCCATGTGAGGTGTCGTATCCAATGGAAGAGCTTGAAATAGCCACGGGGGCATCCTTATCTGCTTTGTCAGAGTATCTAGAAGCTTAGGATAGATTCTAAGTACGAGGTTGGTGTTTCAGTGTGGGTAAATGGTGGTAAACATGAATGGGTAAGAGGGTTGTTTGGATTGGGGACGAAGGTCACCGAAAAGCGTTGGTTTATTTTATAATTGTTCAAAAGGATGTTGACCGGGTCTTGTTCTGGGTAAAGATAGGATACTGGATATTGGGGTGAAAGTTATTAACAGTGCTGGCCGATTTGTTTACTCGGACCGGTAGGGGTTTAATGGGCCGTGGCTTTTGTTTGTGGATTGGATAAGGGACATAGGATTATTAATGGACTATATTAAATGATCCATTGCATTATAAGGACCCAAGTTGTATTTTCTCAAACTTCAGTGGACCGCATGTAAATTCGAAATTATCTTCAAGGACTGAATTTGTCAATCTTCAAATAAACCAAGATTGAATTTGCAACATTTGAATCTTCGGGGCCATTTTCGCCAATTTAAAGTTGAGGGCCATATTTGCCAATTCATCAAACTTGATTAAAACTTCCAAAAATCATCCCTGAGAATAAAATCATCATAAATGCTCAATATTGATCTTCCGGCTTAAGCTCTCTTAATCTCTCGTGTTCGGATTTACGCTCTGATTTGGTTCCTTTTTGTTTTACATATCCATACCTTCACAAGCACAAACTCAAGAAAACCACAAATATTAGCAATAAACGGCTCTTTCTTGGTTATTTTGGGTCCATTTTGATATAGAAAAGGTATGTGTTTTAGCACATACCAAAATACCCCAGACGAAACTATTCAAAGGTCCTCACGCAATGCAATTAACTTACGCTTCTAAAACCAAGGATTTCAATCTCTTTCTACTAAACCATTGATATGTCCAAACCATAAAGTTATCTCACACAAGCTAGCCACTTGTGAATGACTAACCGTAAGAAACTTCAAACAGTTCGCACAAACCAATTAGAGACGAAGTAGTCAATGTTCCTCAAAAGAGATTAAGAAAGCCTTAATTCTAAAAACGCCCCTTTTACCTTTCAATTCTCATGTAGATATTACGGTTAAGCACATTCCGATTATGAATGACGGTTTGCTGAACTTTCATGTCGATCAATAACTCCAACATTTTTCAAACGACACATTAGGATCACGGCGTAGGAAACACAACACAGCGTGAAGTGACCATACGGATAGAATACATCGTCCCTGATTTTTCACAAGTCCCAAACTAAGCGTAAAATCGAAATCATTGCTAAATATGATTCTAGATGCTAACACTACCCATGGAAGTTACTTGTGTACTTACTTTTCGTTCCCATTTTCCTATTTTCCTCTAGATTTTTTATTTTTGTGAGAAATGAATTTCTTCAAGTTCTCGTTTCGATAACTTTTATTCCGATAAAGATACAAAGCTAAGTCGATAATTAGTTATCCGCCTTCTCTCAAGAACCATTGTCGTAAAAATGAGGTCCACATCAAGGAATTTTTATTAACTAACATTTTTGATTTTTCATTTTCATTTTTCAACATTTTTTTTCAATTTTTTTTTTTTTTTTTTTTTTTTTTTTACATGAGCTTTTACTTTTACTTATATGAGCGTGGAACCGGAGCTTCACGGGTAATTCCAAGACTATAGGCTTCATGAAATGAGGATCCCTATGGCTAGGCTAAGACCTCACTCAATCCCGGCTAAAGATCCAAGGGTCCGATCTCGACAACGCAGCTCACAACTTTACTTATTACATTTCACATATCACTTATTACTCATTTATTTATTACGGATCCTTGATGCGTACCCAATTTTTAAAACAAAGATTCTTTTAAGAAGAAAAAGAACTAACTATCGCCAAAAACTCAACATCTCTAATTATTTAGACAGATATGGGGTGAAACAATTTTGTGGGAACAAAAAGCCATAAGTACCTTCGATGGGCTCTAAAGAGAACCAACTACTCCACGTTTAGCATCTAAACTCATAAGTAACTCTATCATTTATCGATCTCTGCAAATTTAAAATCCCAAATAATGAGATCCGCAGATGCTTAGCCGATAATTTTTAGATTATCTATGGTTAAGGGAACAAGCTAGGCTCAACACGCCCGTCAAGTCAATTCTATTCCTACTCACCGGAAAGTCAATCAAGGTGTCAAAACATAAATTAACTTAGCAAATGTTTCGTCTAATGAAATCAAGTTATGCATATTTAAAGTCACTCAGGGAAACTTGCAAAATCTTGGCCTTGTGAGCTAGAATTAGATTTTATAGCTTCTTGTCTAAGAGACTAGCCAACTTTTCAATCAAAAAGACTTAACAAAAGCTTACAAAAATTTTTAAAATTTTCACATTTTTGCACAATTTTTCATTTTCTAAGGAAAACGGGGTAAGGCGAGAGTACATGACAAAAATAAAGCAAGTGCGGTCAAATCAAATCGAATATTACCCTACCCCAGACTAGAACGAAACATTGTCCTCAATGTTTAAAACAAGGGTATCACGAAAATCTAAAAGCCGTTTATTAAGTATGCTAGAAGATAAACGTTAGTCGATAAGATTAGGATATCGGATTTCCATCAGCATCGATCATGAAACTCGAGTGGAGAAAATGACAAACTTCGAGCACGAGAGTCTTCATATCGGGAAAATCCTACACAACATCACAAACAACCAAACACGAAATCGAAGAGCGCACCCTTCGCGTCACTTAATAGAAAATAGAAAGAAGATAGATGGATAAGCATGGGGTGCCTCCCACGAAGCGCCATCGTTTTTCTTAAACGAAGTCGCTAGCCGACACTCGTCCCCAATTCATTTTGTCCTTGGGGAAGAAAGTGGTAGAGATACCAGGTCAAAGGTGTCCTCATTCCGAAAGAATGAGACGGGTGGGTTGGAGGAAAAGAAAATGGGTGGATAAGGCATATGATGTAAGAAGGATCCATCATCCGTGGTTTCATGGGCGACGAAAGGATGACGGATCAACATGAGAAAACTCAAGAAAGACGGAGCTCATGGTAAAAGATAAGAGGTTTAGGCTCATAAATGAAGGCATCCAAGAAAGGATCCTTATATCCAGAAATGATTTTAACAAAAGGCTCATCAATGCATATCCCGGGTTTAAAGATTTTGTCTTCACATGCGGGCTCAACGGGATAAAGGATGGTGGACTCATCAAAAGAAGGGGAGTCAAGAGAACCATCAAGAACAACCATATCCCCATCGGGATCATGCACAGCACCCTCAATACCCGGTGGTATCAAGTCATCAAGAGCAAGAAATGAGTCGGCTTCCTCAATGATTGGGTCATTTGTTGGAGTATCGGAAATCTCGTTCAAAACCTTGCTCATATCAACATCAAAATAGAATCGCTCAAGAATCGGAGGATAAACATCATCAATAGTGGGATTGCCACTAATCTCTTCATCAAATCGAAAAGTCTCAAGCCCGGGTAAGAAATCACTATCTTTAACCGGAGATAGAGGCGAACTTGATTTATCGTTCAAAGCTTCAATCTTAGAAATGAGAAGATAAACATTCGACAATGTTTCTCGTAATGCTTCATCCTCGATCTGAATATTATCTAGCTCAATCTCTTCTTCTTTCCGCTCAAAATCGCTTTTCTTTCTATGTAACGGGCTCGAAGGTAAATCGTCGACTTAAATCGATGTCTCCATAAGAATCATCATCGGAATCGGAGAACATCTCAACATGATCACTCAAATTATCAAGAGAAGGCTCATCACAAATATCAACAACCCCAGACTCGCTTGGGATTGGGATAAGGATCTCATCACTAGTCTCTTCCGTTTCTGGAATAGTACTGAGATGCTCATCCCCCATTATGAGAGAGTCAACGGGTTCAACAATGACCGTAGAAATAGAATCATCGACCTCTTCCATAAGAACGTCACTTCTCTCAACCGGGCGGAGTAGTGAAGGGAAGAGTCGTAAATGAAAGGCTTAGAAATTAGAGAGGAAAGAATCGAGGTGGACAAGTGGTGTGCTTCGAGAGCTAGCAAGTTCCACCACTCAAGGCGTTCCTGTGGCTCGGTTCATTAGAAATCGTTTAAGCTCATAATTTCGTTCTGTTTTGTTGTAACTCGATTTAACTCGTAATAGCGAATCGTGAAAGAGAAGGATCGATTTTAGAATTCTTTGACAGAGTCGAGTGAGTACAAACGGGAATCACCTCGGTTCAAATATGTTCCATCTCCCCACCGGAGGGAGTAGGAATCGAGGGTTCATCGCTTACATTTCAAAATTTTGGTAATGCTTCAAGTTTTCAATGTTGTTCGTAAAGCACCGACGTTCAAAGAAATCGTCTCCGTGACCCTCGGTGGGTTCTTCGTAGCTCGGAATAGTGTGATCGTCCTCCATAACTTGAACGGGTTCCTCATTAACACATTGCCGAGCTTGAATGCGGCTTAATAAGGTTTGAAGCATGCTTTCAATGTGGTTTTGACGTCGCTCAAATCTTTCTTCAAAATTGATGGAAATGTCATTGATAACCCCGGTTCTTCAAAAGGCGACACATACAAGATTCGCGATAAAATCCACACCCTTTGCAAAAACAACGTTCACAAAGTGAATCATCTCTTAATAAATCTCTACAATTAAAGCAATAAGGTTGATAGAATTTTTGAGAATCCATGAGAATTAATCATAAAAGAGGGATAAAAGGAAAGAATTATCAAATCATAGGGTAAAGAAGAATATTTTGGGTTTTAGAAACATATTTTGAAAAGGAAAATCTTTTGGGTTTTGAAAAGATATATTTACAAAAACGACTGTAACTTCACTCGGGGAAGGATCTTCAAATGCACACGATTCGAGACGGAATACGAAAACTCGCTACAAGCCTCCCGACAGCTGGCATAAAATTGATTCACACAGTTTCCAAAACAACGTCAAGCTTACTCACACAAGCTAGCCACTTGTGAATGACTAACCGTAAGAAACTTAAAACGGTTCTAATCGATAAATAATAGATGAGTGGTAGTATACTGTAACTCAAACGTGTTAAGTTTGAGCACCGAGATCGTTCCGAACGAGGGTTGAATGGAATTTCCAACTCACGTCTCAATAATCGGGATTTGAATAACAGAAAGGGGTAAAATGATATTATCTAAACTACGGGATAAGGAAAGCATAAAGGATTAAAATCTATGGGGAAAATTGATTCTTATCTGTGTCGAAACACGTCAAGCTTACCCACTCAAGCTAGCCACTTGTGAATGACTAGCCGTAAGAAACTTAAAACGGCTCGGACACTGATCTTTTGATAATGAAGGCTTAGGGGTTATGTGTATGGATAAAAACCTCAATATCGATATCAAAAATAATCACGAAGATAGATTCAAATTCCTTTAGGAAAAAGAATAATAAATCAAATCCCGCGTGTGATTGTGTATACGGATTAGACAACCCGAATCGTTTTCCCAACGAGGCGTGAATTGCCAACGCCATTTTGGTTTGGAATTTAATGCTCGATGTTTTGATTTGTTTGATTTTGATTTTTAAACTACGGGAATAGGGAAAGTAATTAAGGGAATCTATTCTACGGAAATCCTAAGTGCGAATATAACTAAAACGTAATTAATGAAACGTAATAAAAATGCAACTACGTCTAGATTATACCTAAAAATGCCTAAAATTACTTTTATACTAAAAATGAAATGCAAAAACTAATTTAGAATTTTTTTTTTGATTTTTCTGGATTTTATTTAAATTAAAAACTAATTTTTTAACTATTTAAAGTAAATTAAAATTCTAAAAATTATGAAACTTAAGGAGAAAATATGAAACTACTTTTATAAAATCTAAAATATCATAAGAGACTTTTTAAAACTATTTTTTATTTTTCTCGATTAATTTCTATTTTCTACTAATTTAAAACTATTTTAATCTAATTTAAATTGTGAAAAATCCCAAATAAAAGGGGAAAAATATGGAAAAATCTTTTTTATGCTTTTTATATTTTTCTTAAACTGAGAAAAATGAAAAATTATTTTTTGAAACTTTTTCTCAATTAATTGCAATTAAAACTAATTAAAAGTGATTAAAATCTATTTTTAATTAAGAAAAATACTAAATGGTGACCAAAATTAATGAAAAATTCAAGAAAACTCTGAAATATATATCTGGTTCTATGAAAAATAAGAAATGTAGTGCTTATGTGACAGAATCAAGAGCTGCAGTGTAAATTAGATCTAAATAAGCACTTTTCAATAAGCTAAACTACAAATTAAGCAACCAAACTTCTACAGACCCTAAATAATATCAAAACTACTCTAAAGCAAGTGATTATAGCTACTCCTAACCTAAAATAAGCAGATGCATAAGATTATAAGCTCCTGATTAAGACAAAGATAAAGTGATCAGGTCTCTAGTTTGAGCTTATGCACTAGCTTATCCAAAGAGCTTGAGTCAAAAACAGATATCTGGTCTTGAAGATCACCTAGAAGACTACAAGTAGACCAAAAATCAGACCCTAACAAGCCTTATTGAACCACAATGTGCGATGCTCGCAAGTTCCATAAAACCACCTTTTGACACATTTTGACTTTGAAAACAGTTTGAACCTTTGACTTTCTTGAGATTTGAATGCAAATACTGGACTGATCTTGATGAAATATGATTAAATGAAACTTTGGCAAGCTAGATTATCAAGTTTTAAACTCATATGCATTGATTTGAGTTGACTGACTTTAACAGTTTTGAATACAAGATCAGTTACTCATAAATTTTTGACTTTAGTGAAAACTGGTGTAAACTTTTAATGGAATGATGATACTAATGTTATTAAAGACTTAATGCAACACCAAGCTCAGACCAAGAAAACCTTAAAATCAGTTTTATCAGGCAAACCAAACACCCCTTTAATAGCAGTTTTGCAAGCAACTCTATCCAAATCACTAATACAAGCTCATGTTAACATCAAGACAGATCTAGCATATTAAATTAAAGCTAATGACAGCAAAATATACTACTTTATAACAGATCTAAAAGAAATGAAGACTGCTACTTTATATAAGCTAGAGATGAAACTTAGAGCACACTTACAAGAGATCCTAGCCACTATGGCTTGCAAAACCAGCAATAGAATCACTATCCTAACCCATTAATCATCAACTCAACCCAGATCCTTCATCACAATCAACCATTAACCATTTTTGAACCAAAACCACCACAAAGTCGACTTGGAATTTTTGTGAATGTAAATGAGTTTAGTGGACAGTGAGGGTGCAAGATAAGCTCACAAAAGCTATGATAAGCTAAGATGAACCTACTCCATTATTCAATCTAGCTTATTATTTGCTTTAAAAAAAACAGAAATGCAAGATAGAATTCAAAAGCTTGGAACTTTTATTAAAACTGAAGTTGGATTACAAGAACTTGAGAGTACAATAAAAACTTAAGAAAACATTTAATAAACTACTGAATTGAAATAACAATAAGCTAATTGAAAAAACTAGGATTGCACGCCTAAAATGAGAGCCAAAGGGGTCTTTATATAGCCACAGGAGGTCTCTTGGATCCTTGGAAGAGCCTAGAAGGCTTATTCTGAGCCACTCATTCATCCATCATCACCTTGTCCAATCAAATTGCTCCAAATAGCTTGTTGAGGTGTTTCGGCCAATAATGTTATGCCATTTGTCCACGTGGCATCTCCATCTGACAGGTCAGAGGTGGATAAGGTTTTGCAAGATGCTTAGTACCAAGTTTGGTGTTTGGGTGGTGTTAAAATGATTGAAAAACGGGTGTGTTTGGCTGGGGAAGAAGATGGGTACTGTTTGGGGCGCGGGTGTTTATTTAATAGTATTTCAATATGTTGACCGGGTCTAATACTTTTGACTTGGGTTTAAAAATGGGGTAAATGGTTTATTTCGGGTAAATGGTATAAATGGTTTGGGCGGGTTTGTTATTGGACCGGATATGGTGTTGTTGGGCCGAGAGTTTTGTTTGTGATATTGGACTTGGATATATAATACTTGGATTTTGGACTAACTTGGTGATAAATGGTAACCATAGGGACTATTCTTGTACATTCGGATATTTGAGGGACCAATCATGAAATTCTGAAATCATCTTCCAAGGACCATCTTTGACAATCTTCAATAGACCAAGGGCCAATTTGCAGATTTCTGAATCTTCAAGGGTCACTTCTGACAAATGCTGAAACTTGAGGGATCATTTCGACATTTCTTCAAACTTCGATCAAATCTTCACAAATCATCCTTAGAGATTAGAAATCTTCATAAATGCATAATTGACCTTCCGGCCAGCTTAAGCTCTCTTTACTCTCGTGCTCGGATTTACGTCGATTTAGATCCTTTGCGTGTTTTACATATCCATACCGCGCACAAGCACAAACTAAAGAAAACCACAAATATTAGCAATAAACAGCTCTTTCTTGGTTATTTTGGGTCAGTTTTGATAAAGAAAAGGTATGTGTTTTAGCACATACCAAAATACCCCAGACGAAACCATTGCCGTGTCCTCACGCAATGCAATCAACTCACGCTCCTAAAACCAAGGATTTCAATCTCTTTCTACTAAACCATTGATATGTCCAAACCATCAAGTTATCTCACACAAGCTAGCCACTTGTGAATGACTAACCGTAAGAAACTTCAAACAGCCTGACAACCAATTAGAGAAGAGGTAGTCAATGTTCCTCAAAAGAGATTAAGAAAGCCTTAATTCTAAAAACGCCCCGCTTACCTTTTAATTCACAAGTATAGATATTACGGTTAAGCACTTTCCGATTATGAATGACGGTTTGTTGAACTTTCATGTCGATTAATAACTCCAACATTTTTCAAACGACACGTTAGGATCATGGAGTAGAAAACACAACACAGCGTGAAGTGACCATACGGATAGAATACATCGTCCCTGATTTTTCACAAGCTCCCAAACTAAGCGTAAAACCGAAATCATTGTTAAATATGATTCTAGATGCTAACACTACCCATGGAAGTTACTTGTGTACTTACCTTTCGTTCCCATTTTCCTATTTGCCTCTAGATTTTTTTATTTTTGTGAGAAATGAATTTCTTCAAATTCTCGTTTCGATAACTTTTATTCCGATAAAGATACAAAGCTAAGTCGATAATTAGTTATCCGCCTTCCCTCAAGAACCATTGTCGTAAAAATGAGGTCCACATCAAGGAATTTTTTATTCACTAACTTTTGACTTTTTCAATTTTCATCAATTTTCATTTTTTTTTTTTTTTTTTTTTTTTATTGCACTTATACCTTTATTATATGAGATGAACCACGGAGCTTCACGGGGTAATTCCAAGACTATAGGCTTCATGAAATGAGGATCCCGGCCGGCTAGGCTAAGACCTCACTCAATCCTGGCTAAAGATCCAAGGGTCCGATCTCGACACCTACTCACAACTTTACTTATTACTTTTCACATATCACTTATTACTGATTTCTTATTCATTACGGATCCCTGATGTGTACCCAATTTTTAAAACAAAGATTCTTTTAAGAAGATAAAGTACTAACTATCGCCAAAAACTCGACATCTCTAATTATTTAGACAGATATGGGGTGAAACAATTTTGTGGGAACAAAAAGCCATAAGTACCTTCGATGGGCTCTAAAGAGAACCAACTACTCCACGCTTAGCATCTAAACTCATAAGTAACTCTATCATTTCTCGATCTCTGCAAATTTAAAATCCCAAATAATGAGATCCGCAGATGCTTAGCCGATAATTTTAGATTATCTATGGTTAAGGGAACAAGCTAGGGCTCAACACGCCGGTCAAGTCAGAATTCTATTCCTACTCTCACCAGCGGAAAGTCAATCAAGGTGTCAAAACATATATTAACTTAGCAAATGCTTCGTCTAATGAAATAAAGTTATGCATATTTAAAGTCACTCAGGGAAACTTGCAAAATCTTGGCCTTGTGAGCTAGAATTCGCATTTTATAGCTTCTTATCTAAGAGACTAGCCAACTTTTCAATCAAAAAGACTTAACAAAAGCTTGAAAATTTTTTAAATTTTGCTCATTTTTGCACAATTTTTCATTTTCTAAGGAAAAACGGGGTTACGAGAGAAACACAACAGAAATAAGCAAGTGCGGTCAAATCAAATCGAAGATTACCCTACCCCAGACGAGAACGAAACATTGTCCTCAATGTTTAAAGCAAGGGTATCACGAAAATCTAAAAGCCGTTTATTAAGTATGCTAGAAGATAAACGTTAGTCGATAAGATTAAGGATATCGGATTTCCATCGGCATCGATCATGAAACTCGAGTGGAGAAAATGACAAACTTCGAGCACGAGAATCTTCATATCGGGAACATCCTACACAACATCACAAACAACCAAACACGAAATCGAGAGGGACCCCTTCGCCACTTATTAGAAAATAGAAAGAAGATAGATAGATAAGCAGGGTGCCCCCACCGAAGCGCTATCGTTTTTTCTTAAACGAAGTCGCTAGCCTAACTCGTCCCCTCAATTCATTTGTCCTGGGGAAGAAAATGGTAGAGATACCGTCAAAAGCGTGTCCTCATTCCCGAAAGAATGAGACTGGGTGGTTTGGGAGGAAAGAAAATGTCGCACAGCACATAAGGAATGATTCCTCCCAAACTCACATAAGGCATATGAAAGATCGATCCATCATCCCGGTTTTGCGGCGGACGAAGGATGAAGGATCGATAAAAGAAAACTCCAAAGAAGAATGGAGCTCATGGTATAGAAAGGTGTTACTCAAAGGCTCACAAATGAAGGCATCCAAGAGAGGATCCTTTTCTCTAACAACGGTTTTAGCATAAAGCTCATCAACGCGTATCCCGGGGTTGAAAATCTTGTCCTCGGAGACGAAGGAAATCAAAGTATCATCTACGTGAAAATCCTCACGAGGAGAGGATTCACTCTCGCTAAAAATAATATTGGACCTCAGGATCGATAAGTTCATCTGTCGACAACTTCACTTCCTTATCTTTCTTTGGAAAAAACGGATCATCGTATTCTTCTTTATCCTCGAGGAAATCGAGTGGTAGGAGCAAGTTCATTGGTGAACTCCTCACTTTCTTCGTCAAAGAGTTGATTTTCAAAATTTTGAGTGTATTCAGAATCAAATTCAAACAAGGGATTCGTGAATGTCTTAAAAGATTCTGGATTGAAAGATGTCTCAAAAGAAGGTTCCATGATTTCAGAAAAAGGAGTGGGATTGCCACTCAAAGGAAGGGTGATTTTCTTAGAAATTGGAGGTGGGACAAGTGGTGTGCTCTTAGAGCTAGCAGCTTCCACCACTATAGGTTCAACTTTCTTCACATCATCCGGATCATCACGGAGGGTAAGAAGATGGCTCGTCATATAACAATTTTTCAAGAAAAGAATGTCCCCGGGTCGGGAAAAGTAGCATCATCAATGTCAACGGGAATTGAATCATCATTAAGAAAGGCCTCGATCTCTTCCCAAGTAGGGTCATTTTCCTCAGAGTGAGGAGCGGGAAAGAGTCGGTCATAATCGGATTTAGACGCATACAGTGGGATTGCCACTTTCTTCAAAGAAATCAATCACACCGATGCTATGAATCGAATGATCATCGGGTGGAGGTTTTGACGCTTGTTCGCATAAAACACAATCTTATCATTTCCTTTTCTGATCGTTAACGTTCCTTGGTAATGATCCACAAGGACTTTCGCGGTTCTCAAAAATGGTCTTCCAAGAGTGAGAGGGACTCGGGCGTCAACCTCTATATCAATGACGGCGAAATCCACGGAAAAATGGAATTTATCCACTCGTACCATAACATCGTTGACTACACCAACCGTGAGCAATTGTTCGATTAGCTAATTCGATAGTCATACAAGTCGGTATAAGAGTCTTCAATCCAAGCTTATGATATATCGCAAGAGGCATGAGACTTATGCTTGCACTTGAATCGGTCAAGGCATTACATTCCTCAGTATCATTTAAAGAGCAAGGAAGGAGAAATTTCCAGGGATCACCAAGCTTCTCGGGAGCTTGGTTTGAGGAAGAATTAAACGGTGTAGGCTCAAGTGAAATCTCTGAAATTTGTTCCAATTTCTTTTCATAAATCATTTCAGCAGCTTTGATCATATCAGTGTAGTTTAAACTTTGTTCCGTAAACAACTTTCATTTTGTCTAATCGTTATTGAATCGATTTGCACGGTGCAAGATTAGAACTTGGTGTTATGACGGAGATAGAAGGAACTTGGGCAACCAGAGGTTGGACGTATTTGGCTTTTCCATTATCAAGAGGAATTACCGGGTCCTTTGTCACCTCGGTCTCGTGCTACATTCATCACCAGAGAGGAAGTAGTCATCGAGGGCCCATCATCTCGAATGGTTACGGATTTCATTTCTCCCTTCGGGTTTGGAATCGTGTTACTTGGGAGAGAACCGGAACTCGAGGGTTGACTCACTTGGCACAAAAACGAGCATGCAACATATTTTCAAGTTTATTCTGTGAAGTCTCCAATTTGTTGTTCTAAAGTCGAATCTCATTCCTAAACTCATTGCTTTGTCTAGTTAACGAAGATTGAAACTCGTTCCTCAAACTTGTAATCTGATTTTGCATAGTGTTGATGGTAGAATTGGTATTCTGAACATAAGTTGTGAATTCATTTGAAGGAAAAGGTGAAGCTTGATAGCTTGGGTTTTGATATACTTGATTGTAGTTAACTCCTTGGTTTGGGTATTGATTCGGTGGAGCTTTGAACTGGTTTTGAACATTTGGTCCACGAACTTGATTCTGATTAAAACGATTCTGATTGTTCGATGGAGAAAATCCCGGAGGTACCATTTGATTACTAACACGAGGATTCGGTTCAACTTGAGAACGGTATTGGTTACCTCTGGTTACGGCATTAGCATTGAAAGGATGTCCATCGGTGGCGGTACAATTGTAGTAGGCATGCGCGCCACCACAAGTAGTACAAGTCGTTTCCACCGCTTTGACTTGAATGCGGTGGAGAAGAATTAAGCTTAACCAAAGCCTGGATCATATCCGTAAGCTTATCAATCTTAGCATCGGTGCTAGACGTATTTCCGTGAGACGAGGACGATGGTGTACCATTCACTGGCAAAGAACCGATTTTCTACGTGAGGTACGAACTTTAGATTTGTTCTCAATAATGGACAAGGCATCTCGTTGATCGGTCAACAAATTACCACCCGCGGCGGCATTGAGAGAGTCTTGATCGTTCTCATTCAAACCGTTATAAAACGTATCAAGTTGGTGCAACTCAGAAAAACCATGATGGGGACATTGCCTAAGCAAATCTTTGAATCGGTCCCATGCCTCACTAAATGATTCATCAAATCTTTGTGTGAATTTCGTTATTTCATTTTAAGGCTTGTTGTTTTAGACGGGAAGAATTCGTCACGAATTTTGATACTAAATTCTCCCATGTGGTTATCGATCGAGGAGGTAGTTTTTCGAGCCAAACCGGCGCCCCTCGAGTGAAAATGGAAAGAGGAGTAGCTTGATAGCCTCTTCCGGAACGTTACGATACTTGATCGTAGACGTGAGCTTGTTAAACCGTCGGATATGAGAGTGAGGATCGCCTCTCTCGAATCCGTAAAATTGGCTTGACGAAACCAAATTTATCAATCCGTGTTTAAGCTCGAAGTTATCGGCAACGATCGCCGGGACGACGATGGCTTCTCCATAACCCTCGGTGGGTGCTTGGAGTTGCTCTAGCATAGATCGGTTGTCCTCCGCCATTTCGATAATGGGCGGGATTTGATTAGTTCGAATCTCGGGTTCACTAAGGAGCACGCTCTATTTTCACCTTTCGCGGAATTGTAGCGCTTCGCGTGACGGTCAGTAGTTATTAGAACGAGTGCGCATGCACTTTCAAAACCCAAGGCAATTAAAACGAACGGTATTCGAAAACACAATGAACTTAACCAATAATCCCAAGTGAATAAATCACCTCTATAAGACAAACGCGACAAGCGAAGCGGAGAAGCTTTTAGGTCAGCTGGCTTATTAAAACCCGCCATTCCTGCAACCGCAATTTAATGTCTGGCCGTCCTTATACCCACCACACAGTTTGTTTGTCCGATAGAAATAAATAAATCCACAAGCGACACAAAGGCAAGTTTTTGATCTTTAGTTCGGAAACTTATTAATGATAACACCTCCGTTGAGAATGTTATATAATTGATGTATTCTATTTATTAGCAAAAACACAAGAGAAAATCTTTTTGTATTTTTTAATCTGATATATATATATACAAAAGAAAAAGGAAAATATTTTTTACTTTTTATTTTTATAGAAAAATAGTAACTTCACGAATGAAGGATCTCGAGTCACTAATCGTCAAACCTCAAACGATATTGTCGTGACACAACCTCCCGGCGCACAACGCCAAAATTTGATTCTTATCTGTGTCGAAACACGTCAAGCTTACTCACTCAAGCTAGCCACTTGTGAATGACTAACCGTAAGAAACTTAAAACGGCTCGGACACTGATCTTTTGATAATGAAGGCTTAGGGGTTATGTGTATGGATAAAAACCTCAATATCGATATCAAAAATAATCACGAAGATAGATTCAAATTCCTTTAGGAAAAGAATAATAAATCAAATCCCGTGTGTGATTGTGTATACGGATTAGACAACCCGAATCGTTTTCCCAACGAGCCGTGAATTGCCAACGTCGTTTTTGGTTTGGAATTTAATGCTCGATATTTTGATTTGTTTGATTTTGATTTTTAAACTACGGGAATAGGGAAAGTAATTAAGGGAATCTATTCTACGGGAAATCCTAAGTGCGAATATAACTAAAACGTAATTAATGAAACGTAATAAAAATGCAACTACGTCTAGATTATACCTAAAAATGCCTAAAATTACTTTTATACTAAAAATGAAATGCAAAAACTAATTTAGAATTTTTTTTTTGATTTTTCTGGATTTTATTTAAATTAAAAACTAATTTTTTAACTATTTAAACTAAATTAAAATTCTAAAAATTATGAAACTTAAGGAGAAAAATATGAAACTACTTTTATAAAATCTAAAATATCATAAGAGACTTTTTAAAACTATTTTTTTATTTTTCAGATTAATTTTCTATTTTCTACTAATTTTAAAACTATTTTAATCTAATTTAAATTGTGAAAAATCCCAAATAAAAGGGGAAAAATATGGAAAAATCTTTTTTATGCTTTTTATATTTTTCTTAAACTGAGAAAAATGAAAAATTATTTTTTGAAACTTTTTCTCAAATAATTGCAATTAAAACTAATTAAAAGTGATTAAAATCTATTTTTAATTAAGAAAAATACTAAATGGTGACCAAAATTAATGAAAAATTCAGGAAAACTCTGAAATATATATCTGGTTCTATGAAAAATAAGAAATGTAGTGCTTATGTGACAGAATCAAGAGCTGCAGTGTAAATTAGATCTAAATAAGCACTTTTCAATAAGCTAAACTACAAATTAAGCAACCAAACTTCTACAGACCCTAAATAATATCAAAACTACTCTAAAGCAAGTGATTATAGCTACTCCTAACCTAAAATAAGCAGATGCATAAGATTATAAGCTACTGATTAAGACAGCATAACAGTGATCAGGTCTCTAGTTTGAGCTTATGCACTAGCTTATCCAAAGAGCTTGAGTCAAAAACAGATATCTGGTCTTGAAGATCACCTAGAAGACTACAAGTAGACCAAAAATCAGACCCTAACAAGCCTTATTGAACCCTGTGCAGATGCTGCAAGTTCTGCATAAAACCACCTTTTGACACATTTTGACTTTGAAAACAGTTTGAACCTTTGACTTTCTTGAGATTTGAATGCAAATAATGGACTGATCTTGATGAAATATGATTAAATGAAACTTTGGCAAGCTAGATTATCAAGTTTTAAACTCATATGCATTGATTTGAGTTGACTGACTTTAACAGTTTTGAATACAAGATCAGTTACTCATAAATTTTGACTTTAGTGAAAACTGGTGTAAACTTTTAATGGAATAATGATACTAATGTTATTAAAGACTTAATGCAACACCAAGCTCAGACCAAGAAAACCTTAAAATCAGTTTTATTCAGGCAATCCAAACACCCCTTTAATAGCAGTTTTGCAAGCAACTCTATTCAAATCACTAACACAAGCTCATGTTAACATCAAGACAGATCTAGCATATTAAATTAAAGCTAATGACAGTAAAATATACTACTTTATAACAGATCTAAAAGAAATGAAGACTGCTACTTTATATAAGCTAGAGATGAAACTTAGAACACACTTACAAGAGATCCTAGCCACTATGGCTTGCAAAACCAGCAATAGAATCACTATCATAACCCATTAATCATCAACTCAACCCAGATCCTTCATCACAATCAACCATTAACCATTTTTGAACCAAAACCACCACAAAGTCGACTTGGAATTTTTGTGAATGTAAATGAGTTTAGTGGACAGTGAGGGTGCAAGATAAGCTCACAAAAGCTATGATAAGCTAAGATGAACCTACTCCATTATTCAATCTAGCTTATTATTTGCTTTTAAAAAAAAGAAATGCAAGATAGAATTCAAAAGCTTGGAACTTTTATTAAAACTGAAGTTGGATTACAAGAACTTGAGAGTACAATAAAAACTTAAGAAAACATTTAATAAACTACTGAATTGAAATAACAATAAGCTAATTGAAAAACTAGGATTGCACGCCTAAAATGAGAGCCAAAGGGGTCTTTATATAGCCACAGGAGGTCTCTTGGATCCTTGGAAGAGCCTAGAAGGCTTATTCTGAGCCACTCATTCATCCATCATCACCTTGTCCAATCAAATTGCTCCAAATAGCTTGTTGAGGTGTTTCGGCCAATAATGTTGTGCCATTTGTCCACGTGGCATCTCCATCTGACAGGTCAGAGGTGGATAAGGTTTTGCAAGATGCTTAGTACCAAGTTTGGTGTTTGGGTGGTGTTAAAATGATGGAAAAACGGGTGTGTTTGGCTGGGGAAGAAGATGGGTACTGTTTGGGGCGCGGGTGTTTATTTAATAGTATTTCGAATATGTTTGACCGGGTCTAATACTTTTGACTTGGGTTTAAAAACGGGGTAAATGGTTTATTTCGGGTAAATGGTATAAATGGTTTGGGCGGGTTTGTTATTGGACCGGATATGGTGTTGTTGGGCCGAGAGTTTTGTTTGTGATATTGGACTTGGATATATAATACTTGGATTTTGGACTAACTTGGTGATAAATGGTAACCATAGGGACTATTCTTGTACATTCGGATATTTGAGGGACCAATCATGAAATTCTGAAATCATCTTCCAAGGACCATCTTTGACAATCTTCAATAGACCAAGGGCCAATTTGCAGATTTCTGAATCTTCAAGGGGTCACTTCCGACAAATGAAACTTGAGAGACTGTTTCTGACATTTCTTCAAACTTTGCTCAAATCTTCACAAATCATCCTTAGAGATTAGAAATCTTCATAAATGCATAATTCTGACCTTCCGGCTCAGCTTAAGCTCTCTTACTCTCTCGTCTCATTTACGCCTCGATTTGGATCCTTTTGCGTACATATCCATACCTGCACAAGCACAAACTCAAGAAAACCACAAATAATAGTAATAAACGGCTCTTTCTTGGTTATTTTGGGTCAGTTTTGATAAAGAAAAGGTATGTGTTTTAGCACATACCAAAAACCTAGGAATTAAAGCAAACTACGCAATTCTACACTAAAACGCAAATACGGAATTTAAACGAAACGCGAATAAAAAGCAACAACATTTATTCTAAGTCCTAAAAATAACCTAAAATTACTTTTACTCTAGAAATGATATTTGAAAACTAATTATGAATTAAAACTATTTTTTTTAAGAATTTTCTTGATTTTATTTAAATTAAAAACTAATTTATAACTTTAAAAATAAGACTAAATAACTAAAAATTATAAAAACAAAGGGGAAAATTATGGAATTACTTTTATAAAATCTAAAATACCCTAAGAGAATTTTCAAAACTAAATTTTTTATTTTTCTGATTATTTTTCTATTTTCTACTAATTTAAAACTATTTAAATCTAATTTAAATTGTGAAAATTACCAAATAAAAGGGAAAAATATGGAAAAATCTTTTTTATGCTTTTTATATTTATCTTAATCTATTAAAATTGATAAATTGATTTTTTGAACTTTTTCTTAATTAATTGCAATTAAAGCTAATTAAAAGTGATTAAAAACTGATTTTAATTAAGAAAATACTAAACAAAGGACCAAAAATTATGAAAAATTCAGGGAAATTCTAAAATCTTATTCTAAAGCTATAAAAAATATAAAACATGAAGCTTATGTGGAATAAACTGAAGCTGTAGTACAAACTGAAGGAAATAAGCACTTTTAAATAAGCTAAACTACAAATTAAGCCACCAAACTTCTACTTAAGCAAGATTACACTGAAATAAGCTAATATAAGCTAAATCCAACTACTCCTATCCTCAAATAAGCAGATGCATAAGATTATAAGCTAACTGATTTCTACAGCAAACAGTGAAACAGGTCTGATGTTTGAGCTTATGCACTAGCTTATCAGAAAAGCTTTAGCAAAAAACAGATATGTGGCCTTGAAGACCACCTAGCAGACTATACCTAAACCAAAAATCAGACCCTAATTATTTGAAATGAACATTGTGAAGCATCTGCAAGATCTACAAAAACTGCTGTTAACATGGTCTTGACTTTTTAAGAACAGTTATGAGATTTGACTTATCTGAGATTTGAGATCAAATGTAGAGCTGACAATGATATAAAATGATGAAATGGAAGCAATGCAAGCTAGATTATCAAATTCTTAACCCATATGAAATGATTTAAGTGACTGATTTCAACAGTGATGATAACAAGATCAGTTACCAACTTATTTTGACTTATAATGAAAACTGAGGCAAAATGGTGACTGATATGAATGCAACTGACTAAAGCAAACCTAACACAACCTAACTACTCTCATATTTAAACCTCCATCACAGTTTAAATACTAATCCAAACAGCAGCCTAAGGGGAAAGAACAAGGCATTAGACAACTTTAACAAGCTTATCCTAATAAGCTTCTAATGGGATCTAAAGAGTAAACAAGCAAGGCTTAAACTACTACCTTCCTAAATCAGAAACAAACAAACTAGAACTACAATGAACAATCAGATGAGCAGGCTAGGAATAAACTGAAATGGACAGGACAGTTAAGACAAATAGGAACTAATAACTTGAAATCATGATAACAACTGAGACCAACTATAGCTAGGACAATGTCTGCAATCAATGGTACATACTGATCATTCAAATTTCACCCTCTAATCAACAATGAATTACTTTAAATAGCTTAAACCAAACACCCTCGTAAGACAAGCATAATCCATTTAATACTACAAACTTGATGAAAGCTATCTAAGGCAGGTATGAAATGAACAAATTAACCACAAACTTCACTTGTTAACACATTAAAACCAGATTTTCACCAAAAACATTTTGACTTCTGAATTTTGACTAAAGTTGATTTTACTTGACTTTTTGCAAAAATGAGAATTAGAGCTAAGTAACCAGAGGTAATCTCACATAAGCTTGTAAAAGCTTATGTGAGATCATGTAAATAAGAATTTCAAGCAATCGAACTCAGAATTTGAACCACGATTAAATTGACAAATTAACTTTAAATTGACAAAAAGTGAATTGCATTAATGAAACAGGATTACAATACTTGAAATAAAACTTAATTAACTACTGAAAAAGCATTGAAATGACAGGAAATTAATGGTCAAAAACTTCTCTAATTACATGAGAAATTGGACAAGATACTATGAGAGCCAAGAGGTCTTTTTATAGCTGATGATGAGCCTTGGGATGCCTTTGGAAGAGCCTAGAAGTCCTATCATAGCCACACATTCATTCTATTGTCATCACTACCAATCACAATGCTCCATTTGTCCATGTGAGGTGTCGTATCCAATGGAAGAGCTTGAAATAGCCACGGGGGCATCCTTATCTGCTTTGTCAGAGTATCTAGAAGCTTAGGATAGATTCTAAGTACGAGGTTGGTGTTTGGGTGTGGGTAAATGGTGGTAAACATGAATGGGTAAGAGGGTTGTTTGGATTGGGGATGAAGGTCACTGTAGAGCGCGTTTGGTTTATTTTATAATTGTTCAAAGGATGTTGACCGGGTCTTGTTCGGGTAAAGATAGGATACGGGTTGGATATTGGGGTTGTGAGTTATTAACGGGCGGGGTTGGATTTGTTTACTGGACCGGGTAGGGGGTTTAATGGGCTGTGGCTTTTGTTTGTGGATTGGATAAGGGACATAGGATTATTAATGGACTATATTAAATGATCCATTGCACATATAAGGACCCAAGTTGTATTTTCTGAAACTTCAGGGACCAGACATGTAAATTCTGAAATTATCTTCAAGGACTGAATTTGTCAATCTTCAAATAAACCAAGGTTGAATTTGCAACATTTGAATCTTCAGGGGCCATTTCTGCCAATTCGCAAAGTTGAGGGGCCATATTTGCCAATTCATCAAACTTGATTAAAACTTCCAAAAATCATCCTCGGAGAATAAAATCATCATAAATGCTCAATATTGATCTTCCCCTTAAGCTCTCTTAATCTCTCGTGTTCGGATTTACGCCCGATTTGGTTCCTTTTGTTTTACATATCCATATCTGCACAAGCACAAACTCAAGAAAACCACAAATATTAGCAATAAACGGCTCTTTCTTGGTTATTTTGGGTCCATTTTGATATAGAAAAGGTATGTGTTTTAGCACATACCAGGGAGATTGTTAGGATTTAGAAAATCCAGTCGTTAAAGAGTCGGTCACCTCAAGTATATGTATTCGTTAGAAAGTTCGTAGTCGTAGTCAAGTTATGTTAATAAATAGTTAGTTAAGTAACACCGTGGAGGACGGACGGGTCTTTACCCATTGATGCTCGATCCACGTACCCGTAGGTGGCGTTTATTTGTAAGACACTATAAATACCCTCTACCGCCCAAGGTAGAGGGTTGGAGCTTCAATACCATTTTTCTTTGTTTCACATAGTTCCCAACTCTCTTCCCTTTCTCTCTCTAAAACTTGTAAACGCCCCATATGCTATTTGTTTGATGTGTTTGTGAAATCCTATATCTTACACATCCATTAGATCAAATAAAAATGGATGGTGAAGATTGATCCCTTGATATGCAAATAATCTTTTGTCCTCAAATGATCTTAAATCAATTCTAATTATTATTATTTTTTCAAAAGGATCGTAAATTTTGTTTAACTATCTTGTTAGCATATGCAAATTGCCCTTTTATGACAAATGTATACATCAAGAACCGAGTTTAAAATTAAGATTAATATCAAGCTTTTCTACACACTAATGGATCAATCTCCACATTTCATCTTTATTTAATTTAATAGATGATATTAATTCTAACAATTTTAAAAACTCAATTTTATCTTTTTTTATAAATATTAATATCTTTTAAACCGTTAATCGTTGAGCTAAAAAAATAAACCATCACGACGAGCATTTAATTATCTTTCTATAGATAGACTCTTTGATATAATTCGACAATTTTTTTCATGTTTTTTCTTTTTTTAAGTTTTTCTGTTTTTTTTTTTTATTTAAAATTTGCATGAAAAAACTAAATGTGATTAAACACTAATTTAAATATTCTAATAAAATCCCATGTGATATGAGTGTTAAATTATATACGATATTTAATAAAATCACATGTGATATTTGTGTTAAATCACATATGATTTTATTACTTGGATTTAACATTAATATAAATATGATATTATTAGAATATTCAAATTAGTGTTTAAGCATATGTGATTTCTCATGCAAGTTTCAACAACGAGAAAAAAATGACAAAAAAAAAAGTGATAAATGAAGAAAAAAAATTGTCGAAAGTATATCAAAGTATCCGTCTATAGAAAGATAATTAAATGTTTGTCGCATTTACGATTAACGGTTTAAGAGATATTTAAATTATAAAAAAATATGTAAAATATTAAAATGCTTTTAATCTTAATCATTAAATTCTTTTTAAATGAAGTGTGAGAATACGTCCCTCAATATGTGAAAAAAAATTTAATATTTGAAATAACTCTCCTCTAAACTTAAAATAAAAACTAAGCGTGTGTAAATCAATTTTTATTTAATTCAGGACATAACAATACAATATCAAAAGTTAGCGGATAGTGATTTGAGAGTACTGAACGAAGTATTTAGAGTTGGGAGGTGATTTGCACACACACAAAAATGATTGAGACACTTAAATTTAGAGTGTTTAGACATTTATACCCTTACAGGATCAACATGACTAAACATAATGTGATGGTTTAAATCTCCAGATACTTTAAATTTGAGTGTCTCAATCATTTGTGGGAGTGTACAAATCATCTTCCTTTAAAGTTTTCTACACATATTTGGTGATTTTTGAAAGCAAGTTACTTTAATTGGAAAATAAATTTTGATTAATTTAAATGAGTAATATTTGATTTTATTGCGTTTTTACTTAAGAAAATATATTTTTGACAAAAAAAAAATCTCATTCGTTTAGGTTTTTTCTCGGTACAAAAATTCGCATGATATATCACATCTGATATAATGATTATCTGTAAGTTCGAACACTATAATTATATGTGTAGAATTTCAAACGATTCATTGTTTTTTACATTTAAAAATACAAATCATTAAATTTCAAACCATATATCACACATAATTTTTTAACTTAATAATCAATACAGTTTATTTATAGAAATTCAAATATATATATATATATATATATATATATATATATATATATATATATATATATATATATATATAGAGAGAGAGAGAGAGAGAGAGAATATATTAAGCTATATTAATTGTAGCCAATTGGCTACAATTTGTACTAAAAATATGGGTCCTTGATTATTTTTGTGGGTCCTGATTCTTTATGTGGTCCCTAAATCATTGCTAGTAGATTTTTTTTTATGAAGGATCAGAAATTACATAAAAATTGTACCTATTATCCTATATATATATATATATATATATATATATATATATATATATATATATATATATATATATATATATATATATATATATAAATATTTATTGTAGCTAATTGGCTACAATTTTAGGCTAAAAAATGTGGGTCCTGATTCATTTTGTGGGTCCCTGATTTTTTCCTGTGGGCTCTGATTAATTGTATGTGTATTTATTGTGAGGAGTTGTAGCTAGTTGGCTACAAAAATCAGAAATGCTATATATATATATATCTATATATATATATATATATATATATATATATATATATATATATATAAACTTGTTTTATATATCACATGTGATATAACACTAATTTTGAAGATTTGAATGTTGAAGATGCTATGAAAATGGACATAAGTATTATTAGTGTGTTTATCACCTGTGATATATCAAACGAGTTTATATATCAATTTTTTTTTTCTATTTTTTCCAACTACTATGAATTAACCGTATTTATTAAGATGTTTAAATATTATGTGCGATATACGGTTGGAAAGCTAAGAATGCGTATTTTTTAATGCAAAAAATGATGAATCTTTTTGAGTTATATACAAATATTTATGCTCATTTAACGATAACATGTTCGAACTTACAAATTAGTGTTATATCATATATGATACATCAAGCGAGTTTAACTAAAAAAATATCATATTTTCTCCAACTTCTATACATAAAATGTGTTGATTTTGAGGTTCAAAAATTATGTGTGATATATGGTTAAAAAAACTAAGGATGTGTATTTTTCAATGCCTAAAACGATGAATCATTTAGAGTTATACACAAATTTTTGTTCCTAGTTTATATGAGTGTTTGAACTTAAAAATTAATGTTATATCGCATGTGGTGCATCGAAAGAGTTTGATTTTCAAAAATAATAATCTTTTTTTTTCCAAATTCTGTGAACAAGTTATATTGATTTGGAGGTTCAAAAATTATGTGTGATATATGGTTGACAAACTAAAAATGTGTATCTTTTAATGCCAAAAACGATAAATTATTTGAAGTTCTAAACATTACTTATGTCAATTTTACAACAACATATTGAGTGCTCGAACTTACATATTAGGATTATATCACATGTAATATATCAAGCAATATACTATATAGAAAAAAACCAAAAAACCAAAAATCAACACATACCACTTTGGTGCTTTGTTTATAGCTTTTTTAGGTTATGAAATAGAAGGGGGTTTGCGCTTGAATTTAAGTAGTGCCTTTGGAATATGAGTAGGGCTCTTAGGTGGCGCGTTCGTAGAGGAAACCCTAAGGAAGAGCAAAATGTAGGTTGGGTGCTTGTGGGGTAAGGCCACCTGAACTCGAATAGGAGGGGGCTTAGCTCTGGATCCTCCCTACTTGAAGAAAAGAATGGATCAGAAGGGAGTTGGATTCTCTATTTCCGGGCGGGGAGAGAGGTGAAGGCCGTAAGAGAAGATTTCCGTCCCAGTAAGGAAGAGTGGAAAAAAGACGCTGTCATCTATCTTGACCAATTTCCCGAGGTGTTGGAAATCCAAACCGACTCAGAGAATCACTAGTGCTATTTAGCCTTTCGTTTCGACAACAAATATGTCATCTTTGACGATTTCCCATTCCTTCCCTCCCTAGCCGCCTCTCTTCACCATTTGATGTCTCTGCCATCCCTTTATATAACATAGGCAAACGCCCTCTTTTACAATCACTAAGAAAAAAAATACCAATCAAAGCCATATCATAATACTACGTCTCTATGGGTTTTCAGGACCTAGGGGTTTTACTCTCTCCATTTCCCAGTCTCTCGTACTTCTCAAGTAAGTGTGCGATTCCGTATGAGGAGCTCATTTCCCTTCTGCTCACTAGCCTTTCACATGGTTCTTAAAGTAGAGGAGGAAGGGTGGGCAGCAGTTACCAGGAGCCCTTTGTCATACACATCTATCCAGAAGCAAGTGTCGTTCACCGGTTCCACCGAATACTTCTATCTGTCGGCGAAAGTCGTGAAAGATAATTAAATGATCTTTACCGTGGTGTAATTTATGTACGTTAACGATTTACGATTTTTAAGGTATGTAATTTAAAGAATTTGGATTTGAAGTGAGTTTTAATTGAAAATATCAAGTGATTTTTATTTATTTATTTATTTATTTATTTATTTATTTTTTTAATGAGTAGCTGAAATTTGTCTTTCAATATGCAGAAAAATAATCATCATCAATTGAACTTTTCTCATTAAACAATATATTATTGTTGGCCTAAATTAGCAATTAGTGTATTACTTTCACTATATCTTTACTAATATATAAAGCATTTGAGACTATTTCATAATTAACATGGTTTAAAAATTCAGACTTCTAAACTTGCTTGTTATGGAAGGATTTTAAACCTTGATCAATACTTATAACCTCAATATTTATAACCGTCATATTAATGATCAAGTAAGTGATTTAATGGGAAAAAATGTATAGCCACCATATTAATACTTATAACATATAAAACTGAAAAAGTTAATGATATACATTAAAATGTCAGTTATGAAATCTTAATATAAAAAGAACTCATTGTTTATGAAATAATCAAAAAATCTACAACACAAACTAATCATACTTCACATATAATAGATTCAGTCATCATAGGTTTGGATGGAGCAATCTCTTTCTGATTATCTGCTTATTTGAATCGAAATAACATTTACTCGCCGCGAAATATTGTCACAAAGTATCCGCCACCACATTGTGCGAGTACCCTGTTAGCCATAAAATAATAATCCATTCTTCCTTTTCTAAATTTGCCCAAAGTATTGCAAGCATCATACTTTTGTTCTGTATACTTTGTACGACTAATATTTAAGATACAAGTGATTTATAAGATAATTAAAAGATATATTTTTTGCGTAATAACTAAAAGATATTGATTGCCTAACTTTCTTCACCTCCTAATTGTGGTTAAGATGCAGTGTAAAAAGTCAAAAATTATTTTAAGCCTATCCAACCAAACATCAAGAAATAATGAATGAATAATCATGGACAAATGTGAACCAAGCTATTATTAGCTTCCCCCTAAAACTTGGTAATTAATGTGACTATTTAATGATGTATTAAAGTTTTGATTATGTATTAAGTATTAAAGCTGCCATGTTGTGTTTCTATTGGATCAAGTTATATCTAAATAGCAAATATAATGATAACAAAAGTCTAAGAATGATGATTAAATGTAAGAAAATGATGGCTTGTTGTATTAAGGTATCGACATGTTTTTATATATATATATATATATATATATATATATATATATATATATATATATATATATATATATATATATATATATATAGGTCGTTCCAAATTGGAAGTTTTATTTTGAGAAGATTGAGAAATTCGTTGAGCAAATTGATTCATGTTTTTGATTTGATTCACAAGTAAACATCATTTTATGGTGCATCGAATCCATAAATCACGAATTTGATTCACAAATCATTGTTAAATCGAAATTATGATAATGATTCATTAAATTGTACAGATGATTCACATATATCGCAAAATCGAGAGATTTTAACATTGATTCAATTTTTTTTACATTTTGAATTAATCACATTAAAATGAGTTTACGTTTGAAAAACATGAATCGTTAAAATCTATTTTTGAAATTTTCAATCTTTTCTCAAAATAAAAACCTTCTCAATCGATCCGGATTATATATATAATCCGGATCGATTGAGAAGGTTTTTATTTTGAGAAGATTGAGAAGGTTTTCAAAAACGATAGATTTTTAACTTTGATTCATGTTTTTCAAATGTAAAACTCATTTTAATGTGATTAAAATTCAAAATGTGTAAAATTTTTTTTGAATCAATGTTAAAATTATCTCGATTTTGCGATATATATAGAATACTGAATCATCTGTACAAATTTAATGAATCATCATCATAACTCGATTTTAACAATGATTTGTTTTTTAAATTTGTGATTTATAGATTCGATTCATCATAAAATGACGTTTACTTGCGAATCAAATAAAAAACATGAATCAATTTCCTCAAACGAAGATTTCTCAATCTTCTCAAATTAAAACCTTCTCAACGTATTCTGAAGCATATATATATATATATATATATATATATATATATATATATATATATATATATATATATTAGATACAATTTATTGTAGCCAATTGGTTACAATTTTGTGCTATAAAATGTAGGTCCCTAATTTTTTTTTGTGGGTCCTGATTTTTTTCTCTGAGTCTCTGATTCATTGCTAGTGTATTTTTTATAAAGCATTGTAGCCAAAAGCTATCTCCATATATATTTACTAGAAGGGTACCCGCGCAATGCAATGACGGGTACCCGGTGACTACTTTTGTGACGAGTAAATGTTTTACATTTTAAATCTTTCTTAGGTGATCAACATTTTTTTTTCAATTTTTATAACAAAATTAAAGTTTATTAATAATAAAAAAACATTACTTAATAATTCAAAGACATTTAAAAACATTACAAATACCTAGTATCCGGTCTAGCCTTTTTATGGTTAAGTGAATCTTAAGTACCCGGTCTAGCCTTTTAATGGTCAAGTGAATCTTGATAAAGGTCAATGATGCGTGGGTTCGGGGTCGAAAAGAATTCCTTTTCTACGAGCAAGTTTTTCAACCTAGGCAGTGTACCTAATCGTTGTATGCAGTATGGGGTAAGCCCAGGGGATTGATTCGTTCTCTAGGAGAATAAAGATGCTAGCAAGAGATGTATGACGAGAAGGTAAGGTTGATGGAGATTCTTTTTGGTCTTTTATGGTTTTTTGAAAGCAAGGTAAATATCTCGGGGTATAGGAGTGAGGGGTGGTACTTCTACCGATTTTAACTACTTTTAGTTAAACTACTTACTAATTAACTACTTGAACTAAGGATATATTATCCTATTTAAGGTGTGCTCATATGATGATTAAAAATGTGTTTACTTAGATGTTCTTACTCCATAGTTATCTTTTATTGGTCGGTTGAATTGTCACATTCTCATCTTAAATTGGTGCGTTGTATTCTGTTTGGTCATATGGGGGTGCCTAATTCCCTAGTTATATGACTCGTAACTATCCTCTAGACCATCTGGGATTGACAAGTACCTAAGTATCTCCCCCGAATACTCTACTATCAACAAGCTACAACTCACGCAATAAACTCAACGAATGGCCTAGGTGCACTCCTAAGCTTTTTTACTATTTAGGACATTCAAGCTCGCAACAATTAAAGAAGAAGCCAATTTTCCTTACTCTAGCGTCTACCAATTAAGACAAGAGACAACCTAACAATAATTAACAACTAGGTTTCATAGATCTAAGCAAACACAAGGAACAAGCAAGCATACACACATACAATTAAACATAGGGTAGACATAATGATAATATGGATTAAAAAACTTATCTTATGATGTAAAGAAGGGTATGGAACCCTTAAATACTGTCCAAGTTGGACTACAACTGAATTACTGTTTGCTCTCCAAAGTTCTACCTCCCTTAATGCAGAAAAACGAATTCTATATATAGATTTACAAATGCGACGGCGTCACCTTTTGCTAGTGACGGCGTCAGGTCGCCGTCATTAGGATTTTGTTTGGGCCAAGTCATCGTTGGGACGACGTCAGTTGGTATGTGTGACGCCGTCAGTCTTCATGAAGGACGTCGTCTGAGATTGGTTCTTGGGCGTCTGGTGTGGAAAATGAAGGAGACTCCTTCCAGAGTTTAGGCGTGACGCCGTAAGGTTGTAGAACCTGAATTTGTTCTGAGCCGTCGCGTGTAATTTGATCAAATCTCTCATATAGGGATGGCGTCGCCCTTTGGTTAGGACGCCGTCAGGTCTGCTGGATGGCCTTTGATCTTGACTTTGCCATTTTCTTCATGTTTTTGCTCCTTTTCGTCCAAATATGCTTCATTCCATCATTTTGATTCCAAAAGATCTAAAATGTTTTAAGGAACGATTTTAAGTAGTAACATATATAAAATGTGTTGATTTAGGGCTTAAATGACCCCCTAAAAACGTATGTTGATAAGGATTTAAAAGGTACACCTTTGAGGGGTCATTTAAGCCCTTAATTGATCAATTTTGAATCCGTTACCACTTAATTTCGTTCCTTTTCACTTTTTAGGTCTTTTGAAGGAAAATTGCTGGAATGACACTTGTTCGGATGAAAAGACGCGAATATATGAAGAAAATGGCCAAAGTCAAGAATCGAGACACTCAAGCTGCTGGAATTGAAAGGGGACGGCGTCACGGCTTAATTGCGACGCCGTCGCGACACTTCTTGAGACGACTCAGTAGCCAAATTGCTTATTTACAAGTGACGACATCAGGTTTAAAAGAGTAGGCGTCGAACTCGTGACGGCCTAGATTTGGATCTAGAGGGCGTCAGAGGTTGAAGTCGACGGCGTCACGAGCATAAGGTGACGCCGTCACAGAGTTGACGTGGCCAAGACGAAACCCTAATGGCGTCGACCCGACGGTGTCATAATTAAAGAGTGACGCCATCTCATTTTGTAACACTATATATAGAATCTGAATTTTTTAGTTTTTAAGGAGGTAGTTTTGTGGAGTAAAAACCTAAACTGAACCAAGGCTGTCTTGGGCAGTATCTTAGGGGTCCATACCCTATTTTACAACAAGATAAGTGTTTTACTTCATTGATTCAATCATGTCTTCAATTGTTTGTGTGTATGCTTGCATGTTCTCCATGTCCGGCTAATTTACTTGTGTGTTTGCTTAGATAATATGAAACCTAGTTATTGAATATTGATTGGTTGTCTCTTATCTTAATTGTGATTGACCTAGTATTGCGATAGGTCATTCGTTGTGTTATTAATGCCTGATTAATCTTTGTTGAACCTTAGCTTATAGTTACTAGTGGAATTGTAGGCTAGATATCCAAAGATAGCCTTAGTGTTAAGTTTATGAATCCTAGAGATTTCGTAGTCATTAACCTTTGGTAGCTTCAAAGAGTTAGGGATAAATGCATACCTACGACCTTAGAAACACAACACGTTAAGAATATGTAACCTATTGGATTTCATAAACACCTAACAAACACTTGTATGGATCGAATGAGATAGATAGTTTAGAGAGAGAAAGTAGGATGGGAGCCTTTCTAGAGAGAGAAAGTGAAAGAAAACATAGAAGGTTAGATTAAGTGAAAGGTCCAACCCTCTACCTTGGGAGGTAGAGGGTATTTATAGTTACATACTAAACGTCCTCCTTCGGACTGTGGATCAGGCATACAGTGGGTAAAGACCCGTCCTTCCTCCACGGTGTTACACTAAACTAATCTAAGCTAATAACTAACTAAATGACTACTAAATAACATAAATAACGATATGTCTACGAGCTAACTTATGCTAGATAATATATGGGGTGACCGACACTTCACTATGGAATTTCCAATTCCTAACAATCTCCCCCTAAGAGAGGTCACCCCATTATTTACATTTAGAATCCTAGCATTCTATTTTGTCTTTAGTCTTGAGCTCATAGACTTTAATTCTTCAACATTTGCATCTTTGTGCTTTAGCAGTGATTCTTCAAAGTCCGATTACTTTGTACTTTAAGTGGAGGTCTTTGATCTGATCCAGATCTTGATGATCTTTGAGCTTTCATCGAGATCATCAACCACAGTAAATCTCTGGATCACCATTTGTTGTGTTGCCATCATGTGAAGTTGTGACGTTTGGACCGACATGCTCACACTTTCTGGATCATGACATCTTTTCATCAGAGTAGTGGAAGCTTTACTAGTTCAAGATATTTGCAGTAGCGTAGCAGAAGCATAGTATAAAAATATCTGAGCCAGGTTATGTAGATAGGCACTTGCCATGATTTCTTTAATTAAGTGTGGATGCTGTGAGCATGTGGCTATGAATTGACTTCTTAATTCTGATCAGCTGCAACTGTCCAAATGTACCTGCAAACAACAATTAGCAACAAATCACATGAAAATGTCTTTGATCATTTTCGTTGAATTGAGGTACACGGCCCAAGGTTCCCCGTTAATCAGTACAAGTACTGCCTGTGATCAGGTATAATTCTGAAGAATCTCCTTGACAGGGTTTCGCAGCTGCTCTAGCCGTTCTCAAAACCGAAACGTCTCAAAGAAGACAACACGGAGTGAGAGAACCAGCGAATTGAGATTCACTGATAGATGAAAAATCGATGAGTTTTGCAATACGACGAAGGTATTATGAGAAAGATCAATTTTCATCTTAAAATACTTTTTGTATTTGAAAGAGAATGCACATTCGAAGTGCTAGAGAAAAGAAGACATTCACACATCGAACGGTTTTTTCAAAAGTATTTTTTCAATCAGAGATACCTTTTGAATTTGAAAATGAATACACATTCGATGTGCTAGAGAAAAGAAGATTTGCACATCGAACGGTTTTTCCAAAAGTATTCGTCAATTCATTTCCTGGACCAAGGTTGATTCAAGAATGAATCGCCCCATTGTTTCTATCCAGTTGTCACAAGCTTGATCCTTTTGAAAAGATCTCACATGTCACCCACCAAGAGCTTGTTTGATGTTGGCTCTAGAAGGATTTCCATCTTCATCGTGAATATTTTTCATATCACTCAGATGTTCTGGCAAAATCACAAGGATGATGCGTAGGACTCTTAATATTTTCTTACTTTCCACATTGTGTGAAACAGCAAGTCTTCATTAACTTTGTGTCCTAATGAGATTTTGATGATCTCGTGGCTCTAGACTCAATAGTGCACATTTGGCTCCTATGCCAGAGACTAGGGAGAGGGTCTCCTTCTTCAATATCAACAATCTCTAAGAAAAAGTCGATAGATAATGTAGGTTCCCCGTGAGAATGAAACAAGTCCTTTTAAGAGGAACTTGAGTAGCTTGGGAAGATGTAGTGCAGTGCGTCACTGGGTCCATGACGTCTTGTCTTCAATACCGGTGTTACCTTAGTAACCACCAGTAGCATATGTATTAAACCCGGTTTCTGCCCTAAAGTTGAATTAATGGAGGGCTATTTCTTTTCACCCTTTTCACATTTATTTCTTTTTCATTCTTCAACCCCTTCAGTGCTTACCGAGACTTCATCACTAGAACCTTGTTGGGTATATTCTGATGGATCTAAACACACACCTTGTGTTAGTGATATTTTGAGTTATATTAATAAGCACGCAGAATATACTTGGTAATACTTAGAAGACGGATTGTATGATGTAATGTAAGTGAGAACATTTTTACACTAAGCTTCAATATTATTAAGAAATAATACGAGTGATCTTGCTTATCACTAGGGTTACACCTTGAAGCTTATATGAATGATACATTCTCTAAGAAATGACCTAGGATCTCCTTTTATAGCACAAGGAGTCCTTTACACGATAAGTATAAAGCTAACAATATAGAATATACACAAGATCTTTTCTATACTTATCAATACACGGATACTTAACAATTATCCTAACAACAGTGGTAATATTTGTATTGGCAGTGGTAATGAGTTTCCACTGCTAGTGTAATCTTCAGCAGTGTCTTCCACAAGACTATCAGTGGTAACTGTTAGTATTATTCCCAACAATCCTCCCCTAAACTTATGATTTCTCTGCAAATCAAAAAGTTTCTTTAATCTTCATTATCTGCAAGGATTTGGGGAATTCTTTCAAACACTTCACTTTCTTCTTAACGCTTGAATAGCTCTTGAACATTGATCTTGAAGCCTATGTAGCAAAGCTCTGACCTTCTCAGTATCTTCATGGACTCTTATTGTTGAACACAACATCACTATGAGAGTTCCAGCTCTGAGTGGGTATTCTTTCTCAGCAAGCATGATTGCATCTACTCCATTTGCTGTAGAAATATGATGAACTTCACATGAATCATAATAGAACCATTTAGTACCAGGACATGAACATGAAAATTTCCAGAAATCATCATTAGTATCTGGTTCATAGAGCCTTCTAAGATTAACCCATAACTGCATCTCCTTCATATCTTTGAGATCTTCAACATCAAACCTTTTTTAACACAAGCATCAATATAAGAAATGAGACAAAGAATGGATCGGATGAACACACACACTTATGCGTAAGATATGAGAGAAAGGTTTATGCTTAGGATAAATGTAAATGTGAACAACCAACCTTCAAGAGAAGGTTTACAATCCTATTTATAGGAGGGAACTAGGGCAACACACCAAGTTCCCATCCTTTCCTTATTGGGCTTTGGATAGGCTCATGGGCTTTCTACATGAGCCTAGCCTTGATTACTAACATAAAAGCCATAATTAAGCTAACTATTACATATTAATTACTAACACTTGAATTCTAGTTTAGGAGTGATTCCAACAATCTCCCCCTAAGTGTTAGTGATTGATGATTTGATCTTTAAATGTTGTAGGTGCTGATGTAATAGTAGCTTTGACTTCTTCTGACACTCTTCTTTCTTGTGAGAAGAAGTGTCTTGATTCGAACAGTCTCCCAAGTGTAGGGAAATTGTTCCCTTTGAAATATTCTGCTTTGACGTCTTCATTATCTTTGTTCTTTGATCTCTGTTCTTTGTGGTGGTAGTGATACTATGTTGTGGTTATCCGCATCAGGTCCGCTTCGTTGCTCCAGTGTCTCCACGTCTTTCTCCAACATGCTCACACGCTCTTTAACGTTGGATTTCAGTACTGATGTATTCTCTAAGTCTTTAAACTTTGTAGATTCTTTGACTTGAAGAAGAATCATTCTGACATTGTGTTGCCTTTTGAGAGAACTTCAATTAGTGTTGTTGTAAGTATGAGCATGTGGAGAATCTGCACGATCTTTTCCACCCGCAAGCATCCATAAGAAGAAAACATAAAACATGGGTTCGAAATAATCCAGCACTTACAAGTTTGAACTTCGAGAGTGTTAACAACATAGTGTGAAAACTCAACTCTAATTCTCACAAAGGCTGTTCCTGAACTAGAGTCCCACAAGTGAGATAACGCGATGTACCGGCACACCTACAGTTCAGATGAGTCGCCGAGGTATACCGAAGTATCACCCCACCATCAGACCGTTTGAGACACACCAAGCGTAATCCATGGGGAGTTACCGGTGACCTGCCGTGGCTGTTTGATGTTGACCTTGGCAGGAGTTTCCATTCAATCACTGAGGATCACAGGTGTGACCCCCTCATAAATGTTCTCGAAAGATTGCTAAGATCTGTGTAGGACTCTAGAATTGTATCACTTGCGTCCTTATAGTTGAACGACAAGTGATGAGATTTCAAGTGTACCTAAGAGATCTTTTGATGAATCTCGTGGCTCTAGACTCAATAGTGCGCTTTGGTTTTCCTGAGCGGAGACTGGGGAGAGGGTGATAACATCAAATAGTCCTGAATATTAAGTGTCAATTTCCCCCGTTAATGCTCGTTATTTATATCATTTAGATGGATTTACGCTTGTTTTCCATTGTTTTGCACTTTCAGACAAACTACGAGCATTGGATCTAAAGAGACGCGGAAATAGAAACGTTACTAAAGATTTATCACAGTATGCTTATTTTGAAGAAGTTACGGCGTAACTCATCTCTCACATTACGCCGTAACTATTGCGTGACCCGGAAGTCCAACTTATCAAGAGGTTACGGCAATCCTCTCAAAGGTTACGACGTAACTCCATTAGGTCAAAAGAGGTTCCACCGCCACGATACTTACGCCGAATCTACTGCATCACTTATGACGTAACCAAGTTTATTGAAGACTACGGTGTAACCACTTATAAGGTTACGCCGTAACTAGCAGATCTAGTGCATTTACGGAGAAATAGAAGGTTACGGCGTAACTCATCTATTGGTTACGCCGTAACCAAGACCTGGCCTATAAATACCCCACGTTTTCCAGCATTTCAAATCATCCCATTCCACACACAACACTCTGAGAACGTGGGAATAAGCTCAAGGGAGGTCTAGGGAAGCATAAGGAGCTGTTACCAAGGGAGAAGTCACACCATTACGATAAGCTTTAGCGTTTATTATTTCTTTTATTTTCAATTCATGTATTTCATACCTTTGAATATTGAATTGATGTGCATGATTAATATGAGCGGCTAAGCACCCTTTGGTGCTAGCCTAGTTATGATTCCTTAATTTTTTTGTTTGCGTTTATCTTTACTTCCGTACAATTATTTCCGAGTGTATGCATGCATAGTTCTTTGGTAGTCACCCCTGGTTCGGTAGTTTTGAATGGCGGTAGAGGCCAATTGCCTAGGAGATATGACCAACTGACCCTAGGTGAGTGGACTGAGACGGGAAGGGTAAGATATGACCAATTAACGACCCTTTCTACTTGTGCGATTTGACCAACTGATCACCTATCGTTTGGATGAACTTAAGAATTGGGGGGTGTAGTGTCTAAGTTCCTAACGGCCGGCACTCACTATTTAGAATCTAGCATGTAGCAGTACTTAATGACTCGGCTTAGGGACCGGAACAACAGACTTATGACAGTGCACCTGATTTCTCCTGTGGTGGCATCTTTGCTGATAGGTTAGGGCGAATTGACCAAATGCTGTCCTCTTGAATTTGACCCCACCTGAAGTAATTGGAAGTAGGTAGACGTAGACATAACTAGTTAGAGGATTAACTAGGTTAGCACCACTATTCCTCTATTGATTTTCCTTCTACCATTTATTTGATTTTATATTCTGCATTAGTAGTTTAATTAATTAAAACCCTATCAAACCATTAATATTCTGTGACAATTAGACTTAGTAATTATCCGACACACAAAGCTCTTGGGACGACCTCGGCTTTACCATTTACTACACTACACACGACCGGGTACACTGCCAGTTAGTGCATTAGGGTAGACCATTGGTATAGCGAGACACTATAAATATTAAGACCTGGTTAGTAAAACCTGCATCCAGTTTTTGGCGCCGCTACCGGGGAGCTATATTAGGATTGATATTAAGTCTTTCATTTCATTTTTAAACTTTTCTCTCGATCATATTTCAAGTTTTCAGGTACCATGGAAATTTTTAAAATCGATGAACTCACTCTTGAGGAATACTTGGCGTTGACTAGAGCAGATCAAGGGCCGGGTCTCGTAAGACCAAGAATCGGAGCGGATGTTCATTTCGAGATTAAAGACCAATTTATGAGGGAGCTTCGCGCTAACCCTTTTTCAAGAAATAGGGACGAAAACGCATATGAGCACGTTGAAAATGTCCTATACATCGCTAGCCTTTTCAACATTCCCGACGTGTCTCATGATGCTCGTTATGCTCGTGGTCTTCCCTATGACTCTCACTGGAGCAGCTAGAAGATGGATCGAAAGATTGCCCGCCGGGGAAGTTACTACTTGGGCGCTACTGAAGAAACACTTTATCCAAAGATATTGCCCACCATCAAAGATTTCTAATCAACTCTTGGAGATCTACAATTTCAAACAAGAAGACGACGAACCTCTGTATCAAGCTTGGGACAGATACAACGATCTTCTTTATAAGTGTCCTACCAATGATCTTAATAACCAGCAGAAGGTCAATATTTTCTACAAAGGAATAAATGTAACCACGAGACAGATGCTGGACTATCAAGGACCTATCCCAAATATGACTCGTACTACTGCAATTGAAGCCATTCAAAAAATGGCGGACCATTCTCAAAAATGGCACGACGGTGGAAGTAAAAGAAACCAAAGCGAAAGTTTCGACGGAATTGCAGCGATAGCTAGTAAACTTGAAAATCTCGGTAGAGACATGCTGAAAATCAAAGAAACTGTTCATGCCATCCAAGTCGGCTGCGAAAACGGTGGTGGGGGACAGTTGACTAAAAACTGTCCTAAAGACGACAAGAAAGATACGATCGAGGAAGCTAAATAAGGGGAAAACAGGCCTTTCTACGAGGATAATCGTAATGGGTTTCGTGGAGGACCCCCACCGTATTATGAGAGTAATGAGAGAAGAGCTAACCTGGAAGGAATTATCAACAAGTACTTTGTGGACACTACCAAGAAGCAAAAGGAGCAGGAAGAATGGCTTAAGAATTTCCAAGATAAAAAAAACAAAAGCCTCGCGTTCCACGAAACATCACTTAAGAACTTGGAAACTCTAATTGGGAAGCTTGGCGACGAGGTTCAAAGAAGGAACGAAGAACAAAAGAGCAACTCTATTATATGTAAGGCTGTGTTCTCTGACAACAACAAGTGCTCTGATGAGTCGGATACCGATGGCGAAAGTGAGTTACGCCGTAATCACACTCCAGAATTACGGCGTAACCAAAATTCAAGCAAAGACACGGACGCCAAGGACAACAACCCCAAAAGAAGGAGTCATTGGTGTAAGAGTATTGCAATTGATGATGGAGAATGCTACAATTTGTGGGCCTTGTGTGATCCTCGGAAAACCTGCGATGGTGGTGTTGATAAGGAAAGGATAAAAGATGATGATACGATGGACTACATCGAATGACGAAGAAAGGTTAGCCAAGTTCTCAATTAACGGAGTGGAAGGGCCACCCATCAAGCATTATCAGAAACCCTTACTCATCATGGGAGATGAGATTACTAACGCTTGGCCAACGTGCAATCCTTTTCGTGATTATTGCAACGGAGGAGGTAATGTGAAGAACGAAGTTTGGATATGCCCACACGAGTCTGGGAGACACGACATTGATTTTGGAAATCTATCATTCAGTGATTGGTATTCAATAAGGTTCGGGGACGCGATAATTAATTCAACTTTGGTCAGAAATATGGAACTGAAATATGAGAAACACATTCTTCGAGGAAAAACGATTAAGCCCCTCGATGATATTCCTTCTGAAGATGACTATGACGAAGGAGTTAGGAATCATTGGTGCGAACAAATTAAAACCAGCAACGGAAAAGTTTGGGCCTCTTGCAACCCTTTTGAGTATGAATGTGATGGAGGAAGCAGCATCGAGAGAACAGAACTACCTTGGCCAGATGATCTCGGATTCGACGATTGGATCAAAATCAAATACGGAAAAATTGACACGTTAACCAAAAAGAAAATCTGGGAAGGTTGTATGAGTAAAAATCAACCCAACAATGAAGCTCCTGATGAAAAACCAGAAGATAACACCAAAGACTCAGTAAACAATGAAAAATGAAGACATATTCTCAACCAACTTGAAGATACCGATTCCGACAATGATTTCGATTATCTCGAGTTACAAGGCAAAGGCGGTTTCATCGACCCAGATGATGAGATACATGAGAAACGAAGATGCAAGCTTCTTGGCATCCCATTTAAGAGGCCACCTCTTATTATAGCCGAAAAATTTGAGTTTACGCGATACCATTTGGGGCCTGAAGAAAATTTTTGCAAGATACGAAAAATTGAAACCAAGGAATACCTGCGCACTGCAACAAATATCAGATGGGTTAGGCGCAACTTAATGAAAGACGTGGATGAAGTCGGGGATGTTCAAAGACCCCCATAGGAGCCCCGCTACTCTCGAGTCTAACTTAAAGACCTCATTAATAAAGAAAGTGCTTTTTCGAGACAACCCGAATTATCCCTTTATTTTGTTTTTATTTCATTTCATGGGTTTTGTGTTTCTAACCATTTTTGCAGGAAACAATGAAGTAATTACTACCGCAGCTTGTCGATTCGAACAGAGTTACGGCGTAACTTATCTTGGTGATTACGCCGTAACCAACATTTTAGCAGCAGAATTCTTGTCGCATTACCAGTTACGGCGTAATACCATCTCTGGTTACGCCAGTAACTATTCGCTTCACGTACCATACCAGTTTTGCCAGCACGGCGTAACTTCTCATAGGAGTTACAACGTAACTCTCCTCTGCTTTAATTCTTTCATTTTAAAACACAATAACCTTGTATTAGTTTTTAAATGAACTTTGTGGGTGTGTTCCTTGTAAACCCTCACGAGACTTCACTCGTCCACTTGGGACACCAAGTGGTTTAAAAGGCTTGTTGCATTCGCTAAATGCAACCGTGATTCCTACGAAAGTGAGTTAGATTTGTTTTTCATTTTCTTTTTTTCTTTTTAGAATTATGCTTGTCGGTATTGTGATTTCAGGGATTGAAGTTTTTTCATGACGCTTAAACGAAGGCACGATCCTTTCTCGTGGGCCTTCTTCTTTATGGAGCAAATTTCAGGGAAGTTCTCGCTCTAATTCTACCTTTCTTTTCACCTTTATTTTAATGCCTAGTACAAAAGGGACTTTGTACAATTCAAGTGGGGGGATGGGAGTAGAATTATCTCTTGAACTTTATTTCGCCCTCATTTTTCTAGTTTATTTTGAAAAATTATGCCATTTTTAAAATTTTGACATGTTTTTCCGAACCTAACTAGATTAGACCTTAGCCGAGCACATAGAACCCTTGATATTACATGGTGAGATTAGCCTTATCCGTTTCCAATATTTTACCCCAAATCCACCAAATTATGAGTGTGCCGGTAGCTTGTAAACTTTAGAACTTTGCATTTGCATCATTTCGAGACCATAGACGAGGTATGTTGAGTTAGCTTGATGTATTTGGACTTTTCAGTTTTAGAAGGCAGTATTATAGGATTATCACCCAAACAACCTACCATTGTGAGTCTATCAATTAGTCACCTTGACTTTTCGAACCCCATGTAAAACCCTTTTGTTGCACTCCCCTTTAGTGCAAGATACCCCTAGATACACCCTTCTGAGCCATTCCTTTCATTTTGTCACCCCAATATATTATTTCGTTACACCCTTACACCTTAGCCTACCCTGTAGTGTTTATTTGTAATTGGGAAGTCATCATTTGCCTAAGTTCAAGGTTCGAGTGGAAAGGTTTGGAAATCACGCTTTCATCGACAAAAATTATGAAGATCATTGAAGACCCCCCGAATTCCCATTGTTCATCTCAAGTGGGGGGATGTTATGTTATCATGTTATGTTCAAAAAAAAAAATATATATATATAGTTGATTGAGTTATGATTTTGTAAAGTGCGATGTTATAAGAACTATAGTATGAGCTTTATTGTTTAGTATCGAGGAGGCCACCTCGGTCACATTGGAATATTGGAGTTGGAGTTATACCAACTGAAGAAGAAAAGGTAGTGTTCCCATCACGACGTCCTCTAATGACACATCTACCTTGCATTTCATGATCCGGTCTCTAGACTTCTAAGATTGAACTTTGGGCGGACGGTAAGTGGTGATGAATTAGTTGTAGATATAGACTACCTGCTTGTTTTTCATTTTACACCAATTATATATCCCATGTCTTATCCTACCCTTTAATCATGAAGCGTGTCTAGGTGATGCAGCGAGCAATCTTTGGTGTCTTGGCCATGGATTTGGTCATGTATCATTGATTTTGTCCACTTCATCGTGACATGTTAGTAATGACGAGTCACCCCTTAACCTTTGTCGTGTCTACCCATATTGCCTTCGAGAATTGTTTAGCCCTTAACTCTAGTGGTGGAGATTTGTGTAATAGCCAAGCTTATGATAGAATACATGCTATGACTGTGCGATTGAGTGATCACCCGAAATTGACACTTAGAATAGTTGAGAGATTTGAGTGTTTGTTCCCCTTTTGTGAGGTGTTCGGCTTTGTTTTATTTTAGCATAAGGGATTTGTAAACTCATATTTTCCAGGTTTTGGGAGATTTCTTTTTAGGAATCTATCTAATAAGGTCTACTTGAGGGCAAGTAGAGTTCAAGTGGGGGGATATTTGATAACATCAAATCGTCCTGAATATTAAGTGTCAATTTCCCCCGTTAATGCTCGTTATTTATATCATTTATATGGATTTACGCTTGTTTTCCATTGTTTTGTACTTTCAGGTAAATTACGAGCATTGGAGCTAAAGAGACGCGTAAATGGAAACGTTACTAAAGATTTATCACAATATGCTTATTTTGAAGAAATTACGGCGTAACTCATCTCTCACATTACGCCATAACTATTGCGTGACCTAGAAGTCCAACTTATCAAGAGGTTACAGCGTAACTCCTCCCAAAGGTTACGACGTAACTCCATTAGGTCAAAAGAGGTTCCACGCCGCTGATACTTACGCCGTAACTACTGCATCACTTACGACGTAACCGAGTTTATTGAAGACTACGGCGTAACCACTTATAAGGTTACGCCGTAACTAGCAGATCTAGTGCATTTACGGAGAAATAGAAGGTTACGGCGTAACTCATCTATTGGTTACGCCGTAACCCAAACCTGGTGATTCAATGCCAAAACCCGTCAAGCTATCTCACACAAGCTAGCCACTTGTGAATGACTAACCGTAAGAAACTTAAAACAGTTCGGACACACCAATAATAGATGAGAAGTGTAGTATACGGGTAACTCAAACGTATTAGGTTTGAGCACCAGATCGTTCAACGAGGGTTGAATGGAATTTCCAACTCACGCCTCGATTATCGGGATTTGAATAAGAGAAGGGGATAATATGAAGTTTTCTAAACCACGGGCAAGGGAAGCATAAAAAGGGAAATTACACTACGAGAAATCCTAAATACGCGATTTATACTAAAACGTATTAAAAGAAACGTAAATAAAATGCAACTACGTCTAATTTAACTCCTAAAAATACCTAAAATTACTTTTATACTAAAAATGCTATTTAAAAACTAATATTGAATTAAAACTATTTTTTTAGGATTTTTCTGGATTTTATTAAAATTAAAAACTAGTTTATAACTATTAAAACTAAAATAAAATACTAAAAATTATGAAAATAAAAAGGAAAAATATGAAAATATTTTTATAAAATCTAAAATACTATAAGAGAATTTTCAAAACTATTTTTTTATTTTTCTGATTATTTTTCTATTTTGTACAAATTTAAAACTATTTAAATCTAATTTAAATTGTTAAAAATACCAAATAAAAGGGGAAAAATAGGGAAAAATATTTTTTATGCTTTTTATATTTTTTTTAAACTGGGAAAATTGAAAATTTATTTTTTTGAACTTTTTCTTAATTATTTGCAATAAAAGCTATTTTAAAATGATTAAAAACTGTTTTAAATTGAGAAAAATACCAAACAGTGACTAAAAATTATGAAAAACTCAGGAAAATTCTAAATTATTATTCTAAATCTATGAAAAATAAGAAAACATAGGCTAAAGTGAAGGATATGAGAGCTGATGTCTAACTGCTCCTAAATAAGCTAATGAAAATAAGCTAAAGAGTTAATTAGGCTATCAAACAGTAACTGAAGCTAATGTATGCTAAAATAAGCTAAAACCAACTCATTATCACTACTCCTAACCTCTAATGATTCTCTAATCAAGAAATGAGCTAACTGCTCTGCTCTTTTAATCCAAACAGCTAAATGGCCCCTACTTTGAGCTTATGCACCTGGCTTATTAATAAGCTCAAAGGGAAAACCAAAAGTGTGGTTCTCAAGACCACCAAGAAAAGTGTGATTGTACCAAATTTCAGATCAAGATCAGCTTAAATGAAGCTAAAACAAAGCCTAACAGTTTGATGAAAACTGATTATTTGACAACTTTGACTTTTGAAAACAGTTGTGCAATTTGACTAAACTGAGATTTGATTCAATTCCATGAACTGAGATTGATGAAATATGATGAAATGAAGCTATACTAAACTAAATTATCTATATTCTAACCTATTTGCTAGATGGAATCAACTGTTTCAAACAGAATCTGCCTCAAGAGCAGTTGAATTATAATTTTGACTATAGTGGTAAGCCAATGCAATTTAATGGCCTAAATAACTAGATATTACCTATATGAAACTAGGGCAACTACAATTAAACACTAAACCTTCCTAATACTCAGATTACTCATCTGATCCAAACACTCATTAACCAACTGATATTTATCTCCTTCTAATCATACCTCAAATCCAATCCTAACTAACCTTCCTATCAGATTCAGATATCCCAAGTACCAGTAAGTGAATCATAATCTCAAGCAAAATCCCTCTAAACTAACAAAAAATGAATTATGCAGTTAAAACAGTACTTATTCAAAGCTAAATAATGCAAGTATAAATGGAAATGAAGCAATGATTACTTATAATTAAACCATGATATCAACTAATCAAACAAACTGAAATCAATAAACTAAGCTATATTTAGACATTAACAAGCCTCAGCTACTAACAAATATGCTACTGATTAAGAAATATAAAAACAGAAATGGACTTACATTTGTCCTGTCACTATGACATGATACTGATTTTAATGAAATAGTACTCTAAACCTTATATTAACCAAACTTAATCAACCCAAATCCATTACCATCTCAAAGAAACCGAAGCAGGTTTTAGTGATTATTCAGAACTTTGACTTTAGTTGACCAGAGTACTTAATTGAGTAACAACTGAGTAGCTAGCTTAAAAATAATTAATAACCTAAACTTAAGCTTATAAGAGATTTAGAAACCATAAAAACAAACTTAAAACAGAATTGATGTATCTTTTATTTTTCAAGTAATTTCTTATGTTTTTGATGATTTTTAAGGAAATATAAAAAAACAAGCTGAAATTAAGTACTGATTAAGCTAATATCATAAGAATGCTATTAAAAAGCTGTTTGAGAACAACTGAATGCTTAACAGAAATAAGTGCTTAATAAGACAATTTTATTAAAACTTGAATTATTAATAATGAAAACAATACAATACTGAATTTGAAATAGAAATATTAAAGACTAAATAAGCTACTCAGAAACTACTACTATCCTACTCCTCTCTACATGGTTACATCTGTGAATCATGAGGGTATTTAAAGCCTCGCTTGAAGCCAAGGAAGGATCCAGAAGAGTTGTTGTGTGTTTCTTTTGAGCGTTTCGGTCCCTTGGATCATCCTTATACATCATCCCAGCAATATCCACCATTGGATCATGATTACCACGTATGAGTAGCCAATCAGATGAGAGAGTCACACACGGATCGCTGACTGGCACCGCACATGTCGTGGGTTGTCAGTGATTGTACAAATATGCCCTTAATCGCTGTTAATTTGACCAATTGACCAAGTGTGAATTTAGGGTTCATAATAGCTGGGTAAATTGGGGGTAAAAGGCGCGGGGTTGGGTTTTTTATTATTCTTTGATTTGGGTTGACCGGGTAAATCGGTTAAGTGGGGAACGGGTATAGAGGTTGGCTGGGTTTGGACTTGGACCGGGTAAGGATTAGATAATGGTTGGGCTTTTGGATATTGGTTTTGGGCCAAGGGACTTGTATACTAAATAAGTGATCCAAGTAAAATTTAGGGACTAATGATGTACAAACTGAAACTTCAGGGACCAAAGCTGTAAATTCTGAAAATGTCTTTCAAGGATCATTCTCGTCATTCTCAAATAAACCAAGGGCTGATTTGAAACTTTTGAAACTTGAAGGCCAAATACTCAAAGATGAGGGACTGATCTTGACAATTCTTCAAACTTGATTATAACTTCTAAAAATCATCCTCAGAGAGTAAAATCTTCAAAAATGCACAATCCCGACCTTCCGGCTCAGCTCAAACTCTCTTGATCTCGTGCGTTCGATTTACGTCCCGATTTGGCTCCTTTTTACGTGTTTTTACATATCCGTACCTGCACAAGCACAAACTCAAGAAAACCACAAATATTAGCAATAAACGGCTCTTTCTTGGTTATTTTGGGTCAGTTTTGATAATGAAAAGGTATGTGTTTTAGCACATACCACCTGGCCTATAAATATCCCACGTTTTCCAGCATTTCAAATCATCCCATTCCACACACAACACTCTGAGAACGTGGGAATAAGCTCAAGGGAGGTCTAGGGAAGCATACGGAGCTGTTTCCAAGGGAGAAGTCACACCATTATGATAAGCTTTAGCGTTTATTATTTCTTTTATTTTCAATTAATATATTTCGTACCTTTGAATATTGAATTGATGTGCATGATTAATATGAGCGGCTAAGCACCCTTTGGTGCTAGCTTAGTTATGATTCCTTAATTGTTTTGTTTGCGTTTACCTTTACTTCCGTACAATTATTTCTAAGTGTATGCATGCATAGTTCTTTGGTAGTCACCCCTGGTTCGGTAGTTTTGAATGGCGGTAGAGGCCAATTGCCTAGGAGATATGACCAACTAACCCTAGGTGAGCGGACTGAGACGGGAAAGGTAAGATATGACCAACTGACGACCATTTCTACTTGTGCGATTTGACCAACTGATCACCTATCGCTTGGATGAACTTAAGAATTGGGGGTGTAGTGTCTAAGTTCCTAACGGCCGGGCACTCACTATTTAGAATCTAGCATGTAGCGGTACTTAATGACTCGGCTTAGGGGACCAGGAACAACAGGACTTATGACGGTGTGCCTGATTTCTCCTGTGGTGGCATCTTTGCTCATAGGTTAGGGCGAATTGACCAAATGATGTCCTCTCGAATTTGACCCCACCTGAAGTAATTGGAAGTAGGTAGATGTAGAAATAACTAGTTAGGAGGATTAACTAGGTTAGCACCACTATTCCTCTATTGATTTCCCTTCTACCATTTATCTGCTTTTATATTCTGCATTAGTAGTTTAATTAATTAACACCCTATCAAACCATTAATATTCTGTGACAATTAGACTTAGTAATTATCCGACACACATAGCTCTTGGGACGACCTCGGCTTTACCATTTACTACACTACACACGACCGGGTACACTGCCCGTTAGTGCATTAGGGTAGATCATAGGTATAGCGAGAAACTATAAATATTAAGACCTGGTTAGTAAAACCTGCATCAGAGGGTCTCCTTCTTCAATACCAGCAATCTCTAAGAGAAAGACGATAGTTTACGTAGGGTTCCCTGTGAGAATGAAACAAGCTTCTGTTGAGAGAAACTTGAGTGGCTAAGAAGGTTTAGTGCATGCGTCACCGGGTCCATGACGACTTTAATCTTCAATACCGGTGTCGTCAAGTGACAACCAAGAGCATATGCATTGAACCCGGTGTCGCCCTAAGTTGAATAACTGAGGGCTATTTCTTTTCACCCTTTTCTTTACTTTTTCTTTTAATTCTTCAACTCCTTCTTTCTTCGATTCTCATTTTCTCCTTTTTATAATCATACCTAAGGACTTCTAATTCTAACTATTGGTGGTGTCCTTGGGTAGATCCCTCCGGCTCTGGTGGATCATAGGACGGTTATTCCTAACTTTAGTCACCTTATAACTCCATGACTAACCTATGTTGCCATAAAACCATTACCTTGAAGTTGTGGAAAAACCTCGAAAGGTTGTCAAACCCGTCAAAGTTCATGTCTACCAAGAGTTTCTCGAGTGGTACATTCTACTAGGACAAGTCCTTTGCGAGACACGTTTAAATCACTAGCGAACTAGTTTGAAATTATTACCCGTCCCGGACAAGTCTTTTCGAGTTACTAACATTTAAGATCTCGTCAATTCATTGGTTAAGTCTTTTAGCACAACGATTCATTTGCAATTCACAACATATTTCTTATCACATAATTTTTCTCCCCCTCAAAAATGGCATATAAATATTATTTTTGACGAAATTTTGATATCGAATATGTCCATTTCGAGTTTTGCGGGAAGATTACCACGAAGAACAATTTGTGAACAAAGTTTTTGAGCAAATACTCCCCCTCAACAAGTGATGTAAACTTTTGAGGTTTTGAAAAAACATCAGGGGAAGTACTTGTTCTTTTGAGCAAAACTTTGAAAAGTGAAAGTTTTGATAAGTTTTACTCAAAAGTAAGAAGCTTTCGCTCCTTTTATAAGGATTGTGGCACTGAAGCGTACCATAGGGTCCTTCCATTACAAGTATGGGTTGTACACTGTTATGTGTGCACAAGACATTTAGGGAAAAGATGTAATAAATTTGAAACAAATTAACCTCTCCCCAATTGACGATGTATCAAGATCAGCTCCCCCTCAAACTGACAACCGTTTTCAGCAGATTCGAAACTTTGATGTAGTAGACATCTCTTCTAACTTTTGAAGTTTTCAGTATGCAACGGAATTTGTAGATGAGCAGTAAACCACACCAAGAGAATCTAACTTGTTGCGGAAAGTCCGTTCGAGGGTAACATGCCAGAAATCAACAATATCTTCTCACGTATGTAGACACATCACACCAATCAAACAACGAAAGACGAAATGAAGCGACTTCCCCTTGATTGTTGTGGTCTATCGGAATACTAATCAACTGTGTATATGCAAATACTCGATAAAGTGACCGTGTGTGAGGCATCATAACATCATATTTAGGCAACTTCACTCAAGATAACCCGTGAAAGTGAGACGATAACACCAAATTGAGAAATTTTAACTACATATCGTCTCATTTCTTCCCTCTAATTAAAGAAATTCATGAAGGCATTGGGTTTTCGCAAGGAAGCATGTGGAAAAACAAGAAACCAATGATCACCTACACTCTCTCCCCCTCTATGTTTTCAATTAATCATAATCGTACACCACGTATGTTGATGATGAATTGAAGACAACGAAACAATGTATAAGGAGACAGCGAAACCATGTATGTCCAATTAATTGAACAAGTGTGAAGTACCATAAATATTTCGTGAGAATCAACTGCTGATAAAAAACTTCTCAACTCATTCATTTTTTCGATCATCAGCTGTGTCATTGTTTTTGGAAACATTTTGATCTTCTGTTATCAGAGATTCGATTGGAGGTGCAGCTACAACAATGGTTGTTGTAGATTCAGGGTGTATCAAGAATTAGAATATGATAAAGTTGTGTAGCAGAAACATTTGATACATCTGAAGCACGACGTTAGAAAGACTCTTTAACCAGAGGAGCAATCAATGTTTCCAATTCTTGACGATTAAGTACAATTTCTGATGCAGCTGATGGATCAGGATAATTTTGACGGTGAGAAATGGGTCCTACGCTGTTTTGCAGTAGGAGCCATAGCTGTTGTACCTGCATAGAAAGTAGGAGGGGGAAAGATAGAGAAAACATGGACCCCCAAGTGTAACTGGGTTCCAGATGTTAGAAGCATAAAGATGTAGTGTCAATTATCTTCTTGATACCTGAAGACACTATTATGATGATTTCCTTTCTTGCCTCAGAGATGGATGTTGTAGGATTCACACATGTTTTGATGCAACTACTTAGTATCTTGCCTGTAGGAATCCACCTAAGGCCAACAGTTTTGAAAACTCTACCTGTTGGTTTCCATCTAAGGTTAGATCTAGGGGATGTTGAAACTTCTTTTGGGAAGAGTCTGCGTCCTATATTGATCCACCTATTAGGTTTCTTAAATTTGTCTTTTAGGTCAACGGGTTTATTTCTAACTGTCTGTTGAGTAAGCTTAGGTTTTGGTTTGCTACTACAAGCAGTGTTCAATAATACACTAGAAGGCATCAAATGAGGTCGTGAACCTAAGATACCATCCATATGGAGTAGTGCCCTTTTCCTAGCCTTTTCTAGATCATAGTTCTTGTACGCGTCATGTGAATCATATGAATTTTTAATTTTAATGCTCGGTTTAGACACAGTGTTCGAACTAATCCTAGACGGGCAGTGCAAAGTAAAACGATTTAATAGAAACAGGTTTAACAGAAACAGAAGCATTTTTCTTCGGCCAGGAATGTGGAGTGACTGGTTTTGATGAATGATGATTCTCAACAACTTGGGAGGCAAACCGTGGTTTTGAAGATTTAGAACGTTCAGATTTAAATGCAGTTGGTTGTCTAACTACTCATTGTTTTCCGAAAGGTTGTAGAGACGATTTCCCCTAGATTGTTGGTTTTGCAAAATTAGTATCCACACTCTTGTCAGGTTTTTTTGTAAAGCAACATGTGCAAGCCCCTTTGCTTGAATTTGAGCCTTTAAATGCTCATTTTCTTTTACTAATGTATCCACACGATTACTTTGTTCATTCAAAGATTTACTATTTGGCTTTGAGTTTAAAAATTTGTTTTGCATTTTAAGTTCAAGAGAGATGCAATGAGCCTCAATTTTTGAAAAATCTTTTTGAAACTGAGCAATGGTCTTATTGAGAAGAATGTTTTCAGATTCAAGAGTTTGATTTGACGTTTTAGTTGAATTGTTAACAAGTAAGGGCTCAGACATGAGATAGTTTTCTGGACATTGTGCAACACACTGGTCAACCTCTCCTTCATTTCTGAATTCAGGTTGATCAGTACGTTGTGTCGCATTTGCAGTCAGAATATGATCAACAGTAGATAGTACCTCAACCATTTGTTCTTTGTCAAAGTTCGGCTTTGTGTCATAGATGGGTAAGATATCTTCCTCAACCATTTGTTCTTCGTCAAAGTTGGGCTCGGTGTCATAGTTAAGTATGATATCTTCTCCAGATCTGCTGTTGTCATCCTGCTTTTCCAATGCTACAACCTCATTGTCCGCGACACGATGCAGATGCAGAATCACAACATTCTCAACATCCCTTTGAGCATTCCTTCCATGTATATTAACTCTTTCACCTTGCACGACTGCAGGATTTCGGGAATTTGATGATGTCTGACGCTTGGAATTGTTAATCATTGAGTTCAACATCTTAGACAGAACCATCCATCCTTCTTGCAATTCCACAAATGCCTTTTCATCTTCAGAATCATCAGTAGCAAGGTTTGGTGATGAAGGTTTTAAGCAGTAGATGGAAGGTGAGGAGATTTGTGAAGTCATCATACTTGAAAGGCCGATATAGTGATTTTCAAAATTTCCCTCCAAAAATAATTTTTGAAAACTTTTCTCTCCCAAAATTTGAAATTCACTATAAAATGCAATATTAAGGTTGTAAGAAAAATTTGAGTTATAACAATTTTGACCCGAAAAATTCGAATTTGGGCCAAAAAATTTGAATTTTTGACCAAAATTTTCACAGTTAAACCAAAATTTGAATATCGCGTAAAAATTGAACGTTTAGTCTCCCCTAGAAATTAATTTTTTTTGAATACTTGTGATGTTGATGGATCTTTGTAGTCGAATGAAACTAGATGTTTGTTGATGAAGTACACTTAGGCGTATAAACCAGCTTAGGCGTAGACAGGTACCTTACGCTTAGAAAGAAGCTTACACGTAGAGAGAAGCTTACGCGTAGAAAGAAGCTTACACGTAGAAAGAAGCTTACACGTAGGCTTGAGATAAAAGCTTAGCTTAGGCGTAAACCAAAGGCTTAACAGTAAGAACCTTATGTGTAAGATTTCCTTAGGCGTAAGACACGCTTATGCGTAGAAAATGCTCATGCGTAAGATGTTTACTCGTAAGCTTTTATGCTTAGGCGTAAAACTATGGTTTTACCCAAAAATCCTTTACACTTATAACAGTGTAAAAGATATCCAAAGTCAAAGTGTTTTCAGGATTATCCAAGCAAGAAAACACTGAGTAAACCAATAGCACTGAAGATCAAACCTTGAGAAGCTTATGCGTAAGTTTAGGGTTTCGCTTACGAGTAGAAAGTACCAAAAATCACCAAAAACTGATTTTATGCCCAAAAGTGTTTAGAAACTTGATTTTTATGATGAAATAGCTTCAATATCACCAAAATAACAAGAAAGTTTAAAACTTGATGATCCAAAACTCTTTTTCACCTTACGCGTAGAAAGAAGTACACGAATTAAATCAAGCTAAAAAACAATGCTACACACGTGAAGTTTCAAACTTTTTGCCAAAAACTTAAACTTTATCACCAAATAACCTTTAAAGTACAAGAATCTTGAATTTTAAAGTGAAAAAAATTGAGATTTATGCGTGAGAAAGGTTAAAAACGTGAAACCTTACGTGTAGACTTTAAAAACATCAAAAAACAAGAAAGTTTCACCCAACTAAATGGCGAATGATACCACTGTTAGGTTCCCATATTTGTAACACAAGCATCAATATAAGAAATGAGACAAAGAATGGATCGGATGAACACACACACTTATGCGTAAGATATGAGAGAAAGGTTTATGCTTAGGATAAATGTAAATGTGAACAACCAACCTTCAAGAGAAGGTTTACAATCCTGATTATAGGAGGGAACTAGGGCAACAAACCAAGTTCCCATCCTTTCTTTATTGGGCATTGGATAGGCTCATGGGCTTTCTACATGAGCCTAGCCTTGATTACTAACATAAAAGCCTTAATTAAGCTAACTATTACATATTAATTACTAACACTTGAATTCTAGTTTAGGAGTGATTCCAACAGAACTAATTTCCATAATGTGTCAAGATCATCTCTATCACAAGCTTTGATGAGATCTTCAAATTGAATGAATGATGAAGTTTCACCACCTAGCCTTGTAATCTTCCATGTTGGAGCAAAGTTGCTAGCAGTAAACACTTCCCAGTCAATGATAGGATGTCTGACTTGCAGTGGTTCAGGATAAAAATCTTCTTCTTCAATCAATATCATTTCAGTCAGTTGTTCTTCAGTGAATTTCTCTGTTGGAACTTCTTGTTCTTCAACAAACTTTGTCTTTTTAACAGCCTGAGAATCACTTTCTTTGGCCTTTCTCTTCTAAGTAGAATACCTTCTTGCTTCTTCTTCAGAGTCCATTGGAATAAAATCTTTATCTTTTCTTTGAACTCTATAGTAGATACCTTCAACTTGATCATCAGGCATTCCTTTGAATTAATGTCTTTTCCAGCCACCAACATTGCAACAATAAGTCTTCATGTATACAATAACTTGTGGCTTAGTTGGTTGCCTTGGTTCTTTTGACCCTTTCTGACTGAACCAATTACTTCTTGAAGTGCTTGATTATTCTTCATTTGAATAAAATCCTTCAACTAAGCAGTTCTTTGTTCTTCAGTTAATGACTTATCTGCAAGTAGGTCAATTGCCTTCTTCTTGACTACTGGATCATTAGCAATCAAGAACTCAATATCCTCTTCAGTAGGTACATAGCTAAATTCTGGATTCTTTTCTCTGAATATTGTAGGTTGAATAGTGGAAACTGGATCTTCAGTGGTTTCCATTCTGTCTAGCCTTTTAGCCTCCATAAAGCTAGCAATCTCCAATTCATCAAGCTTTTTCTTTGCAGCAACTTCATCTTCATTAAACTTTCTAGCAACTTCAGCATCATGAGCAATCTGAGCTTGTTCTTTCTTTGAAATCTTTCTTCTTATTTTCTCCTTTCTCTGCATAATAGATTTACCTTTCTCTTTCTTCTGTTTATCAATTTCTTCACTTGCAGTGGCAACATCATGTCCAGCAGTGGGAACATTTTTCTCTGCAGTGGAAATTGGATCAGGGGTAAAATCAGCAGTTGTAGTACTAAAATATCTTGCTCTAGTTGCTCTTCTTGAGTATCAGCTTCCTCTGCACCTTTACTAGAAACACCTTCATCTTCAAAATCAATTCTCCTCCCCTGATCTGTTTTCCTCCCCTGTTTGGGAGAATTTCCCAAATCTTTATTAAAATCAGCTGAATCACCATCATCAGGTGATGATGGAGATGATATCACTATCTTTGCAGTTTTCCTCGTCTTTTTCAACCCATGCAACTCTTCTTTCAAGGTTTGAATCTCCTCTTTTAAGTGTGTAATGTCCTTGGTATGCTGCTTCTTTACTTGTGCCTGGTCTTGTTGTAGAGATTCAACCTGCTTGGCTAATTTGGTACACATATCCATCAATTCCATTTGTTGCCCACTGCCCTCAACACTTCCAACTGTGTGACCTGTTGGGAGAGGTGAATCATGGGGCAATGGCTTAGATTCCTCCTTAGTTGGACTAGGTTGAAGTCTAGAACCACCACTGCTTGTTCCTAAACTAAAAGGATCAGGGACATGCTATGTTGTAATGAGAGGAGTTGGCTGTTTTTGCCTCCTCTCATAGGTGTGAGAAACAGGTGGAGTATAATCAATGTTTGGAACAGTGATTATAGGTGAATTTTGTACCTGTGAAATCTTTGCAAGCATTTGAGGAAAAAGAGGTGTAATAGTCCTATTGCCATCTTTGTTCATGTTTTGAAAAACTTTAGGCTTTAAGCAACGGATTTTATAAACTCCAGTATGGGGGTGCAGTTGAAATTCATTTAACACTGCTTGCACAAACCTTGGATACATCAAAAATTTTGTTGAATTCTTTACATTGCCTTGCATACTTGTAAAAATATATTTTGACCAATTAAAAGTCCTATCTATGGCTAGACAAACCAAAGGGTAAGCCATTGTTGAACTGAATTGTTCATAAGAAGTTTTCTTAGGACTTAGGCAATGTAAAAGAGTATGTATAAAAAATATCCAATGAGGACAGAAACATCTCTTTTTGAAAGTAGCCTTTTTGTCAGTGGTATCATACCCCATTGTTGAAAGATGTGTATGAATTTCTGGCATGGGTAATGTGATGATAACATTGAGATCATCCAATTGGATAATTCTCCTCAAGGATGCCTCAGTAACATCAATGGTTACCCCGTCCACAGTGGCTCTAAGAGCATCCACTGTTTCATGTGTATCTCTATTCTCAATGGTTATGGACTGAACAGAAGTCCAAAACTGTTTGATTTGAGAGATATAGATTGTGGGATTAAGAAGTAAAGCATACCTTATATGGGTAGTATTTAGAAAATCCACAATCTGATGAAAAAAAGGGCCACTCTTCTCGTTTGGCTTTTGTAAGTAGGCCACTTGGTTGTGCTCATCTACAAAAGTGATAGGTGCCATAAAATCTTTTAATGAAAAAGATATTGTGTCAGTATGAATTGTATAAAGAACTCGCCAATTGAAAGAGAAAGATATATAGTGTTAGGGTTTAAGAGTTTTGCGCAAGAAAGATTATCTAAGGAAAGGATTTATCTTTAGAGGATAAATATCAATTTGGAAAGTAGATAATCTTCTTAAAATTTACCCTATATATATGGAAAGCAATTTCTCTTCAACGGCTAGTAAAAATTTATTTACTGACACAACAGTTGTAACGGCTAGATCAACAGGGGTAAAAATAACACTGTCAGTGGAAACTGTGAACTAGCAGTGGTAATTTTTCACAAAAGTTTTCAAAGAGCAGTGGTAAGTAAAACATATAAAAAATTGGACTGCTCTTATCATAGGTTTTAGCAAACTACCAGCTATCAACGGATTTGATATGTCTTTACCAGGAGCCGTTTGCTATGGACTAGCCAACTCTTAATCAGATGGAATATGGTGAGTTGATAACCATATAGTTTTTGGTAAACTATCAACCATAAACGGATTTGTCAAGTCTTTACCAGTAGCCGTTTGCTCTGGCTTGATTCTTATGTGAATTAGACATGGTGAATCAATAACCATTTGTTGTGTGTCTCAGATACACACCTTTTAAGATCAACTCCCATCCAAGATTGATTATGTACCTTCATGTGTTAGCATAGTACAGAGAATATGAATAACCAACTTGTTTTAACCAAAGTTACTTTTAACCAAGCCACTATCTAAAAATATCTTCCAAAGTCAACCCGATAATATCTATATTTACTCTTTAACCTACCAAAATAGGAAAAAGTAAATATATTCTTTAATGAACCCTTGGGATCGACTCTGCCTATATAAAGAGGCTCGGCACATCATAATCTTTATAAAAAAAACATTCAAACTCACAAAAACCCTAAACATCATCATGAGCAATCCTTCCAACATCATTGACATCTCCTCTGATTCTGAGGAAGAGATTGTGATCGCTTCTGAGTCTTCTTCAAAGGCATCGGGTGGGTGGATACTTTCCACCATGGGCTGCAAGCACTTCTTCCAAGAAGCAAACTAAAGAGACTGCCAAGCGTGCACCTTCTCTTGAGTTCTACTCCAGCTCATCAGATGATGATGAGAATGAGGATGAGACCTATTCCTTGGCCAAAGAGTTGCCAAGGGCTCTGACAAGAGCATTGGGAGAAACTCTCTCCAACATGAAGCAAATATCCATACCAAAGAAGCCTGCAATGCTACCAAGGCCTCCTCCTCAATTTCTTGGTCTTCCTTGTCCAAGAATGCAGTCAACCTTTGAGAACAAAAGGAAGAGAGCACAGAAAAACAAGCATGACTATCAGGGCAAGGGCAAGAAGCCAATGGAGTAGCTGGTGTAGGGTGTAGGATGTGTTAGATGTTATCTTTTGTGTTTTGATTGTGGTTGTTAGCACTCTCTCTTGGATGTAATGAATCTTTCATATGGAATGAAATTTCTCTGTTTTACTTTTTCAACTGTGAGAGTAACTTTTTCCACTGCTTGCATTATAGTTTCCACAGTTAGGCTTAATTTCTGCATAAAAATTAGTGGACAACTAAAAATACTAGCACTAAACAACAAAAACTTCAATGTATATAAGTAATCCTTCAAACTTGTATATCACAACCATAAACCACACACTGAAAGAATTGTTAAGATTTGCAGTGGTTAGAAAATAACTAAAAGAGGATAAAGATTTCTGCTGGCAGTAGTTAGGCCAATACTAACCCACCCAGTCAATAGGTCAACTCCAAGTCATTAATCAGGCCACCAAAGTCAAAGACTTCATTTATTTCTCAACAACTTATACCTTCCCTGATGCGTGCTGAACAGTCAAGCTAAATCACACAAGCCCGCCACTTGTGAATGACGGACCGTAACCAGCTTAAAACTGCTTAAGCACGAAATCAATGAAGATCGGAGGAGTATAGAGTCTCCCCGGTCGTTATGTCCCAGCGTGCTATGCGATGAATTATCAAACGTTTAGTGATCGAGGAGTTTGAACGGAAAAAGGATTTGGATAAGATATTATAACTACAGAAAAGCCAACAAATAAAAACGGCTTAAATGCAAATTAAGGAAATTAAAAAGATAAAATCTATTAAATAAACGCTATCACTATTTTAAAATGATGTTTTTGTTTTTATGTTTTTTATAAAATTGAAATTAAAATCTACGCGACGTACAAAATAAAAAGTGAAACTAAAGCAATATTATCCCTAAAAATATGAAAATGATATTTTTACAATCCTAATGATAAAAGAAAAGTTTTTTAGAAAAAGAAAATTATTTTTATCACTAATTATCTAATTATTATTAATTAAAAACTATTTTTAACTATTTAATAATTACCTAAAATACAAGAAATTAGGAAACAAAGCTAGAAAAATGAAATTATGAAATGGAAAAGTCTAAAATAACAAAATAGAATTTTCAAAACTATTTTTGTATTTTTCTGATTATTTTTCTATTTTTTATGAATTTTAAACTATTAAAAACTAATTAAATTACTAAAAATTACCAAATAAACTATGAAAAATCTGGAAAATTACTTTTTTCACTTCTTATATTTATCTAAACCTAATAAAATTGAAAAATTATTTTTTTGAACTTTTTCTGAATTTTTTATATAAAAAGCTAATTAAAAATACTTAAAAACTAATTTAAATTGAGAAAAATAGCAAAACTACTTAGAAAAATCTGAAAATTTCAGGAAAAGTCTAAAATAATATTAGGAATATAATAAAAATGGAAAAATAGGTGCTTATGTGGACGAATCTGAAACTGCTTTTCAAGTGCTTATTGGAATAAGCACTAAAATAAGCTAAATGAAGCAAACAAGCCACCCACTGATTACAGGACCCAAAATATGCTACAAGAACTGAAATGCAACTTATCCTAACTATTTTTAACCACTAAATCACAGATTTGCACAGATTTGATGCCTATGAGATATTTGCTCAAAACAGATTTCTGGGTAGCAAGTTTAAGCACAAGCACAGGCTTATCAATAAGCTCAAACTGAAAACTTTGATTTGGAACTTAGAAAGGACCTGGGTGAGACCAAGTGTACCAAAAAGCAGACCCGGTGAGCTCAATGAGCCCCTCGCAAGCTTCTGCACAAGATCTGAGAAAACTCGCGGTACAACTGGGTACAAGTGGTGCAGGGGCATATTGGCCCTAAAGATGAGCTTGTTTGGATCTTTTATAAAATTTGTAAAAATCAGATAAAATGATGACAATAAAGAGCACCAGCTGAGCTTTCTAAAATACCAAGCCTTACTTGATTAGACCCAAAGGTTAGTTCAAGAAAAATCCTTCTAAGTGAGCTTAAAACGATTTTCTAAACTTTGACTATTGCGATATTGATAAACTTTGACTAACTTGAACTTTAGATCCAATTTTATGACTGAGATTTATGTTATTTGATAAACTAAAGCTATTGCAAACAATGTTTGATGATTTTAAACACAAATCAAGGATTTGCAAATCCTTGATCTCAACAGTAAGACAGATAGATGGATTTAAGGTTCAAGTTTGACTTTTGGCTATGCAGGCACAAAGTATTGACTCAACTGAGCATACTTTGGACTACACAAACATGAAACAAGATAAACTAACCACTGCCCAAGCCTTTAGGTCAGTTTTAGGCTATAAACCAAACACCCCTTTATGTGACTGATTTGAGCTCAAAACAGATCCAAACTCAGAACCATCTTGCAATTATGATTAAACTAACTTAATAACACTTAAATACTTCTATTAGAGCAGATTTGATCAGATTAATACTACAATTACTGATTATGCTAAGAATTTGAACTTGACTTACAAATGTCCAAAGCCACTATGGCTAGCAAACTGTGAAACAAGGACCACTACCCTAATTTAAACAACCATAGCTTCCAAAACAACCCACATCCATGCCTGAATCACCCATTTCCTGTTCTGTATCACTTTTGCTCCTTTTGTCTTTTTTGACCAATATCAAAAAATTGTTGAAACTTGATTATAAGCTTACAAGAAGCTATTATAAGCTTATATAAGCTTATATGAGATTAACTTGAAATGCTAAAAGTTTTAACAACTGAGTTTGAAATTTAAAATGTCAACAGTGGACATAAATGATGGATATTGAACATTAACTGAAATTGTCACTTGAATCAAGTTGAAATACACTGAGATACTTGAATTTAATACAAAGAAGTTTGAAATTACAACTAAGAACTAATTAAGAGATGGAAAAATACAAGTCGACATTCATTGCTAATAAAAATAAAACTAACTCTCTGCTTGTTGCTTTTCTTGGCCTCTTTATACACCCAAACTGTCTCTCTCCTCCTTCTGAATAGTTCCCAGCATGAATATTGACCATAGGATGTCTCAAAGTGATCCTAGCCATTTAAAGGTTTTTGGCGCCAAAAAATGATTAAGGCTAGCTGGGGCTTGAGTGTTAGGTTTAGGGTGCATTTAATGAGCCTTTGGCTTGTTGTGTTTGGAGGGGGTAGGGGTGATGATGGTTGAGTGTGAGCAGAAGGTTGCAGGGGGTGGTATGATGAAGAAGACAGGTGGATTGGGTAACTCGTGAGGGAGAGAGGGAAAAGGTGGTCAAATGGGTTTGACCGGTATTTTAATAACAAGGGTGGGTTGGATTCGGGTTTAAACCGGGTAAATGGTTTGGGCCAGGGGTTATAGTTTGGGCTTGGGTATTTAATTAGGGTCCGGTTGGTTTGTGCAAGTAATAACACCAAGGACCAATAATGCAATTCTTCCAAACTAAGGGACCAATTCTGTAACTTATGAAGAGTAGTCAAAGGGCTGGTCTTGCCAAGCTTTAATAATCCAAGGGCTAATTTAAACATTTTTGAAACTCCAAGGATTAATTTTGACCAATTTAAAAGCCCAGGGACCAAAACTGTAATTTCTCAAAACTTTTAGATTTTTCACCAAAGGACTAAATATGATAATTTTTGATTTTAAAAGGACCTTTGGTGACTTTACTTTTGAAATTATGTGCTCAGGGACTATTTTTGACAATTTTAGAAACTTGGGGGACTGAAACTGCCAATTATGCAAACTTTGCTCATTTTTCATCTGATTTTAAACATTTTGCATCTGAAACATATAAAATGCAATTTTGGAATATTTTCAGATTTTGATGCATTTCTGAGCATTTTTAAACGTTTTGCAGTTCAGATTGTATAAAAATGATGAGTATTTACACACTCATCAATCCCCCACACTAAACTATTGCTAGTCCCTAGCAATATTTTGAGAAAAACTTAATGGATTTGCATCTCTTTACCAAAAGCCATTACTTCTGGAGTAGCCAAATGTTTTAGTTCAAGTAAGAACCATGGTACACCGATAACCATGTGATTTTGAGCAAATCACCAGCTTTCAACGGATTTGATTTGTCTTTACCGGAAGCCGTACCCTTCTGGACTAGCCAACTCTTAGATAAATTATCAGAATTATCTTTGGTGAGTGAATACTAATTATGGATTTTCCACTGCCTTTACCACAAGCCATAATCTTGCGGGCTAGCCAACTCTTCACTTTTAGGATATGGTGAGTTGAGAACCATACAATTTTGGGCAAATTGCAAGCCATATAAACGGATTTGAGAAATCTTTACCAAGAGCCGCTTGCTCTTGGATTAGCCAATCCTTTTGTCTATTAGACAAAGGCGATGATAACCAATTGAGTATGTGTAGAACACTTACTCCAAAAAAAATTTTGGCCAAAAACGGGGGAATTGGGTGGATAATATATGATAAAATTCGTGAGAATTCCCCCCCACACTAGAGATGAATATTGCCCTCAATATTCAAAGTACCGGCGGTTATGCCGAAACAAAGAACGTGAAAGGGAAATACTACGGCCATTATTTAGAAAGAAGATTTTTTTTATACAATATGTGGGCAACCCCCCCCCCCACACTAGGGTGGTAGAAAGTAGAAAGAAGTCAGAAATATGGGTGAAAACCCATATGGCGTATACTGTTTTTGATTACTGAGTCGCTAGCTTGACTCGACCCCGAATTCATTTGTTCATGGGGAAAGTAACGTGGAAAACCAATCCCAATCGGACTTTCGTTCACAGTGTTAATAAACATATGAACATCAGAAAGTTCCACACCGACGAGATACAACCGCGGTATTGTTAATAGAAGAATCTATAAAGGATGATACCGGGGTCAAAGATGGTGTCCTCATTCCCGAAAGAGAAAAGGAAAAGAGCAACCACACCATCTGTGAAGAATGGAATAAAGACGTACATGAGAATGCAAGTCCATTCCTCAGCAGAGAGAAGCAAATCACCAGTTTTGACATCTTTAAGCTTAAACTTGAAGCTTAGATGGTGATTGTTAAGAAAAGGTCCGGGAGGGAGGGTGGGAAACGGTTCTTCAATCAACAAACTTTCCAGAAAAAGGATGTCTCCCTCCGGATCAAGGTAAGTGTTATCAATTCCTGTTGGAATTGACTCATCACTAAGAAATGCATCGACTTCATTCTAAAAGTTGTCATCTTCCTCATCAGGAGTGAGAGAAGGGATGGAAGAGTCGGGAATAAGACTAGAAGATGATGGATTCTTTTTGAGCAAATCATCCATGGGAAGAATGTCTCCCATTGGATCACAAACATCATCATCCAACTCAGATGAAACTGAAGAGAGTTTGGTTTCATCCACAGACTTAACAATCTCGATGCGACAAACTGATGCCGGAGGTGGGACAAGTGGTGTGCTCTTAGAGCTAGCAGTTTCCACCACTTCCGATGAAGTCTCCGATTCTAGATCATCGTCATCATCATCAAGAACACTCTTGACTTCCCTGGTACAGACTTTCAAACCATTTGTTTGAACCAGGTAATTTTCAAAGCTTTGAGCTCAGACGCTTTTTGGTGAACACTCTTGACCGTGAAATTTGAGAGTGTTGCATTGATTCTTTCAGATTTTTGATCAATTGTGGCAACACTCGTTTGTATAGAGGTTTAGAGTTCTGGTTGATATTCAATGTGAGCTCTTCGTTGTCAACCCGTATGGTCAACTCTTCAGAAAACACATCAATCAGAGCACGACTCGCTCTAAGAAAGCTCTCCCTAAGATGAGGAGAACTCTAGGATCTGCATCGAAGTCTACTACAACAAAGTCGAGATGAAAGTGAAACTTTCCTACTTTCATCGCGACATCCTCGGCTATCCCAAGTGGACGAGTTACGGTGCGGTCCGCTAGCTCGAGTGTCATACGAGTGGATGAAAGTTCAGGAAGAGACAGTTTCTTCCATACTGAGAGTGGCATGAGGTTAATGCTAGCGCCAAGATCGGCCAAGGCGGAGCATTGAAACATCCCAAGAAATCACACGGGATTAAAACCGCAGGGTCTTCAAGCTCTTCGGGAAGCTTATTAAGAATGGCCGCTGAGCATTGCTCATTTAGAGGGGTTTTCGCCATCTCGATAGCTTGTCTTTGTTGGTTAGTAAGCCTTTAAGCGTGGATGCAAATTTAGGCATTAGAACGAGAGCATCAACGGAGCTTATATCAAAGTGAAGCTCATTGAAGATTTGGAAAAATTTTTCCATTTGCTCTTTGTTTTGTCTTTGAGCTTCTCATCATTCATTCTTGATGGGTAAGGAAGCTGACTAGACTTTTGAGCCGGGATGGAAGTGTTTTCTGGCTCAAGATTTTTCTTCGGAACATCGGGTTCCGGACTTAAAGCTTGGACTACCGAAGGTGGGACGTGTGCGGTACTTCGTGGGCTTGAATAATGCACCTTGTCCGTTGTCTCCTTGGTAACTTGACTCAATGCTACAGGAGGAGGGGGCGTAGGAGTCGAAGGTCCATTGTGCGTCTTACCACTACGAGTGGTGACGGCTTTCAACTCGGCATTAGGATTGGGAATAGTATTGCTTGGGAGTCCTCCAGAAGATGGCGAAGCTTTGTTCATATTCATGTTCATGAAACTGCTCATCATATTCTTTAACTCATTTGTCTGCCGAGATAATGTGGTATCAATTTCCCTTTTAAGCTCACCTCTCATGTTATTGATCTGAGTTTGCATTGAACGCATGTTTGACTCGGTCATTTTCATGAAGTCATTTGGTATGGGAGCTTGAGGAGGTTGTTGATAACTTTGATGATTAGGAGCTTGATATGGTTGGTTGAAATTGTTCCGGTTTTGATTGAAATTTTGAGAGTTATTGAAGTTGTGTCCTTGATTCGAAACAAAGCGATTTTGATTGCCATGGTTTTGATTGCCATGGTTTTGATTGCCATGGTTTTGCAAGGAGGAAAACCAGGAGGTGTCATACCGCTAGGTGCACGGTAGTGAGGATCAGCTTGTGGTCGGTATTGATTGTGGTTTACCGAAGCTACGGGAGCTTGGTAAAAGAAAGCATCGGTTGCTTGACAATCATAATACGCGTGAGGACCACTACAAATTTCACACACCTTGTTTATGGCCTTGATTGGTTCCGGCTTATGAATTTCGCTTTTGATTTCCTTTACCTCTTTTATCATACAATGGATCATGTCCGTTAGAGCTGGCTAACGAATGCTAACTCGAAGAGTTACTGGATGAAGAAGTAGGAGTGTTCGGAACATTGACTTTGTTTCGAGAAATAGGAACTTTGATTTACTCGCAAATTTCAAGCACATCTTTAGGTTTACGATTCAAGATATTGCCACCGCGGATGCTTCAAAGAATCTTGATCATTACCGTTCAACCCATTATAAAAGATATTAACTTGTTGAAGCTCGCGGAATTCATGATGGGGACATTTCCTGAGGAGATCTTTGAATCTCTCCCATGCCTCTCCAAAATTTTCATCGAAATTTTGACGAAATCCAGAAATTTCATTTTTAAGATTAGTCGTCTTTGATGGAGGAAAGAAGTAATTCACAAACTTTTGAACAAGATCCTCCCAAGTTTCGATAGATCGAGGGGTTCTTTTTCCACCAACCGTTGTCCCCTCAAGAGAGAATGGAAAAAGCATCAACTTGATGACTTTTTGAGGAACATCCTTGAAATTGATAGTTGAAGTCAACTTGTTAAACCAACGGATGTGTGCATACGGGTCTTCTCGACGTAACCGCGAATTGATTTGTAGACACAAGTTGGATCAAATGTGTCTTCAATTCAAGTGATCGAATGATAACCGGTAAAACGATGGCATCTCCATAACCCTGGGTGGGTGCTTGGAGCATTTCGCCATAGTACGTTGATCGCCATGTTGTTGCTTGAAATAGTACGAATCTCGGGTTCGACTATTTGGGCAAAGACGCCTACGAGAACGTCTTCTAGGAATTTCTGCTGGATCACGCAAAGGACTCAATGATCTAGAAGAACGAAAAGATGCACTAGAGTTAACTCTAAGGACTCTCAGAGTTAAGGAGAGAAATGGGAATTATGAAGATATTTCAGATGAGAATGAGAATTATGAAGACGTTTATAAAAATGGGGTGAGAAGAATCTTTATGGGTTTTCTGGTTCTGAAACGTCGATATCACAACAAAATCAATTAACACAAAATCGAGGCAAAACAACAGTGAACTTAACTAATAATCACAATATGAATGGCTTATTTGAAAAAGGTACACCAATCACAAGGACACAAAGGCAAGTTTTAAATCTTTAGTTCGGGAACTTATTATGGTCGCACCCCCAGTTAGGTAGTGCACTGCCTTGGTTTTCGGTGGTAATCTTTTAAGTTGTTATTATTAAAGAAAACGACGAATCTTTTTGTATTTTTATTATTTGATACATATATAGAAACAAAAGGAAAAATATTTTTGTGTTTTATACGTTTTTGGATGTTTTTGGGTTTTTGGATTTTTTAGAAGAAAATATGATATATATATAGATAGATATGGATGATATAAACAAATGAGTGAGGATTCAAACAACTAATCTGCTACACGGAAGATAGATCAAAGACAAACCCCAAGAAATGGGCGCCAGAAATTTGATGCGTTAAACAAATAAGCTAAATCACACAAGCCCGCCACTTGTGAATGACGGACCGTAACCAGCTTAAAACTGATTAAGCACGAAATCAATGAAGATCTGAGGAGTATAGAGTCTCCCCGGGTCGTTATGTCCCAAATGCGGCTATGCGATGAATTATCAAACGTTTAGTGATCGAGGAGTTTGAACGGAAAAAGGATTTGGATAAGATATTATAACTACAGAAAAGCCAACAAATAAAACGGCTTAAATGCAAATTAAAGGAAATTAAAAAGATAAAATATATTAAATAAACGCTATCACTATTTTACAATGATTTTTTGTTTTATGTTTTTATAAAATTGAAATTAAAATCTACGGACGCATAAAAATAAAAAGTGAAACTAAAGCAATATTATCCCTAAAAATATGAAAATGATATTTTTACAATCCTAATGATAAAAGAAAAGTTTTTTAGAAAAAGAAAATTATTTTTATCACTAATTATCTAATTATTATTAATTAAAAACTATTTTTAACTATTTAATAATTACCTAAAATACAAGAAATTAGGAAACAAAGCTAGAAAAATGAAATTATGAAATGGAAAAGTCTAAAATAACAAACTAGAATTTTCAAAACTATTTTTGTATTTTTCTGATTATTTTTCTATTTTTTTATGAATTTTAAACTATTAAAAACTAATTAAATTACTAAAAATTACCAAATAAACTATGAAAAATCTGGAAAATTACTTTTTTCACTTCTTATATTTATCTAAACTTAATAAAATTGAAAAATTATTTTTTGAACCTTTCAATTTTTTATATAAAAAGCTAATTAAAAATGCTTAAAAACTAATTTAAATTGAGAAAAATAGCAAAACTACTTAGAAAAATCTGAAAATTTCAGGAAAAGTCTAAAATAATATTAGGAATATAATAAAAATGGAAAAATAGGTGCTTATGTGGATGAATCTGAAATCAAAGCAAGTGCTTATGGAATAAGCACTAAAATAAGCTAAATGAAGCAAACAAGCCACCAATGATTACAGGACCCAAAATATGCTACAAGAACTGAAATGCAACTTATCCTAACTATTTTTAACCACTAAATCACAGATTTGCACAGATTTGATGTCTATGAGATATTTGCTCAAACAGATTTCGGGTAGCAAGTTTAAGCACAAGCACAAGCTTATCAATAAGCTCAAACTGAAAACTTTGATTTGGAACTTAGAAAGGACCTGGGTGAGACCAAGTGTACCAAAAAGCAGACCCTGGTGAGCTCAAATGAGCCCTGTGCAAGCTGCACAAGATCTGAGAAAAACTCAGTACCAACTGGGTACAGTGGTGCAGGGCATATTGGCCTGAAAGATGAGCTTGTGTGGAGCTTTTATAAAATTTGTAAAAATCAGATAAAATGATGACAATAAAGAGCACCAGCTGAGCTTTCTAAAATACCAAGCCTTACTTGATTAGACCCAAAGGTTAGTTCAAGAAAAATCCTTCTAAGTGAGCTTAAAACAGATTTTCTAAACTTTTGACTATTGCAGATATTGATAAACTTTGACTAACTTGAACTTTAGATCCAATTTTATGACTGAGATTTATGTTATTTGATAAACTAAAGCTATTGCAAACAATGTTTGATGATTTTAAACACAAATCAAGGATTTGCAAATCCTTGATCTCAACAGTAAGACAGATAGATGGATTTAAGGTTCAAGTTTGACTTTTGGCTATGCAGGCACAAAGTATTGACTCAACTGAGCATACTTTGGACTACACAAACATGAAACAAGATAAACTAACCACTGCCCAAGCCTTTAGGTCAGTTTTAGGCTATAAACCAAACACCCCTTTATGTGACTGATTTGAGCTCAAAATGATCCAAACTCGAAACCATCTTGCAATTATGATTAAACTAACTTAATAACACTTAAATACTTCTATTAGAGCAGATTTGATCAGATTAATACTACAATTACTGATTATGCTAAGAATTTGAACTTGACTTACAAATGTCCAAAGCCACTATGGCTAGCAAACTGTGAAACAAGGACCACTACCCTAATTTAAACAACCATAGCTTCCAAAACAACCCACATCCATGCCTCAATCACCCATTTCCCGTTCTCGTATCACTTTTGTCTTTTTGTCTTTTTTTGACCAATATCAAAAAATTGTTGAAACTTGATTATAAGCTTACAAGAAGCTATTATAAGCTTATATAAGCTTATATGAGATTAACTTGAAATGCTAAAAGTTTTAACAACTGAGTTTGAAATTTAAAATGTCAACAGTGGACATAAATGATGGATATTGAACATTAACTGAAATTGTCACTTGAATCAAGTTGAAATATTATGAGATACTTGAATTTAATACAAAGAAGTTTGAAATTACAACTAAGAACTAATTAAGAGATGGAAAAATACAAGTCGACATTCATTGCTAATAAAAATAAAACTAACTAGCTGCTTGTTGCTTTTCTTGGCCTCTTTATACACCCAAACTGCTCTCTCCTCCTCTTCAATAGTTCCCACCAAAGATGAATATTGACCATAGGATGTCTCAAAGTGATCCTAGCCATTTAAAGGTTTTTGGCGCCAAAAAATGGTTAAGGCTAGCTGGGGCTTGAGTGTTAGGTTTAGGGTGCATTTAATGAGCCTTTGGCTTGTTGTGTTTGGAGGGGGTAGGGGTGATGATGGTTGAGTGTGAGCAGAAGGTTGCAGGGGGTGGTATGATGAAGAGAGACAGTGGATTGGGTAACTCGTGAGGAGAGAGGGAAAGGTGGTCAAATGGGTTTGACCGGTATATTAATAATAGGGGTGGGTTGGATTCGGGTTTAAACCGGGTAAATGGTTTGGGCCAGGGGTTATAGTTTGGGCTTGGGTATTTAATTAGGGTCCGGTTGGTTTGTGCAAGTAATAACACCAAGGACCAATAATGCAATTCTTCCAAACTAAGGACCAATTAACTTATGAAGAGTAGTCAAAGGGCTGGTCTTGCCAAGCTATAATAATCCAAGGGCTAATTTAAACATTTTTGAAACTCCAAGGATTAATTTTGACCAATTTAAAAGCCTGAGGACCAAAACTGTAATTTTTCTCAAAACTTTTAGATTTTCCACCAAAGGACTAAATATGATAATTTGTGATTTTAAAAAGACCTTTGGTGACTTTTCTTTTGAAATTATGTGCTCAGGGACTATTTTTGACAATTTTAGAAACTTGGGGGACTGAAACTGCCAATTATGCAAACTTTGCTCATTTTTCATCTGATTTTAAACATTTTGCATCTGAAACATATAAAATGCAATTTTGGAATATTTTCAGTATTTTGATGCATTTCTGAGCATTTTTAAACGTTTTGCAGTTCAGATTTGACTAAAAATGATGAGTATTTACACACTCATCATTCCCTACATTAACTTACTAAATCCAACTTAACTTGTATTAAAGAGCCTTTAACACACAAGCCACTCATATCACACATACTCCAAAAACATTTCTCTCTCAAAAATCACCATGAGTAATTCAAACCCCATCAATGTCTCTTCTCGACAACCATTCTCGTGATAGTGTCTCGATGAGAGTGCTTGGCATTATGTCCTGAACAATCTAGGTAAGAAGAAGAAAGAGGTGTTTGAAGAGGTTGCTTCAAGAAAGAGAACTCATGCATATGCTTATTCAAACCCTGTTGCAGCTGGTCATTCTTCAACTCAACCAATAAAATACAAGATGCTATCATAAAGGAAGATAGCTCAGACTCCATGTCAAGCTACATTTCCCCATATGCAAGCACAGATGATGATACTACTTCAAGGATCTTAGATGTGCTCCCCTTGCCGGAATCCTTCCATCGAGAACTCAGCAGACACCACCTTTTCTACCACTGTTGACAGCACCACCACAAGAGGGACCTTCATCATCCTCACCACTGTTGAGTAAGGTGATGGGCTAGCATGCCCCAAGGTTTACAAGGAGATTGATAGGCGAAGGGCGCCTAAAGTGATGCCAGAGTGGGCCTTCCCAAAGAAGCCATAGGTGGTAGATGATGGTTAGGATGAAGTAGGGTTGGGGTAGGATGTGAAGCTTTTGTGATCAGTTTGTAGTTTTATGATGTGTTCTGTTTCTCTTTCATGTAATGATGCTGGTTGTATGAACCTAATGGATGTAACCTCTGCACTCAGAGTGTATATTTGTTTAGTATTAATAACAACCTATGTCTTTTGATTTAAATTCCTTGCATCATACTGGTTGTGTTTAACTTTACTCCAAACACAAACCTGTCCATCATAATGTTCAAAATCTAAAAGATAGGACTTGTTGCCAGTCATGTGCCTTGAACATCCAATGTATGTGTAGCCTTGATCGATCTTTTGTCCTGGATGTTTCTGCACATATGAGAACGGAGTTAGTTTCCTTTGGGGACCCAAGCCATGATTGACTTGGATCTGCCTCGTGTATCAATATAGTTATATCTATCAAAGGTCATTGATACACCATTGAGATTGGTTGATGTGGAAATTCCTTTAGGTTTCCATTCCCAATGTGCTGAGGCCTTCACAGCATTTCCCATGTTACCCTTAGTCTTGTTTATAACCCTTGCAGTGGGAACTTTTGGTTGAACCGTGGTAACAGCTGGTTTAGATTTAGGTACTCAATGTTGGTTATTTTGAACCCTTTTAGTTTGAAAAGACCTTTTCCCTGTTTGTGCAGATTTTGCAAAAGTTGTTTTGGATTTTGCACTTGTAACAGATGATTTAGGGTGAGCAGTGTTAACAGTTTTTGCAGTGGCAAAAGTTTTAAGACCACTTCTCAATTGAACTACTCTTGGGATCATTTTACTGTGTGAACTAGGGTGCACATTATTTTGAAACTTGTTAGACTCGACCCTTTTATTCCCATGGACTTCCCTTCTCCCAAAATGATAGTCACAATAACCATGTAAATGATAAAAACTACCACAGATATAACATGCTTTGTTGTACATCACAAAATCACTACCTAGTTGTTGAGATTTAACATGATTCCAACTCCTTTGGTTACCCCTAGGAGCTGATGACTTGTTCCTATACATCTCAGCATACCTTACAGTTGGTCTAGGTTTATTAGCTTGTTTCCTAGGTTCCTTTGTAATAGTATTAACAACTTTTGGGATAGAAGCCTCTACATTCTTTTTAACATTCTCATCTACAACAGATGAGTCACTTGCACTTTCAAAACATCAGTTTCATGCTTAACCCATTCCTCGCAGTTTTCACAAATGTGTTCTTTTAGGACCATATTCACGTTCAAGTTCTTGAAACTCTTCTAGGCCTGTATGATTTTAAATCTATGCCCGGAGGTGATGGAACACCTCGGTGGTGGAGGAACAATATTGTATCCCATACCAGACTTAACTTTACTAGTGATTTGAGCATTCCAAATTTTATCAATTAACTTAGACTGATAATAACAAAAGTGTGTCTACAAGTTAAATTGACATTTCATATCTTTAAAGCTTTTCTTATACTCTTCTTTTAGTGCCTCATTCACATGATCTTATGATCTAATTCTCTTCTAAGAATAATCATATCATCATTATATTTTGACTCATTATCTCTATAATGCTCTAATTGTTTCTCTAAAACAGCTATGCCTCTTCTAAGGTTTGACACAGATATAATTAGCAAAAGATGTAACTCTGTTCTTTCATTGTCAAATAATTCACTAAGCCTTTCACATTCTCTAGATGCCCTACATGATTTAGAACAATTTTCAAAGTTTTGTACCTGTGAGTCGAGAAAGCCATGAGAGCATGTTTGAGCCATAAAAGCAGTGAAGGTTGTTCCTCTTGATCATCAGCCGTGAAACTCCAATCATAGCTCACACCATCAATAGTCAACATTGCCTTTGGTTCTTCCACAGTTGGTTCCTTCTTTTGCTTGTACCAAGTAGACCTTTGTCTTGGTTCCTTGGTCTTCTGATTCTCTAGCAAAATGTCCCAACTTAGACAATTGAAACACTCTACTATCTTCTTATCAAACCCTGCAGTTTCACTACCATTGATGTGAATAGGCTTGCCAGTATTCTTGTAGAATTTCCTAGCCCTCATGCTAAGAAGAGCTATTTGCCATTTTATGTCCATCTCCTCCAAGTCATCTTCATCAATTTGCTCTATGTATTCATGAGTTAATATAGAGCCATTAACTTGAGTGGAGATAAAAGCATAAAAGGTAGGATCTCCAATACCAGCAACCTTCTTCTTTGAATCTGCAGTGGTAACACTAGCATTACCAGTGGAAACTGTAGAACCAGCAGGGGCAAAAATCATCATCACGTCATCATCGAATCATCAATCTGTCAATAGAGGTTGACATCAATGCCAAGCTGCTAGAGCTTGTACCAAGTTTCCCTGCCTTCTTCAATCTTTGTTCAATGAGTTTGAAGTTGTTATAAAGATCATTGAGCTTCATAGTTTCAATCTCTGGTTTATTTTCCTAGACTGTAACATTTGTATGAAACTTAGAAGACAAACTTCTTAGAAACTTCAGATTGAGGTCTTCCTTATCTACCTCAATTCCAAACACGTAACCGTGTGTGATAATCTTCTGGAGTTTGGTGAAGATGCTGTCAAGTGATTCATTGCTTGAAGCAGAAAAGTTTTCATAACTTTGCTTCAACAATGTCTTTTGTGTTTTCTTTGTAGCATCATTGCCAACAAACACTGAGAAAATCTCTTCAAAAAGTTCTTTTGCTGTCTGGAATTTGCTGAAAGCAATGATCTGATCTATAGGAAGAGTCCTTAGTAACAAACTTCGCCTTCAGTCATTCTTCTTCTTTGCTCTTTTTCATCTTTAGTTTCAAAGGTGCAAAGAAGAGTTACTACTTCTGTGTTACCAACTTTCTCAGTCTTCTTCTGAGTCTTGAAGGAATTACCATTTAAAATGATCTCCCATAGAGCATAGTCCTGTATGAGAAAGTATTGCTTAATCAGTATCCTCCACATCTCAAACTCATTAAGTTTGAGCTTAGGAAGCCTAGGAGCAGAGTTGGACTGGTTGTTTTCCATCTCCATTGATTTGAGTGAGTAGGTTAAGCTTATTCCTTGGATCTTCTAAATCAAAATATCAGAACCTTCGCTCTGATACCACTTGATGGATCTAAACACACACCTTGTGTTAGTGATATTTTGAGTTATATTAATAAGCACGCGAAATATACTTAGTAATACTTAGAAGACGGATTGTATGATGTAATGTAAGTGAGAACAGTTTAACACTAAGCTTCAATATTATTAAGAAAAAATACGAGTGATCTTGCTTATCACTAGGGTTACACCTTGAAGCTTATATGAATGATACATTCTCTAAGCAATGACCTAGGATCTCCTTTTATAGCACAAGGAGTCCTTTACACGATAAGTATAAAGCTAACAATATAGAATATACACAAGATCTTTTCTATACTTATCAATACACGGATACTTAATAATTATCCTAACAACAGTGGTAATATTTGTATTGGCAGTGGTAATGAGTTTCCACTGCTAGTGTAATCTTTAGCAGTGTCTTCCACAAGACTATCAGTGGTAACTGTTAGTATTATTCCCAACATATTCCAGTTCTAGCTCTATCTCAGTCGGCACTCTTCCCATATTCTCATTTTTCTCCTTTTTTCATCATAGCTTAGGACTTCTACACTATCTAGTGGATTGTCCCTGGGTAGATCCCTCCAGCTCTGGCGGGATCGTGGGAACGAATACCTAACCTAACCATCCTTATAACACCATGCGTAAAGTAAATTGGTCGATCTTTTGGTATTGTTCTTTCCTTCTTGAAACCAATTGAAAAATCATTTGGAAAATCAATCAAGGTACTTGTGATATAATATCAAAGCATTTTGTACCTTAACTATTTTGATCATTTAGAAATGCTCCCCCTCAACATGTGCATATGATGTTGAAATTGTTTAGCACATGGAGGCAAGAGTTCTTAGAAATATATTCTTTGATCACAATTTCTTTAGAAAAAGCCATTTGAATTTCTTTGGTAAATTCTCCCCCTTAATATGTGCGTTGGATATTTGAAAATCATTTTGCACATAGAGGCAAGAGGTTTTTGAAGTACTTTTCACGATTGCCAATAGAAACCATTCGCTCCCCCTCAATATGTGCATCGATCTACGAAAGAGTTTGGCACATATTAGAGAGAACTTGCACTTTGAATCAAAACGATCATCTTTTATCAAATTTCATATTAAATCCTAAATTCTCCCCCGATCAAAAATATCAAACCCTTTGAGATTTTGGATCCCAAGTGATTTAATAAGGTTTGGAAAACATGGGAGAATATGTGGCCTTGTTTAAATACTCTTCTGGTTTTTGGTTAAATGCTCCTCCTCAATCGTGTGCATTATGTATTTGAAATCGTTTGGCACATGAAGGAAGGAGTGCTTTGAAACAATTACCCTTTAAAACCGATTTGAGATTTAAATCACGATCTCTCCTCCGATCAAAAATTTCAAACCAATTGAGATTTTGGATCCCGATTGATTTAAATCATTTGGAAAATTTTGTGGAAAGACGTGGCACGATTTAATTTTGAAAAATGATTGATAAGAAACAGTTTTTCGACATTAAAGATTGTTAGTGTCAGGTATGATAGTTTTTAAGAGATCTTTAAGTAAAATAAAACAATTTCACAATCAAACAAGAACAGAAAAAATTTCATTTTGAAAGATCTTTGAGTTTTAAAGAAAATCATACCATGACATAACATTAAAATCTTTAGATCACCACTTTATGTTGTAGAAAACGGACTTTTATGAAGAAATATTGTTTGAAAATAATTTATTTGAAATCACTCTCCCCCTCAATCCATGATTGTCGTCGTTGATTGAGTGACTTAAGTTTTGATAAAATGAAGTCCAGTGATTTCCAAAATTAAGTCCAAGTTTTTTCAAAACAATAATTTTCCATTTTCAAAACAACATTTTCAAAATTGTTTTAAGAAAAATGGTATCATTCACTACTTTTTCCTGCACAAAGATATGTTAAGTGGTTGAGCTGCTTTTGTTGTTGATGTAAGGCTTGAAGTAAAACCATCTGCTGATGCAGTGAGACCTCTGAAGTTGCATTTTTTCATGCCAACTCTCCATAGAGGTCAAATTAAGCTCCGTTTCTTCATTTGATGATGAAGAAAACCATCTGCTGATTCAGCGAGACCTCTTACGTTGCATTTTTTCATGCCAACTCTCCATAGAGGTCAAATTAAGTTTCGTTTCTTCATTTGTCAACCCAAGATATAGTTACCCTTTCCTTTCGGCATCCAATCATCTTCTAATGTGGGATCCGGATCGGGAACATTCTTATAACCATCTTAACTGCATACGTTAGTCAACACAAACAGATATATGGTGGTCGACAACACCTAAACAGAAATTGACTAATAAAAGTCAATTCAACATATCAATCAGATCATGTAAAGGCACGGGAAAAATGTGTTCATCAAACTCTAATCATCTAATACTAACAATCATATCCTAGGCACCTAGTCCTTCAACGTAGGTTAACATCATTTTCAATTAAGCATATAGGATAATTAGATAACCCCGATAGATGATATAAATTTGAAAAACATTCTCCCCCTCAATCAATGACTCATTTTTCTAAAAAGTTTAAAAGCGCTGAAGTCATTGATTGAGTTTCCAAATTTTATAAAAACACCGATTCTGATTGATTTTTCAAGCAACTCATTTTCCACCATTTTGAAATACAACAAATATTTTTCTGAAGAATTTTAGACGGAAAAACATTTGTGTAGGAACAGCAGTCCTTTGACATACTTTCCTCAATATGTTTTAGGATAAGTGCATGAAATATTTGAAAGTTGGTTTAGCGCAGCACTTTCCTTTCTTGAAGAACGGGTTGCTATCTGAAATAACAGCAAACCATGGTTTTAGCACGGGTTACAGTCCGAAGTAACTGCAAGCCATATTTTTGTGACATGTTTTGAAAAGAAATATTTACACCTTCTGCTCGAACTTCATCTATGGTCCCGTGCCATTGTTGAATGACATTTCTAAGACCGTAGATGTTATCGATACCGTAGAGACATGTCTTGAGAAAATAATATTTTTGGTATTTTAAAATTTTATGATTTTTATGGGTTTTTGTTGGTTTTATATTTTTGTATTTTGCTTTTCGATAAATATATACAAAGAGGATGATATAGTTTAAGAAGGACGATGATCTGAAATGTAGAGATAAGGATATCGTACAACACTTTGTAGAAGATAAAAGTCATCATCATCTCTTATACTTTCACCACCAAAGCTTTCGAGGCTCTTGAATCGTCACATTTCAATCTTAAGCCATCTCAAAGTGAGTCTTTGGTAGCTTCCCCAAATCGACAAACTAAGAATGAAGGCCATTTCCCAAGAAGTAGAAATGAATAAAACGATCTCATTGAATGAAGCTCAGACCGAAGAACACGAACACCGTAACAAGTTGAAACATTGATCGTCTTAGTGGTTATCAAATCCGGAATAACTGATTAAGTCCGATCACATGAACCTCGCTAGCCCCTCGATGTACACATTACTCTTCGAGATTGACCAGTTTTCTATTTAGGGGAACAATATATCAACATCTTCATTTTACCAAGTGCATTCCAGTTATCTTCCATAAAACCAATCATCCCATAATGTACACAAGTACCCAATCGAAGTAGAGACAACGACATCACAAGAATCGGTTGAATCACTGATCTTCTCTACGGATGTCAACTCTAGAATATCTGATTAAGCTCGATCATGTGAACATGTTGTGTGTCCCTGATGTACACATATCTCTCCCCTGATGATTGCGATCTCATTGGAATCATCATTACATTGTGTACCTGAAGCACTAATCGGAAGCATTTTACCATAAGTCATATCGAGGATGTCGATAAGCAATATCATCTCACGTACCAAATATTCTTCTCACATTTCTTCTAACTGAATGCTGAAGTAACACATACCAAAAGTCTCCAGAGACCACTTCCCCCAAATAGTTGGAATATACATCCTTCCCCCAAATAGTTGGAATAATATATCCTTCCCCCAAATAGTTGGAATAATACACCAAAGGCTACGAGTTAAACATTGAGTTTCTCTATGGTTATGACCATTGTATTTCCTGGGATAACTTCAATCGGTAGAAGTGTTAAGTTCATCATGTGTACTCATTGTGCTTTTTAGATATAAGTCTCCTTCCCTTGCTAGTTTTGATACCTCGAATCAAGAAAAACATAATATACTCATAAACTCGAAATCTTGTGAGAAGAACTCAAATAGCCCAAATGAATCTTTTTAGAATCAACTGCAATGGAAACACTCCCTGACTATCTTTACCAACCCATATGTGGACAAATTGAAGTGACCAGTGATGAAGCAAACCCGATATACCAAACTTGAATCTGAAGTTGAATTCACCACATTTGTATCTTAAGCTTGCACTTAATGATGGAAGAACGGTGTTGAGAATTTATGCTTCAAGCAAATATCTAAGTACTCACTACTCAAACAAAGTTTGAGACATTAAAACCTCTTGCGATTATCCACACCGTCATCTGCGTGTGACACTAAGTAAAACAACGTAACTCCTAATAGTGATAGTTAACCAGGTCTTCAACCATCCACCCCGACTGCTGGTAACTAGATAAACCAAGTCTTCAACTCAATTTCTTAAGCCCGAGCAAGGTATCAAATAAGAACACGCCTTTGTGAAAGTCAACTTCAATCTCAAATAAGTGATACTTGATTAACTCCGAATTAATCAACTTGTGTTAAATGCCCAACACGTGAATAAACATATAATCGGATGTACATTGACCCACTGCATGAACTGGAACAAATGATTCCTCAACATCAATGCATTCTTCCTAAAAGTATACATGTAGAGACTGATCTGGAAGATTCACCAATAATGTCTTCGAGCAGATGAGGTAGTCATTTTCCTTGAAGTTCATGTGGTTGATTTATAGCGTGCATGTTGAGAGGAATAATAATCCGTGAAGATTTTGCAAAGGAATACCAAAGAGCGGATCATTATTCATGAGTGTAACAACAATATTATGATAGTCATTATCAACGCCTTGAGAAATAACTGGAGATTGGGCTTTTTGAGTAGTTTGAGTTGTAATTCTTAGATGATCAACATTCGCTAGCAGTTGGAGATACTCATCAAACATATCTTGAAACAATGAGTCCCAAACAATAAATCCAAGTTATCCTTAGTAAGTGAAACATTAGGCGTTGGAGGAGAGTCGTATGACCATTATTCAAACATCCATCAACATGTAGTATATTCACTCTTCTCCCCCTTAAAAATTGCATCCGAAGTTTCCATTTTTGATTTAACCAAGTGAATAAGAATACGATCAACGATAAGTAGATTCCTTGATGATTGACATTTAGTTTCTTCACTCTTCTTCCCCTCAAAAATTGCAAATGAAATTTGCCATTTTTGCTTGAGCAAGTGAATAAGACTATACACCGATGAACGTTGATCCTCTTGATGAGAATGAGCATGGGAGAAACATGAAGCTTGTTGATGAAGAATGTCGATGAGAATGGTCATAAACATGAAGATTTCTCTTCTACTGAAGATAAAGCTTTAATCGAAGCGAACACACTTTCTTTTCTTTGAGGAACGGGGCATGAAGTGTTATCTGCAGACGCCATAATGATGAAGTACGAGGCCTGAACTGATGTGAACAGACATCATAGTAGATTGAATATCAAGGTTGAGTTACTTAAACCCGTGAGTTATGAGATATCAATCCATTAGTTATCCATACTTTTAGCCAGTCCATGTAGTGAAGGATTGAAGTATCTGCAACTGAGTAAGGATTACCTGCACTAACATTACAAGCTTGATTGCATATATATTGGTTAGTGACATTAGTATCCAAACCCTTTGGGGTTTCACGGTCAACCTTGATTTTGCCATCAGTAAACAGGTTTCCGGTAGGTATCCACCTAAGTCCAACATTCTTAAACACTCTACCAGACGATATCCACTTATGGCAAGGTCTAGGATTGTTAGGCTTCTTATGCATAGTGGAAGACTTTACCTTATTCCTATTTTCCAAAGATATAGAAGTTGGTATCCATCTAGGCAAAGCTTTTGGTTTGTTTTGCTTCATATGCACCGTAGATAACTTAGTGAAAATCCCAGACTTAACTTGTTGAACCTTTGCATGAGCATTTACTTTCTTTAGGGATTTTGAAAAACAATTATCATGATTTTCCCTAAAGATGCATTTCAGACAATTTGAGCAAACAGCTTGTTTGGATTCAGGCAATGATCTAGAGTTCTTAGAGTGATCTGCTATGGGAATAGCTTTATTCGAAATGTAACTACTCTTAGATCCAAGCCAATCCCTAGTCTTTAGTTGAGTGTTCCTAGGTAATGGTTTAAAACTACTAGCAGTGCTTTGAAATCTCGTAGAATTCATCAATTCTAGGTCTAGCACCTAAAATCGGTTTTTGAATATGTTCCTTTTCTTAGCTTCTAGATCATAGTTCTTCAAAAAGTCATTCATATCATGTGAATTCTTAGGCAAATAAGGTGAAGTGACTGGTTTTGACGAAACTTGTTTCACATCAACTAGGCAAACCTGTTTTTGAAAATTTTGTTCTTTCAGATATAAATGTAGTAGGTCACCTAACAACAAACCGTCTCTAATGGAATCAAGTCAAGCTTCCCAAGGTTGATGGTTTTGTAAACTTAGTGTTCACACTTTTCCCTACGCTTTTCTCACCATTCTTAAGGTAACTATCACAAAACTTATCCCTAACTTGATTGAGTTCATCAATTTTTGCCATCAAAGAGTTTGCTTGTTCCATTGAGTTAGTTCTAGCTTCTTTGATGTGAGTCACTTAGTTCTATGTGATGCTTTCTCAAAGTCTCATTTTCCTTTAGTAAATTGGCCACACAAACTGCTAATTCATCATTTCTCATTTGAATCATCAAGAGTATTAACATCGTAATTACTGTAACCAAATTACTTTTCACATGCATATCGAAATATGTTTCTTCAAATTGTTGATAGTGAAGCTTTGGCTTGAAGCTGAGCTTTTAAATCATTTATTTCAAATATTCAACGAAATTCAGGAAATTCCGAATTTTACATGGTTTCATAGTTTGAAAACTTTCTCCTTTCTTTGTATTGCAATTTCAAGTGAAATGCAATGCTTTCAAGTTTTGAGAATTTGTTTGAAAGTTCATCAAAAGCCTTTTTATCAAACCATATCATATATTTTGAAATTATTATTTGTCTCAATTTCAACCAGAAACATTTATTAGAGTCATGTACCGGCATTAAGATCAGTTTGTTTAGGTACATTAGCAGATGATTATGTTGAACGCTTAAGGTACCTCATCACATGACACATGTTAATTTGTTGGTCTGATATTTGCATCCACATCATGTGTAACAAGAGTCATGAATCATCGCTATTTCAAGCTTATCTCAACTGGTGCCTCTCGATTCAGTATTTAACCCATCAACATCTCTGTTTTACCCGACTCAACACTACAATCTCTTGATTGCAATTGCACATTCATTCAACCTTCGATTTCAAAGATTCACAACTTGTCCGACAGAGTTACAACCCTGTTACATCATTCTTTGTTGTTCTTGCACTGCATTCAACAACACCTCGATCTTTCAACTGACATTACCCGACTCATCACAACTATCTTCAACTGCACTTAACTCTCATCCACATTTTCCTCTTCTGAAAGTAACTTCCTCAATATAATTCTCCACATTATCCATGAGATGGATAAGTGTCTCTATGAACACGCTTAATTTCCATTCCAAAGGTATCTTCTTGAGCATTTTACCATGTCTTGATCATAATATGATGTAAATTCCCCACTGATGAATGACTGAAATTGGTTGTGGATCACTTGAAGTGCAAAAGATCGAACTATCCTTAACATTTTCTTTATCAAGTTGTTGTTCCAATTGTTCTAAGTTCAATAGTAATGTTCCCAAGTAATGTGGATAAATCTTGACGGAAAAGGGCATTGCATGTTCGTTCCATTCCTATCATGAGTAACATGAGATGTGAGTGAAGTTGTTGATAAGGTTCAATGCTACTTTCCTTTTGCATGGCATTTTTTAGTTTAAACAGTAATTCTCTACTCGGCACGAAGATCTCACATCCTCATTGATTGATTCAATCATCTTTAACCGTTCGATAGCATACATTATCATTGTTGTCCACAAAGATCATACAATTTAAGTATCTCCGAAATCATCAATCAGAGTGTAAGACATGATGTTGTCAGGTACACCTGGATTTTACAAGTTCCAGGATTTACTAAAATCTAGACCAAACAGTTATGCAATGACCAATAGAACGTGTTAAAATGACAGATGGATCGACACAATGATAGACAATTGTGTGTTAGGTCTTATGATTTTGTGTAGGATTAGCATAGATTTTGTTTGGTTGTGATTTGGGTTGGTTGTTGCCGCATTTTACGGAGAAATTTAGGTCTAAAAACATAAAAACTTCAATAACTTCGCTCGAGCGGATTAGGCCTCAAGGTTGACCGATAAACTTTAGCTAATTTGTACATTCTCCTGCTCTCTCATGGTCGTTGATGGTTAGAACGCCGAAAACGGAGTTACTGGCCAAAAGTTATGGCCGCTTGAAGTTTTGTCAGAAAAGTCAACAAACGACCGATGACATATCGCCGAGACAAATCGCTAGTAAGACAAGTCAGCCGGAGTGACAAGTTGCTAGAAAGCCAAGTCGCGAGGGAAAATCGCTAGAGAGACCAGTCGCTAGAGTGACAAGTTGCTAGAAAGCCAAGTCGCTAGAGGGACAAATCGTTAGAAAGACAAGCCTTAGTGACACAGTCGCTATGAAGACAAATCGCTAGTGACAAGTCGCTAGACACAAAAGTTAAGCAGAGTAACAACCTCGCTAGATGGACAAGTCGCTAGTGACAAATCGCTAGATAAAGTAGTACGTCCACTACTTTGTCCTTTTCGCCGTTTGTCTCAAAGACAAATCGCAAGGCACAAGTCTCTTCACATGACGAAGTCGCTTAAAAACATAGAGACAAGTCACTATGAAGAAATCAAGTACGAGACTCAAGTCGCAAGGATGAAATATTCAAAACCACCACTTTCAATCAAAAACAACCCAACCACACTGATTCAAGCCTTCCAAATCAAAACCTAAGCACTTATAGTGATTCTAAACACAAAGACAATCAAAACAAAACTTTTAACACAAGAAATGATCCAAATGATGCTAACTACTCTAAACACATTCAAACCCAAAAACCTTATGAAAACTACTATAAATCCAAGAACATGAAAGATGAGTGATCAAACCATGGCTCTTGATACCAATTAACATATTGGATTTACAAAACACATAACAAACACTTGATGGACGAATGAGATAGATAGTTTAGAGAGAGAAAGTAGGAAGGAGCCTTTCTAGAGAGAGAAGTGAGAAAACATAGAAGGTTAGATTATGTTGGTCCAACCCTTTACCTTGGGAGGTAGAGGGTATTTATAGTTACATACTAAACGTCCTCCTTCTGGACAAGGATCGCATACAAAGGGAAAAAGACTCGCCTTTCCTCCACGTGTAATAAACTAAATCTACGTAATAACTAGCTAAATGACTACTAAATAACATAAATAATGATATGTCTACGAGCTAACTTATGTTAGATAATATATGGGGTGACCGACACTTCACTATGGAATTTCCAATTCCTAACAGAATAAGGACGTGATAATTCAACCATCAATAGGAGATAACGAGGGAGTAATAACATCTAAGTAAACACATTTTTAATCATCATAAGAGCAGACAACAATAGACATAGACTACACTCACCTTAGCTTATTTAATTAGATAATTAGATAAGTAGAGTAATCGGTAGAAATACCAACCCCCAAATCCAAAACCCCAGATCCGACATCTTTCAATTTCCAAAAACATAAAAAGATAAAAATAATCTTCCTCAACCCCAACCTTAGCGAGTAATTTCACTAGCATTCCTATTCCCCTAGAGAATCGATAATATCAATTCCCGAGGCTTATCCTAATACTACACTTTCGATTAGGTTCACCGCCAGGGTGTTGGAAAACTTGCTCTAATTTTAAAAGGAAGTTCCTTTGACCCCTCATGCGCATTGTACGCGTATCGTTTTGGCGCCGCTGCCGGGGAATAGAATAGCTAGTTAGATTTCCACCTCGCTTAGGTTTCCTTGCTTGATTCCTATCAAGTAAGCTTTTTTCCCATTTTTTAGCTTCCTCGTAGTCAATCCCCTTCTTGTGACCTTTGTTCGTAATCCCATCACTTTTCTTAGGAAGGTGATTGCTCATCCAACAACAACCCACCACCAAATAAATCACTTTCACTCAAAACCCAACCCAATGACCAACACAACCAAGCCGTTATGTGAAAGTAAACACCGACCTTCACGATAAGTAAAAGGTATTTGATAGCACAATTAGGGGAGCTGTTGAGAAAGTGGTCAGCCTCTCAGAGTTACCCATTATCAATAGTAATTCAAAATGGTTTATGGATAAAAACGTGAATGAGGAGGATAGTACTTATATCAATTTTACCCCCACTAAGGAAGAGGTTGCTACCATCAATACATAATCGATAATCCCTCATCACCCATCATTAGATATGTCCAAAGATTAGTAGAGGAAACTTGGAACCTCAAAAATCCCTTGTATGATCGATATAGGAATGTCGAACATGCTTACATAGATACTAATCTCCATTAATGTGATGTCAATACTGTTTACAATGACATTATGAATTTGTTTACTTAAGATTGAGGACCCTAAGTATCCGGAGGGGGATTGTAACTTTGTGGGAAGAGTCAAATGTACATCGCCTTATAGGAAATTTCACCTACTTAGTTGATTTTGTGGTCCTAGAAGACATCAGATGTGTCATTGACTATAGCTTATCCCAAGTGTGCTAGAAAACTGCTTGTTGAAAAGTCTAAAATGTTTCATATAACAAGTTTGAAGGAACGATATAGTTTAAGGAAGGAAACGATGAGATCACTTATAGGATGCCTTGGTAATGGATATGGCCCTTATCCCTTTTTTTGAATGAGACAACATTAGATCTTTTGAGGAAAAAAAGCGAAGACGATGTTGAAAAAAGGTTTGAACTTCAAGTGGGAGAAAAGGAGACTTTTATTATAAGGATTGCTTGACCCCAGGGACCTAGGTATGTAGTTGATGAAAATTTTGTCAATTGATAGAATTCTCATTGAGAATGAAAACTTGCCAACGTAGGGCACGTGACTTCGAGTCTAGCTACAAGACTCATAAATAAAGAAAAGCTGGCAAAGGGAGTGGCAACCCATGCTTAATTGTTTGCTTTGTTTGTGCTTCATATATTTTTTATTGATTGTTTATTCTCATGTTTAAATTTTGTAAAAATGCTTTTATTTTGTCTTTAACCTCGCCTAATTATATATAAAGGTATTTTACATAAGGGATTAGTGTAGGGAGGATTACACACGTTTTCAAAAGAACTAACATGAGAATTAAATTATTTAAAATATATATACATGTGTGTTTGTTCGAAATAAATGCTTGTATCGAGTCATAATGGATGTTTACAGAAATTTTTCCATTCAAAGATAAAAAATTTTCCGTAAAATCTATGACCAGCTTTCTTCGGGATAAATCTTCTATCAAATGTGAGTGAAGTATAAAATCGCTACTAATTTTTCTCAAGCCGAGCTATTTATAAATTTTGGAATTTTCCGTGTCTTAATTTTCCATAAATTCTGTAAACATCCATTCCACAAGCATTATATCCTAGTTTAGTAAAGTCATATATATATATATATATATATATATATATATATATATATATATATATATATATATATATATATATATATATATATATATATATATATATATATATATATATTGTTACCGGGCCAATTTTACGTTGTTTCGCTTTGTTTTCTTCAAGTGTGTCGGGTTTAATTTATCACAGCTAAGATACATAAGATTGGAAGGAGCTTTAACGCAAAACACTCTTCTTGAAGAAAGATTTAACCACTACTTCACACGGATCCTACCGAGCTTTCGTTTTTAATTTGATCTCGAGGAGTAGAAACTGCTTACTTATTACCTTCCATTATCATAACTTTGATACTTTCGGGGATCATTGGGGACAATGTTCAATTTAAGTGTAGGGAGGGAAAATAAAACGGGAACTTTGAAACTATGCTTATCCTTGACTATTTGTCTTGTCCAATTTCATTTGTAATAAACCATGAGAAATATCGGTTAGGTAATTTTGCACCAAATTTAAATTTTTTATGACATGTAGGAGTTGGGCCATTAGTCTTAATAAAAGCTGCCTCATGGATAGGAAGGGTACACTAGCACAAAACTGTTAATACAAATATCGTCATTAAACGTTATTTATATTTTTGATCTTTACCTAAGTTTTGTTAACGACAAAAGTAAATTTAATTTTATAAAGCTTAAAGCTTGTCAAGTTTAATAGATATTAAAACAAGCTTTTTCAAACAATATATTCATCATTCAAGCATTTACATTTATGATTAGTAACATCTTGATATGACTCTAATCATTATGTATGATAGTAGTTTTTAGAATGTGTTAGGTTCTTAAAACCAAACACTACTTATGTACTTGCATATTTCTAAAAATAGAAATACAACTTATGACATCATGTAATGCATCATTAGATATTTTGTGTGGATTTGTACTCTTCATATCTTACACAATCTCACTTAGATAGAGTTGACTTTAGCAAAGATTTGATATCTTGATCTGTGACAAGGTACCAAAATGTAGACACGGCGGAACCCTTTAAGGGTTCAGGTCCGTGGACGCCTCGTCCACTTTTGGCTATAAATATAAATGCCAAGCCAAGTAGTTTCTCATCCCTTTCTAACATACTCTCATACATATCTTCTCTCTAACCTTTCTAACTCAGCTTCATATCATATTAGTGATCTCTTTTGTAGCAAAGAAGATCAAGTCATATTCAAGCTTCAACGAGAAGTTGGAAGTCTTGTTTGTTTAGTGTTGTATGATCTAGTGTTGATTCATACTTCATTGTTGTATCAAACCATCATAATCTTGTGAGTGTGAGTGGTTAGTATTTTAGTCCTCAAAATACATTGTGTGTGGGAGTGGTTGTACCCTTGGAAAGAACTCGACATCTAGCTTAGTGTCGAAATAGTGTGTTTAAGTGTAAAGGTTTTCTCCCCGGTGAAAGGAGCTTGTTGACTAGTGAAGTTAAACTCTCGAGTGTGAGACTCGAGGAGTGGAGTAGGGCAAGGAAAAAGAGTCCTTGTAGACCAAACCACTATAAACAACTTGTTGTGGTTTGATCATTTCTTTCCTTATTTACTCTTTACATATTGCTTGCATATTTCATTAACATATCTAAGATCAATATCAATTGATCTTACAATAAGTTTTAAAATAAAGTTTTTAATTGGTAAACTATTCAACCCCCTTCTAGTTTTCTACAATTGGTACCAGAGCCTCGTTGCTCAAGAATTTCTAAAATAACTTGTATTTTATAAACTTGAAACGATCCATGGATTCTAAAACTTTAAAGAAGGGCAATCTATGCAAAGACCACCACTCTTTGAAACCAATGGATTTATCTATTGGAAAACCGTTTTGAAACATATGTAAAATCAAAAGATATAGATCTTTGGTTTATTATTGTTAAAGGGATTTTAGTTCTACAACAAAGGATATTTCCGTTGATGAACAAAAAGAAATTAGCAAAAATAATGAAGCTATAATGATGCTTTATAATGCTTTACCTAGAAAAGAATATGAAAGAATTTTTATGTGTGAAACCGCCAAAGATATTTGGGAATCTTTAATTGTTACACATCAAGGTAATTCACAAGTCAAGGATAACAAAATTGATCTTCTTGTTCAACAATATGAACAATTTGTTATCCCCGAAGATGAAACCATTGATTGTGGCTTTGCTCGCTTTAACACTATTATTACATCACTTAAAGCACTTGATGAATCTTTTCGTAGTAAGAACTTTGTCGGGAAATTTCTTAGAGCACTCCATCCCAAATGGAGAGCTAAAGTGACCGCTATTGAGGAATCAAAAGATCTCTCAATAATGTCACTAGACGAGTTGATCGGAAACCTCAAAGTACACGAAATGGTGATGGAGAAAGATTCGGAGATCATCAAAGGAAAAAGGGAGAAGATCAAACTGCTGCTCTAAAAGCAAAGGCGAAATCAAGTGATGATGATGAATCTTGCTCCGGTAGTGAAGATGAGGAATATGCCATGGCCGTTAGAGATTTTAAGAAGTTCTTTAGAAGAAGAGGAAAGTTCGTAAGACAACCTCGAGAAGAAAAGAAGCCATTCGGAAAAGATCGGGATGACAAGAAGTGGTGAAAGAAAATGTTTTAGATGTGGTGATGCAAGTCAATTAGAGAATCCCAAGCCACCTAAATGCAAAACTCAACGAGCTTTTGTAAGTGGTGCTTGGAGTGATAGTGAAGACGATGAAGAATCAAGCAAGGAAGAGATCGCTCTAATGGCACATGAGTCAAATGAGGTACTTTCCGACTCTTCTTATTCTTCTATTGATGATGACACTTTGCAAAAACAATATAATCAATTGTGTGAGCTAAGTCTAAAAATCATAACTAAAAATAAATTTTTAAAACCAAAAAGGAATTTTTGGAAAATGAAGTTTATGAGTTAAAAGAAAAAGCAAAACGACTAGAAAAGGAAAAGCAAATGACGATGATTGTAAATCATGTCAAGAGCTTAAACTTGAAATAGAAAAACTAAAGCTCACACAAGATGTTTTAATAGAAAACAATTTAAAAAAGGTTTAACAAGAAAATCGCTCTTGCCGATGAAATAGTTAAAATTCATAAAACACCGGGAGACATGAATGGGCTAGGTTTTAATGAAGTATTAATTCCAAAGAGTCAAAATAAAACGCCGAAAAGGACGAACATTCTGTCAAAATTGCTGCAGATAAGACGGACCGCACGGAACCAAAATAAGGGTTCCGTCCGTTGTGCAAAATGGTGCCGTGGGTACTTCAAGACAATGAATGTTCGCAATACGGACCGCATCAATTTGTTAAAATAAAGAAAACCAATGATAGTATTAAACTAAAACCACCATTACTTCAGAGTAGGACTTGTCAAAAATGAATTTAGATAAAAAAAACTACTCAACAACGATATAAAACTCCTTTTGCCAAACGCCCCATTCCTAAGAGCAACCACAACGTACAACCCAACTACCAACACAATGGTTGGAATCAAAACTTTCCTAGACCATATCAAACTCAGATTACATGCCATGGAACTCTTACCCATCATTTCCATACATGAATCAAATAAATGGTATGTTTAACCCAAATGGACCCATGAGATATTGGGGACCAAATGCTTGAGTTATTTGCTTCTTAGGTATGCTTGAAAGTTGGATTGGAACCCGATGAATGGATAAAAGATAGTGGATGCTCACGACACATGACGGGCAACAAAGTCTCTTCTCATCATACCAAGAGTATGACGGAGGTAATGTCACCTTTGGTAGCATCTCAAAAGCAAAATTTTCAAGGTAAGCATCGCTCATAACTCCTTAAGTATTGAAAATGTTGCTCATGTGGATAGGTTAGGATTTAATCTACTTAGTATTAGCCAACTATGTGATAAAAAGTATAAAGTACTATTTGATGAAAATGGTAGTAAAATACTAAAAGATGGTATCACCATAGCTAAAGGAGTTAGGAAAAATAACATATACGTCATGAAAATAGATAAAACATATAATGACAAACTTTGCCTAACAACATTAGATGATAGCTCATCTCTTTGGCATAGACGCTTAGGTCACGCTAATATGAGACTTATACAAAACCTATCTTCAAAAGAATTGGTTAGGAATTTACCAAAACTTAAATATGACCAACACTTTTGCGACACTTGCAAAATTGGTAAACAAACACATAGTAGTCACAAATCTAAAAATATGGTGTCCACATCTAAGTGTCTAGAATTATTACATATGGACTTGTTTGGACCATCCGCTATAAGAAGCTATGGAGGCAACTTATACACTTTGGTCATAGTAGATGATTACTCAAGGTTTACTTGGACGTTGTTTTTGAAAACCAAAATGAAGCTTTTGATAAATTTGAAATACTTAGCAAGAAAATTCAAAATCTTCTAGGTATCAAAATTGTGTCGATCCGAACGGATCATGGTCGGGAATTTGACAACGAAACTCAATTTGGAAACTTTTGTGATACAAATGGTATAACACATAACTTTTCCGCTCCACTAACACCTCAATCTAATGGAGTAGTAGAACGTAAAAATAGAACAATTCAAGAAATGAGTAGAACAATGCTTAATGAACAAAACATTCCTCAAAAGTTTTGGTGTAACGCCGATGACACTTCTACATATATTTTGAATAGAGTCTTAATACGTCCCTTCTTAAACAAAACACCATATGAACTTTATAAAGGTAAAAAGCCAACGTTAGGATATTTTAGAGTCTTTGGTTGTAAATGCTTTATTCTTAATACTAAGGATTATCTCACCAAGTTTGACCCAAAGTCTTATGAAGGTGTATTTCTTGGTTACTCAAAAACTAGTAAAGCTTACATTGTCCTAAACAAAGAAACAATGATAGTCGAGGAATCGTTGAACATAACATTCGACGAAAGTCCACCTCCCTCTAAGACATCACCTTTGGTAGATGATGACTTAGTTGAAAGTCAAATGATAGAAGGTCAAGAAATAATTAATAATAACAAGGAAGATGAACCATTAAATAAAGAAATTGTCAACATCAAAGAATCTAAAAGTCATCCTTTAGAAAAGGTCATAGGACAACTCAATCAAAGAACCTTAAGGTCACAAGCCCAAAATCAAAGTAATTATTTTTGTTTTGTATCCACCATTGAACCAAAACCATGAAGCAATAAAAGAAGAATCATGGGTTATTGCCATGCAAGAAGAATTAAACCAATTCGTTAGAAATGATGTTTGGAAATTAGTTCCAAAACCTAAAGATCAAACTATAATTGGAACAAAATGGGTTTTTCAAAATAAAATGGATGAAAATGGATAGTATCTAGAAACAAAGCTAGGCTTGTAGCGCAAGGTTATAATCAACAAGAGGGAATTGATTATGATGAAACTTATGCACCGGTTGCTAGGCTTGAGTCTATTAGAATATTACTTGCTTATGCATGTGCCTATGATTTTAAATTATTTCAAATGGATGTTAAAAGTGCTTTCTTTAATGGGTTTATTAACGAAGAAGTGTATGTTGCTCAACCTCCCGGTTTCACCGACTTTGAGAAACCACATCATGTCTTCAAACTCAAGAAAGCATTGTATGGTCTTAAGCAAGCACCAAAAGCTTGGTACGATCGACTTAAGACTTTTCTTATTGATAACAAATATACTATGGGATTAGTAGATAATACTCTTTTACCAAGAAAAAGGAATCACATATTATCATTGTTCAAATATACGTTGATGACATTATATTCGGATCAACTTGTCAAGAACTATGTGATGATTTCTCTAAAATCATGCACGACGAGTTTGAAATGAGTATGATGGGTGAGTTAAATTTCTTTCTAGGACTTCAAATAAAACAACTAGAAGATGGCATATTTTTTAACCAATATAAATATATAAAAGACATGCTTAAGAAATTTGGTCTTGAAGATTCCAAACCAACTAAAACACCCATGTCCTCGACACTAAACTAACCAAGGATGAGGAAGGTGAATACGCAGATAACACTAAATATAGAGGAATGATTGGTAGCCTACTCTATCTTACGGCTAGTAGACCCGACATTATGTTTAGTGTTTGTCTATGTGCTCGCCTTCAAGAAAACCCAAAGGCATCACACTTAGAAGCCTTAAAAAGGATTTTAGATACATTAAGGGAACAACGTGTTTAGGATTATGGTATCCCAAAGGAACGGGTGTAGAAACCATAGTGTATGCCGACTCGAATCATGCCGGTGACTATGTCGATAGAAAAAGTACAAGTGGTATTTGCACTTTTGTTGAACATTGTCTCACCTCATGGTTTGCAAAGAAGCAAACGGCCTTAGCCATCTCAACTACTGAAGTCGAAGTCAAATGGAAAAGCATGTCAACAAGCTCTTTTGATGAAGAAGCAAGCTCGTAGATTACGGAATTCATCTCAACGACATTGTGATACTTTATGACAACAAAGGAGCCATCGATCTCAGCAAGAATCCCGCTCAACATGCTCGTACAAAGCATATTGAAATCCGCCATCACTTTCTTCTCGACAATGTTCAAAAAGGAAACATTTCAATCGAGAAAGTATCCTCCGAAGACAACATTGCCGACATCTTAACTAAGCCTCTTAAACGAGAACCTTTTAATCTTCTTAGACTTGGTTTAGGGTTAATGGAACCAAACATGTAGGATAAACATAGCCCAAAACATTAGAATAGTCAAAACTAAACAAATTTGTCTTGTACCTGCTATTGTAGCCACGGCACCAAACGATAACAAAGACGGAACCAAAATTTTGGTGCCGCCTCGTCCGTGGTGTCACGTAAGAAAACGCTATATACAAATCATCCTCTTCCTCAAAACCCACTTTACCAAAACGTAAAACTTAAACAAAGCTCATTATTGTCATCTTCCAACTCACTAATCACTGAAGATAACATCATTGTAAGTATCCTAACTACATTTCATCTCTTAATTCTGAGTCTAGGATTCTTATTTATGCACAAAACTATCACAAATCATTACATGGGGTTTTATGTATGCTTTTATACCAAATATGAATTCAATTGGCAAATTGCATAACTAGTCATTGAAATTAGGTACTACATTATCATATTGCATAAACAAATCATGCTTCCCACTAATTGATAGATAATGAATATAAGGCCCTATTCAAACAACCAAACACCCCATGTCAAAAGTTTTGAAAAGCTTCTCACTTGTAGGAAAACAATTTTTTCATTGCTAATACAAATAGAAACGTTAAATTTTCATCACTTGCATGCTCTTGAATACTAAAGGTATTGCATAACTAATATGCATTTCCGGGTATATTCAAATGAAGCCACATTGAATTAGGAGCATTTGGGTTATCTCATGGTATTTGCCAAACACCCCACTAAAACCATCTTTGTGCATAAAATGAGTCGAGATAACCGCAACTCCAAATTGTTTTCATATAGGCACACACTAGAACCAAAAACGTTAAAACTTATTCTCATTATTTAACATATTAACTCTTGTCCTTAGGAATAACCATGGTAGCCGCAAGATTCTATGATCACAAAGACACCCTTAACTACATTCCCAAACACCACAAAACCAAAGGACTTACCAAAGAACAAGTAGAAATATTTAGGGTCTAGAATCAAGGTATTTCCATGAGGGTAGAACCATTCACTCATCCTTCCTTGAAAACACCAACCTTCGTGAAGAACTAGCCGCCATTCAATTCGATTGTCTTCTTGACATCGATGAACCAATTTGTCCTAGGTTTGTGTTAGAATTCTATGCTAGTGTGACCGCTTTAGTGATGAAGAAGGTGATGAATTTTGTCTTAGGTTTAGAATCAATCAAAACGACTACACCATCACCTTAGCCAACTTTGCTCAAGTGCTAGGAATTCCCAACCGAGGAACTTGTCTCTACCCGGATAAATGGTCACTCACCGCTCTTGATGCTATCAATGACCGCTCTCTACCCTACCAAACCCGCTTACCGATAAGGATGTCATCCGTGAACACCTTTTTAACCCAAAAAGTGATACAACCCGAGTTAACCGAAAGGGAAAAGAAGTAAACCGAGATCCATATGGAATGGAGCTAAATGAACTTAAGCCCAAATTTAAGAAATGGGAGGAGCTACTTAGAGCCAACGTCATTAGCACCATAGGAAATAGGGATCACATTAACGCTTGCCTTTGTCATATGCTCTACAACTTGTCCACTCATCAACCATTCAATTTAGCCTACTACATAGCTAGGAGAATGATTGATATTCCAACTCAAGGATCGGTTGCTCTTCCATACGGGATGCTCCTCACCCGCCTCTATAGAAACTTTGCACCAATTCCACCAACACCAAAAGGGATGCACCTTCACTATGAGCTCATCCCTCACATCTTTGTACCTTTGAGTGATGCACGAGTTGCTAAGACAAAAGGCAAAAGAGCAAAACCTCCAACTCCATCATCATCATCAAATAGCTCCGAGGATGGTCTTCCAAGCTCTCGTCTTCCACCTCATGAGTATTATGCGTCTCTTCCCGAAATAGAGAATGAATCAGCGGAGTTCAAGCAAACTAAGGGAATGTTCAAGTGCCTTGGTAGGATGATGAACAAGATTTACAAGAAGTTGGACAAATAAGGGTACTTTTAAGGAGTGTTTGGAACAATACATTATCATTAATGTTTGATACAATTTCGTTGTTTTTATTATGTAGGATGATAATATAACCTAAAACAATGGTGAATGCTAACAATTTCATGCAGTGGGATAGCGCAAGTATGCTATCAAATTTTACCCATTTTCACTATAATGTGAAAATCAATAAGCCTTGCTCAAAATACATGCTCCACTATGTTTATATATATGTTATCTTCTTTTCCTAACTAGAAATGTTTAGTATAACATGTTTTGAGAAGAATTTCAGGTTTCGAAAGTCCCC
>OU343220.1:179356531-179439413 GCA_910596185.1 Chrysanthemum makinoi
TAATCAAACGACGAGGTACTCCTCAAATTTCGACGATGCTTCCATCAATCGAATCGACGTTATTGATGTTTCTTGTGAGGATTACGCTCAAGAAGTTCTCGGTTTTGCTAATAATACTACTTCTTCTGATTCACCTTATGAACAACTTTCTGAACCAATTATTGCCGACTCTTCCCCTCTCTCCTCCGTTCGAGGAGGTGACTTCCTTTTAGAAGAGATCGATGAGTTTCTTGCTAATGATGAATCAATTCCACCGGAATTGATAATGGTGTTTATGATTAGAGGAGATATCCTTTATCTTGAACAATTGTTGAATGAAGATCCATCACCGTCACTCCCTCAGAAAAGATTACGATTGAAGAAATCAAATCCGTACAAACGTCTAACGAAAAACCTCAGGAGCCCGAGCTCAAGGATTTACCTCCTCATCTTGAATACGCTTTTCTTGAAGAACCGAACAAGTTTCCGTTATAATTGCTAAAAACTTGAAAGATGAGGAGAAAACCGCACTTTTGGAGATTCTTCGTAAACATAAGAGTGCCATCGCTTGGCAAATTTCCGATATCAAAGGCATAAACCCTCGTTTTGGTACTCACAAGATCTTAATGGAAGACGATTGCAAACCCGTTATTCAACAACAACGTAGGGTTAATCCGAAAATTCATGAGGTTATCAAAAGGGAAGTTCTTAAACTCCTCGACGCAGGAATCATTTATCCAATCTCCGATAGCTCATGGGTTAGCCCTATCCATTGTGTTCAGAAGAAAGGTGGCATGACCGTCATTGCCAATGAAGATAATGAATTGATTTCCACATGCCTTGTCACCGGATGGAGGGTGTGTATTGATTACCGAAAGTTGAATGATGCTACACGAAAGGATCATTTCCCGCTACCTTTTATGGATCAGATGCTCGAGCGTTTAGCGGGAAATGAGTTCTATTGCTTTCGATGGTTTTTCGGGTTACTTTCAAATTCCGATCGATCCGCAGGATCAAGAGAAAACGACTTTCACTTGCCCTTATGGAACGTTTGCTTACCGACGAATGCCATTTGGTTTATGCAATGCTCCGGAGCGTAAGCGTTCCAAAGGTGCATGATGGCTATTTTTCATGACATGATCGAGAAGTCTATGGAAGTTTTATGGACGATTTCTCGGTTTATGGAGATTCTTTCACTTCTTGCCTCTCTCATCTAGACCACATGCTCAAACGGTGTGAAGACACCAATTTGGTCTTGAATTGGGAGAAGTGCCACTTCATGGTTCGAGAGGGCATTGTCCTCGGCCATAAGATTTAAAAATCTGGGATTGAGGTCGACCGAGCTAAAGTCGACGTTATAGCTAAACTCCCTCATCCCACTACCGTCCAAGGTATTCGGAGTTTTTTGGGTCATGCCGGTTTCTATCGCCGTTTCATCCAAGATTTCTCTAAGATAGCCCACCCTCTGACCCATCTCCTCGAGAAGGATGCTCCGTTTATCTTCACCAATGAATGCGTTGAAGCATTTAATTTTCTAAAAAGAAATTAACGAGGCACCGATCTTAGTTGTCCCCGACTGGGATTTGCCCTTTGAGCTTATGTGTGATGCAAGTGATTACGCAATTGGGGCAGTCTTGGGGCAACGTAAATCGAAACATTTTCAACCCATACACTATGCGAGTAAGACATTGTCCGAGGCCCAACACAATTATCACGACTACGAAAAAGGAATTATTGGCCGTTGTTTATGCTTTCGAGAAATTTCGACCCTACCTTGTCTTATCAAAGACCATAGTGTATACCGACCATTCTGCCCTAAAGTATCTTTTGGCAAAGCAAGATGCTAAGCCCCGATTACTTCGGTGGGTTCTCCTCCTTCAAGAGTTTGATGTTACTATTCTTGACAAAAAGGGCAGAGAACCTTGTCTGCCGATCACCTTTCTAGACTTGAGAATCCCCATCAAAGTGTGCTCGAGAAAAAGAGATCACGAAAACATTTCCTCTTGAGACACTTGGGATGATTGCTAAGAAAGACCCAAACACCCCATGGTTTGCCGACTTTGCAAATTACCATGCGGGCAATTTCCTCGTGAAAGGGATGTCGTCCCAACAGTAAGAAAAGTTTTTCAAAGATGTTAAGCATTATTTATGGGACGATCCCTACTTGTTTAAGATTTGTGCGGATCAAGTAATCCGGCGGTGTGTTCATGGCCAAGAGGCCCTTGATATTCTCAATGCTTGCCATAACGGACCCACGGAGGCCATCATGGTGCAAGCTACACCGCTAAGAAGGTTTTTGATTCCGGTTTTATTGGCCTACCATATAGCGAGATGCTCATGATTTAGTTAAATCTTGTGATTCTTGCCAACGCGTCAAGGAAAATTTCAGAAAAGGATGAAATGCCACAAAATGCTATTCAAGTTTATGAATTTTTTGACGTATGGGGCATCGATTTTATGGGGCCATTTCCATCTTCTAAGGGTAATAAGTATATCCTCGTGGCCGTCGACTACTTGTCTAAATGGGTTGAAGCGAAGCGTGCTCCCACCAATGACTGCCGAGTGGTTGTTAAGTTTCTAAAGAATTGTTTTCCCGATTCGGAGCACCTCGTGCTATTATTAGTGATCGCGGTACCCATTTCTGTAATGAACAATTTGCTAAAGTTATGGCTAAATATGGAGTTACCCATCGTCTTTCTACAGCATATCACCATAACGAAGCGGACAAGTTGAGGTATCCAATCGTGGTTTGAAAAGGATTTTAGAAAGGACCGTAGGAGAAAATCGAGCTTCATGGGCAGATAAGTTAGATGATGCATTATGGGCTTTCCGCATACAAGACACCCATCGGTGCACCCCATTAAGTTGGTGTATGAAAAAGCTTGTCACTTGCCCATAGAGCTCGAACATAAGGCATTCTGGGCCTTGAAACATGCTAACTTTGATCTTAAGACCGCGGGTGATCACCGAAAAGTTCAATTGAATGAATTAAATGAGCTTAGGGATCAGGCTTACGAGAATTCTTTGATTTTCAAAGAGAGACTAAGAGGATTCATGATGCTAAAATTAAAAACCGCGTTTTTAACGTTGGTGATCAAGTTCTCCTTTTAACTCGATTGAAGATATTCTCGCAAACTTAAAACCCGTTGGTCGTGGGACCATTCACCGTTGCTCAAGTTTTCCCTTATGGAACGGTGGAGCTTTCTCAGACCGATGGCCCAAATTTCAAAGTGAATGGCCATCGTGTGAAACATTATTTGGAGGGACATCCCATCTATGGTTGTTCCGGATCTCCAAACTTTCCCTAAGGACAACTGAATTCAGGGATCGAGTCAAGCTAGCGACTCGGTGACCAAAAACATAGAGCGCCGTGGGAGGCACCCCATGCTTATCCTTCTATCTTCTTTCTATTTTTCTAATAAGTGACGTGAAGGGGTTAGCCTCTTCTATTTCTCGTGTTTGGTTGTTTGTGATGTTTGTGTTTAGGATTTTCCCGATATGAAGACTCTCGTGCTCGAAGTTTGTCTTTTCTACACTCGAGTTTCATGATCGATCTTTGATGGAAATCGATATCCTAATCTTATCGACTAACGTTTATCTTCTAGCATACTTAATAAGCGGCTTTTAGATTTTCGTTGATACCCTTGCTTTAAACATTGAGGACAATGTTTCGTTCTAGTCTAGGGTAGGGTAATCTTGATTTGATTTGACCGACTTGCTTGTTTTTGTGTCGTGTACTCTCTTAACCCGTTTTTCCTTAGAAAATGAAAAAATTGTGCTATATATGAGAAAATTTAAAAAAATTTAAGCTTTTGTTAAGTCTTTTTGATTGAAAAGTTTGCTAGTCTCTTAGATTAGAAGCTATAAAAAGCGAATTCTAGCTCACAAGGCCAAGGATTTGCAAGTTTCCCTGAGTGATTTTAAATATGCATTACTTAATTTCATTTAGACAAAGCAATTGCTAAGTTAATATATGTTTTGACACCTTGTTGACTTTCATTTGGTGAGAGTAGGAATAGAATTACTTGATCCGGGCGTGTTGAGCTCTAGCTTGTTCCCTTAACCATAGATAATCTAAAAATTATCGGCTAAGCATCCGCGGATCTCATTATTTGGGATTTTAAATTTGCGGAGATCGAGGAATGATAGAGTTACTTGTGAGTTTAGATGCTAAGCGTGGAGTAGTTGGTTCTCTTTAGAGCCCATCGAAGGTACTTATGGCTTTTGTTCCCACAAAATTGTTTCACCCCATATCGCCAAATAATAATTAGAGATGTTGAGTTTTTGGCGATAGTTAGTTCTTGGTCTTCTTTAGAGAATCTTTGCCCATGAGAGTTGGGTACACATCAAGGTACGCCGCTGTTACTAAGTGTAATAGACAACCGATTCTCGATAGTTTGCCGCTATTGTTTCTATTGTTATAAAGCCTAGCCGTAGGGTTTGAGTTTGGCACAAAAATTAACATGAAATAAAGTCCAAATGTTTAAAAAAAAAATCCAAAGCTATAAAAGTTTTCATAGACTTCTATAAAGGCAGAGCAAAATCCAAAGTCATAATAAGACTTCGATAAAAGCGGTAATCCCGTTGAGCTAGTAGTTGAAAAGACCAAGGGCCTAAATTGCAAAAATGCAAATGTGCTGAAATAGTGTTAAGCCAAACTTGGATCCGGAGATGTCTAAATAAAGCTTACGGCTCTCGACTCAGATGAGTTGTCTCGATTAGCCATAAAAGGATATTCTCCCTAAATCGTGTGAAATGGACCTTGATGACCTCATTCTTGTGTGCAATGGTTTTGAGGGAAGGTAGATAACTAATTAGCTTACTTAGCTTTATATCTTTATCAGAATAAAAGTTATCGAAATGAGGAATTTGAAGAAATTCATTTCTCACAAAAATAAAAAAATCTAGAGGAAATAGGAAAATAATTACACAAGTAACTTCCATGGAGTGTTAGCAAAGATTTGGTTTTTCGCTTAGTAATCAGGGGGCGATACATCCGTTATGGTCACTTCACGTGTGTTGTGTTTTCTAACTTCGTTTGAAAAATGTTGGAGTTATTGATCATGGTTCAACAAACCGTATTCATAATCGTGTTAATCATAATATCTACTTGTGATATAAATGGGGCGTTTTAGAATTAAGGGTTTCTTAATCTCTTTTGAGGAATCTTTGTACTTCTTCTCTATTATTGCTGAAGCTGTTTGAAGTTTCTTCACACATACCTTTTGTGAGATAACTTTATCAATATAGAGTAGAAAGAGATTGAAATCCTTGGTTTTAAGCAAAACAAGGACCATGGTGCCGTCAGGAAATGTGCTTATTCACATATCTTTTCATTATCAAGCCCCAAAACAACCAAGTTTATTGCTAATATTTGTGGTTTTCTTGAGTTTGTGCTTGTGTAGGTATGGATATGTAAAAAACACACAAAAAGGAGCCAAATCAGACGTAAATCCGAGCACGAGAGATCAAGAGAGTTTTAGTTGAGCTGGAAGGTCAAGATTGTGTATTTTGGAAGATTTTATTCTCAGAAGATGATTTTGAAGTTTCAGTCAAGTTTGCAAAATGTCAAGAATAGTCCCACTTTGAGCTTTTGACAAAATTGATCCCTCAAGTTTCGATTTTACAAAATCACCCTTGGATTATTTGAGATTGACAAGATTGGTCCTTAATGAGCATTGTCAGAAGTTCACCTTTGGTCCTTGGTTTCAAGTTATACACATTTGGTCCTTGGAACAAATTTGGGTTTAATCTAAATCCTAAATCCTATTACTAAACTCTCGGCCCAACAAATGTTTACCCGGTTCAAAAGCCCAAACCAAAACCTCTAACACCCGGTTTGATATCTAGACCCGAAAACCCTCCAAACCGATATACTTACCCGAGTCAACAAACCCACCCAAGGTCAAACTCAAAGAATAATAAAAAATTAAAACCCGCCAATTTCTTCCCCAAACTTACCCGTGATGAACCCTAGAATTACCCGCGTCAATTGAGCAAAGTTACCACAATTAAGGGTACTCTACGTACTTCTCGACATCCAGCGACACATGGGAATGCCGTGTCATTGATCCGCGTGCAATCTCTCGTGCTGCTTTCCTATTGGTGAGAAACAAGTCATCAATCATGATCCAGGGTTGATATCAAGAAGATGATGCTGTTATTTGATCTAAGGGTGTAAACGAGCTCAAAAGAAGCACAAGTGATGAATTCGAGAACCTTCCAAGACCTTAGCTCAGTTATAAATAGGACCTTATTTTCATTCACAATGTATCTCTCATTCATCTTTTAAATTTTTCCTTCTCTAGTTTCAGTAGTAATATAGTTTATTGTAATTTTCATTTTAAAGGTTTTAAGTCTTTGTAATTGTATTTGTACTCAAATTTCCATTATTAATAAAATTTCATCCTCAAGTGTTTGTTTAAGTTTATTATATCTTAAATCTTAGCATTATCTTAATCTAGTGCTTATTTAATTATTTTCAACATGTTTTAGCTTAACTTTCTTCATAAATTCAAAAATACAAAAAAATCAAATAAAATCATTTGAAAAATAAAAATCATAGTAGATCTGTTTTTGTAGAGATTTCTTCATTGATCTACTGTTTTATTAAGTTCATTTAAGCTTTTCATAGCTTATTGTGAGCTTGATCTTCTTTTCAAACTCAAATCACAAAAATCTCATAATGGAGAAACGGATGCTGCTTTGTCATTTTCTTTGGTTCTCACGGTGTTGGATCTGATCTGATTGGAATGATGCCGATGTTGTTATTGGGTTAAATGTGAGCTGGAATTGGATTAGGTTAGGGGATAATTAGGTTAGAGGTTCTTTGTTTCATCATTGGCAAGCCATAGTGGCTAGGAAGCTTGTAAGTGCTTAAATCTGCTTACACATTTCTGTTCATTGAATCTGTTGATTGAATCTGATAGTTAGTGATAATTTGTAGTTAGTAATTTGTGTGTTTTGTTTGTTTAGTTTAATCTAGTCTAAATCGTGCTAGTTACTTCATAAATCAATAGTAATCTAGTGTTTGGAATTGGTGATAAATCTGTGGTTAGAGTTAGCTATTCAGTTTTAAGTGTTTGATACAAGTTTATGTAGGTATTTGATAATCATTCTAGGTCTTTGTGTTAGTAGTTATACTCAAAAAGTCAAAATCAATGTGGAACTAATCTAGAATATGCATCTGTTAAAAATCATGAGGTAACAATTTGCAAATTGGTTTAAAACTAGTAGATCTAGCTTAGTGTTATCATCAGTAGTCTAAATTTATCATAATCAGTCAAATATTTTGGATTAAAACTTGCTTAAGTCAAAATTACAAGAGTGTTCTTCAAAAGTCAAATTAGTCACAACTTGTCAAGCATTTTCACAAAACTTTGGGAATCAATCAATCATTCATTCTTTCTGAGTTTTAGTGTTTCAAACTCTGGGAATTACAATTTCACTTGGTCTAGTACGGATAAGTGCTTTTTGTCAAATCTGAGTTAGTCCTTTTAAGCTTCAAATTAGCTAATCAAAGCTGCTAAAATCGCACTGTTCTCACACTTCGCAGAACCGAGTGTGAATCGTTGCAGAAGCTTGTGTAGGTCTCAAATCGAGTTAGATCTCATACTTGGCAAATTTAGCTTGCCGGCGGTGTGTACTTTAGGATTTTTATAAGTTGATTTTAGAGTAGCTTATTGAATAAGCTTGTGCATAAGGCTTAAATAGGCTGAATCATTGTTTTGCTTTCAATAAGCAGCTTTGCTTAGATCATAGAACTGAGCTTATAGATTGTTAGGAGTAGGTTTAGTTAGCTGCTATTAGCTTATTTTAGTATACATTAGCTTCTGTCACTGTTTGTTAGCTTAATTCATTGTTTAGCTTATTTTCCTAGCTTATTTGATAATCAGTTGCACTACATCTTTCATATTTTACACATAAGCTGTTGATTTCTTATTTTTCATAGATTAAGATATTAATTTTAGAATTTTCCTGAGAATTTCATAATTTTTGGTCATTGTTAGCTATTTTTCTCATTTTAAAATAGATTTTAATCATTTTAAAATAGCTTTTATTGCAAATAATTGAGAAAAAGTTCCAAAAAATAATTTTTCAATTTTCTTAGTTTAAGATAAATATAAAAATCATAAAAAATATTTTTCCTTATTTTTCCTCTTTTATTTGGTATTTTTCACCATTTAAATTAGATTAAAATAGTTTTAAATTTGTAGAAAATTGAAAATTAATCTGAAAAATAAAAAAATAGTTTTAAAAAGTCTTTTGAGTTATTTGTGATTTTTAGAAAATAGTTTCATATTTTTTTCTTTGATTTTTATAATTTTTAAAATTTTAAATTAGTTAAAATTAGTTTTTAATTTTTAAAAAATCAAGAAAAATCCAAAAAAAATAGTTTTAATTCTAAATTAGTTTTTAAATATCATTTCTAGAGTAAAAGTAATTTTAGGCATTTTTAGGATATAATTTAGACGTAGTTGCATTTTTATTACGTTTTAGTTTAATTGCATTTAGGATTTCCCGTAGATTAGATTTCCTTAATTACTTTCCTATTCCCGTAGTTTAATTAAAAAAATCATCAATCCAAAACATCGAGCATTAAATTCCAAACCAAGAACGACGTTGGCATTCACTGTTGGGAAGCGATTCGGGTTGACTAATCCGTATTACACGATCACACACGGGATTTGATTTATTATTCTTTTTCCTAAGAGAATTTGAATCTATCTTCGTGATTATTTTTGATATTGATATTGAGGATTTATCCACACACATAACCCTTAAGCCTTCATTATCAAAGAATCAATTAATCGAGCGTTTTAAGTTTCTTACGGCTAATCATTCACAAGTGGCTAGTTTGTGTGAGTTAAGCTTGACGTTGCTTCGTTCACTAGAATCAAATTTTGGCGCCGCTGCCGGGGAGGTTGTGTCACGACAATATCGTTTGAGGTTTGACGATTAGTGACTCGAGATCCTTCATTCGTGAAGTTACTATTTTTCTATAAAATAAAAAGTAAAAAAATATTTTCCTTTTTCTTTTGTATATATATATATCAGATTAAAAATACAAAAAGATTTTCTCTTGTGTTTTTTAATAAATAGAAGACACCAATTATATAACATTCTCAACGGAGGTGTTATCATTATAAGTTCCCGAACTAAAGATCAAAAACTTGCCTTTGTGTAAACTTGTGGATTTATTTATTTCTATGGATAAACAAAGCTGTGGTGGGTATAAGACGGCTGACATTAAATTGCGTAAAGCGGGTTTTAATAAGCTTGTGACCTAAAAGCTTCTCCGCCGCTTGTGCGTTTGTCTTATAGAGGTGATTTATTCACTTGGGATTATTGGTTAAGTTCATTGTGTTTTCGAATACCGTATCATTTTAATTGCCTTGGTTTTAAGTGCATGCTTTTCGATCTCGATCTAGACGACTTGAAGCGAGAATCGAACGCATTCGAAGTTACGTAATATGGCTGCTCCCAACGGACCACCAAACCCGGTCCTAATCCTCCTCCCGATAATCAAAATGTAGCTCCCGATCTCCGAACGATGGAGGAGTTATGTCAACCTACAATGTACGGGAGGGAGGACCATTACCGACTAATTTTCAAGCTACCGATTTTAGCTTGAAACATCATATGATAGAACAAGTAAAAAATAGTTGTCAATTCCATGGTTTACCGATGGCGATGCAAACAAACATCTTGATAAATTTTTGACCGTCCACTGAGTATGAAACGTAATGGGGTCTCCGATGGCGCCCTTCGCCTCTGTATCTTTTCCCATACTCTTTGACTCATCATGCCACGCCTTGGTTTGATCGACTCCCGAAGAATTCGATTCATACCTTCGAGGAAATGGTTTCAAGTTTCGGCAAAGTACTTTCCAATCGTCCAATGGTGACGAAATTGAGGAACGATATCGGTAATTTCGCAATATCCCGACGAATCTTTGTTTGAAGCTTGGGAACGATATAAGCTTGATTGATCGATGTCCAATCATAACATGTTGCTTGTCACTCAAATTGATATCGCTTTTATAATGGTTTAACGCTGAGACACCGTGGAAACGATTAATGCTACTGCTGGTGGAACTTTCATGAAAAGACGTCCCGAGGAATGTTACGATCTTATTGAGAACATGACCGCCCATTACAATTATTGGGATTCTACCGCCGAAAGGGGTGCATCATCTCGATCAAATACGTCTTCTTCTCGAAATAGCATGACCGAACAAAAGATCGATGATAACTTACGGATTACTCAGATGAACAATCAGAATCAACAACAACAAGTGAAATCGGTACACCATATTTGTGAGACTTGTGGAGGTCCACATTCTTATTCCGAGTGCCCATGCCGGTGGCTACGACATGAGAATGTTTATGCCGCTACAGAAACTACAATCAACCACAAGGAGATCGAAATCTTCTTAGCTACCGTTCGAACAATTATCTCGGACCTCCCGGTTTCAACCAACCTCAACAACAAAACCATAATCAAAACCGTTTCAATGGTAATCATCATGTTAATCAGAACCGAGGAGCTAATTTTAATCATGGAAATCAACATTACCAAGCTCCTCCACCTCAAGTTTACCAACAACCACCTCCTCCTCAACAATCTTATCAAGCACCTCCTCAAGCAGCCCGAACAACGATTTTCTAACTTACATGAAGAATTCTGATTACACCATCAAAAGTTTGCAAAATCAAATTAACGGCATGAGGACGGACTTCAAAAAGGAGATGGAAGCTACAAGCAACAAACAGATGTCTGAAATAAAGAATATGATGGCTAGTTTCTTTCAAGCCAGTCAACCGTCCACATCTTATTCTCAACCCTCGGGTTCTGGTTCTCTTCCAAGCAATACGATTCCAAACCCGAGAGGTGACATGAAAGCAATCACTACCCGAAGTGGTGTTGCTTATAATGGACCTACGGTTCCTACCACTAATTCTTCTTCTTCCTCTCATGTGGTAGACCGTGAGACCGGGGTGACAAAGGACCCAGTGCTTCCTACTGATAAGGGGAATACTGAGAATGTCCAACCCACGGTTGTCCAAAATTCGAGCCAAGATGCTCCCGTTAATATGAAGAAAGCTAATCCAAAACCGTCTATCCCATATCCGTCTCGTCTTAAAGATCAAACTCTTCATGAGAAGTCGAATCATCAAATGGAAACGTTCTTCCAAATCTTCAAAGACTTGAATGTGGAAATCCGTTTTGCGGATGCTCTTCTCTTGATGCCCAAACTTGCTTCTACGATTAAGGGATTGCTTACGAATAAGGAGAAACTATATGAGCTTGCTACGACATCTCTGAATGAGAATTGTTCGTCGGTTATCCTCAAGAAACTTCCCGAGAAGTTAGGAGACCTCGGCAAATTCCTCATTCCATGTGATTTTCAAGGAATTGTTCAATGCTCGCCTTGGCGATCTTGGCAGTATCAATCTAATGCCAACCTCAATCTACGAAAAGCTTTCGTTACCCCCACTTACCCCAACGTGTATGACTCTCGAGCTAGCCGATCGTACTACTACGAAACCAAAGGGTATAGCCGAGGATGTTTTTGTTAAAGTGGGGGAGTTCGATTTTCCACTGATTTTGTTGTAGTCGATTTTGATGCGATCCTCGAAAGTACCCTTAATTCCCGGAAGGAGTTTCTTAAGGACGGGCCATGCGTTGATTGATGTCTATAAAGGAGAGATTATGTTACGAGTTAATCAAGAAGCCGTCACATTCAACATTAACAAACGATGAGATACTCCTCAAATTTCAACGATGCTTCTATCAATCGAATCGACGTTATTGATGTTTCTTGTGAGGAGTACGCTCAAGAAGTTCTCGGTTTTGCTCACAATTCTACTTGATTCACATTTTGAACCATCTTCTGAGCCTATAATTGCCGACTCTTCTCCCTCTTTTACTCCGTTTGAGGGAGGTGACTTCCTTTTGGAAGAGATCGATGAGTTTCTTGCTATTGACGAATCGATTCCACCGGGAATTGATGATGGTGTTTATGATTGGAGGAGATATCCTTTATCTTGAACAATTGCTAAATGAAGATCCCTTACCGTCACTCCCTCCGAAAGAGATTACGATTGAAGAAATCAAAGAAGTACAAACGTCTAACGAAAAACCTTCGGAGCCCGAGCTCAAGGATTTACCTCCTCATCTTGAATACGCTTTTCTTGAAGAACCGAACAAATTTCCCGTCATCATTGCTAAAAACTTAAAAGATGAGGAGAAAACCGCACTTTTGGATATTCTTCGAAAACATAAGAGTGCCATCGCTTGGCAAATTTCTGATATCAAAGGAATTAATCCTCGTTTCTGTACCCACAAAATTCTGATGGAGGACGATTGCAAACCCGTTATTCAACAACAACGTAGGGTTAACCCAAAAATTCATGACGTTATCAAAAAGGAAGTTCTAAAACTCCTTGACGCCGGAATCATTTACCCAATCTCCGATAGCTCATGGGTTAGCCCTATCCATTGTGTTCCTAAGAAAGGTGGAATGACCGTCATTGCCAATGAAGATAATGAATTGATTTCCACACGCCTCGTCACCGGATGGAGAGTGTGTATTGACTACCGGAAGTTGAATGATGCTACAAGGAAGGATCATTTCCGCTACCTTTATGGATCGATGCTCGAACGCGTTTAGCGGGGAATGAGTTCTATTGCTTTCTCGATGGTTTTTCCGGTTACTTTCAAATTACGATTGATCCGCAGGATCAAGAGAAAACGACTTTCACGTGCCCTTATGGAACGTTTGCTTACCGACGAATGCCATTTGGTCTATGCAATGCCCGTCGAACGTTTCAAAGGTGCATAATGGCTATTTTTCATGACATGATCGAAAATTCTATGGAAGTTTTTATGGACGATTTCTCAGTTTATGGAGATTCTTTCACTTCTTGCCTCTCTCATCTAGACCACATGCTCAAAAGGTGTGAAGACACCAATTTGGTCTTGAATTGGGAGAAGTGCCATTTCATGGTTCGAGAGGGCATTGTCCTCGGCCATAAGATTTCAAAATCGGGGATTGAGGTCGACCGAGCTAAAGTCGACGTTATAGCTAAACTCCCTCATCCCACTACCGTCAAAGGTATTCGAGTTTTTGGGTCATGCCGTTTTCTATCGCCGTTTCATCCAAGATTTCTCTAAGATAGCCCGCCCTCGGACCCATCTCCTTGAAAAGGATGCTCCGTTTATCTTCACCAACGAATGCATTGAAGCGTTTAATTTTCAAAAAGAAATTAAGCGAGGCTCCGATCTTAGTTGCCCCGACCGATTTGCCCTTTGAACTAATGTGTGATGCAAGTGATTACGCAATTGGGGCAGTCTTGGGGCAACGTAAGTCAAAACATTTTCAACCCATACACTATGCGAGTAAGACATTGTCCGAGGCCCAACACAATTACACGACTACTGAAAAGGAATTATTGGCCGTTGTTTATGCTTTTGAGAAATTTCGACCCTACCTTGTCTTGTCGAAGACCATAGTGTATACCGACCATTCTGCCCTAAAGTATCTTTTGGCAAAGCAAGATGCTAAGCCATGATTACTTGATGGGTTCTCCTCCTTCAAGAGTTTGATGTTACTATTCTTGACAAAAAAGGAGCAGAGAACCTGCGCCATCATCTTTCTAGACTTGAGAATCCCCATCAAAGTGTGCTCGAGAAAAGGAGATTACGGAAACATTTCCTCTTGAGACACTTGGGATGATTGCTAAGAAAAACCCGAACACCCCATGGTTTGCCGACATTGCAAATTACCATGCGGGAAATTTCATTGTGAAAGGGATGTCGTCCCAACAGAAGAAAAAGTTTTTCAAAGATGTTAAGCATTATTTCGGGACGACCCTACTTGTTTAAGACTTGTGCGGATCAAGTAATCCGGCGGTGTGTTCATGGCCAAGAGGCTATTGATATTCTTAATGCTTGCCATAACGGACCTACTGGTGGACATCATGGTGCAAGCTACACCGCTAAGAAGATTTTTGATTCCGGATTCTATTGGCCTACCATATATCGAGATGCTCATGATTTAGTCAAATCTTGTGATTCTTGCCAACGTCAAGGGAAAATTTCACAGAAGGATGAAATGCCACAAAATGCTATTCAAGTCGGTGAGATTTTTGACGTGTGGGGCATCGATTTTATGGGACCATTTCCATCCTCTAAAGGAAATAAGTATATCCTCGTGGCCGTCGACTACTTGTCCAAATGGGTTGAAGCGAAGGCGCTCCCCACCAATGACGCCTGAGTGGTTGTTAAGTTCTTAAAGAATTTGTTTTCCCGATTCGGAGCACCTCGTGCTATCATCAGTGATCGCGGTACCCATTTCTGTAATGAGCAATTTGCTAAAGTTATGGCTAAATATGGAGTTACCCATCGCTCTCTACCAGTATCATCCGCAAAACGAGCGGACAAGTCGAGGTCTCGAATCGTGGTTTGAAAAGGATTTTAGAAAGAACCGTAGGAGAAAATCGAGCTTCATGGGCCGATAAGTTAGATGATGCATTATGGGCTTTCCGCACCGCTAACAAGACACCCATCGGGTGCACCCCATTCAAGTTGGTGTATGGAAAAGCTTGTCACTTGCCCATCGAGCTCGAACATAAGGCATTCGGGGCCTTGAAACATGCTAATTTCGATCTTAAGACCACGGGTGATCACCGAAAAGTTCAATTGAATGAATTAAACGAACTTAGGGATCAGGCCTACGAGAATTCTTTGATTTTCAAAGAGAAGACTAAGAGGATTCATGATGCTAAAATCAAAACCGCGTTTTCAACGTTGGTGATCAAGTTCTCCTCTTTAACTCTCGATTGAAGATATTCTCGAGCAAACTCAAAACCCGTTGGTCGTGACCATTCACCATCACTCAAGTTTTCCCATATGGAACGATTGAGCTTTCTCAGCCCAATGGCCCAAATTTCAAGGTGAATGGTCATCGTGTGAAACATTATTTCGGAGGGAACATTCCATCTATGGTTGTCCCGGATCTCCAAACTTTCCCTAAGGACAACTGAATTAGGGGATCGAGTCAAGCTAGTGACTCGGTAACCAAAACGAAGAGCGCCGTGGGAGGCACCCCGTGCTTATCTCTATCTTCTTTCTATTTTCTAATAAGTGACGCGAAGGGGTCCGCCTCTTCGATTTCTCGTGTTTGGTTGTTTGTGATGTTATGTGTAGGATTTTCCGATATGAAGACTCTCGTGCTCGAAGTTTGTCATTTTCTCTACTCGAGTTTCATGATCGATGCTGATAGAAATCCGATATCCTAATCTTATCGACTACCGTTTATCTTCTAGCATACTTAATAAACGGCTTTTAGATTTTCGTGATACCCTTGCTTTAAACATTGAGGACAATGTTTCGTTCTAGTCTGGGGTAGGGTAATCTTCGATTTGATTTAACCGCACTTGCTTATTTCTGTTGTGTTTCTCTTGCAACCCCGTTTTTCCTTAGAAAATGAAAAATTGTGCAAAAATGAGCAAAATTTAAAAATTTTTCAAGCTTTTGTTAAGTCTTTTTGATTGAAAAGTTTCGCTAGTCTCTTAGATCAGAAGCTATAAAATGCTAATTCTAGCTCACAAAGCCAAGATTTTGCAAGTTTCCCTGAGTGATTTTAAATATGCATGACTTTATTTCATTAGACGAAGCATTTGCTAAGTTAATATATGTTTTGACACCTTGTTGACTTTCCGCTGGTGAGAGTAGGAATAGAATTCTGACTTGACCGGCGTGTTGAGCCCTAGCTTGTTCCCTTAACCATAGGTAATCTAAAAATTATCGGCTAAGCATCTGCGGATCTCATTATTTGGGATTTTAAATTTGCAGAGATCGAGAAATGATAGAGTTATTTATGAGTTTAGATGCTAAGCGTGGAGTAGTTGGTTCTCTTTAGAGCCCATCGAAGGTACTTATGGCTTTTTGTTCCCACAAAATTGTTTCACCCCATATCTGTCTAAATAATTAGAGATGTTGAGTTTTTGGCGATAGTTAGTTCTTTTTCTTCTTAAAAGAATCTTTGTTTTAAAAATTGGGTACACATCAGGGATCCGTAATAAATAAGTAATAAGTGATAAGTGATGAAATGTAATAAGTAAAGTTGTGAGCTGCGGTGTCGAGATCGGACCCTTGGATCTTTAGCCAGGATTGAGTGAGGTCTTAGCCTAGCCAGCCGGGATCCTCATTTCATGAAGCCTATAGTCTTGGAATTACCCCGTGAAGCTCCGTGGTTCATAGCTCATACACGTAAAAGTCTAAGTGAATAAAAATGAATGTTAAAAAAAAAAATGTGTTGAAAAATGGAAAATGAAAAATCAAGTATAAGTGAATAAAAATTCCTTGATGTGGACCTCATTTTTACGACAATGGTTCTTGAGGGAAGGCGGATAACTAATTATCGACTTAGCTTTGTATCTTTATCGGAATAAAAGTTATCGAAACGAGAATTTGAAAAAATTCATTTCTCACAAAAATAAAAAAATCTAGAGGAAATAGGAAAATGGGAACAAAAGGTATTTACACAAGTAACTTCCATGGGTAGTGTTAGCATCTAGAATCATATTTAACAATGATTTCGGTTTTACGCTTAGTTTGGGACTTGTGAAAATCAGGGACGATGTATTCTATCCGTATGGTCACTTCACGCTGTGTTGTGTTTTCTACTCCGTGATCCTAACATGTCGTTTGAAAAATGTTGGAGTTATTGATCGACATGAAAGTTCAACAAACCGTCATTCATAATCGGAATGTGCTTAACCGTAATATCTATATATGTGAATTGAAAGGTAAATGGGGCGTTTTTAGAATTAAGGGTGTTTAATCTCTTTTGAGGAATCTTTGCTACTTCTTCATAGGTTTAGTAGAAAGAGATTGAAATCCTTGGTTTTAGAAGCGTGAGTTGATTGATTAGTGAGACACGACAATGGTCTCGTCTGGGGTATTTTTGATATGTGCTTAAACACATACCTTTTCTTTATCAATATAGACCCAAAACAACCAAGGAAAAGCCGTTTATTGCTAATATTTGTGGTTTTCTTGAGTTTGTGTTTGTGCAGGTATGGATATGTAAAAACACGCAATAAGGAACCAAATCAGACGTAAATCCGAGCACGAGAGATCAAGAGAGTTTTAGCTGAGCCGGAAGGTCAAGATTGTGTATTTTGGAAGATTTTATTCTCAGAAGATGATTTTTGAAGTTTCAGTCAAGTTTGCAAAAATGTCAAGAATAGTCCCTGCACTTTGAGCTTTTGACAAAATTGATCCCTCAAGTTTCAGATTTTACAAAAGTCACCCTTGGGTTATTTAAGATTGACAAAATTAGGTCCTTAATGAGCATTGTCAGAAGTTCACCTTTGGTCCCTGAAGTTTCAAGTTATACACATTTGGTCCTTGGAACAAATTTGGGTTTAATCTAAATCCTAAATCCTATTACTAAACTCTCGGCCCAACAAATGTTTACCCGGTTCAAAAGCCCAAACCAAAACCTCTAACACCCGGTTTGATATCTAGACCCGAAAACCCTCCAAACCCGGTATACTTACCCGAGTCAACAAACCCACCCAAGGTCAAAAACTCAAAGAATAATAAAAATTAAACCCGCGCCAATTTCTTCCCCAAACTTACCCAGGATGAACCCTAGAATTACCCGCGAGTCAATTGAGCAAAGTTACCACAATTAAGGGTACTCTCGTACTTTCTCCTGACATCCACTGACACATGGGAATGCCAGGTCATTGATCCGCGTGCAATCTCTCAAGTGCTGCTTTCCTATTGGTCGAAACAAGTCATCAATCATGATCCAAGGGTTGATATCAGAAGATGATGCGTGGGATTTGATCTAAGGGTGTAAACGAGCTCAAAAGAAGCACAAGTGATGAATTCGAGAACCTTCCAAGACCTTAGCTCAGTTATAAATAGGACCTTATTTTCATTCACAATGTATCTCTCATTCATCTTTTAAATTTTTCCTTCTCTAGTTTTAATATATAGTTTATTGTAATTTTCATTTTTAAAGGTTTTAAGTCTTTTGTAATTCGTATTTGTACTCAAATTTCCATTATTAATAAAATTTCATCCTCAAGTGTTTGTTTAAGTTTATTATATCTTAAATCTGCTTATTATCTTAATCTAGTGCTTATTTCAGTATTTTCAACATGTTTTTAGCTTAACTTTTCATAAATTCAAAAATACAAAAAAATCAAATAAAATCATTTGAAAAATAAAAATCATAGTAGATCTATTTTGTAGAGAGATTCTTCATTGATCTACTGTTTTATTAAGTTCATTTAAGCTTTTCATAGCTTATTGTGAGCTTGATCTTCTTTTCAAACTCAAATCACAAAAATCTCAGTCATATCAGTTGCTACAGCTGATTTGGTTCTCACGGTGTTGGATCCGGATTGGAATGATGCTGATGTTGTTATTGGGTTGAATGTGAGCTGGAATTGGATTAGGTTAGGGGATAATTAGGTTAGATGTTCTTTGTTTCATCATTGGCAAGCCATAGTGGCTAGGAAGCTTGTAAGTGCTTAAATCTGTCTTACACATTTCTCTATTGAATCTGTTGATTGAATCTGATAGTTAGTGATAATTTGTAGTTAGTAATTGGTGTGTTATGTTTGTTTAGTTTAATCTAGTCTAAATCTGTTAGTTACTTCATAAATCAGTAGTAATCTAGTGTTTGGAATTGGTGATAAATCTGTGGTTAGAGTTAGCTATTCAGTTTTAAGTGTTTGATACAAGTTTATGTAGGTATTTGATAATCATTCTAGGTCTTTGTGTTAGCAGTTATACTCAAAAAGTCAAAATCAATGTGGAACTAATCTAGAATATGCATCTGTTAAAATCAGTAGGTAGCAATTTGCATATTGGTTTAAAACTAGTAGATCTAGCTTAGTGTTATCATCAGTAGTCTAAATTTATCATAATCAGTCAAATATTTTGGATTAAAACTTGCTTAAGTCAAAATTACAAGAGTGTTCTTCAAAAGTCAAATTCTGTCAAAACAGATTTTCACAAAACTTTGGGAATCAATCAATCATTCATTACTGAGTTTTAGTGTTTCAAACTCTGGGAATTACAATTTCACTTGGTCTAGTACGGATAAGTGCTTTTTGTCAAATCTGAGTTAGTCCTTTTAAGCTTCAAATTAGCTAATCAAAATCAAGCTGCTTCGCTGTTCACACTCAGAGAGTGTGAATCGTGTAATTGCAGAGCTTGTGTAGGTCTCAAATCAGAGAGTTAGGATCTGATACTTGGCAAATTTGTAGCTTGCCAGGTGTACTTTAGGACTGCACTGTTGGATTTTAGAGTAGCTTATTGAATAAGCTTGTGCATAGGCTTAAATAGTAGGCCTGAATCATTGTTTTGCTCAATAAGCAGTTTGCTTAGATCATAGAACTGAGCTTATAGATTGTTAGGAGTAGGTTTAGTTAGCTGCTATTAGCTTATTTTAGTATACATTAGCTTCTGTCACTGTTTGTTAGCTTAATTCATTGTTTAGCTTATTTTCCTAGCTTATTTGATAATCAGTTGCACTACATCTTTCATATTTTACACATAAGCTGTTGATTTCTTATTTTTCATAGATTAAGATATTAATTTTAGAATTTTCCTGAGAATTTCATATTTTTTGGTCATTGTTAGCTACTTTTCTCATTTTAAAATAGATTTTAATCATTTTAAAATAGCTTTTATTGCAAATAATTGAGAAAAAGTTCCAAAAAATAATTTTTCAATTTTCTTAGTTTAAGATAAATATAAAAAGCATAAAAAAGATTTTTTCTTATTTTTGCTCTTTTATTTGGTATTTTTCACCATTTAAATTAGATTAAAATAGTTTTAAATTTGTAGAAAATTGAAAATTAATCTGAAAAATAAAAAAATAGTTTTAAAAAGTCTTTTGAGTTATTTGTGATTTTTAGAAAATAGTTTCATATTTTTCTCTTTGATTTTTATAATTTTTAAAATTTTAAATTAGTTAAAATTAGTTTTTAATTTTTAAAAAATCAAGAAAAATCCAAAAAAATAGTTTTAATTCTAAATTAGTTTTTAAATATCATTTCTAGAGTAAAAGTAATTTTAGGCATTTTTAGGATATAATTTAGACGTAGTTGCATTTTTATTACGTTTTAGTTTAATTGCATTTAGGATTTCCCGTAGATTAGATTTCCTTAATTACTTTCCTATTCCCGTAGTTTAATTAACAAAATCATTAATCCAAAACATCGAGCATTAAATTCCAAACCAAGAACGACGTTGGCAATTCACGCCTCGTTGGGAAACGATTCGGGTTGACTAATCCGTATTACACGATCACACACGGGATTTGATTTATTATTCTTTTTCCTAAGAGAATTTGAATCTATCTTCGTGATTATTTTTGATATTGATATTGAGGATTTATCCACACACATAACCCTTAAGCCTTCATTATCAAAGAATCACTGTCCGAGCCGTTTTAAGTTTCAAATCGTCACAAAGTGGCTAGTTTGTGTGAGTTAAGCTTGACGCTGTTTCGCTCACTAGAATCCGCCACGCCGGGGAGGCGTTCAGCATCTTAGAGTCCTTCATTCGTGAAGTTACTATTTTTCTATAAAATAAAAGTAAAAAAATATTCGATCCTTTTACGCTTAGTTTGGGGACTTGTGTTTTTAATAAATAAGACACCAATTATATAACATTCTCGGGGACGATGTATTCTATCCGTAACTGATCACTTCCTGTTGTGTTTCCTACTCGTGATTTATTTATTTCCTAACGTGTTGATAAACAATGTTGGAGTATATTGACGGCCTCGACATGAAAGTTCAACTAACCGCTTCACTCATAATCGAATGTGCTTAATCGTAATATCTTATTCTTGTGAATTAAAAGGTAAGTCTACGTGGCGTTTTAGAATTAAAACTTTCTTAATCTTGGTTTTAAGTGCATCTTTCTCGCTACTTCTTCATAGATTTAGTAGAAAGAGATTGAAATCCTTGGTTTTAGAAGTGTGAGTTGATTGCACGATTAGGGACACACGATGGTCTCTGAGGGTATTTTGATACGCATTTTAGCTTAAACACATATCTTTTGTCAATTCCATGGTTACAAATCGACAAACTAAAATAACCGCCAAGAAAAAGAGCCGTTTATTGATCTTTTCCAATACTCTTTGACTCATCATGTTTTTTGTCGAGTTTGTGCTTCATAAGCAACGTAAAACACACAAAAAACGCCAAATCGAATTCAAAATCCGAGCACGAGAGATTAAGAGAGCTTAAGCCGGAAGGTCGATTTATGCATTTGTGAAGATTTCTACTCTCTGAGGATGATTTTTGAAGATTTGATCAAAGTTTACAGAATTGTCAGAAATAGTCCCTCTACTTTCAGCACTTGGCCAGAAATACCCTCGAAATTCAAAAGTTGCAAATTCAGTCCTTGGATTATTGAAGAATGACAAGATCAACCCTTGAAATATATTTTCAGAGTTACAGATTTAGTCCCTGGATTTTCAGATTCTACACTTTTGGTCCTTGAGATAATACATGGGTCCAAATAATATCCTAGTCCAAGTCTTATTACACTAGTCCAAAACACAAGCCCAAAACCCATGATCCTATAACGCCCGGTATACCCAACCCGGTTTAAAATCCATACCCGTATCCCACTTAACCCCGGTCAACCCACACTAAAACCCAGTCAACAAAATTAAACAAAAATAAACAAATCAAACCCGCCAAGAATACCTCCAAAATCCCCAGCAAGGAAGAACCCTAATATGCCCCTTCTCCCAATTCAGCAAATTGACTTTCATTAAGGGTAATTTCGTACAATCACTGACACATATCTGACACACGGATGCCAGCTTGGCAATCCGTGTGTCATTCTCTCAAATCTCTGGCCTCTGATTGGTGCAACAAACGTGGCATAAGTGATCCAAAGGTCGAAATTGAATGGGGTACGTGTAAGATGTGATCAAGGGTTCTAAACGCGCTCAAAGAAGCACAAATGTCAAGTTCTAGATCCTTCCTTGACCTCAAGCTCGTGTATAAATACCCCTCATTTCACCCATTGTAAACCATGTAGTGTAGAGAGTAGTTTACTAAGTATTAGTTGTAATAGTAATGCTTAAGTTTAATTTCTGAATGTTAAAACTCTTTTGTACTCAATTTTCCTTATTAATAAAATTAGTTTTATTCGTCAAATTCATTTTAATTGTTGTTTTACTGTTGGATTAAGCTGAATTTCATTACATTTTGATTAAATATAGTTTGTTACCTTCATCCATAGTTTTAAAATTCATCTTAACAAAAATCTTAAAAAAATCAGAAAATAACCTTTGAAAAATAAAAAAAATTTACTCAAGTTGTTTTAATTTAAATTCATCTCAAGCTACTGTTTCTATAAACCTTCATAAGCTCATTTCAGGTCAAAATTCTACTCGAAAAACTAGATTTCGAATCCACTCTTAAATCAATTGGTCAACAAAAGTCAAACCTGCAGATATTTGTTTGGATTGTTCAATTCTCGACATGGTGATGGATATGGGTTGATATAGATCTAATTTGGGTTAAAATCATTTTAGGTAGTGGTTATGATACTGCTTTGGCGTGTCATTGTGACCTATTGTAAGTATCATTTTACGATCTTTTCATTCTGCTAGTAGTTTAGAAGCTATTTGATAATTGTAGGTATTGTTATCTGCATCATTTAAGTACTTTAGATCCGTTCTAGTAGTAATCATAGTTACGCTTTGTGATTTAGTTTTGAAAACTTGCATATCAGTAGTGAAAAGAGTGTTTGGATCAGATTATTGATTAGAGATTGAGCTTAGTTCAGTTGTTAGTTATTGTTGCTAGAGTCATATGTAGGTATAATATAATCAATTAGTTCAGTAATTTGTGCTCTAGAATTCAGAAGTCAAAATCACCTTTAATCATTCCTGGTTTTGATATTAGTTAGGATTTTAGAGATCTTAAGCTTGATTTGGTTTATGAATTAGTTAGAATAGCTTAATTTAGCCTTAGAATAGCTTAACATAACATTCTCAGTTAACAAAATTGGATTCAAATCTCATATTAGTCAAATTTCATTTCTGTCTTCAAAAGTCAAAATTGGTTTAATACAGTTTTTCCAAATCTTTGTGGAATTTTGACATCTTCAATATTGATTAAAAGCTTTTGGAATTTTGGATTAAACAACTTCAGTTGGTCAGTTTATTAAATCTGATTTTTGTCTAATTTTTGGAAGCTACTATAAGCTCTAAATCAGCTGTGCAATAAGCTGGCTTTTCCCCTGTTCAAGACTCTCAGTCCACTGAGTGTGAAACAAAGAAACTTGAAGCTCTTGCACACGGGTCATATTAGATAGTTAGGAGCTATAATTTGGTCTAGTTGATCTCTGGTTGGTGGTCTTGAGTACCTCAGTATTAGTTTTCAGTTTGGCTTATTGGATAAGCAGTTGCAATAGCTTAAAGTTGATAGGTTGAAGCTGTTTGGTGTTTATTAGTCATTATAGTCAAATCATTGAGACTAGTTCATTAGGTGTTAGGATTAGCTGTAGTTAGTTGATATTAGTTAGTTTTAGTATAATTAAGCTTCGAGGTTTGGTTTACTCTAGTAGCTTTTAGCTTATTCTTCATAGCTTATTCATAAGCAGTTACACATCAGCTTCTATATTTCTCACATAAGCCATAGTTTTTATATTTTTCCTAGGTTTAGAATAATATTTTAGAATTTCCCTGAATTTTTCATATTTTTCCAACTTTGTTTGCTATTTTTCTTGATTTAAACTAGTTTTTAATACTTTTTAAATAGCATTTAATTCGAATAATTCAGAAAAAGTTCCAAAAAATAATTTTTCAATTTTCCTAGATTAATAAAATTATAAAAGAAAAAAATAATTTTTCTAGAATTTTCCTACTTTAATTTGTAATTTTTAGCATTTAAATTAGTTTAAATTAGTTTTTAATTCAAATAAATTCCAGAAAAATCTTAAAAAAATAGTTTTAATTCTTAGATAATTTTCTAATATCATTTTTAGTTAGAAAGTAATTTTATATTATTTTTAGGACTTAGAATAGACGTAGTTGCATTTTATTTACGTTTCTTTTAATACGTTTTAGTATAATTCGCGTATTTAGGATTTCCCGTAGTATAATTTCCCTTAATTGTTTTCCCATTCCCCGTAGTTTTAATATTATCATAAATCTAAAACATCGAGCATTTTAATAACGAACCAATAACGACGTTGCCCATTCACACCTCGTTGGGAAACGACTCGGATTTCCTAATCTGTATCACTATCACTCACGGGTTTTGATTCATTATCCTTTTTCCTAAAGGGATTTTAAATCATTACTTGTGGTTATTTTTTATATCGATATTGTGGTTTTATCCATACACACACACCCCTAAACCTCAACGAATCATGGGTCATGGGTTATGGGTTGATCCATGGTTTTCTATCTAGATACAATGAACTTGGTTAAGTGGTATATATAAAACCATGGGTTATGGGTCAAAACCATTTGCTAGTATTTACCCATTTAGTATATACTTGTATTTACCCCATTTTAGCATATACTTAGTTTTTACCCATTTTAGTATACTTAGTTTAAGTATATGTTTAACCCAATATGTAAACACTAGTTGTTGTACATATGTATCTAAATCATAAAATCACTTATACTTGTTTTAGTGTTTTATGTGAGAGCGTAAGTGTGTTAGAAAACTATTAACTCAAACTATTTACTTACTCTATTTGTTTCGTTAAAATGATTTTACATTTGTTATCGACAAAACATTAGAAGATCGTAAAATATAAATAAACGTTTTTCGGCTTATTTGTATTAACACATATGTTGATTACTTTTCACGGAATGATATAGTTAGAAAAAAATACTCAAATGATCATCCAGAGCCAGAATGATCTACCTTGGAGCCTCCTTTTATTTTAGAAAGGTTAAGTCTAGGTGATGAAGTTTGGGGTGCAAATCAACATATTGCATTTGCCAAAGATAGAAAAGAAAATTATCGAAAAGAAAAACCCTAAGGTAGGAGTTGAAAATGAGATGGATAAAAGAAAAGAAAAAGAGGAGTTGGTAATAGGGTTAAAAGAATAGAAAACTCTTCCTAAAATAGGATCGACATTAGGTCAATACATAATCTATCAGATTTCAAATGTTGATTTCTGATATTGAAGTAGACATCATACACCCAGTGATGCAAATGCACAACCCCTCATAGCCACTCAAGTTCTTATCAAAAAGTTCTTGTTTCAATCTCATAAAGATTACACACATAATCTATTGACTTCTCACTCTGATATTGTTTGATATTAAAATAAAAGACAATTTGCGCCAGTCCTTGCTTACTAAAAGTACACAAATCGAGTCTAAAGCCAAAATGATATTCAAAGAAAATATCTTTAGTACACAAACATGCAATTGTACTAAACATCGAAATTACAATTTGTATAAGAGTTTATAAAAATATCTTTGTGACATCGCTTGTCTATGTGACAAAGCCGGAACATTCATAATGATACTTAAAATAATATTTCATAATGATTGAATGAAAATCCTATCAGTGCTAACATTAAGCCAATGCTGAAAGTACGTCACTAAATTGTTGCATGTTTATCATTCAACATAAGTGTTAACTAGTAATCTATGTAAACTAGAAGTTAAATGATTTTTTACAAAATTTGTTTTCGAAAACATAAACAACATTTCCTTGATTTAATCAAGTGAATAGTTGTCTTACCTGATTTCGCAAGACTGATGCTTATTTGGACCATACGATCATATTGCGTATCATTATCATGAGATTTTGATTTTATTGTCATATTCAACAACCCGATGGTGGTTCCTTAGCATTGTCTCGTGATTCATAGATTACAGTGACAAATTCAAAGTGGAAGATAGTTTACTACTATGATATTACCAAATTCATCTTTTATAACAACATAACAACATATCTACATTATCAAGCATTACACCTTCAACAAGTCTTACATCGACAAAATTCAACCTTCAAAAGAATGACAAAGATCAAGTTTGTTGGTTAGAAGAGTTTATCGGTTATTTTGTGGTAATATGTTTGATTATAAGGGGAGATTGTTTTATTCCAGTTGAATCATAACAATGTGCATAGCATAACATAATAATAATTTCAAGCGTAAACTTTAGCAAATGAAAAAATGCATACGATTTTGAAGACATTACTCCATATCACTAATCTAAATCCATTTTCAATATTCGAAACAGCTTCAACTCAGTTCAAAGCTTTGCTCTTTATTCAAGAACAAACATTTCTTCGTCCACATAAACAACCAAAACAAAAAAGACACCACCCCATTAAACCCTTCACCGGAAAAACTCCAACGACATTATCAGTTTCAAGACCAATACATTAAAACAAAAACTTTCTATCAAATAACAAAAAACTTTTACCCGAAAACTATAAACTTATGGGATCATAACTAAAAAATAACTACCATAACTTCCAGATAACTAAATTTAACATCAATTGCACAAATAACCATAATTTATAAAACATGAAAAAACCCTTAAATTCTACTGATATGAACAATCTTCGGTTAGGGTTTATAAACTTAAAATTTGAATTAGTGATCACCATTCTACATGCAATTATAGCTTTTTGTGTCTTATCTTCTTTTTCTTTCAATCCTAAAATTATTGTTGTTGAGGGCTTCTTCGTTTTGTGTAATCTTGCTGACTTGAAAGTAACCCAAAATATTAGATTTTATCACACAATCTCTGAAACCTCAAAACGTGCAAAATTAGGAGTAAAAAGTGGGCAGGATGCATCGATGTGCATTAAGGAAAAGAATGATGGAAGCCACCAAAATGTTTAGAATCTTAGAACACTTATGTCTTGTTTTTTATAAAAGAGAGAAGGGAAACGTCTTCATTTTGTAGCAAGCCTATACCCAAACATCACACGACGTTTTTTACAGCCCACTAAAGAAAAAAAAAGTTAAAACGGCGTTGTTTTGGAGCCGTATAAAATGTCGTCGTTTCAAACAGTAATTATATAGTATAGTAATTAGTGTTAGATAATATTTAGTAATGAGCTCAAGCCTGAGTTCTAATAGTCCCTGTATTATTATATATGTATCGATACCTTGTTGATGAATGGCATACACAATTTACCAGTTACATGGTATCAGCCTAAAAAAAGTCGACCCATAAACCCTAACATCTTATCGTTCCTTACCTTTAAACTATCATCCAAGTTATAGTCGATCATTGGTTTTTTTTATTGATAACCAGTCGACTTATTTACAGGTTTTACATCGATTGTTGGTTCCTTTGTTGATAACCAGTCATCGTGGTTCGCAGTCTTTAGGCGATCGTTGGTCCTTATTGTGTCACCAGTCGATGTGTGATCAAGTTTTTATGTTTATTAAGTGGTTTTTGATCTTTGGTTACTGTTGTGACCATCGATCGTGTTTTGGTTTAGCAGCTTCTTGTGCTATTTTCGTATTTCACAGGTTTACTATAAACCCTAAAACCATTTTTACTATAAACCCTAGCCATATCACCAATCACTGTTCACTACAATCTTTCTAAACCCTAACCCTAATCTCATTTACTATTCACCAATCTTTCATCATGTCCCCTGCTCCTCCTCAAACTGTGATTTTTCTTTCAGATAAGCCTATGACGATTAACAACCTCACCAACATTGTTCCCGTTAAGTTGAATGTTGACGAGATGAACTAGTCGTCTTAGGTATACTTCTTAAAAAACCTATGTAAATGATATGGTCTTTTGGCACCTCCCGATGTGGAATGGTTGAAGATTGATATTATTGTTCTTTAATGGATCTTTTTGACATTATCCACAACCCTTCAATCACGACTTGTTATTGAAGATCCCCAAACGGCTAAGGAATCATGGGATCTTATTGCATCAGTTTTCAGTGACAAAAGCGAACTCGATCTATTGTATTGAAAGCGGAGTTATGTTCTTTGAAGCTTGGAGACATGAGCATCAATGCTTACTTTTGTAAGATTGAATCTATTGCCACTATCTTGACGAGCCTCGAATCACCTATTAGCAATGATGATATAGTTACATTTGCCCTTGAAGGATTTCCTGATAAGTATGATAGCGTTTTTAATATTATTGCTCATCAGGAGCCCTTTCCGGATCTTAACACGGTTTGAGATATTTTCACTATTGAGGAGATGTGGTTAAAGTCCTGGGCTTAAGCTCCTTCTATTGATTCTACTTCATCGTTTCCTATGGTTTTATTGGCTAGTTCGGGTACTAGTTCTCAACGTTTCTAAAGTTGCTCCCGCTAAGGTAAATAAGCCTTGTTTTAACTTTAATAAAGGCTTTTGTCATTTTGGTGATCATTGTAAATTCATACACGTGGGTACATCTAATGACGTCAATGGAACTAATTTGCTTTGGTCAAATAGTATTACTCGATCAAGTTCCTCGTCCACCCATCCCACTATGACTAACGAGCAAATGATCGCACTCATTTAAACACAACAAGCACTTTTGGCTCAATTAGGCTATCACAGGAATAATATTTTGGTCATAATATCAATACGCTTAATGCTACTATAAGACCTCATATTGCATTTCATACTGAGCCTGGTCAGTATTTGGGTGGATTCACTAGCCCACCAAGATTTTCTATTGGCCCAAATCCACATGTAACACTTGATTCTCCAACGGCCCACCAAGTCCAAACAATTGTGTCTTCCATGGGTCCATTTTAGAAAGAAAGGTCCGCCCAAAATAGTAGTCCAGCAGGCCCACTTCAGCAGCCCACGTTGGTTACTTATAGTAGCTCAGGGGGGCAAACGGGTTCCAATACAATGGGACAAGCGACTTTATTGCCGAATGCGTTTAGTGCTATGACGCTTCAGGATCCAACTTCGGGAAATTGGAATATGGAGAAAGGTGTGAGATCTCATTTAAATGATTATGTTTATAATCTTAGTGATGTTTCTAATTTGTGCATTTATCCATCTGTCTCGGTTGGTGACGGTTATTCCATACCCGTTACTAACTCCAGCCATAGCATTTTGCCTATACGTCATTGTCCTCTTCATTTAAAAAATGTTCTTATTACTCCTAATATTGTAAAGAACTTAATTTATGTTCGTTAGTTTGTTCGTGATAATAGTTGTAGTGTTGAGTTTGACGCTTTTGGTTTTCTGTTAAGGATTTCATGACCCATCGGGTTCTGCTCCACTGTGATAGCACTGTCGATCTCTACTCAGTCACGAAGCCTTCCACCATTCCTCATGATTTCTCACCAGTCAGTATACGTGGCACCATCATCTTCGACATCCAGGATGTGAAGTGTTACGTCGTCTTCTTTCTAGTAATTCAATTTCGTGTAATAAAGAGAAACCTCCCGTTCTTTGTCATGCTTGTCAGCTTGGCAAATACGTGAGGCTTCCATTTGTTAGTTCTAGTACTTTGGTTAAATCTTGTTTTGATATTGTTCACTCGGATTTGTGTACTTCTCCAATACCGAGTCTTTCTGGTTTTAAATACTATGTTTTATTTTTGGATTATTTGCAGTATGTTTGGGTTTATCTATTGATTAATAAATCATATGTCTTGTCTAAGTTTGTACTGTTTTGTAACTTTGTTCACACATAATTTAAATGTGAAATAAAGTCCTTTTAGTGTGATCATGGTGGTGAATTTGATAACCATGTTTCCATAAGTTATTTGCATCTAAAGGTATTTAGTTTCGTTTATCTTTCCCAAAAACATCACAATAAAACAGTAAATCTGAAAGGATGATCTAAACCATAAACAATCTTATTCGCATTTACTTTAAAAAGCTCACCTCCCTCCTAATTTTTGGGTGGAAGCACTCAATATGGCCATTTACTTGTTAAATATTTTACCCTCAAGTGCCACTAACAATGAAATAGATTATTGATAAGGTTTTAAAATGTACCTTTTTGAGGGGTCGTTTAAGCCCTTATTTGATCACTTTTGTATCCGTTATTACTTAATATCGTTCCTTTTCACTTTTTAGGTCTCTTGAAGGCAAATTGCTGGAATGGCACTTATTTGGACGAAAAGGCACGGATATACGAAGAAAATGGCCAAAGTCAAGAATCGAGCCACTGCATCTGCTTGAAATACAAGGGGACGCGTCAGGTTCTATAAGTGACGCGTCAGTGTTATCTGCGGACGCCGTCGCATAACTTTTGACGGCAAGAGCCAAATTGCTTATTTTCAAGTGATGGTGTCAGGCTTTAAAAGAGTAGGTCGTCGCAACTCAGAAGGCCTAGATTTGATCCAGACGGCGTCAGAGACTGAAGGGGACGGCGTCACAATCATAGGGTGACACCGTCGCAAGACTAACGTGGCCAAGACGAAACCCTAATGACGGCGACCCGACGGTGTCACAAATCATAAGGTGACGCCGTCGCGATTGTAATATTATATATAGAATCCGAATTTTTCAGTTTTAGGGGTGTAGTCTTTTGGAGTAAAAACCTAAACCGAACCAAGGCTGTCTTGTATAGTATTTTAGGGTTCCAAACCCAATCTTACATCAAGATAAGTGTTTTACTTCATTAATTCAATTATGTCTTCAATTATTTGTGTGTATGCTTGCATGTTCTCCATGTCCGGCTAATTTACTTGTGTGTTTGCTTAGGGAATATGAAACTTAATTATTGAATATTGATTGGTTGTCTCTTATCTTAATTGTTAATGATCTAGTAATGCGATAGGTCATTCGTTGTGTAATTAATGCTTGATTAATCTTTGTGAACCTTGGACTATAACACTTAGAGCAGTTGTAGGCTAAATCATTCAAAGAGTGCCTTAGAGTTAGAGTTTATAATTCCTAGAGGTTTTTGTAGACGAGACCCTTTGGTAAGTTCAAAGAGTTAGGGATAAATGCATACCCTACGACTTTAGACACACAACGCAATTAAGAATAAGGACGTGACAATTCAACCATCAATAGGAGATAATTAAGGAGTAATAAAACCTAATTGAACACATCTTTAAACCATCATGCGAGCATACAATAATTATACATAGACTACATACACCTTAGATTAGATAATTAGACAAGTAGAGTAATCGGTAGAAATACCAACCCCCAAATCCAAACCCCGAGATTCGTACCTTTCCATTTTCTAAAAAAACATAAAAAGATAAAAAATAATCTTCCTCAACCCCAACCTTAGCGTAGTAACTTCTCACTAGCATTCCTATTCCCCTAGAGAACGATATCAATACCCGTGGCTTACCCTAATACTACACTACAACGATTAGGTTCACTTCCTAGGGTGTTATAAAACTTGCTCGAAGAAAAGGAAGTTCCTTTGACCCCGAACGACGCGTGTAGCGTTATCAAGTTTTTGGTGCCGGGGAATAGAATAGCTAGTTAGTAGTCCACCTCGTTTAGGTTTCTTTGCTTGATTCCTATCAACTAAATTTTTTTTTTCTCATTTTTTAGCTTCCTCGTAGTCTATCCCCCCTTCTTCGTGACCTTTGTTCGTAATCCATCACTTTTCATCATGGAAGGTGATAACCAACCACCAAACAACACTTTACCACCAAACAAATACCCACTTTTTGATCCAACCTTGGCCAACCAACTTCGAGCTCGTATTGGATAGCTTAGGAAGCTGAATAAGATGAACGTGAATGAAGAGGATAATGCTTATTTCAATCTTTACCCCACTAAGGAAGAGGCTGCTTACCATCGATACATAATCGATAATCCCCGATCACCTATCATTAGGATATGCCCGAAGATTAGGAGAGGAAATCCTTGGAACCTAAAAATCCCTTGAATGATCGGATATAGGAGTGTCGACCATGCTTACATAGATACGGAATCTCCCATTAATGTGATGTCATCTGCTGTTTACAATGACATTATGAATGAGCGACTTAATATTAGGAGAGACCCTAAGTATCCAGGTGGAGTTTACAACTTTGTGGGAAGAGTCAAGGATGTACATGTCTTTATAGGAAATTTCACCTACCTAGTTGATTTTGTGGTCCTAGAAGATATAGGATGCGTCATTGACTATAGCTTATCCCAAGTAGTGCTAGGAAAACCGTTTGTTGAAACATCTAAGATGAGCCATAACAAGTATGATGGAAAGGTTAGGTTTATGGAAGGAACCGATGAGATCACTTATAGGATGCCTTGGAAAACAAATGAATATAGCAATCTAGCTATTTTTGAACGAGACAACATCAAAGCTTTTGAGGACAAAAGCAAGGACGATGTTGAAAAAGGTTATAAATTTATGTGGGAAAGAAGGAGGCTTTATTATAAGGATTGCTTGACCCTAGGGCCTAGATATAGAGTCGATGAAAATTTTGTCAACATGATAGAATTCTCATTGAGAATGCAAAACGAGACAACGTAGGAGCACGACTACGAGTCTAGCTACAAGACTCATAAATAAAGAAAAGCGCTTGGTGGGAGGCAACCCATGCTTAATTGTTTGCTTGTTTGTGTCATATATCTTTTAGTGATTGCTTATTCTCATGTTTAAATTTGTAAAATGCTTTATTTTGTTTTTAACCTCGCCTTAATTGCATATAAAGGTATTTTACATAAAGGATAAGTGTAGGGAGGATTACACACGTTTTCAAAAGAAACGTAAACATGATAATAGTAATTAATTAAAAGATATATATGTGTGTTTGTTCGAGTCAAATGCTTGTATCGAGTCATAATGGATGTTTTTACAGAAATTTTTCCAGATTCTAAAGATGTAAATTTTCCGTAAATTTTTTCCGAAAATCGCATACCGCTTTTGTCGATAACCTGACGGCAGAAGGAGTAAAACAACAGATTACTTTTTTCTCGTTTTCTGAGCTACTTATAAATTTTTGGAATTTTCTAGGTCTTAATTTTCCAGAAATTCTGTAAACATCCATTCCACAAGCATTATATCCTAGTTTAGTCGAGTCTTATATATATTATTACCGCCGATTTTACGCGAAGGTTTCGTTTGTTTTCTTCAAATGTGCAGGTTTTATTTATCAAGAAGAAGTTACATAAGATTGGAAGGAGCTTTTCACGCATACATTCTTCTTGGAAAGGATTTAACCACCACTTTACACGGATCCTACCGAGCTAATCATGGGATTATTAGTTTCTTTCGTTTTTAATTACCTTCCATTATCATAACTTTGATACTTTCGGGGAACATTGGAGACAATGTTCAGTTTAAGTGTAGGGAGGGAAAATAAAACGGGAACTTTGAAACTATGCTTATCCTTGATTATTTGCTTTGTCCAATTGTATTTGTGTAATAAACCATGAGAAAATGTCAGTTAGGGTAATTTTGGCACCAAATTTAAAATTTTTCATGACATATAGGAGTGGGCCATTAGTCTTAACAAAAGCGTCTCACGGATAGGAAGTTGCATGACTAGCACAAAAACCCTTTACCACCTAAATTCCACCCAAAATGTGAGGATCGCCCTTAGATTACTAGGAATTAAAGCATTCATCTTTAATCCTTAGAGTGTGAACCGGTAGTATATTAGATTCTAGAACTTGTTTTGTGATGCATCCCGAGATCGCTAGTAAGACTACACTTGTGTAGTTAGGAATAACTAAATGATAAGAGGCATTAGGATAACCGTTGTTTGATACCCGTAATATAATTACCTCTTCCACATTGGGTGAGTAATTCCCCCACACCCTTTGCGTTGTACTCATCTTTAGTACACGATACCCCTAGTTAACCTCTCAGAGCCTATCATTTTCGCGGTTCTCGTGATGTTTCGGTTTTTCCAGAATATCAATGAAGAGCATTGTTTACACCCCACCCCCAAATGTACACCCAAATCGCCTTAGCCTACCTTGTATGCACTCACTTTTAGTGCATTATTGTTATCACCCTAAACCCTTAGTTCAATTATCTAGTTGCTTGCATGAGTTGCTAAGTCGAGTCATATCCTTTGTATACAGTTTTGGGACGATTGGGACTCATGGGAAAAGTTAAAGTTTAATGACTGGAAGGGAACGTTAAATTCCCTTATTTGCGTAATAATGTACCCCAAGTGTTTTGATCTTTTCAATTCGGGTCAAATTAGTGTTAGAGTAATAAAAACTCAAGTGTAGGGATGTGCAATAAATCCCTATCATTTTGATGTTACCGTAGAGGATGGTAGAGTAAAAGTGTATGAAAAAAAAAATCGAAAAAAAATAGAAAAAGAGAAAAGAAAAAAATTGAGTGTTAAAAAAAAATACGGGCTACCATCCTACATCTATCCTTTAAATTTATGTTTGTGTGTTTCAGTTATCTAGAGTTTAGAGTGTCGAGTCTTGGCTTAGCAACGCCATTCTTCGTATGCTTGTAACATAAAGATTTTTGACTTGCCACTACTAAATAGCCTATCCCACCAAACCCTTTGTTTCCCTACCGTAAGCCTAACATTACAACCCTTTAAAAGACCTCTTTGATATTCTTTCCTAGGTGCTTACGCCAAAGCGATGGAGGTTTGATCTAGTCTCAAGCCTATGGTAATCTATGTACTAGGACCGGTTAATGAGTGTTTATCTTCCATTTCCACTTTGATATATTTCATATACACCCGAGAGATGTGAGTATCCAAACACCCAATGTGAGGTGCTAGTATGTAATTTCCATGCTTGTTATGACTTTTGCGGGGCTTATATGTGTTGTGGATTGTTTTAAACCAATGCTTCATGACCCCTAACTTGTAAATTAATTGGTTAAAGCACACTTGCTTGAGGACAAGCAAATACCAAGTGTAGGGATACTTGATAAGGTTTTAAAATGTACCTTTTTGAGGGGTCGTTTAAGCCCTTATTTGATCACTTTTGTATCCGTTATTACTTAATATCGTTCCTTTTCACTTTTTAGGTCTCTTGAAGGCAAATTGCTAGAATGGCACTTATTTGGACGAAAAGGCGCGGATATACAAAGAAAATGGCCAAAGTCAAGAATCGAGCCACTCTCAATGCTGAAATACAAGGGGACGGGCCAGGTTCTATAAGTGACGGCGTCGGTCTTATCTGTGACGCCGTCCGCATAACTTTGTGACGGGCAGTAGCCAAATTGCTTATTTTCAAGTGACGGTGTCAGGCTTTAAAAGAGTAGGTCGTCGCAACTCGACGGAGTAGATTTGATCCGCAGCGCCGAGATGAAGGGGACGAGGCGTCACAATCATAGGGTGACGCCATCGCAGACTAAAGTGGCCAAGACGAAACCCTAATGACGGCGCCCCACGGCGTCACAAATCATAAGGTGACGCCGTCGCGATTGTAATATTATATATAAAATCCGAATTTTTCAGTTTTAGGGGTGTAGTCTTTTGGAGTAAAAACGTAAACCGAACCAAGGCTGTCTTGTATAGTATTTTAGGGTTCCAAACCCTATCTTACATCAAGATAAGTGTTTTACTTCATTAATTCAATTATGTCTTCAATTATTTGTGTGTATGCTTGCATGTTCTCCATGTCCGGCTAATTTACTTGTGTGTTTGCTTAGGGAATATGAAACTTAATTATTGAATATTGATTGGTTGTCTCTTATCTTAATTGTTAATGATCTAGTAATGCGATAGGTCATACGTTGTGTAATTAATGCTTGATTAATCTTTGTGAACCTTGGACTATAACACTTAGAGCAGTTGTAGGCTAAATCATTCAAAGAGTGCCTTAGAGTTAGAGTTTATAATTCCTAGAGGTTTTTGTAGACGAGACCCTTTGGTAAGTTCAAAGAGTTAGGGATAAATGCATACCCTACGACTTTAGACACACAACGCAATTAAGAATAAGGACGTGACAATTCAACCATCAATAGGAGATAATTAAGGAGTAATAAAACATAAGTGAACACATCTTTAAACCATCATACGAGCACACAATAATTAGACATAGACTACATACACCTTAGATTAGATAATTAGACAAGTAGAGTAATTGGTAGAAATACCAACCCCCAAATCCAAACCCCGAGATTCGTACCTTTCCATTTTCTAAAAAAACATAAAAAGATAAAAAATAATCTTCCTCAACCCCAACCTTAGCTTAGTAACTTCTCAATAGCATTCCTATTCCCCTAGAGAGCGATATTAATACCCGTGGCTTACCCTAATACTACACTACAATGATTAGGTTCACTGCCTAGGGTGTTATAAAACTTGCTCGAAGAAAAGGAAGTTCTTTTGACCCCGAACGATGCGTGTAGCGTTATCAATTATACTCGTCTCTTTGGAATCGCACCTGATTATAGCATAACAAGTACAAGTTCTAGAATCGACACAATCACCGGCACACTCATAGCAAATATAAAAGAAAAGATGTGTTTTATACAAAAAGAAACCTCACAATTAAGTGGAAAAAGGCTATAATGCGTGCTAGAAAATGCTATCGAATTCATAATGAATTACTTCCGTAATTTGGTCCAAATAAAAAAAAATTCAAAAACCTCATTTTACCCAAGTTGTTTTTAATATATCTCAATAACGTGTGAAAACAACTAGACAATCAAGGGCGATTTCCTGCTAATTACTTAAATCCAAAAATTAAAAATAAGACTAAAAAAAACTAAAAATTTAAAAATCGTATCATTTTTCCTATTTTCTTCCCTCCCCCATACTTAAGTTTTGCATTGTCCTCAGTGTAATAAAAATGAACTTCAAAGTAAAGAAAATGGGAAAAGAAATAGTCAAAAAGATATCACGGGATAGAATATGCAATATGCATATTGGGTCAAAAGCAAGCATATGAGTTATCCAACTCCAAATATTTAACCAACAATAAGCTTCCGTAACATCCATCCTGCAAACAAAACTGCAAAATACGCAATACACAAAACAAAACAAGCAAACAATCCAAATGCTACTAAAAATATGAAAAATAAACAAAGTATGATAATCATCCTAAAGAAATAGTTAAGAGATAGAGATAATATTGTTCAACACAATAACCATTGTTTTCGAAACCATAAATCAAGAATGATCCACGATCTTAAAGGCATTACGTTAAGTTCCTCTGGTAATCCTTCTAGCTTCCCACTTTCTATATCTCTCAATCGAGCAAATCCTTCAGCTTCCGTACTCTTGGGCATAACTGGTTCGCTAAACAAGACCATTCCCATTGGGTTGAATAAACCAAGGCTTTTTGCAATCTTAGTAATGAAGTGTCCTCCGTAAATGTAATTTACGCTCCTTAAGGTGGCCTTTTTGTGAAGGTGTTTGGCAATCAACCATGCTACATCTAATGATCATAACGGATGCCTTTCCTCAAAAGTGAAGAGTACCCATAAATCATCCTCGAGAATTGTGTCCACTTCATACGCCCTGTGTAGTAGAGACTCAACTACTATCCTGTGAAACACTTGCAAAAATGGCTTTTTAATTGACGAGACTCTACTTTCACCATACGTTAGCTTACTTTCCGTGCTTATTTTCTTCCAAAATTTGTTTTCATCAAATCCTTCCTTATTCCTATCACTCAACATAATTATGTATTTGAAATCCCGATTTCTCAAATCTTTATCCGAGTATAATCCTAACAACTTGACAAATTCCCATATCGTGACGACATGTGCTTGACCACCCAACCTGAAAGTAATGCATTTGTCCGAGCAAACTCCCACAGCTGTAATATCCGACTTCATTTCAAAGGAACACAGGAATTCTAAACACCATTCTTTGTACATGGGCTCATTAACATTGAGAGCTCTCATCCACATTTCTGTAGTCAGAATCTGTTTATTCCATAACATTCTTACCAACAATTTCTCCTCTAAAAACTCATGGCAACCAAACCCTTGCAACACTTCCCAATTAATAATCCTAGGTTGGTGTACCTCGTTTCCCCCAATAGATAACAAAGCATCATTGAAATACTTTCGACGATCATCACTCTCTCCTTTCCAAAGAAGATTCGGGTGGCACTCTAGGATTGGTATTTCTGCTTCCTTCTTTCTTGCTCCTCGAGTTCGTGATGCGATCCCTTTTCCTAAAACATTCTTCACAACATAATTAAGGGATTAGTTGTTAGAAACATGCAATATTGCCGTGAGAATCACAAATATAAGTCAATATAAGAGTGTTAGAACAAACGGAAAGGTCCATAGAAGCCTCTAAGGTCTATTTCAAAATTTCGAAAATTTCCAAAACAGAACGTGGAACCGGATCGGTTGAGGAGCAACCGGATTGGTTCCACCTGCTTCCTCTATCCAACCGTTCGGTTGCGCTTCGCACCCGGATCGGTTCCTTGATCTGCAGAAGGCTTTGCCTTCAAATCCATTTTCCACTAGATTTTCCAAGTCCAATTCACTCCTAGACAGCATTCTAACATCATCAATGATTCCCACATCCTCAAATTGTTCCTAATTCATTTCCAAAGACTTCCAATCATCACATATTCATCTTGCTTAGAACTTAACAATCTAAACCTCAATTCTCAATTACTTGTTCTAATCAACAATGTGGCATCTAAAATTCATTAAAAATGCATCATCTACCAACTAGGAATCATCAATTGCAACTTAATTTGATCCAATGGCATAACCTAATTAAATCCGAAAATTCAATCATCAAATACTCATTCCATGTTGAATCAATCACTACAATTCTTTTTGCAATGCATTCCTATATCAATTACCCACTTAATCCTAAGAGATTATAGCTTAATTCAAATTCTATCAAAAACCCCCAAATTAGTGACCTAATTTGTAATTCGAATCAAATGCTCTAATTAAACCTTAATTAAGTTAATTGATCGCAGATGCTTGCTTGCTTAGGTTCCATGATGATCTTCTACAACTTTTACAAGCTTCAAATAACTTCTAATGGTCTAATTTTGCAAAACCCAGCTGGAGGATTAGTGTGTGTGTGTGTTTTTTTTGGAAAAAATGAATTTTTGGTATATATACTCGCATGCAACCGGATCAGTCATGGATACAACCGTTTCGGTTTGCATTTTTGCAGAATTTTGCCTCTTTTACGTTACTCGGGTATTTTACCTTCCAAGCAACAATCGTTTACTTAAAAATTTGATTAAAGATGCACACAACATTCATTCAACCATTTGGAATTTCAACAACATCTATCTCAAAAACTAAATCATCATACTCATAACTTAAACTAAAACTCAAAATGCATTAATTAAATAACTTCAAAATAATAAGAGCAAATAAAAATGAAATGAAAAACAAGAAATCCTAAATGCATAAAATTAAAAGTTCATGAAAGTCAAGCAAAATTTTTTTTGTTATTATGGTGCTTTGCTTCTCCTTATTACTCCTCGAAATACTCATGCCTTAAGATGTCCTCACTTAGAAATTTTCCGGTCAATTCACGGTGTGTTTCGTAAGTTTTGAACTTCCTTACAAATCTTCTCCCATCCAGGCATAGTATATCAAATTTGACGTGCCATTCTCCGTCTCCATCCTCTCTTTTGTAAACACTCGACCCCTCGGGCCCCCATTCCAAATTTTTGAGTTGAACTGGTAAAGAACCTAAGAAATCGGTTAGCTTCTTGTAAACAAGGATGTTTTTGAATGGATTGTAAAATGCTTCTACCGCTAGTGCGCGTTCCATCTCATCCACAATATCAAAGTATGGTGGAGCTAGTGGTCCATACATCGGGTTTCCATGGACATCACGTCCATTTTCAAAACAAGTCAAGTCATCGTCCGCTTCCATCAATTCTAAATCTTCCATGAATTCCACAACTGGTCCCCTCGGTTTGGGATAATAGGTTTGTTTTGAGATTCCGTCATAGATTGTCATCGTACCCCTACCCATATCTATGATTGCACCACATGTGCGTAGGAACGGTCTTCCTAGTAGAAGAGGTAGACTCTTATCAACCGGAATGTCTAGAACTAGAAAATCAGCCAAGTAGGGTTGATAACCAATTTGAACTCTTACGTTTTTCACCTCCCCCATCGCTTTTGCTTGGGAGTTATCCGCCATGGTAAGTTTTGAGTGATTTGGTTGTGGCTTACTAAGACCCAACGTCTTAAATAATGGATAGGGCATAACATTAACGCTTGAACCCGTGTCCGCCAAAGCATACATTGGTGTGGTCCCATTAACTTTAATCGGAAAAACAAAATTTCCCGGGTCTTTCTCCTTACGTGGAATACCCCTAAACAAAATCCTATCTCTATCTTCCTCCAATAGATCTTTATCCTCCAATCTTGCTCTTGCTAACATCACCGCATCTAGTTTCTTGTGGTATAAAACATAATCTTGTAGTACCTCAATTACGGGCTTTTTCTCATTGAGTTCGAGAAATTTTTGTTCAAGGTTTTCCAAGATGGCTTCTTTTTGGTCTTGGGTTAAAGGTTTGAAGGTGTTTGGTGTATTGGGTGGTGAAGGTGTGTAATCATTGTTTTTGTTGGTGGATGTAGTAGGAGTTAATTTGTTGGATGAGGTTTTCTTTCTATTAGCCTTCCCCATCTTAACAACTTCCACATTCTCCTTTTCCATATTAGCACATAATTCCACAAGCATTTCATTCACCCCTTTCTCTTCTTCCAAGTCGGTGACGTTGATCCTCATCTCCCCCAAAGCAAAATCCACTTGACATTTGGTTGTTACAAGAAAATCCCGCCCAAAACAAACATTGGGCTCATCAGCGTTTCCTTCCTCCAAGACAACAAAATCTGCATCGAAAATATGACAATGAATGTTAACCTTGAGATTCTTAACCATTTTTCTCCCGTAAGCTTCGTAATCCAAACGTACGTGGCCAATTTGATCAAGAACTTTCTCCACAATGTAATTTTCACCATAGGCCATGTTTAGTTGAGCGTCCCACGCACTCACCCCTTCGACACTACAAGGTGTTCCGAACCTCATAAGTGGTGAATCATACTCCGTTAGTGGTGCTTGCGTGAATACCACAACTCTAGCCTTCTTAGGAAGTTGAACCTTGTTCTCTCCCACTTCTTCCATACTATCTGAATCAATAGCCAAGTCCTTCTTACTCTTTTCTAAAATATTCCCAATCTTCTCCAAAGAATTCCCGGTGTCTTTGAACATCCCATCCAAGTTATGTAGGTACTCAGAAATTCCGCTTAAACTATCCATAACAACTATCTAAACAAGACAAAACAAAACCAAAGACAAAAATCCAAATCATTAGCGTTAGAGTTAGTAAAATCCAAAGCAAACTACATAAACATATACTAAACAAGTAAAGATACTTAACAAAACTAAAAACACAAGCTAAAACTCAAAATCAAAAAACTAGAAAAAATTTACCGAGAGCTCCAACCGGATCGGTTAGTTCACCAACCGATTCGGTTGGTGGTAAAACATCTTGACCAAAACATACAACCGATCCGGTTGCTGGCTGCAACCGAACGGTTGGATTGATTTTTTGTTTAATAATAATAAAACATGTTAATTTAATTTAATTAAAGACCATTAATTGTACTTAAACTCTTAATTAATTGAGGCTACTCATTTTCCTTATTTATTATAAATATTAATTAAGTTAATTAATCAAAACTATATTAACTAATCAACTTAACTACTCATTAAAACTATTAACCCATAAAAACTAAAAATTAACTGATGTAATAACTGCAATTAAGACAAAATTAACTAAGTAGTAAATAAAACTAAAAAATGATTAAATATAAAATCTAAATAATAACTAAGAAAAACATAAACAATCTATAAGACAAGCTATAAAAATCAGAAATGATAAGAATTAAACTAAAAACTAATACACAAAACACTAGATAAAGCAAAATTATAAAAATCAAAAACAAAAACTTTTTCCGAGAGCACTAACCGGTTCGGTTGATCGCGCAACCGATTCGGTTAGTCTTTAAACCATATTTTTTTTTTTTTTTTATTTTATGAAATCTAATTTTAATATTACCAATTTTTGCAGAATCTAAACAAAATCAAATTACTTAAAAATCAAAAATCCCCGGCAGCGGCGCCAAAAACTTGATGTGCTTACCGTGTGCAAGTTTTAAAAATTTATAAACACGATTTATCTGGTTGTTGCTATAAACACATACGAGCAAGTATACTCGTTCGTGATAGCAAAGGTGGGTAAGTCGAGATCGTCCCAAGGGATTTTGCTTTTGAAATTGTTTTAAAAAATTGGTAACAAGAAAGCTTTGTTAAGGATCTCTCCAAAAATGATTGTTTTAGTAAAATTCAATATAAAGAAACATATACTTGTGTGTAATCTATAGGCAATAATAAAAAGTGTTCATGAAGGCTTGGTGTAAACTCTTGATGCGATGCACAAATCATAAGCAAATGATTTCCAACTCATGGTTTATGTTTGTAAAATCATTTTAAGAACAATAACATATAGGTAATCCTTTCGGTCCTTATCCTAATGATTATCCTTTAGAAAATTCATTTGTTTGTAAAATGTTCTTATTAAACTCGTTCTTACGAATATTTCGACCTTTCGTGATGAAAATGTTTCTAGTCTTGTTTCAATAAGTAAACATGGTGGTTGTAAATCACCATATCCCCATACTAGTTTGTCACTTAAATTTTTGGAATAAAACACAAGAGAAATTCTTTCGGTCCTTTTTCTTAAAACATGTTTTACCGACAAATCAAACAAGACTAGTATTTTTCCAATAAACTTATTTAAACAAGATCATTTATTCATGCATCACATATGAGAACACTAGTATGATTTCCTACATCCTACACACAAGTATATTCAAGAACTACTCCATGATAATTATAACAAAACACAAGTAATAACAAAGTAATTCCAATAACTCAAAAGAATAGAAATCCATAACAAGTTTCATAGAATACCTAAACTTCTGGGATTACAAGAACTAGAATTCGTTGCTTATAGCAACCACACGCCTCCAATCACCTAGCTTAACCGTATAACTCCGAATGATCAAAACAATGGACGAGAATGAGTCTCTCCAACCTCCTGGACGTTTTACAGTGATAACTAAACTTTTGGGATAATAAAAATGGTTGGTAATAGTTTTGGTGTAAACTATTACACTTTGGTTTTGTCACACCTAGACTACTAAGTCTAGGTTCATTATATAGCCAAAGTAACATAACTAACTGGCCAAAAACGTTCTCTACAAGTAAATAACAGGAAATGAGCGGTCTCCAATGATTATAGGGAGTTAAGGCAACATTAAATGCAAATTTGTGTAACTCCAGTTCATGCAACCGGATCAGTTGCAACTCAACCGGATCGGTTGCGCCTTCTTCACTTTGCCCAACCGGATCGGTTGCGGGCTCCAACCGAACGGTTGGGCGCCTCTTGTACCCTCAGATTTGACTTTTGTTGACTTTTCTTGATTTGCGCCTTTTTCTTTGTTTTCACTGATGATTTCCAAGACGAAACTTGATCTTAACTTGTTGTAGATACTTAGAAATCTTTGCGCTTCCTAGTCAGTGAGTCCAAGAGCTTCCTTACCCGACTTCCTTCCTCGGGAATTCTCCAAACGTGCATGAAAACTTCATTTCTTTGTCTTTTGTGATACCTGGCTACATACACATACACAATACGCAACTTTTGCACTTTTGCACTTTTGCAACAGTTATGAGTAAATATAGCCTATTATCATACACAAAACCAACAATAAAGCTACTAAAAACATGTTCAAATTGAGCGTTATCATGGTCCGTCAGCCCAAGAAGAGTCCGGATCGAACCAAGAGCGGCCCAAAGCTTAAAACCCGATCTAAACATCCAAGCATACCCTAAAATCACGGGTATAAAATACTAACATACATTAGCTTTAACCTAATCTTCTAACACTAATCACAAAACAAATCAAAAAATCCGCCCCCCTCCTCTCTCATTTCAAACGCCCCCATCCAATCTCATTTGCAGTCACATGAACCAAACTACTAATCTCATCATTAACCATTAAAAGAACTTACCAATCTCAGCAATCATCAACCATTTCCCAGCATCAATCATACCTGAACACCCATTCACGCCTAAGAACACCACACGATCAAAAGAGAACCCTTTTACACATTTGGTTACGTTTCAAGATCCTAGGATGGGTCTCGGGTAAGCTTCTACACGATTGTTATAGTGTTGTGTTGTTTTCAGTTTTGATTGTCTTAGAACGAACCAAGTCAAAAGGATAACTGATTTGATCAATTTTAGTATAGATATTTTCCGAAGAAATACAAAAGAAGATGTATTTTCTGTGTCGTTCTCCCAACGAATGATGAATGGAGTATGTAACTCTCGTCGCGTTCACGTGATTTCGAATGGTTAAAAAGAGAGAATTATGGGATTCTAAGCTACTATAATGAAACATAAACTAAAACGAACTCAATAAGCATATAAAATAAAAATGTAAAGCACAATTAACCTAAAACGCAATTTACTAAAAACGCAACTACGAGAATTTTAAAAACGCGAATTAAAACCAAATTATGCAATTTAAACCCTAGGATTGCAAATCTAATTTTCCTAAGTACTAAAAGACGAAAGTAAATTTTGGGAAAAAGCGGAATATTTTTTTGACTTTTTAAATAATTATTATGAATTAAAAGCTAAAAAGTAGAAAACAATTATTAAAAATATCTAAACTATTTGGAAAAATATGAAATTTTTATGAAAAATACTTTGCTTAACTCTAATCTAAGAAAAATACTAAATATGAAAAATCACTTTTGGAATAAGCTGTAATAAGCAAAACAGTTTTCTAAAGTTAAATGGAAAATAAAGGTTAATTAATAAATGTGGGGAAATAAAAACTGTAAGACCTTCGGGCACAATGGTTAATGGTGTGGTTTTGTGGGGCTTTGGTGAGTGGTGTGACAGACCTGGGTTCGAATCCCAGGTATGCCATTTTTGTTCTTTTTTATTTTTTTGAGCTTTTTCTCCTACAAACTTATAATTAAGCTAAACAAGTAGATTTTAACTAAAACTAACTTTAGTGAAACACTAATAAGCAGTTATGAAGAGTAGATTTAGCAATAAAAGCAAAAACAAATTTGAAATAAAATAAGCTAAACCAAACTACTCCTAAGGAATCTAAAGGGCTAACAACTAAGGTAAAACTTGTTAATTCCTATAAAATAAGCTAACTCTTAAATTATTAACTACATCTAAACCTAATGAAACATAATCAATCAAAATTAAGCTAATGAAAATGGAAATAAGCACTAGAAACTACCTACTGTAGCAGCAGATGAAGGACAGGAAGAGGGTCTTTGCAAGCCTAATTAAGCTATGCTAATAAACTCTAAAGTCAGATCTAAACTCATAAATTAAAATCCACTGCTACAAGCTACCTAGAAAATCAAAAATCAAACAATAAGCTCAAGTAGATGGGAAGCTAAGGGCTTATGACTACGGGCAGATCAACTAATTCAGTGGTGCAGGACAGAAAAGTGAACTGATGTGGCTTATTTGCAGACTAAATAAGTACTTCTAAAATAGATCAAAAAAGAAAATTAAGGCAAAACAATAAATCTATATACTTAGGGCTATCTAAAAAATCAATAACATTAACAAAATAAGCAAGAAAGCAGATTTGAGATTGGTTGTTTGGATAGCTTAGTGTGCAGTGACAGAAACAAATGGACAGATAGTAACTTTAGACATTCAATTTAAACAAGCTAAAGGCATCTAAAGGGAAGATAAGCTAAAAATAGATAAATATGGCTATCCTAACAAAAAGAAAAAGCATTTAAATCTAACTATGAACCTGATTTTGTCCTGGAAAATGGCATATGAACAGACAACTCTGGGCAGAAAAAAATAATGCTAAAACAGATTTGATTCAGGAGTTTAAAACACATATTTGACTTGGAATTTGAAAACTATGATTATCAAGGCTCTAAAAACAGTTTATACACTAATTTCAAAATGATTTAACTGACCAAATCCATTAAAACCTTAAAATCAAAACAAATCTAAACATTCCTTTAAACTTCAAAAATGCACTTTAAATCTTAAAACTAGATGAAATCTAAATTGAACTGAATTTGACTGCTTCAATAAACATAAAATTCACCATAAAAACATATTGAAACCATAATTTTACTTGAAATTGATTTGACTTCTGTATTTGACTTTTGTTGATTTTTGTGCAAAACTAAGATTTGACAGATTAAAACCACATCAAGCTCACAATAAGCGATTGACAGCTTATATGAGCTTGATGAAACTGTAATAAAGACTAATAAGCTGTAATTAATAGTGACTGCAAGATTTTAAATGAATTGAGACAAGGTAGGAAATTAAACTAAGATTATATTTAATAAAACTGAGATTACAAAGATGAATTTGAAATTACACTAGATAAAACAGTAAATGACAATGAAATAAAGCTGGTAACAACTTTCTAAATACATGAAAATTGGACAACTATTCTGTGATGAAGAGTGAGGTATTCATTGGCTGCACAGGAGCATCTAGGGCATCACAAAAGCTTCTGGGTCCTTTCCCATCTCTCAATCTGCACCCTTGATTTCTTGATATCATCACTCAGTCATTTGGAGCCCTTGGATTAAGTATCCACGAATCATCCTTCAATCAGAAGCAAGGAATCACACGGATTGCCAGGGTGTACTCTGACATGTCAGGCTCCTTCTAGAAGGAACTTTAAGTACGGGGTAAATTTGATTGGAGCAGGCTAAGTGTGAAGATGGAGGGTGAATAGTAACTTTGGGATTTAGGCGCATTTTATTTTATTTGTTTGACTGGACTTTGGGGATAAAGGGTGTTGACTGGTTTATTTTGAAGGGTCACATGGTAGAGTTGGCTAGGGTCAGAGGTAAGGAAGGGGTCAAAAGTATATATGGCTGGGGGTTCAGATGACATGGTATGGGATTGGGCTGATGGGTAGTGTTGGGGTAGAATTGGGCCAAGGATTGTAGTGTTATTCTTGGTTTGGACTTTGGATTTGGTTAGTAATCCGGATATGACAAATAAGGACCATTTTGTACTTTTGGATATTTCAAGGATTAATGGTCTAATTTGTGGAAGTATGAGTGTAAGTTAGGTAATTTGGTAATATAAGGGGTACAAGGGTATACATGGTAAATATGGGAAAGTGAGGGTAAACAGGGTAAAATGGGTAGTTGGGGGTGTTTTGTGTAAATTTGGAGAAGTAAAGGGTGTGTTTTGTAATTTTGACAAAGTGAAGGACTTATTGAGTAAAACTTCCAATCATGATCCAAAGCTTCGTAAATTGATCTTTTGAGCATCAAAGTCCATAAAACCCGTAAAACTGCTTCCCAGCATCGGCTTTTGCACTCTTCTCATTCTCGTGCTTGGTTTTCTTCTGTTTTGTCTGTTTTCTGATATCCATACCTGCACATGCATAAACTCAAGAAACAAACGAATATTAGGCATTAACGGCTCGTTTCAGGTTATTTTGGGTCAGTTTTGATAAAGAAAAAGTATGTGTTTCCACACATACCAATAACATATAATTTTTATCATTCTTGCCTTTCATGTTGGATATGTAATGAAGCTAGGCTTCAAATAGAGTTAATGATGATGAAAATTTCTGTCGTGTATTTGGACTTTGATGTTTGAAATGATTTTATAACACACGAAAAGAAAAGAATATGATATTATGAATGTCGATTTATGTTCTTTTTGTCATAAGATCAATGATGGAATTTGTCTATTTTTGGCTCGTCTTAGGATGAATCAGTGATTACAAAGAGATATACGCTGAGATCTAGTTTGAAAATGTTGTTAATTAATGGTTCGAATCCTTTTTTAGGTGTTGTATTTATTTACTGTGATGATGAAGGGTTAGATTGGATTAGCAATATTTGCAATAATGTAGTTGTTAAATTGTTGTACTTGAATCGACTGATGATGGTAACCGAAGTCAACAAGTTGTATGTTTAGGTTAATGTCTTCTTCATCTTTCTTCTGGTCTTACGAGTAAGGATAAGCTTGTTGGTAATCTGACCTTGTTCGTAAACACTCTTACTCGTAAACTCTTAGTCGTAACCAAAACCTTACTCGTAAAAAAGTCTTACTCGTAAATAGGTTAGGTTCTTACGAATAAGATTACGCGTAAACATATTACGAATAATGTCACACCCCCAAATTACCTGTTTTGCAGCGGAATGGAATTCCTGGGGATTGACTGTCATAGCATCACAATCACAGTTATATTGAACGACCTAAAGTGTCGTTTGGAAAATACATCGTTTGATTTAAATAAAATAATCAGAGTTTACAAAGTAGGTCCCAAATGTAAATCAACTTGTGCGGAAATAAGTTTGTTACAATTCAAACGATGTTTTAAAGTACGTAAAACCCAAGTGAGGCGCGTCGTCACCACGACTCCATGATGTGTCCAAATGCATGCCATGAAGTGAATGCCTTAGAAACCGGAGATAAAAACATGCTAAAAGTGTCAACACAAAGGTTGAGTGAGTTCATAGAGTTTGAGTTGAAATGTAAAGTCTTTAAAAATCGTTTATGCAGCAAAGGCATTGTAAATCGTTGAAATGTAAAGACTTTCAAAATCGTTTATGTAGCAAAGGCATTGTAAATCCACTCAGTTCCAAGTCCCTCCCATACAAAACTTGCAACCTGTGTGTTCACAACCCACGCCGAATATGTATTGTTTATGTTCCAAACATATGATGTCAAATGAATTCACAAATAGTGCATGGCTCAATGTATCGAAATCGTTTATGCAACAAAGGCATTGTGAATCCACTCAGTTCCAAGTCCCGCCATACAAAACTTGCAACCTGTGTGTTCACAACCCACTGCCAAAATATGTATGGTTTATGTTCAAATCGTTCCAAGACCATTAGTTAATGATATTACCAAGACCATTAGCTCAATGAATATACCAAGACCATTAGACCAATGAATGTACCAAGACCATTAGCTCAATGAATATACCAAGACCATTAGCTCAATGAATATACCAAGACCATTAGACCAATGAATATACCAAGACCATTAGCTCAATGAATATACTATGGAATTTCTAAGTATGGCAATAATGTTACTTCGTATGACTAGCATTCAGTTCGGCTAAACATATAATTTGCAAATAGTCATGAATGTAATAAAAATAGTCGAGCATGTATCTCCCCCAAAACAGTTATGAAAACAAGTAAAAGCAGGGGCTATGAAACTCACTTGGTAAACTGAGGCGATGACAAAAGTGAGTACACCGAGGTATAATGTGAAACTTCAATCTGGACCTATTACCAATGATATGATATGCAATGAGTTGCTATGTAATGTTATGCATGCATTTCGTATGTTATTTATACCATTTGCGAGTTTTGAAAATATTACTTATCGTCGAAAAATACTCGTTTGACGTCTTGACCAATCCAAAATCACTTTTCAAGTTTTTACGTCAAAATGTCATCCTACAATGGTTTTATAATGATTTATGGTGAAATTTTCACTTTTCGTCGTAAAACAATGTCGTCGGAATTTTTATGAAAGTGACAAAAATGGCTTCGAAAAACTAGTCGTAAAATGGTGTACGTCGATCGTTAGAGAACGAACTCAACGGTTTTGGAAAGTTTGTATCGATATCTAGAAGTTTCAGTTCAGGAGTTTTCGTCCAAAAGGTCTCGATCATAAAGATATTAAGGGTTAAATATGGTGATTTTAGTTAATTGTGTGCAGAAAATTAGTTACGGCAAGTTTATGAAAAAGTGCATATCTTTGTCGTTTCAAATCCGTTTTCTACGTTTTATACGTCCTTAGCTTCGTATCAAAGTATACTAATATATTTTTGACAAGTCGAAATAATTTGTGAAGCTTAAGGCTCGTTTTTGACTCGTACAAAAGAAAAACCCTTTGCTGAAATTTTCAGGATTATATATATTTCGTCGCCAACTTGAAAAATTCATTCCTCCTTCGTTATAACTCCGTTTTAATCCGTTCAAGCGGCCACGGATTCGTTTTAAATTATATTTTCTAAATATCAAGGCCAAAAAGTTGTGTCTATATTCGGATTTTCCAGAAAAATAAAATAAGGACAGAACATATATATATACTTGTCGAAAATGGTTTTTATCGTACTAAACCTATTCCAATCCCTTCAAATCAACTCCAAAGCTAGTCTAATCCTACCATACACCTTCTTAGGGTGTCATGGGTTCCTAGACATCATCAAGACCAAAGTATAACAAGGGAATAATTATAGGATGACTTTGTATATATATAAACTCTAAAAATCATGTAAAAATGGTATAAGTAACACAAGTCTTGCATGTTTTTGCTCAAAAATGATGAGATGAGTATGAAATAAATATGTAAGATGAAAATAAAGATGAGATGCTTACAAGTGATATGATGAGGTGCAAAGAACAAAGGATTTATCCTAAACACCCTAGGTTTTTATTTCAAAACCTAAACAAAGAGTGTTACTAGATTGTAAAAACTTAAAATGGAAATTTTGATGAATATCCTCTTGGACCTTATGCTTGGCCGGTTATGGTGATAAGAAACAAGAGAGAAGAAAAGTTTTTCTAACTTGTTGAATGTATTGAATGAAATGAATGAGTAGTCTTGACATGGAGTGTAAATAAATACAATCAAGGAAAAAAAATCACCAACAATATTAATCACAACCCCATAGGGGCCGGATTTTTGGGGTTATTGTCCTTCAATATATATATATTTTTTTATAAAATGTATTGTGTAAATACTTGTAACAATTTGTAAGAAAAAAATGTAAGTAAATGTGTAGGGAAATATATAAGTAAAGGTAAATGGAAATCTTTGGGGCAAGTAAGTTTTTAATAGTTCAAAATAGAATGTAATGAGATAATAAAAATTGTAAAAATACTTTCCTTGTGAAATTTGGGTGATAAAATAATTATCGTATAATTTTTAAGAAAAACGACGTAATAATTTAACTTTAACGATTAATATACCAAGTAAATTTGAAACATTAGGAAAAACTAAAAATATAGTTTTTATGAACTAAATGTAAGTTTAAAAATACCTCGGGATCATTTTTGAAAGTAATGGATTAAATATACAAAATAATAACTCACGCGATAAAGATTATTAAATATAAAAATTACGCGTATAAAGTGAAATGAACTGTCGTGAATGAATTAATGAGATGCAAATGATGTCAATGAAATGTAGACTAATCTTAGTCCATATGAAATGTACGTGATGTCATGATCATGAATTTGCCGCTAAACCTTTCAGGTTCGCAATTTGAAACACGTAAACCAAGTTTACGATAAATGTTGAAATAATGAGACATGAACGTGTCGAAACGACACTGAAAGTAGGTTGTCACATTCGCCCATCAAAAAGGAATTCCACCTGAATTCAGTTCGTGTTGGGCTCTCGGGTTTAGGGTTTGATGTGGCAAACTTTCCCATTCCCGAGCAAAACCCTCAAAGGCTTTTGGTAACCGATTTGTACTTAATCCCACAACTCATCAAACAAGAACTGTCATACGATTAGGCTAAATCGGTTTAGGTAACAACTTGTTTCTAGCTCGATCTTTGCAACTCATCAAACAAGAATCGTCGCGGATCAAACTGGATACAAGTGGTTTGAAGAAAATCTTTTGAAAATTTGGCTCGATTACGGAATTGCTTGCACATATAAGCCTACTACTCCCTTCATTGCATGATTCTTCCTGAATTAGACATAGGTGATCAGGCTATGTATAATTTAGGAGTAACTATGCAATGCTTGGACTAATCGACTCATATGATGTTTGGTGTTGAGTCAACCGTGATGTAAAATTGTGATGAATATCGAGGAGAGAAGACATGGAGAAGTGTCGTTAAAATGATAGTTAAAGTAAAAAGAATTGAAATCCTCGTAAATGTTAACAAATCGGAAAGAAAATAAAGTACGATAGATGAGAATATGTTACAACGAGTGGTTTAGCAAAAGTAGTACATCTTTAAGTTATAAAGTTTCGGATACGATGATTAGACATAAACTTGGTACGACATAGTACATAAGGAGAAATAAGGCTGTTAGTTTCCGAACTTCTTCAGTCTTCCGCGTCGTTGATACCTTGACGAGCTCCTCCTCCTCCTTCTAACATATATACCTTCCCATGAGCACCTTCGACTTGTTGACCTTGGTTTTGAGGACATTGACTTCGATAGTGTCCTTGCTCCCCGCATCTGTAACATGTAACCATGGCCTTGCTCTACAATTCTGGCAAGGTGTCCCCGTTGTTGACACTTGTAGCACTTAGCAGGACAAAGACCCGTGTGATGATACTTACATCGATTACATAGTGGGTAGGTTCCAGCATAACCTCTGCTTTCTATTGGTGCGGCAACATATACCATTCAGCTTTCTTGCCCTCTATTATGTTGTTGATGATGGTTAGTGTTACGGTTTTGGTTGTTGTTGTTATAACCTCCTTGGTCGTCTTCCCACTTTCTTTTTGTTGTTGTTGGTTTGGTTATCGTTGCGCTTGGTGCAGTTGTTGGGGTTGTTGTTGTTTCGGTTGGTGGTGGTGTACTTGCCTCTCTTCACTACCTGGGCCATGAGCTTTTGAGTCAATCGAATAGCTTCCTCAATCGTTTCTTGGTCGAAGAAGTCACATCTCCTTGAATAACCTCGGAAGTCCCCGATAAAAGCCTCTCGTAACTTCTCGTTATCCGAAACCATAGATGGGCATAACACGGCCAATTCTTGAAATCTTCGAATGTAAGTATCAATGTCATACCCAATAGTTACCAACTCATAGAATTCTGTCTCCAACTTTTTCACTTCCGTGCGAGGACAAAACTTCTTAGTCACCAAACCCTTGAATTCCTCCCAAGTAAGCTTGGAAGCATTCTCCATACCAATCGGTTGAGCATATGAATTCCACCATGACAAAGCTCCATCTAGTAAAGTACTTGTAGCAAATTTGACCTTACTATCATTCGGCAATTACACAAAAAACACGGACTCCAATTTCTCGAACCATCCAGCACCATGGCGGTGGCTCCTTCAATCCCTTTAAACTTGGTGGGGTCTCACTTTTGAAATCCTTATACGAACACTTTTAACCCGGACCCTCTTACATTCTGCGGCAGCGGCAAGAAGTTTTGCGGCTTCAGAAGCATGCCCTCGAAAGCGGTCACCGTTTCCCTTTCAATCCTTAAAGCATCAGCAATGCTATCATTCACCAACTTTTGAATTGCTGCTTGGGTCATTTCCGGTGTGGCTTTCTTCGGCGCCATATCTTCTTCAAAACAAGAGGAAATGTGAGTAGCAAAACCGATGTTAATAATAAGCGCTCTAAAGAGATGTGATTAGAGATGATAAGTTTGAGGTTATCTTTCAAAATAATCGACGGTTTTCTCTAAATGGGTTATGAGATATTGTAAGTGCTTCAAATGTATGATGGTTTAGTGACTTAGTGTGTGAATAACGTGTAACTCGACATGTTAGTGGTGAAACAAAGGAGTGAGAGTGACTTCGCCCTACTTAAAGGTTCATCTCGGCATTCGACGTTATCGGTGATGAATCAGCTGATATAAAAAAAAATTTTGTGATAGGGAATGACAAGGAATTCTCCACGTTAGAGTATGAGGAAAAGATAATGGGATGGGTATTTAAAGGCATCCATGTGACAATCAATATGAAATGAAAGTGAATAACTCGAAAAATGTACGTATAAATCGCTTGCAAAGTGAACATGCACTTATGATGAAATGATGAGATGCTATGATAATGTAGTTATAGTCTAGGGTCAATGATGCAACCTAGTTCTCTATAACCGAAGCTCGATGCCAATCACACCCCCAAATTAACTATTTTGCAGCGGAATGGAATTCCTGGGGATTGACTGTCATAGCATCACAATCACAGTTATATTGAACGACCTAAAGTGTCGTTTGGAAAATACATCGTTTGATTTAAATAAAATAATCAGAGTTTACAAAGTAGGTCCCAAATGTAAATCAACTTGTGCGGAAATAAGTTTGTTACAATTCAAACGATGTTTTAAAGTACGTAAAACCCAAGTGAGACGCGTCGTCACCACGACTCCATGATGTGTCCAAATGCATGCCATGAAGTGAATGCCTTAGAAACCTGAGATAAAAACATGCTAAAAGTGTCAACACAAAGGTTGAGTGAGTTCATAGAGTTTGAGTTGAAATGTAAAGTCTTTAAAAATCGTTTATGCAGCAAAGGCATTGTAAATCGTTGAAATGTAAAGACTTTCAAAATCGTTTATGTAGCAAAGGCATTGTAAATCCACTCAGTTCCAAGTCCCGCCCATACAAAACTTGCAACCTGTGTGTTCACAACCTTTGCACGAATATGTATTGTTTATGTTCCAAACATATGATGTCAAATGAATTCACAAATAGTGCATGGCTCAATGTATCGAAATCGTTTATGCAACAAAGGCATTGTGAATCCACTCAGTTCCAAGTCCCGCCCATACAAAACTTGCAACCTGTGTGTTCACAACCCTTGCCAAAATATGTATGGTTTATGTTCAAATCGTTCCAAGACCATTAGTTAATGATATTACCAAGACCATTAGCTCAATGAATATACCAAGACCATTAGACCAATGAATGTACCAAGACCATTAGCTCAATGAATATACCAAGACCATTAGCTCAATGAATATACCAAGACCATTAGACCAATGAATATACCAAGACCATTAGCTCAATGAATATACTATGGAATTTCTAAGTATGGCAATAATGTTACTTCGTATGACTAGCATTCAGTTCGGCTAAACATATAATTTGCAAATAGTCATGAATGTAATAAAATAGTCGAGCATGTATCTCCCCAAAAACAGTTATGAAAACAAGTAAAAGCAGGGGCTATGAAACTCACTTGGTAAACTGAGGCGATGACAAAAGTGAGTACACCGAGGTATAATGTGAAACTTCAATCTGGACCTATTACCAATGATATGATATGCAATGAGTTGCTATGTAATGTTATGCATGCATTTCGTATGTTATTTATACCATTTGCGAGTTTTGAAAATATTACTTATCGTCGAAAAATACTCGTTTGACGTCTTGACCAATCAAAATCACTTTTCAAGTTTTTACGTCAAAATGTCATCCTACAATGGTTTTATAATGATTTATGGTGAAATTTTCACTTTTCGTTAAAAACAATGTCGTCGGAATTTTTATGAAAGTGACAAAAATGGCTTCGAAAAACTAGTCGTAAAATGGTGTACGTCGATCGTTAGAGAACGAACTCGACGGTTTTGGAAAGTTTGTATCGATATCTAGAAGTTTCAGTTCAGGAGTTTTCGTCCAAAAGGTCTCGATCATAAAGATATTAAGGGTTAAATATGGTGATTTTAGTTAATTGTGTGCAAAATTAGTTACGCAAGTTTATGAAAAAGTGCATATCTTTGTCGTTTCAAATCCGTTTTCTCCGTTTTATACGTCCTTAGCTTCGTATCAAAGTATACTAATATATTTTTGATAAGTCGAAATAATTTGTAAAGCTTAAGGCTCGTTTTTGACTCGTACAAAAGAAAAACCCTTTGCTGAAATTTTCAGGATTATATATATTTCGTCGCCAACTTGAAAAATTCATTCCTCCTTCGTTATAACTCCGTTTTAATCCGTTCAAGCGGCCACGGATTCGTTTTAAAGTATATTTTCTAAATATCAAGGCCAAAAAGTTGTGTCTATATTCGGATTTTCCAGAAAAATAAAATAAGGACAGAACATATATATATACTTGTCGAAAATGGTTTTTATCGTACTAAACCTATTCCAATCCCTTCAAATCAACTCCAAAGCTAGTCTAATCCTACCATACACCTTCTTAGGGTGTCATGGGTTCCTAGACATCATCAAGACCAAAGTATAACAAGGGAATAATTATAGGATGACTTTGTATATATATAAACTCTAAAAATCATGTAAAAATGGTATAAGTAACACAAGTCTTGCATGTTTTTGCTCAAAAATGATGAGATGAGTATGAAATAAATATGTAAGATGAAAATAAAGATGAGATGCTTACAAGTGATATGATGAGGTGCAAAGAACAAAGGATTTATCCTAAACACCCTAGGTTTTTATTTCAAAACCTAAACAAAGAGTGTTACTAGATTGTAAAAACTTAAAATGGAAATTTTGATGAATATCCTCTTGGACCTTATGCTTGGCCGGTTATGGTGATAAGAAACAAGAGAGAAGAAAAGTTTTTCTAACTTGTTGAATGTATTGAATGAAATGAATGAGTAGTCTTGACATGGAGTGTAAATAAATACAATCAAGGAAAAAAAATCACCAACAATATTAATCACAACCCCATAGGGCCGGATTTTGGGGTTATTGTCCTTCAATATATATTTTTTTTTTTATAAAATGTATTGTGTAAATACTTGTAACAATTTGTAAGAAAAAAATGTAAGTAAATGTGTAGGGAAATATATAAGTAAAGGTAAATGGAAATCTTTGGGGCAAGTAAGTTTTTAATAGTTCAAAATAGAATGTAATGAGATAATAAAAATTGTAAAAATACTTTCCTTGTGAAATTTGGGTGATAAAATAATTATCGTATAATTTTTAAGAAAACGACGTAATAATTTAACTTTAACGATTAATATACCAAGTAAATTTGAAACATTAGGAAAAACTAAAAATATAGTTTTTATGAACTAAATGTAAGTTTAAAAATACCTCGGGATCATTTTTGAAAGTAATGGATTAAATATACAAAATAATAACTCACGCGATAAAGATTATTAAATATAAAAATTACGCGTATAAAGTGAAATGAAATGTCGTGAATGAATTAATGAGATGCAAATGATGTCAATGAAATGTAGACTAATCTTAGTCCATATGAAATGTAATGTGATGTCATGATCATGAATTTGCCGCTAAACCTTTCAGGTTACGCGAATTTGAAACACGTAAACCAAGTTTACGATAAATGTTGAAATAATGAGACATGAACTGTGTCGAGAAACGACCTGAAAGTACGGGTTGTCACAAATAAGTTTCATTCGTAAAATTAGGTTGTTACAAATTTCTTTCCAAGAAATTCGTAAATATGACTATAGGTAGCTTCAAATTCGTAAGAAAATGGTTTTGACCAATTTTGTTGACTTTTCAGTTGCGACCTTTTCTCCGACTAACAATTTCGACCATGTTTCCGACCATGAAATAATGACCACAAGATTCACGAGACAGTAAACAGAAACTGATAACAAGTTTGGACCATATTTAGAAACTGTTAACAAAAAACTGATAACAACTTTATACCACTAATTTTAAAAGACCACTTATTTGAAACTGTTAACCCAAGATAGTATAAACAATCATAAAAACTGGTAAAAAAGTTCCAAACATGAATCAAATTCACAAAAAGATATGATTTTTTTTACAAGATAACACCACCAAAAAATCAACCAATGATATAAAACCTGGCTCTGATACCACTTGTAGGATCATAGTAATGGTTGATATGGTGAATCGGGAGGTTAGAGATGATGAAAGAACATCATCTCATTGGTTAAAGAGAGAGAGTAGAGAGAGAAGGGAAACTATGTGTGTTTTATTAAAAATAAAACGGAAAATTATAGTAAGAGTCTCACCCTCCTAGTGAAGTCTAGGAGGGTATTTATAGCCTAACACAAATAAAAATATTACAATATTACATAACTAGTCCATGTGTTTCGGCTAAATAAGATAGATAATGTAATCCCGTAAATGTTGTTCCATTTACTGTTAGGAGCGATGCCAAAAACTTACCGCCAAACCCAAACCCAGTTTCTGTTTACCCCATGGTCACACGTTTTTGTGTCGGGACTAACTGTCCTCCTGATCATCTTACTCTTCATGTGTCCTCTTTTTCACATTTACCAAAATGTTATGTTGAAGCGTTTAATGATCAAAATTGGAGTATAATGCACTTCTTAAAAGTAAAACTTCGACTTCTGTGCACCGACCGACGACCGGCAACATAGTTCATTTTATGTGGTTGTTTTGCCATAAATATTTAGCGAATGACACACTTAGTCGATATAAGGCTCGTCTTGTAGCAAATGGTAGTACGCAATTAGAGGGTATTGATGTTAATGAGACTTTTAGTCCGGTTGTCAAATCGAGTACCATTCGGACCATTCTCAGTCATGCTACTTATCGACATTGGTATGTTCATCAGTTTGATGTCAAGAATGCCTTCTTACATTGTGTTTTATCTGAGACAATTTATATTCATCAGCCTCCTGGGTTTCGAGATTCTACACATCCTGATTACGATTGTTTATTATATCGGTCTCTTTATGGGCTCAAGCAGGCCCGTCGATGTGACTCGTGTTGGATTTACTCATAGTCGGTGTGAATCGCCATTATTTATCTACATAAAAGGGACTGACTCTGCTTATTTATTATTGTAAGTTGTTGATATTGTTCTCACTGCTTCCTCTGAGATTTTGTTACAGCAGATTATTGATTCATTACGTCAGGATTTTTCTGTGACTGATCTTGGTTCGCTCAATTATTGTTTGAAATTCTTGTTACACGTGATTCATTGGGATGTTCTTATATCAACGTAAGTATGTTGTTGAGATTCTTGAGCGGGCTAATATGGTTAATTATAACCCCAGTCGGACTCCTATTGATACTGAGTCTAAACTGGGAGCTGATTGTGATCTAGTTTCTGATCCAACTTTATATTAGAGTCTTGCAGGTGCTCTCCGGTATCTTACTTTTACTCGCCTAGATATTTCTTATGCATTGCAGTAGGTTTGTATTTATACGCATACTCCTCGGGAGCCTCACTCCTCGACTCTTAAATGGATTTTGTTTTATGTACTTGGCACTTTAGATCATGGGTTACAGCTATTTTCATCTTCTACTATATCGTTGATTACGTATTCGGATGCGGATTGAGCTGGTTACCCTATTACTCGACGATCAACTTCAGGGTATTGTGTATTTCTTGACAACAAGTTACTTTCTTGGTCCTCTAAGCGCCAACTAACGCTTTCTCGATCTAGTGTTGAGGCAGAGTATTGTAGTATTGCCAATGTTGTTGCTGAGACTTGTTGGGTAAGAAATCTACTTCATGAGTTACATATCTTTTGTCTTCAGCTACACTTGTTTACTTTGATAAGGTGAGTGCCGTTTATTTTTATTCTAATCCGGTTCAGCATCAACATACGAAGAATACGGAGATAGATATACACTTTGTTCGGGATTTGATTGCTGCTTGTAAGGTTTGAGTTCTTCATGTATCATCACGTTATCAGTATGCGGACATTTTCACTAAAAGATTACCTTCGACTTTATTTGAAGAGTTTCGTACCAGTTTGAGTGTTCGATGTCCTTACATTCAAACTACGAGAAAGTGTTACATGATATTTTGTAATGGGCTCAAGCCCGAGTTCTAAAATAGTCTTTGTATTATTATATATGTACAGGTACCTTGTTGATGAATGACATACACAATTTACCACTTACAATTAGAAGAGTGATAACATTAAATAATCCTGATATTCTAAGAGTTAATTTCCCCCTTTATCATCAGATTATGATTAAAATGCTATTAGAAACATCCTTATTCCTTAAGATTTCATTTCAGGAACTATTTCATGCAAGGAAGCGGTAATTGGACATTTCTAAGTCCAAAGATGATTTTCTCTCACAACCACGGCGTAACCAAGTGATGAAGTTACGCCGTAATCAAGTTCATTAAGAAAACGGTGTAACAGTATGGTAGAGTTACGCCGTAACATGACCTCAGAACAATTTATGAAGAATACGGCGTAACAATGGAGTAGAGTTACGCCGTAACTAGACCACAAAACATGAAGCATCAACTTTACAAAGACTACGGCGTAACCCTCAGCTCAGGTTACGCCGTAACAGCAGATAAACATCCGATTTACAAAGACTACGGCGTAACCCTCAGCTCAAGTTACCCCGTAACCATGGATAAGTACAAGATTATGAAGAGTTACGGCGTAACTAGTTAATAAATGTTACACCGTAACTAGTATCCGGACCTATAAATAGACGAAGTTTTCATCAGTTATAGGCATCTCTCCTTTCCCAAACCTTTCTAAGGTTTGGGGAGATCAAACACAGAAGAAGAATTATGGTTTAGGAGTATGAAGAACGAAGTTCTCATTTACGATTTCCGTTGTATTCGAGTTTGGATTCCTTTTATATTTTTCTAGGGTTTATATTATGGATTCATGTTATTAATTTAAGTTTGCATTTATGTTATTGATCTTCTCTTTATTTCTTTATAGACATTTACTAGTCTTGTCATAGATCGCTAGTCTCAGTAATATTATAAGCTTGTTAGTATCTAAAGGGCTGGGAGAATTGACCAACTGACCTCTGTCTAATAGGTTGCGAAGTATGGAAGGAATTGGCCATTGTACAACCACTCTTCGTGTGCGAACTGACCAAATGATCACCTATCAAGTGGAGGTATTTTAGAAGCTAGGGGAAATCTAAGTCCCTAATGGCCGGGTTTCCACAGACTAGATCTTGTAGATTTGGCCCTTAATGACTGCTATTAGGTTACCGAATGATCCTGGATGACCTGTTCATCTTGGTGAGGAATCTAAGAACCATAGGCCATGACGAATTGACCATAGGAGTCTGGTGATAATTAACCACTATATTGAACTGTAACATAATGGATTTCACTAACACATCATACCATGATCAATATAGGCGTACAATATAAGGTTTTTAGAGAGAGAAAGAGTTAGAGGTTTGGGAACTTAGTGAGAGAAAGTAAAAGTATTATTATGAGCTCCAACCCTCTACCTTGGGAGGTAGAGGGTATTTATAGTCTTACATAAAACGCCACCTACGGGCTGTGGATCAGGCATACAGTGGGTAAAGTCCCGTCCGTCTACCACGGTGTTACCTAACTAAATACTACTTAACATTAAATAACTACGACTATGAGCTTTCTAACGATTACATATACTTGAGGTGACCGACACTTTAATAACTGGATTTACTAAATCCTAACAATCTCCCCCTAAGGGTGGTCACCTCAAATTACATTGAACACAAACAGATATTACATTGAGATTGTTCTTGGATTCTTGTTAATGTTCTTTGCCCTGTAGCCAGTAGTTTTTGATTATTCATTTTTGCATGTTTGGATAATCCAAGTGGAGGTCTTTAACTGATCCACGTGATAATGAGTTTTGAGTCAGCAATGAGATCATCAACTACCATAAATCTCTGACTCTTCCATTGTGGAGATGTGACTTTTGGACCGACATGCTCACATTCTGGATCATGATAACTTCTCATCAGAGTAGCGGAAGCTTTAGTTGATTCATGATATTTGCAACAGCGTAGCAGAAGCATGGAGTGAAAATATCAGAGTCGTTGATGCACTTATCATGATTTCTTTTGAAATGAATATGTTGTGTGAGCATGCGGCTATAGATTGACCTCTCCATTCGATCATTTAAGCGCAACGTCGGGCTTACCGCATACAACAGCTTAGCAATAAAGCGCACAAAAGTGTCTTTGATCACTTTCATTGAATTGAGGTACACGACCCACGGTTCCCGTTGATCAAGTACAAGTACCGCCAGTGATCGTATAATTCAAGAATCTCCTTGACAGGTTTCGCACTCTAGTTGTTCTCAAACCGAACGTCTCAAAGAAGACAACACGAAGTGAGTGAACCAGTAATTTGAGATTCACCGATTGATGAAAAGAGATTTGAAAAAACAATCGAGTACTGCTCAATAAAGTGTTTTTGCAATACAACGAGGCTTTTTTGAGAAAAATCAATTATCAATCATAAACAACTTTTATATTTAAAATATTAATACACAATCAATGTGCTAAAGAAAAGAATTTTTAAGCACAACGACCAGTTTTTCAAAGGTATCCGTCAATCCATAACCTGAACCAGGATTGATTCATAAGTTTGAATCCCCCCATTGTTTTTGTTCAGTTGTCACATGGTTGATCTATTGGATAGATCTCACATGCCACCTACCAAGAGCTTGTTTGATGTTGGCTCTAGAAGGCTTTCCATCTTCATTGTGAATATGTTAGTATATCACTGGATGTTCCGCAATACCACAAGGATGATGCGTAGGACTCTTAAGATATAATCTCTCTTTCCACATTGTGTGAAACAGATAGTCTTCATTGATAGTGTCCTAAAGAGATTAATTGATGATCTCGTGGCTCTAGACTCAATTGTGCACATTTGGTTCCTATGCCGGAGACTAGGGAGAGGGTCTCCTTTTTCAATATCAACAATATCTAAGAGAAAGTCGATAGATTATGTAGGTTCCCCGTGAGAATGAAACAAGTCCCTTTTAAGAGAAACTTGAGTAGCTTGGGAATTTGTAGTGCGGTCAAGGCCACTAGGTCTATGACGCCTTGTCTTCAATACCGTGTTACCTTAGTAACAACCAGTAGCATATGTATTGAACCCGGTTTCTGCCCTAAGGTTGAATAATTGGAGGGCTATTTATTTTTACCCTTTTCTCATTCAATTATTTTTCATTCTTCAACCCCTTCAGTGCTTACCGAGACTTCATAACTAGAACCTTGTTGGGTTTATTCTAGTTCTAGCTCTTTCTCAGTCCGCACTCTTCCCATATCTCACTTTTCTCCTTTTTTCATCATACCTAAGGACACTACACTATCTAGTGGATTGTCCCTTGGTAGATCCCTCTGGCTCTGGCGGGATCGTGGGAGCGAATACCTAACCTAACCATCCTTATAACTCCATACATAAAGTAAATTTGGTCTGTCTATTTGGTATTGTTTATCTGCAATTGGAGCCAATTGAAAACGATTTGAAAATCAATCCAGATACTTGTGATATATATCAAAGCATTTTGTACCTGAATTGTTTTTGATATTTTTATAAAAAGAGCCCCCCCTCAACATGTGCATCATGTATTTGAAATCGTTTTGGCACACGGAGGCAAGAAGAAGGATTCACTTCTTTGATTACCATTTTCTAAAAGATATCAACATCACTTTCCTGATCAAGATTAGTATTTTTCATACTTTGTTAAGGATAATTTTGGAAAGGATGTGGTTTTCAAAAAGGTGCTCCCGCACATATTAGGAAAAGGCTGCACATTGAAACAAATCAATCACGTTTCACTCCTTTTTGGTTTGAAATAGATGCTCCCCCTTAACATGTGCATGGAGAAATTGAAATCGTTTGGCACATGTGGGGAGGAGAGCTTGTAAATCATTGTAAAACCAATTATCGAATTATCAGTTTAAATCCAATTTAAATCACAAATTCTCCCCCGATCACAATTTTCAAATCATTTGAGATTTGTGATCTCTGTAGATTTAAATTGATTTTGAAAGCTTTTGAGAAGAATTGTGACTTGCTTATGAAAACATTTAACCGATAAGGATCAAAGCTGAGACTTTAAACTCCAAAAACATGCTTGAGTATCTTTTGAAAACATGACATAAACTTTGGTCTGAACCAGTTGTATGAAAAATAACCTTTTGATTTAAATGAAATCATTCTCCCCCTCAATCAATGACATAAGTTGTTGATTGAGAGATAGAGATTTTGACCAATGTCAAGCCCAGATGATTTTGAAAAAAAATTGAGACCGAGTTATTTTTATTAGTTTTCATAAAGATAACAAATATTTTTCAGAAGAATCATTAGAATGAGAAATTTTGTGAGGGAAACATTAGTATTTTTAGTGACAAACATTAGTTTTTAGAATCAGAGCATGAGATGGAAAAATAAGATAAAGCAAGGCTATGTTCTTTCTTTAAAAAACGGGTTATAGACTGAAATGACTATAAGCCTTTGTTTTAATTTCTCTCAATTTAAAAAACGAATTATGTACATTCGAAGAACATCTAAAAGCCCGTGACATTCTTTGAATGTCAACACAAAGTGTGTAGATGATATCGAATAAGGAAAACATGACAAAATAACAATATTTTTTGGGGATTTTTCAAGATTTTCTAATTTTTTTTATGGATTTTGAAAATTTTATATTTTTCTATTTGCTTTTTGTTGGTTTTGTAATTTTGTATTTTACTTTTTGAATAACTATTTACAAGAGATGGATGAAGAAAAACCTTTTACTCCTCTTCTTCCTCTTGAAGACGTTTAAGTGTTTCCGGTTGTAGACTCTTTAGACCAAGTCGTGGTAGGATAAACTCAAAACGTTCTCTAGGAAGAGCTTTGGTGAAGATGTCTGCTAACTTGTATTCAGTCCTCACAAAATAAAGTTCCACCACACCGTTTTCTACTTGCTCCCTGATGAAATGATGTCGAATGTCGTTGTGCTTTGCTCTTGAGTGTTGTACGTTGTTGCATGAGAGAGCAATGGCACTTTTGTTATCACAATACGGAGGGATTTTGTTGAATTCAAAGCCATAGTCAGATAATTGGGATCTCATCCATAGGATTTGAGCACAACAAGATGACATGGCTATGTATTCAGCCTCGTAGAGGATATTGATGTACTCATTTGTTTCTTGAAGACCAGCTCACAAGCTTATCACCCAAAAATCGAGCACCTCCGACGCTCGACGTGTATCTTGACATCCCGCATGATCAACATCTCGCATAGGTCGTTAGTGACATACCGGTGTCTTTCGGGTACCAAAGTCCCATATTGATGGTTTCTTGGAGATACCGAAAGACCCGTTTAACCGCTTCAAGGTGCTTTTTGGTAGGCTTAGCCCGGTATCTAGCACACATGCAAACAACGAACGTAATATCCGGTCTCGGCAGTGAGGTACATCAGGGACTACGATATTTCGTTTGATCTACCATGATCCCTTAGTGGTCCTCATCCAGTTTAGTACGCTCTATCATGGGAGTGTCAACAGGGTCACAGGAATCAAATCCAAATTTCTTTAAAATCTCATTTGCATATTTAGATTGATTTATAAAAATGCCTCCGGGACTTTGTGAAATTTGTAATCCCAAGAAAAATGAAATTTGTCCTATCATTGACATTTGAAATTTGGAGCCCATCTCCTTAGAAAAATGGCCACATTCATTGGGGTCAGTCGAGGCAAAAATAATATCATCAACATAGATTTGAACATGGATTAAATGTTTGCCTGACTTTTTGGTGAACAATGTTGGATCAAATGCTCCTTTGTTGAATCCAGTAGATAGAAGAAACTTTGATAGTGTATCATACCATGCCCTTGGAGCTTGTTTCAAACCGTAAAGAGCCTTCTTCAAGCGATAGACATGAGTAGGATGATCTGTATTCACAAAACCTTCAGGTTGGCTGACGTATACGACTTCTTTAAAATCTCCGTTAAGAAAAGCCGTCTTTACATCCATCTGATTGACTACCATGTTCTTACTTGCAGCATTAGCCAAGAAGATTCTGATTGCCTCGATACGAGCAACTAGATCAAATGATTCTTCAAAGTCAATACCCTCCTCTTGACGGTATCCTTTTGCAACCAATCGAGCCTTGTTCTTTAATACATCATCATGCTCATCAAGTTTTACTTTGAAGATCCACTTTAGAGCAATGATCATAGCACAGTCAGGAGCATGTACTAATTCCTATACATCTAGTCGTTCAAACTCATGAATTTATTCTTGCATGACATTGAACCAGCTATCTTCATTCATGGCAGTTTTAACATCTTTTGGTTCGACCTTGGAGAGTACGGAGTTGAAGAAGCACCATAAGGCATCAGTTGCAAGTTGTTTACGAGTGGATCTGAATGAGAAGGATTTCCAATGATGTTGTCCAATGGATGATCATGTATCCATTTTCTAAGGTGTTCTTGTGGTTGTTGTTGAGGAACTGAAGTAGCAGAATCGATTTCTCCTGATGAAGATGGTTCTGATGATGATTCAGGAGCAAATATGTTTTCAAAAGGGGCATCTTCAGGAGTAGCAAAGGGATTATCTCCATCATAGGTGCCAGACACAATTCCATGATGTACACTTGATGATAGATGATTTGTTGATGAGACAGAGTGATCAGGCGCTTCTAGACTTAATGACACAGAGACTGAAGGGTTAACTTCATTGACAGGGATAGGAGCAGCCTCTAATGATGGAATTGACAGATCATTAGCAATTGGCTCATAGTGTTCATCAAACATTGGATCAAACAATTTCTTTAAATCATCTTCCGAAGGAGGTACATAATGAGATGCTGGTGAGGGATTTTGTACAAGAGTAGAACTGATGGGACTACTTGATGAAGATTGAGATGCGGGTCCAAAACTGGATTGTCCTGGAGCCATTTTCCCGGATAGCTCATCGAACGTGACGTGAATAGTTTCCATGATATCTCGAGTTCTTTTGTTGTAGATTCGGTAACCCTTCTTGTTTGATGCATAACCTACAAAAACTCCAATGTCCGCCTTAGCTCTTAATTTACCTAAATCTTGACCGTCATTCGTTGGATAGCACAACGCACCAAACACACAAAGGTAGGAGAGATCAGGTTTTCGTTTATGGACAAGTTCATATGGAGTTTTTCCATGAGATGTGTTTATGAGGGAACGATTTTGGGTGTAGCAAGCAGTGGCAATGGCTTCAGCCCAGAGAAACATTGGAACCTTTGAATAAATTAGCATTGTTCTTGCGGCTTCCACAAGAGTTTGATTTCGTCTTTCAACTACACCGTTCTGTTGAGGAGTTCGTGGAACACTTCTTTGATGACTGATTCCAACACTTTCATAAAATTGACTTAAGTCTTTGTTAACAAACTCTGTGCCATTGTCTGTTCGAACAATTCGAACCATATTGTTAAGTCGAACCTGAAGCTACTTGATCAGTTTGATGATGACATCAGGAGTTTCATCCTTTGTTCTAAAAAACTTTACCCAAGTAAATCGAGAGTAGTCATCAACAACGACTAAGATATATTTCTTCTCATTTATCGTTTGCACTCTCATTGGTCCGCACAAATCCATATGAAGGGTATGCAGAACTTCCATTACTGAGTTTGTGGGTTTGGGTTTTTGGGCATATTTCATACTTTTTCCCAATTGGCATGCTGAACAAAGATGATCTTTTTCGTACTTTAATCTGGGTAAACCTCTTACAAGATCCTTTCTGGAAAGATTATTAATGGTGCCGAAGTTCAAGTGATTGAGACGACGATGCCATAACCATGATTTTGTTTTTGAAGCCTTTGACAACAAGCAGATTAGAGAAGACTTCATCATGTCTTCGATAGAGATGGTGTATAGATTCGAACCACGAGTTCCTCTTAACAGTTCCACACCATCAAGTTCTCTAACGAAACAAGTATGTTTTCTAAATGCCACTTCTAGATCGGAATCACAGAATTGACCAACAGAAAACAAGTTATGACCAAGACCTTCAACATAATATACCCTGGAGATTACACTATCGCCAACAACATAATCTCCAAAACCCATAATTGCACCGAAATGATCGTTCTCGAATCTAACAGTCCCAATGAATTTACACACGAAGTCACGAGCCACGACCGCTCTCCAGTCATATGCTTGGAACAGCCTGAGTCCGGTACCACGTAACGATTTGAACGATCTGCAATTGAACACGAAAAGAATGGATAACAGAATAATTGGGATCCCCATGCAAGAATGGGTTCCATTTGGTTAGTAACAATGATTGGAACACCCACATTAGAAGTAGAAACAATGAAATCATCGGGATAGATGCGCTAGTGTCCGTATTTACCCTATTCAAAGTATGTTCACTTCTTAAAGGAATAGTTCTACCAGTAGGCATCCATTTCCTAATGGGCATTGATCTAGATAATTTAGGGCACATCTCATTAAGATTGAATTTGATGCCAGTAGGTATCCACTGATAACCTATGTTACTAAATTTCCTTCATGTGGGTTTCCAATGTTTTCTAACCTTCTTCTGCCATTGCTTTCTAGCCTTCTTAGCTTTATTTTTTTTATTCACTATCTTAACAGGGCATTTAACAACATTAATCAACTCATTCACACCACATTCATGATTAGTAATAGAAACCAAACAATCATCATTACATGTTTTGCCAAAAGTAGCAGAATTCGAATTAATTACAGTACGCTTATAGCTAATACTAGAATCAACACGATTCGTTTTATTCAAATCAAACTTAATGTTCCTAGGGTGGTCTTCTACTTTCTTCCATTGCACATTCTTAGCTTGCGAGGTCCTATCTTGCTTTGTATTGCCTGAAGGCTTTGACCCGCTTGCATTTATGTCACTGATTACTCCTATAGAGGGAATTATGGGAACATTAGTTGGTTGGGCTACTTTTTGCATTCCTGAACTAGATGTGCATGGATCAGAACTACTTGAAGGCACTTTAGAGCTCACTTTCTTAATACTGGGCATAGAATGGGTTGCATACTTGGAACTAGGCATAAAACAAGGCATCACAGCTTTATCTTTCGCATATAAGAATTTAGGACATGTTGCTCTTAAACACTCTAACAACTCCTGAGATCGTTTGGCCTGAAGGCAAGCAAACCTAATTTCTCTATCAAGTGGCTTATTTATGAAATCCTCTTCTACAATCTCACGGAGACATTCTAGACTATCCTTAAGGTGAGTGAAATAGTTATGAAACACAAGTTCATTATTTCTAAGATGAGGAGGAATGTATTTAACAGTCATAGTATATTTGCAGTCTGCAGATCACTTTGATGCAACATTCTCATTAAAGACAAGTGGCATTTTCCCTTTTTCCTGACTCTTCAGATTCTCAATTTCCTTTTGTAAAGAAGTTATTTTTTCGTTGTTCTTGTCACGAGTGACTTTCATTGAATCATATAACTCTTTAAAGTGTCGTTTAACTTTTTCATTTTCTTCTAGAAAACTCTCATTTTCCTTTTGTAAAACATTAACCAAGTTTTGAAGATGAAAAGTTTGAGAACACTGAGAATCTAAAGGAGGAGGAATTTGGGAGCTATTCATGTTGTTCTTTTCACCCTTTAATTGTGAAATTTGGGCTTTTAAATTTCTGATCGTGTTACAATGAGCTTGAATCTGTTCGCCATGTTTGTTTATTTCAAAAAGTGCATCAAACTCTGGAACATTTGAGGATATCTTGATGTTTGAGGTTTTGACATTTTCCTTGAGATGTTGATATTTTACTTGCAAATCAAAATGTTCAACTTCTAGCTTAGAAAAATGTTTTACCAAATTATCGTGATCATCCTGATCAATTTTCTCATTTAGTTCCGAGTTTTTGTTTTCGAGGTCAATGACACTATCATGGGAGACTTTCAAAGCAATAGTTAATTCATGAAATTGAGAAGCAGTAAAAGAATGCTTAGTAACAGTATAAAACACATCTTGAGCCACACAACTTAATAGTAAGTTCTCATTTAGGATATGCAAGTTCTTCCTTTCAATTTCATTATATTTGAGTTCCCGTTCATAATCATTGACTTCAACAATCATTGCATCAAATTCCTATTCCATTTCTTTAATATCCGAGTTTATCCCCTTTTAAAGACTTTCGAATTGATCTTTTAATTGTTTAAAGAAAGGCATGACCTCAGTTAAATAGCATTTTTTAGTTTGCTCAAAACCCCTTTCCCCTTCAGTTATCCCAGTTGGTGTGATTCTCTTTTTACTTGTTTTCTCAAAATCAACAAATAGTTGGTAAACTACATACAGGCTGATTAAGGTCTTACTATTAGTGGAAATATTTCTAGGAACTAAATGCATTGGTGTATTAGGAGGATACACAGTAGCTGGAGGCATTTTCCTAATGGGGATGTTTGTCACAACAATATTATCTGCTTTTTGCTTATCTAAATCCTTTTTCCAGAACACTTGTTCGGGCGTTAAACGAGTTTGAGGCTTAAACTTGTTCAGAGATATCCAATTTTCCTTTTTGTAATCATGGGGTTTGACTGTTAAGTTCTGTTTTTTACACTCAGCATCATTTAACTTCTCATCCATTTTCTTCCTAGAGGCATCTTCTAATTGAATGTCTTCCTCTGTGCACTCAACACAACTAGGTTTTTGTCTAGGTTTAAGAATCTCATTGCCATCATAAATTACATTTTGAGCAGCTTTTGCTTTCTTACCATACTCAGGATTGGGTTCCTTTTCAATGGGAATACTATGCTTATCACTTAAGACTCTATGCTTAGTGACCATGTGAGCAGTCTGAATGGTATTCCCTTGTACGCACAACTTATTTTCAAGCTTGTTTTTCAAAGTTTTAGATTGGAAAAGTCATTCAAAAGTTTTGATTCCTTAGCATGAAATTCTTGTTTAAGCAATTTAACATTATCTTGAAGCTCTTGCTTTTGCTTAACAGTTTTAGAAAGCTTTTCTTGTAAGGAGTTTAACTCTTGTTTTAACACTTCTTCTCTAAAATTACTTTTTCTAATAATTGTACGCATTTGGTCATCCATTTCCTGCTCACGGGTAGTTAACTCAAATTTAGCTCGTTGTTCATAAATAGCAACTTGTTCTTTATAGGCATTGAGTTCAGAGATAACAGAATCATCATGGGCACATGCAGTGTATTCATCAAAAACATAGTTATCATTGACTGCAGAGGATACATCACTTGGTACAATCTCACTTTCACTTTGTGTCACATATTGATCATATGGGACAATATTACTATTACCCTCATTATCAATATCTGATTCATAAGTTTCAAGAGATTGTACTTCGTTATGTATCTTTCCTCATCCATCTCATCATATAGTTTTAATACCTCTGAGATGATTGATTCTTTGGATGGACCAGCCTGTTGTGGTGAAGAGACCTTTGGGGAGACCATAGGTGAGATGCTAGCCATGAAGATTGTCTGGGTAGTAGGTTCATCATCGACATCAGAGTCAAATGCATCACAATCTGCAACTTGAAAGGCATTTTGATGATTGTGACCTATTTCCTGAATTGGCTGCTCATCCACATCAGCATCATATGTCTTAGCATTCCCTTCAGCAAAAACCAACAACTCTTGTTCATCCAAAGCTGCTCCATTATCCTGAGCTTGAACAAGCAACATCTTGTCTCTGAAGTATTCTACATTCTGTGGACGTTTTGGAGATGTGCAGTTCCTCGCAATATGTCCCTCACCACCACAGTTGTAGCATTTGATTGGCATTTCTTCCACGATTCTGATTAGCCACATATCCTCCACCTACTCCAGTATTACCATAACCTGCTCCAATCATCCCTTGTTCATACGGTCTTCCTTGCACATTTTGCACCACCACCTTACCATCTCTGACAGTAGCTTGATTGTGTGGATTGGATGCTGTTCTGAGGTTATTGTTGGTGTATGGAGTAGAATTCATATTTTGACTAACCATGAGAGACGACTGATTGATGAAGTTTTCCATGAGTGTGTTTGAGTCTGGAGGCTTATATGCTGGATCAGGAATGAGCTTGTAATTACCATTACCCGTGGGTATGACTTGAGAAGCTTTGGTAGTAATTCTATCATTTGAAGAACTTGTTTCTCCCTGTTTAGATTTGAACTATTCAAGAATCATTCGTTCAAACATATCATGTCTCTCATTCTGAAGAAGAAAGGCATACAGTTGCTCATAGTTGGTGTTCTTTAATCCTTTGGTTAGCTTAACAGAGGTGACAAATTTGTGCCATTCGGGATTCATGTTGTTCACAAACTTTGAGTTCAGCTGAATATTTGGCATGGTCATTTTGATGTTCCTCATGTCATTTACAAGCTTGTGGAATCTCACATAATATTCATAGACACTTTCTTCTGGTTTCATCTTAAAATGCTCAAATTCATCATACAGTTGTGATTCTTTGTCTTCCTTGGTTAGTTCAGAACCCGAGAGAAGCATCCTGACATTGTCCTAAACTGCCTTAGCTTCGTGTTGTGATTCATCGCTTGTAAATGTCCTTAGGTAAACCCCGAAGTATGATGTTAGAAGCCCGATGTTCGATCGTATTCTTCTTCTCCTTATCGGCCAGTTCATCATACATTTTAGGTCGTCCATTCCTAATATCATCGTGCCATCGCAGCAGTGATTTAGTATGTCTTTGGTTGTGTCAACTTGATACGGTCCTTCATCAATTGACTTGAGAATGTTGACTACATTTTCTTTTCCCAAACAGTAAAACCTAATTCGTTGAGCCCATGAGTCATAGTCAGTTCTGTCAAGCATAGGTGGACGAGTATCTGATCCACCTGCTTGAACGTCCTCAAAGAATGAAGAGATGATTGTAGGTATGTTGGTAGACATTTTCACGGGATTTTAAAACTCTTTGGATTAAACCGGGAAATAGATTCTTTCACGGGATTTTACTAAATCAAGAGAAAACCGTAGAATGTAATCAAGAAGAAAAGCACTAAGTCACAAAAGACAAATCGCTCAACAATACAAATCGCACAGACCACAAATCGCTCAAAAGTGACAAGTCGCATCCACTACCAAATCGCTTAAACCAAGACAAGTCGCTTGATCAAGACAAATCGCTTAACCAAGACAAGTCGCTTAATCTTACAACTCGCTTCAATAAGCAAGTCGCATAATCTAACAAACCTCTTAAACTGACAACTCGCTTGATGATACAAATCGCACAAATAAGACAAATCGCTTAATACTGTCAACTCGCTTAAATAAGCAAGTCACTGAAAAAGTGACAAATCGCTTCTCCGAACAAATCGCACAAGTAGAGCCACTATCCGGACAAATCGCTTAAATAAGTGATTTGTTATTGACACAAATCGCTTCCAAATTAGGACAAATTTCTCACCTGAAATATTTTACCGAGACTCAAATCGCTAACATGCAAAACACACAAAACGCCACTTTAAATTCCAAAAACAATCCAACCAAAGTGATTCAAACCTTCCAAATCAAAACCTAAGCACTTATGATGATCCTAAACACAAAAGTACAATAAAAATCCAAACTTTAACACAAGAAATGGTCCAAATGATGCAAATACCACTAAACTTTTTCAAACCCAAAAACCATATACAACCACTAGAAATCCAAGAACATGTAAGAGAGATGATCAAACCATGGCTCTTGATACCAATTGTAACATAATGGATTTCACTAACACATCATACCATGATCAATATAGGCGTACAATATAAGGTTTTAGAGAGAGAAAGAGTTAGAGGTTTGCAAACTTAGTGAGAGAAAGTGTTAGCCTTAATAGTTTTATTAGAAGTGATGGTCATTCACATTTAGGAACTTTATATCGTGTGTTAGACATCGTGATAGAATAGTCAACGGGCTCGTGGATTGGACTAAGCTAAATGGGTACTAGTTATGTTAAGCTTGCCTTTTATCCAATCCAACCCATGTCCAACCCACGAAGCCCATAGAAAGCCTTTTAGGGCATCATGTTACTTGTACTATATAAACCCCTCAAAGTCTCATTTGAGGGGTGTGCTTGAGTGTGTGTGTGTGTGTGTGTGTGTTTTCTTTGGAATATACAACTTATTGTTTTCATCTTTCTATTCATACATACACGGTTTACATCTTAAGTCACCATCTTTCTCATCTTTATTTCTTTCATCTTCACGCATAGTTTGTGTTTGTGTTTTAACGAGTTCTACGCAAAACGTGGGTATTTATGTGATAAGGTTGATATATTTAAGGTCCTACAATTGGTATCAATCGCCTAACAATGGTTTAGGAGTGTTTGTGTTTGTCTTAAAGTTTGGTACTGTACGCGTGAAAGCTCTCGTTATACATCTTTGACACGCTTAAAGCTTTGATTTTTACACTTAAAAATTCAAGATTCTTGTGGTTTAAGGTTTATTTGGTGTTAAAGTTTCAGTTTTTTGCAAAAAGTTAGAAGCTTTACATGTTTTTCTTCATTTTTAAACTCGTGTTTGGTTCGTGGTTCATTTCTACGCATAAGTGATAAGGTTTTAAAAGGTACCTTTTTGAGGGGTCATTTAAGCCCTTATTTGATCACTTTTGTATCCGTTATTACTTAATATCGTTCCTTTTCACTTTTTAGGTCTCTTGAAGGCAAATTGCTGTAATGGCACTTATTTGGACAAAAAGGCGCGGATATACGAAGAAAATGGCCAAAGTCAAGAATCGAGACACTCCACTGAAAATACAAAGGTGACGGCGTCACTACTTATCTGTGACGCCGGAGGATTTTGTGACGACGAAGCCAAAACTCTTATTTTCAAGTGACGACGCCAAGTTATAAAAGAGAAGGCCGTCGCAACTCGACGGCCTAGATTCAATCCGACGGCGCCGCTGAAGAAGACGGCGTCACAAGCACAAGGTGATTCTGTCGCAAGATTAATGTGGCCAAGACTAAACCCTAATGACGGCGACCCGACGGCGTCACAAAACATAAGGTGACGCCGTCGCATGTGTAATCTTATATATAGAATCCGAATTTTTCAGTATTTGTGTGTAGTCTTTTGGAGTAAAAACCTAAACCGAATCAAGGCTGTCTTGTACAGTATTTTAGGGTTCCAAACCCTATCTTACACCAAGATAAGTGTTTTACTTCATTAATTCAATTATGTCTTTGATTATTTGTGTGTATGCTTGCATGTTCTCCATGTCCGGCTAATTTACTTGTGTGTTTTGCTTAGGGAATATGAAACTTAATTATTGAATATTGATTGGTTGTCTCTTATCTTAGTTGATTAATGATCTAGTAATGCGATAGGTCATTCGTTGTGTACTTAATGCTTGATTAAATCTTTGTGAACCTTAGAATATAGCTCCTTGAGTAGTTGTAAGCTAAACCATCCAAAGAGTGCCTTAGAGTAAGAGTTTATTATCCCTAGTGGGTTTTGTAGACGAGACCCTTTGGTAAGTTCAAAGAGTTAGGGAACATACGCATACCCTACGACTTTAGACACACAACGCAACTAAGAATAAGGACGTGACAATTCAACCACCAATAGGAGATAATTAAGGAGTAGTAAAACCTAAGTAAACACATCTTTAAACTATCATACGAGCACACAATAATTAGACATAGACTACATACACTCTAGATTAGATAATTAGATAAGTAGAGTAATCGGTAGCAATACCAACCCCCAAATCCAAACCCCGAGATTCGTACCTTTCAATTTCCTAAAAAAACTTAAAAAGATAAAAAATAATCTTCCTCAACCCCAACCTTAGCGTAGTAACTTCTTACTAGCATTCCTATTCCCCTAGAGAACGATATTAATACCCGTGGCTTACCCTAATTACTACACTACAACGATTAGGTTCACTCCTTCGGGTGTTGAAAAACTTGCTCGATTTAAAAGGAAGTTCCTTTGACCCGAACGACGCGTGTAGCGTTATCAAGTTTTTGTGCGTCGGGAATAGAATAGCTAGTAGTAGTCCACCTCGTTTAGGTTTCTTTGCTTGATTCCTATCAAGTAAATTTTTTCTCATTTTAGCTTTCTCTTAGTCTATCCCCCTTCTTCGTGACCTTTGTTCGTAATCCCATCACTTTCCGTCATGGAAGGTGATAAACCACCAAACAACACTTTACCATCAAACAAATCCCCCCCCCACTCGATCCAACTTTTGCCAACCAATTCCGAGCTCGCATTGTTAGTGAAATTGGAGAACTTAAAAAACTTAATAGGATAATTGAGAGTGCACTTGAAAAAGCCCTTGAGGAATCCACTGGTACCCTAGATAGTGATTCAACCTCAAGTGATTCGAAAGATGAAATTGTGGAAGGAGATTATAAGGTTCTGGAGATTATGGATGGAAGTAAGGAGGAGGAGGAGCTTAGGGAGTATTTCGATTCATACCCTAATGGAAAGGAAACTGCTTATCACTATAATGTAGTTAACTTCCCCGCCAATTTCGAACCATGCATAAAAAGTGGTGACCCTAAAAATATCAAAATACCGTGCATGATTGGTTACCTATATAAGGATCACACTTACATAGATTATAAAGCACCCATGAACATAATGTCTTGGCTCTACTACAATTGGATCATGAGAGAAAATTTAGGACCCATGAGGGACCCCTTTTACCCTAGGAAAGTGAGTAACTATGTTGGGAGGGTTAAGGGATTGCATGTCTTCATAGGGAACTTCACATATAGGTGTGATCTCATGATCCTAGAAAATGTGAAAGGCATTATTGATGGAGTTTTAGGAGATGTGATACTTGGGAGACCATTTATTGAAGAGTCTAGGATGGTTTATGATCAAGAGGAAGGAATAGTCAAATTATCAAATGGGACCGAATGTGTTAAGTATATAATGCCCTACAAAAATAAGAAGTTCGCGGGTATTGATGATCTCGATGTAGACAGCATTCCAGCCTTTGAAGTTGATTGGGAAGACAAGATTCACTATATTGCTTGTCTAGAGTTAGGCCCTGAATATATTCGTGATGAAAATAGAGTTGAGATAATAGAGTGGGCCTCTAAGAGAAGGAAAACGTGAGGGCACGACTACGAGTCTAGCTACAAGACTCTTAAATAAAGAAAAGCGCTTCGTGGGAGGCAACCCATGCTTAATTGTTTGCTTGTTAGTGTCATATGTCTTTTATTGATTGTTTATTCTCATGTTTAAATTTGTAAAAATGCTTTATTTTGTTTTTAACCTCGTCTTAATTGCATATAAAGGTATTTTACATAAGGGATAAGTGTAGGGAGGAATACACACGTTTTCAAAAGAAACGTGAACATGAGAATTACAATTATTTAAAAGATATACATGTGTGTTTGTTTGAGTCAAATGCTTTTATCGAGTCATAATGGATGTTTTGCAGAAATTTTTCCAGATTCTAAAGATGTAAATTTTCCAGAATTTTTTCCATAAAATCGCAACCAGCTTTTGTCAGATAACCGACGGCGTCAGAAGGAGTAAAAACATCAGATTACCTCTTTCTCGTTTTTTGAGCTACTTATAAATTTTTGGAATTTTCTGGTCTTAATTTTCCGAAATTCTGAACATCCATTCCACAAGCATTATATCCTAGTTTAAATCAAGTCTTATATATATTATTACCGCCGATTTTACGCGAAGGTTTCGTTTGTTTTCTTCAAGTGTGCAGGTTTAATTTATCAAGAAGAAGTTACATAAGATTGGAAAGAGCTTTTCACGCATAAATTCTTCTTGGAAAGGATTTAACAACTACTTCACACACGGATCCTACCGAGCTAATCAGGGGAGTATTAGTTTCTTTCATCTTTTATTACCTTCCATTATCATAACTTTGATACTTTCGGGGAACATTGGGGACAATGTTCAGTTTAAGTGTAGGGAGGGAAAATAAAACGGGAACTTTGAAACTATGCTTATCCTTGATTATTTGCTTTGTCCAATTGTATTTGTGTAATAAACCATGAGAAAATGTCGGTTAGGGTAATTTTGGCACCAAATTTTTAATTTTTCATGACATATAGGAGTGGGCCATTAGTTTTAACAAAAGCGTCTCACGGATAGAAAGTTGCATAACTAGCACAAAACACCCTTTACCACCAAAAATTCCACCCAAAATGTGAGGATCGCCCTTAGATTAGTAGGAATTAAAGCATTCATCTTTAATGCTTAGAGTGTAAACCGGTAGTATATTAGATTCTAGAACTTGTTTTGTGATGCATTCCGAGATCGCTAGTAAGACTACACTTGTGTAGTTAGGAATAACTAAATGATAAGACGCATTAGGATAACCCTTGTTTGATACCCGTAATATAATTACTTCTTCCACATCGGTTGAGTAATTCCCCACACCCTTTATGCTTGTACTCATCTTTAGTACATGATACCCTAGTTAACCCCTCAGAGCCTATCCTTTTCGCGGTTCTCGTGATGTTTCGGTTTTTCCGAATATCAATGAAGAGCATTGTTTACACCCCACCCCAAATATACACCCAAATCGCCTTAGCCTACCCTTTATGCACTCACTTTCAGTGCATTTTTGTTATCACCCTAAACCCTTAGTTCAATTATCTTGTTGCTTGCATGAGTTGCTAAGTCGAGTCATATCATTTGTACCGCTTTTGGGACGATTGGTACTCATGGGAAAAGTTAAAGTTTATGAAATGACGGGAAGGGAACGTTAAATTCAAATTCCCTTTGTTTGCATAATAATGTACCCCAAGTGTGTTGATCTTTTGAATTCGGTTCAAATTAGTGTTAGAATAATAAAAACTCAAGTGTAGGGATGTGCCTATAAATCCCTATCATTTTGATGTTACCGTAGAGGATGGTAGAGTAAAAGTGTATGAAAAAAAAATCGAAAAAAAAGAGAAAAAGAGAAAAAAAATAAAATAAAAAATAGAGTGTTAAAAAAAACCATACGGGCTACCATCCTACATCTATCCTTTTAATTTATGTTTGTTTGTTTCAGTTAGCTAAAGTCTAGAGTGTCGATTCTTGGCTTAGCAACGCCATTCTTCGTATGCATTTAACATAGAGATTTTTGACTTGCCACCACTAAATAGCCTATCCCACCAAACCCTTTGTTTCCCTACTGTAAGCCTAACGTTACAACCCTTTAAAGACCTCTTTGATAGTATTTCCTAGGTGCTTACGCCAAAGCGATGGAGGTTTGATCTATTCTCAAGCCTATGGTAATCTATGTACTAGGACCGGTTAATGAGTGTTTATCTTCCATTTCCAATTTGTTATATTTCATATACACCCGAGAGAGATGTGAGTATCCAAACACCCCATGTGAGGTGCTAGTATGTAACTTCCGTGCTTGTTATGACTTTTGCGGGGCTTATATGTGTTATGGACTGTTTTAAACCAATGCTTCATGACCCCTAACTTATAAATTAATTGGCTAAAAGCACATTTGCTTGAGGACAAGCAAATACCAAGTGTAGGGATATTTGATAAGGTTTTAAAAGGTACCTTTTTGAGGGGTCATTTAAGCCCTTATTTGATCACTTTTGTATCCGTTATTACGTAATATCGTTCCTTTTCACTTTTTAGGTCTCTTGAAGGCAAATTGCTGTAATGGCACTTATTTGGACAAAAGGCGCGGATATACGAAGAAAATGGCCAAAGTCAAGAATCGAGACACTCTCAGCCGCTGAAAATACAAGGTGACGGCGTCATCAAGCTACTAGACGCGACGCCGTCGAGGATTTTGTGACGGGACGAAGCCAAAACTCTTATTTTCGTGACGACGTCAAGTTATAAAAGAGAAGGTCGCCGCAACTCGCACGCCTAGATTCAATCCAGACGCGCGCAGAAAGCTGAAGAAGGACCGCCACAAGCACAAGGTGACGCCGTCGCAAGATTAACGTGGCCAAGACGAAACCCTAATGACGGCGACACAAAACATAAGGTGACGCCGTCGCATGTGTAATCTTATATATAGAATCCGAATTTTTCAGTATTTATGTGTAGTCTTTTGGAGTAAAAACCTAAACCGAACCAAGGCTGTCTTGTACAGTATTTTAGGGTTCCAAACCCTATCTTACACCAAGATAAGTGTTTTACTTCATTAATTCAATTATGTCTTTGATTATTTGTGTTTATGCTTGCATGTTCTCCATGTCCGGCTAATTTACTTGTGTGTTTGCTTAGGGAATATGAAACTTAATTATTGAATATTGATTGGTTGTCTCTTATCTGAGTTGATTAATGATCTAGTAATGCGATAAGTCATTCGTTGTGTACTTAATGCTTGATTAAATCTTTGTGAACCTTAGAATATAGCTCCTTGAGTAGTTGTAATCTAAACCATCCAAAGAGTGCCTTAGAGTAAGAGTTTATTATCCCTAGTGGGTTTTGTAGACGAGACCCTTTGGTAAGTTCAAAGAGTTAGGGAACATACGCATACCCTACGACTTTAGACACACATCGCAACTAAGAATAAGGACGTGACAATTCAACCACCAATAGGAGATAATTAAGAAGTAGTAAAACCTAAGTAAACACATCTTTAAACTATCATACGAGCACACAATAATTAGACATAGACTACATACACCCTAGATTAGATAATTAGATAAGTAGAGTAATCGGTAGCAATACCAACCCCCAAATCCAAACCCCGAGATTCGTACCTTTCAATTTCCTAAAAAAACATAAAAAGATAAAAAATAATCTTTCTCAACCCCAACCTTAGCGTAGTAACTTCTTACTAGCATTCCTATTCCCCTAGAGAACGATATTAATACCCGTGGCTTACCCTAATTACTACACTACAACGATTAGGTTCACTGCCTAGGGTGTTGAAAAACTTGCTCGACGAAAAGGAAGTTCCTTTGACCCCGAACGACGCGTGTAGCGTTATCAATAAGCATAAAAGGCATTTTGGGTGATAAAGGTCAAAAATTTCGTGGTATTTGAGTGTTTTGGAAGCTGTTTGTGCATCAGAAATCGGTTGAGTCACTGGAAATTTTTTATGCGTAAGTCAAAACCCTATTCTTACGCGTAAGAAAAGTCAAAACCCTTTTTCTACACATAAGGTTTTACGCATAAGCTTTTGGTGCAGATTCTTCGAGCTTCAACGATTACTCAGTGCTTCCCTCACTTGGATAAGTTTGTAGAACACTTCAACTTTTGGATATCTTTTACACTGTGATAGTGTAAAGGATTTTAGGGCAAAACCCTAGATTTACACATAAGCTAAATCTTATGCTTATAATTTCACGCATAAGTATTTTCTTACGTCTAAGCTTGTCTTACGCATAAGTAAATCCTACGCATAAGGATTCTACGTTTAAGTTTTTAGTCTACGCATAACTCTATTGTTACGCGTAAGTTGGGTATTACACGTAAGTTCTCTCTACACCTAAGCTTCCTACGCATAAAGATCCTTCGCTTAAGTCTATTGCCTACGCCTAAGTACCATAGTCTACTCGTAACTTCTTGTGTCTACGCCTAAGCTCTTCAATTTAAAAAAAAAATCAAATTTTGGTATAACTTGGAAAATTTTGGTCAAAAATTCAAATTTTTGGACCCAAATTCAAATTTTTTCGGTCAAATTTGGCGTCAAAATTTTCATAACTCAAATTTTTCATACGACCTTAGAATTGTTTTTTATAGTGAATTTCAAATTTTGGGAGAAAAACTTTTAGGCCTAAGAACCAAGTTCACGAGTACGACTTTCAGAAAAACTTCAAACGGCAATATCTTATTAAACACAACTCCTTTATCGTTGAATCGATCCTACATCAACTTTATCATAACATACCTTCATCAATGGCAACTCAACAAGACATTCATGCAGCCGGTGCCGAAAACCGTCCTCCTATGTTGGAAAAAGGTGGTTATCTTCAATGGACAAGTCGTATGCTTCGCTACATCAAGACCAAACCTAATGGAAAATTGATGATTCAATCCATTAAGAATGGACCCTTCATACCTCGACAAGTCTAACTCCCTGGAGATCCTGATGCAACACCTCCCGTCCCACCATCTTATCGTGTTCAAAACGAATCAGAATACACTGAAGAGGATCAGAAACAAGTCGATGCAGATGACATGGCAATTCATATTGTCCAACTGGGTTTACCAAGAGACATCTTTGCTGCTGTAGACAGTTGTGAAACTGCCAATATGTGGGAACGTGTAAGACGGCTTTGTCATGGAACAGAAATTGGTCAACAAGACATGGAGAACAAGTTGCTAACTGAATGGGATAAGTTTACATCTACACCAGGAGAATCCATTGAATCCTACTATGGAAGGTTTTGCACTTTGATGAATGAGCTTATCAGAAATAAGTTGGCACCCAGAACTATCGTGCAGAACATCAAATTTCTCAACAATCTTCCAGAAGAATGGGGACGATATGTCACTATTGTCAACCAAACAAAAGAATTACATCAGGTGAACTTTGATCAACTAAACGATTTTCTAAAACAAAACCAAGCTGAAGTGAATGAAGTCAGGAAAAAAAGATTGGCAAAGAATCATGATCCTTTGGCACTTATTGCAAGGACTCAACCCTCAGTGAATACACAACAACAAGCTTCATCATCTTCCACCAACAACAACTTGCAGCAATACATTCCACAACCACAAGCTGTTATCCCTCAACAACAATTCTATCCACCAGAACAACAAGTCATTCAACAACAACAGTATCCATAATACCAGGAACAATGAATCATTGATCCTGAAACTGAACAAGAAGAAGCTTTGCTACAGGTATTTTCTTTATCGGGTAAAGCATTCAGAAGTCGCTATTCCACACCAACTAACAACAACCAAAGGATTTCATCAAACACTCGCAATAAGCAAATTGCACGCCGGTGTGAATATGGGTCATCAAGGTCAAATGGTTGGAGTTATTAGGAATCAGCAGGGATATGCTACTGGATTTCGCATGGGTAATCAGCGGTTCCGTATCGGGTAATCATTGGGTCGAATGTTGGAAATCGATTAGGGAATGTTGGGAATAGAGCAAAGGGTAATCGAATAGGAATGTTGCAGCTCCAGTCGTTGGGAATTATGGAAATGTGAATCGGGTAATCGGTTAAGTGTTATAACCGTCAAGGAGTGGGTCACATGGCAAGGAACTGTCCCACTAAGCCACATAAGAAGAATGCTGAGTTTCTTCGAAAGCTATGTTGTTAGCAAGAAGCAAGCGGATGCAGTTGAGTGCTGAGGAAAATGATTTTTCGCTATTGTGGATGATTTGGAAGACCTCGAGGAAATCAATGCGAACTGCATCTTCATGGCAAATCTTCAGGAGACTAAGTATGACACCGACTCGACGCACCTCCTGTCTATGACGCCAACGCATCGAGGTACCAATCATTAATTCATGCTATAACAATGTCATATTTGATGTGTTTACTCATGACGAACAGCATTATGTGACGCCAGCACCTACTTATGATACATACTGACAATCCGAAGTTGTAGCAATACTAACCCCGAAACTCCAGATGTGGATCCTAGTGGAGGCTGTGTGGCACAAAATACTGAGACTGATGAGGAAACACGTGCTTATTTTGAATCATTAATCAATAACTGTGGCATTGAAATTGAGAAAGTTAGAACGGTCAATCGCAAAGTTAAGGCAGCGAATGCTAAATTGACCGCTGAGCTTGAGAGTTACAAAGAGAACGCAAGAGCCTTTGAAT
>OU343220.1:179443998-179468403 GCA_910596185.1 Chrysanthemum makinoi
AAGAGTTTTTCTCGTATCAAACCTATGTTAAGCTTCAAACAAGTAGTATCGAGAGGCCATCCTACACACATTTGAATATTGGAGTTGGTAATTGTCGCCAACAGTTGAAAAAGGTAGTGTTCCATCATGGCGTCCTCATCTACCAAGATATTTCATGATCCAGCTTTCTTTTACTTCAAAGCTTTACCACATGACGCAGTTTTGATGACTTATTTATAGATTTAGACTATCTGCCATTTTTATTTTACACCATTTATACATCCCATGTCTTATCCTACCCTTTAGTCATGAAGTGTGTCTAGGTGATGCAAATGAAATCTTTTTGGTGTCTTGGCCATGGATTTCCGGCCTGCATTGATTTGTCCACGCCATGACATTAGTAAGACGTAGTAACACTAACCTTTGTTGTGGCTCCAAGTACCTATTGTCCTTCAAAATTGTTTAGCCCTTAACTCTTGTGGTGGAGATTTGTGTAACCGCCAAGCTTATGATAGAATACATGCTATGACTTTGTAATTGAGTGATCACCCCTCAAATTGACACACTTAGATAGTTGAGAGATTTGAGTGTTTCAAGTTCCCATTTCGAGGTAAGGCTTGCCTTTATCTCAGCATATGGGATTGTAAACATACTTTTCTGTGTTAGTAGGAGATATCTTAAAATTTACTAAGAAGGCATACTGTAAAAACATATTGATTTCACATACACATCAAACCATAAACAAAGTGGTATGCATAAGATGAGTTTTAGAGAGAGAAAGTTAGAGGTTTGGAACTTTAGTGAGAGAAAGAAAAATCTTATTATGAGCTCCAACTCTAACCTGGGAGGTAGAGAGTATTTATAGTATTACAATAAAACGCCACCGACGGGCCGTGGATCGCATACACATGGGTAAAGACCCGTCCGTCTCCTCCACGGTGTTACTAAACTAAATACTACTTATCATAAATAACTACGACACGAGCTTTCTAAGGATTACATATACTTGAGGTGACCTGACACTTTAACTACCTCGGATTTTCCAAATCCTAACAATCTCCCCTAAGGGAGGTCACCTCAAACACACATTAAAATTACATAGAATAAAACAGATATTAAATTGAAATTGTTCTTGGATTCTTGTTCATGTTCTTTGTTCTCAGAGTCGTAGTCTTTGATTCTTCATTTTGCATGTTTGGATAACTGAAAGTGGAGGTCTTTAACCGATCCACGGATAATGAGTTTTGAGCCGCTTTGAGATCATCATCACTACATTAATCTCGACTCATCCATTGTGGTGTTGGTATTATGTGATGTTGTGACATTTGGACCGACATGCTCACATTCTGGATCATGATATATTCTTATCAGAGTAGCGGAAGCTTTGTTGATTCATGATATTGGCGCAGCAGCAGCGTAAGCATGGAGTGAAAATATCAGAGTCATTGATGCACTAATCATGATTTCTTTTGAACTGAATGTGTTGAGTGAGCATGCGGCTATGGATTGACCGCTTATTCGATCACCAGAACGCTCGGGTGTACCCAAGATAAGACATGCTTAGCAATAAAGCGCACGAAAGTGTCTTTGATCACTTTTGATGAACTGAGGTACACGGCCCACGGTTCTCGCTGATCGACAAGTACGCTTGTGATCAGGTATAATTCAAGAATTTTGACAGTGGTTTCGCAATGCCTAGCCGTTCTCAAACCGAACGCCTCAAAGAAGACAACACGAGAGTGAGTGAACCAAATAAATGAGATTCACCGATTGATGAAAAGAGATTTGAAAAACAATCGTGTATTGCTCAATAGAAATTGTTTTTGCAATACAACTAAGGTTTTAATGAAAATCAATTATCAATCATAAACACCTTTTATTTTGAGAAAATAGTATTACACGATGTGCTAAAGAAAAGAGTTTTAAGCACAACGACCGGTTTTTCAAAGGTATCCGTCAATCCATAACCTGAACCGTGATTGATTCAAAAGATTGAATCGCCCCATTGTTTCTGTTCAGTTGTCACATGGTTAATCTATTGAATAGATCTCACATGCCACCTACCAGAGCTTGTTTGATGTTGGCTCCAGAAGGCTTTCCATCTTCATTGTGAATATATATGCATATCACTCGATGTTTCGCAATACCACAAGGATAATGCGTAGGACTCATAAGATATAATCTCTTTCCACATTGTGTGAAACAGAGAGTCTTCATTGAAAGTGTCCTAATGAGATTTATTGATGATCTCGTGGCTCTAGACTCAATTGTGCATATTTGGTTCCTATGCCTGAGACTGGAGAGGGTCTCCTTCTTCAATATCAACAATCTCTAAGAGAGTCGATAGATTATGCTCGGTTCCCCGTGAGAATGAAACAAGTCCTTTTAAGAGGAACTTGAGTGGTTTGGAAAGGTTGAAGTGCAGCGCCACGGGTCCATGACGCCTTGTCTTCAATACCAATGTTACCTTGGTACCCACCAAGAGTATATATGAATTGAACCCGGTTTTCTTCCCTAAGGTTGAATAAATGGAGGGCTATTTCTTTTCACCCTTTTCACATTCAATTCTTTTTCATTCTTCAACCCCTTCTGCTTACCGAGACTTCATAACTAGAACCTTGTTGGGTTTATTCCAAGACTAGCTCGCACTCACCAAGACTCTTCCCATATCTCACTTTTCTCCTTTTTTCATCATACCTAAGGACTTCTACACTATCTAGTGGATTATCCCGGGGTAGATCCCTCCGTTCGCGGATCATGGGAACTCAACCTAACCTTATCATCCTTATATCACCATGCATAAAGTATAGTTGGTCGGTCTTTTGGTAGTTCTTTTGAAACCAATTGAAAACCATTTGAAAATCAATCAAGATACTTGTGATATAGAATCAAAGCATTTTGTATCTTAATTGTTTTGATATTTTAGAAATGCTCCCCTCAACATATGCATAAAAATTCAGAATTTGTTTAGCACATGGAGGCAAGAGATCTTTAAAATTGTTAGATTAAGAATGAAAGGTCCAATCTTTTGATTAACATTTTCTAAAATGATCATCATCACTTCCCAATCAATTTGAGTAGATAAAACATTTTGAGGAAGGATGAGGTTTTCAAAATTTTGCTCCCCTCAATATGTGCCTCGAAGTTTGAAAGAGTTTTGCACATATTAGAGGGAACCTGCATTAGAGACAATTCAATCACGTTTCAATAATTTGAGGTTTAAAGTAGATGCTCCCCTCAACATGTGCATGGAAAATTTGAAATCGCTTGTCACATGCGGGGAGGAAAACATGCTAAACACTTATGAAACCATTTATCTAATTATCGCTTTAAATTCAATTTAAATCACAAATTCTCCCCCGATCACAATTATCAAATCATTTGAGATTTGTGATCTCTTAGAGATTTAAATTGATTTTGAAAGCTTTTAAGGAGAATTGTGACTTGATTATGAAACGCTTTTAACCGATAAGGATCGATTTTGAGACTTTAAACTCCATTGATTAAACATGCATAATTATCTTTTGAAAACATAATAATAACCAAGGTCTGGAACCAATTGTATAAAATATTGTAAAACATTTTAGAGTAGACCTTGCTCATTTAAGTGCAAATTGTTTGAAAAGAACACTTTTAGATTTAATTGAAAATATTCTCCCTCAATCAATGACTAAAGTTGTTGATTATGGATTGAGATTTTGACACTTGATAAGTTCTTTTGATTTTCAAAAATAGAGTCCAAGTGTTTTCAAAACAATTGAGTTTTCATAAGATTGCAAATATTTTTCAGAGGAATCATTTAGAAAGAAAAATATTTGAAATTAAACATTTGTCTTGTTGATGACAAACATTTTTTTTTTAGAATCGAGCAATAGGTTTGAAATATGAGATAAAGCATGGCTCGTTTTTTCTTGAAAAGCGGTTACTCCCTCAAAATGACAATAAACCAATTTTTACTTTTCTCCCAAAAATATTTTTGTTTTTTTTAACATTCAACAACATCTAAAATGCGTCATTCTTTTATGACACACAAACCGTAGATATTATCGAATCAAAAAAACATGACAAAAAGACAATTTTTTTTTTTTTTTTAATTTTTGTAGTTTTATAATTTTGTATTTTGTTTTTGGAAAATATATATATATGAAGAAAGACCTTTACTCCTCGCCTTCCTCCCCAAGACGCTTTGAGTGTTTCTCGGTTGAAGGCTTTTTCAAGTCGAAGAATAAACTCAAACGCTCGAGCTTTGGTGAAGATGTCCGCTAACCGGTATTCCGACTCACAAAATAGAGTTCCACCACACCTTTTCCACTTGTTCCTCGATGAAATGATGTCGGATGTCAATGTGCTTTGCTCTTGAGTGTTGTATGTTGTTGCATGAGAGAGCAATGGCACTTTTATTATCACAAAGTAGGGATTTTGTTGAATTCAAAGCCATAGTCCGATAATTGGGATCTCATCCAAAGGATTTGAGCACAACAAGATGACATGGCTATGTATTTCCTCAGAGAGGAAATAGAAGTACTCATTTGCTTCTTTGAAGACCCTCACAAGCTTATCACCAAAAATCGAGCACCTCCCGACGTATTCTCGACGCGGTATCTTGACATCCCTGCATGATCAAGATCCGATAGGTCGTTAGTGACATACCGGTGTCCTTCGGTACCATAGTCCCATATTGATGGTTCCTTGGAGATACCGAAAGACCCGCTTAACCGCTTCAAGGTGCTTTTTAGTAGGCTTAGCCTGATATCTAGCACACATGCACACAAAGAACAAGATGTCCGGTCTGCTAGCCGTGAGGTACATCGTGGATCCAATCATACTCGATATTTCGTTTGATCTACCATGATCCCTGAGTGGTCCTCATCCAGTTTAGTATGCTTTATCATGGGAGTGTCAACGGTGTCACATGATCAAATCCAAATTTCTTTAAAATCTCATTTGCATATTTAGATTGATTTATAAAAATGCCTCGGGACTTTGTGAAATTTGTAATCCCAAGAAAATGACATTTGTCCCATCATTGACATTTGAAATTTGGAACCCATTTCATTTGAGAAACGATCACATTCATTGGGTCGGGTCACCGAGGCAAAGATAATATCATCAACATAAATTTGAACGGAATTAAATGTTTGCCCGACTTTCCCGTGTGAATCCAGAGATAGAAGAAACTTTGATAGCGTATCATACCATGCCCTTGGAGCTTGCTTTAAACCGTAAAGAGCCTTCAAACGATAGACGTGAGTAGGATGCTCGATTCACGGGATTATCAAAAGTTTGGTCGACGATACGACTTCTTTAAGATCTCCGCTAAGAAACCGCCGTTCTTTACATCCATTTGATAGACTACCATGTTCTTACTTGCAGCATTAGCCAAGAAGATTCTGATTGCTTCAATATGAGCAACTCGAGCAAATGATTCTTCAAAGTCAATACCCTCCTCTTGACGGTATCCTTTTGCAACCAATCGAGCCTTGTTCTTTAAGACATCACCATGCTCATCAAGTTTCACTTTGAAGATCCATTTTAGAGCAAAGATCATAGCACAATCTGAGCGTGTACTAATTCCCATACATCAAGTCGATCAAACTCATGAATTTCTTCTTGCATGGCATTGAACCAGCTGTCTTCATTCATGGTCGTTTTAATGTCTTTTGGTTCGACCTTAGAGAGTACGGAGTTGAAGAAGCACCATAAGGCATCCGTTGCAAGTTGTTTCCGTGTGGATACTGGACGAGAGGGGTTTCCAATGATGTTGTCCAATGGGTGATCATGTGTCCATTTTCTAAGGTGTTCATGTGGTTGTTGTTGTGGAACTGAAGTAGCAGAGTCGATGTCTCCTGATGAAGATGGTTCGGATGATGATTCAGGAGCAAATATGTTTTCAAATGGAGCATCTTCAGGAGTAGCAAAGGGATTAACTTCATCATTGATGCCACAAACAATTCCATGATGTACATTCGATGATTGATGATTTGTTGATGAGACAGTGATCACAGCAGCGCTTGACTTAATGATATTGATCGAAGGGTTGACTTCATTCACAGGGATAGAGCACTCGTTGATGGAATTGACATTTCATCAAAGACTTGGTTCATAGTGTTCATCAAACATGGATCAAACAATTTCTTTAAATCATCTTCGATGGAGGTACATATGGAGTTGGAGAGAGTTTGGTACAAGGGATGAACCAATGGGACTGTTTTGAAGAGCGGGTCCAGAATGGATTGTCCAGAGCCATTTGACCGGTCAGCTCATCAAACGTAACGTGAATTGTTTCCATGATATTTCGGATTCTCTTGTTGTAGATTCGTAACCCTTCTTTGTTTGGTGCATAACCAACAAAAACTCCAATATCTGTCCTTTCTCTTAATTTACCTAAGTCTTGACCGCTCATTAGTTGGATAGCACAAAGCACCAAACACACGGTAGGAGAGATCAGTTTTCGCTTATGAACAAGTTCATATGGAGTTTTTCCATGAGAGGTGTGTATAAGGGAACGATTTTGGGTGTAGCAAGCAGTGGCAATGGCTCCAGCCCATAGAAACATTGGAACCTTTGAATAAATTAGCATTGTTCTTGCAGCTTCCACAAGAGTTCTATTTCGTCTTTCAACTACACCGCTCGTTGAGGAGGAGTTCGTGGAACACTTCTTTGATGACTGATTCCAACACTTTCATAAAACTCAATTAAGTCTTTGTTGACAAACTCGCCCATTGTCTGTTCGAACAATTCGACCGTATTGTTGAGTCGAACCTCAAGTCGTTTGATTAGTTTGATGATGACATCTTGAGTTTCATCCTTTGTCCTCAAAAACTTTACCCAAGTAAATCTAGAGTAGTCATCAACAACTACTAGAATGTATTTCTTCCCATTTATCGTTTGCACTCTCATTGGTCCGTATAAATCCATATGAAGAGTATGAAGAACTTCCATTACATGAATTTTTTGGGTTTTGGTTTGTGGGCATATTTCGCTTTTACCCAATTGGCATTGAACAAAGATGATCTTTTTCATATTTTAACTGGTAAGCCTCAACAAGATCCTTTCTCGAAAGGTTATTAATGGTGCCAAGTTCAAGTGATTGAGACGACGATGCCATAACCATGACTTTGTTTTAGAAGCCTTTGACAACAAGCAGATTGGAGAAGACTTCATCATGTCTTCGATAGAGATGGTGTATAGATTAGAACCACGAGTACCTCTTAATAATTCCACACCATCAAGTTCTCTAACGACGCAAGTATGTTTTCTAAAGGCCACCTCTAGATCGAATCACGAATTGACCAACAGAGAACAAATTATGACCAAGACCTTCCACATAATATACCCTAGAGATTACACTTTTTCCAACTACATAATCACCATAACCCATAATTGCTCCAAAATGGTCGTTCCCGAATCTAACAGTCCGATGAATTTACTCACGAAGTTCATGAGCAGCGACCGTCTCCAATATATGCTTGGAACAAACTGAGTCCAAGTACCACGTAACGATTTGAACGATCCAAGTTGAACACAAACAAGAATGGATAACTGGATAATTGGGATCCCCATGCAAGAATGGGTTCCACTTGGTTAGTAACAATGATTGGAACACCCACATCGTAAATAGAAACATCCATATCGTAAGTAGAAGCAATGGAATCATTAGAATAGATGCAAGTGCTCTGGTGTTTGTATTTGACCTATTCAAAGTATGTTCACTTCTTAAGGGAATAGTTCTACCAGAAGGCATCCATTTTCTAGTTGGCATAGTCTTAGCATTGAGGGCAAACCGATTATTCTTATGGCCAAAAGGTATCCATTGATAACCTATCTTTATAAATGTTCTTCCCGTGGGTTTCCATGTTTTCTAACTTTTTTCGTTTTTGCCTTTTAGCCTTCTTAGCATGATTTTTAGCATTAACGATTTTAACTGGGCATTTGACAAAGATTAGACAAAGCATTCACACCATATCATGATTAGCAACATAATTCACACGCATACATCATTACAGGTTTGCAAATAGTATCGAATTTGAATTAATTACAAGATTTATGGCTAATACTAGAATCAACACGATTCGTTTTATTCAACTCAAACTTAAAGTTCCTAGGTTGGTCTTCTACTCTTCCAATGCACATTCTTAGCTTGCGAGGTCCTATCTTGCTTGGTATTGTCTGGAGGCTTTGACCCGCTTGCTTTAATGTCACCGATTACTCCTGTAGAGGGAATTATGGGAACATTAGTTGGTTGATCTACTTTTTGCATTCCCGAACTAGATGTGCAAGGGTCTGTACTACTAGAAGGCACATTGGTGTTCACTTTCTTGAAACCTGGGCCTAGAATGGTTTGTATGCTTGGCACTAGGCATAGAACAAGGCATCACAGCTTTGCCCTTTGCACCTAAGGATTTAGGACATGTTGCAATTACACATTCTAGCAGCTCTTGAGATCGTTTGGCCTAAAGGCAAGCAAACCTAATTTCTCTATCAAGAGGTTTATTAATGAAATCCTCTTCAACAATCTCACGGAGACATTCTAGACTATCCTTAAGGTGAGCACAATAGTCATGAAAAGCATGTTCATTATTCCTAAGATGAGGAGGAATGTATTTAACCACACAGTGTATTTGCAATTGAGGGTGACTTTGATGCAACATTCTTATTAAAAACAAGTGGCAGCTCCCATTTTCCCGACTTCTCAGATTCTCAATTTCTTTTTGTAAAGACGTTATTTTTTCGTTTTTTTGGTCACGAGTGACTTTCATTGAATCATATAACTCTTTAAAGTGTCGCTTAACTTTTTCATTTTCTTCTAGAAAACTCTCGTTTTCCTTTTGTAAGGCATTAACTAAGTTTTGAAGATGAAAAGTTTGAGAGTATTGAGAATCTAAAGGAGGAGGCATTTGGGATCCAATCACATTGTTCTTTTCACCCTTTAATTGAGAGATTTGGGCTTTCAACTTTTTGATCGTGTTACAATGAGCTCGAATATGTTCATCACGCTTGTTTATCTAAAACTATCAAACTTTGGAACATCCGAGGATGTCTTGATATTTGAGGTTTTGACATTTTCTTTAAGATGTTGATATTTTAGTTGTAAATCAAAATGTTCAACTTCTAGTTTAGAAAGATGTTTTACCAAATTATCGTGATCATCCTGATCAATTTTCTCATTAAGTTTAGAATAAATCTTTTCAAGCTCAATGACATGATCATGGGAGACTTTCGTGAGCAAATAGATAATTCATGAAATTGAGAAGCATTAATGGAACAATTTGTAGCAATGTAAAACACATCTTGAGCAATACATTCAAAATAAGAGATCTCATTCAGGTATGCAAGTTCTTCCTCTCAATCTCATTATATTTTAATGCTCATTCATAGTCACTAACCTCAACTATCATTGCATCAAATTCCTTTTCCATTCCTTTAATATCTGAATCTATCCCTTTTTAAGACTCTCAAATTGATCTTTTAGTTGTTTAAAGAAAGGCATGACCATAGTTAAATAGCATTCTTTTGTTTGCTCAAAACCCCTTTCCCTTTAGTAATCCCGTGGGTGTGATCCTTTTCTTACAAGTTTTCTCAAAATCGACAAATAGTTGAAAAATAACATATTGACTGATTAAGGTCTTGCTTTAGTGGCAATAGTTCTAGGAACTAAATGCATTGGTGTATTTGGAGGATACACAGTCGCTGCAGTCATTTTCCTAAGGGGAGGGTTTGTTTCAACAAGATTTTCTTTTTGCTTATCTAAGTCCTTTTCTAGAAAACTTGTTCGTGTGTTAACAACGTTTGAGGCTTAAATTTGTTTAAGGAGATCCAATTTTCCTTCTTGTAATCATGGGGTTTGATCGTTATGTTATTCTTTTTACATTCCGGATCTTCTAGCTTCTTATTCATTTTCTCCCTAGATGCATCATCTAATATTCTATCTTCCTCTGCACTCAACCAACTAGGTTTCGTCTAGGTTTAAGAATCTCATTGCCATCATAGATTACATTTTGAGCAGTTTTTGCTATCTTATCGCATCTAAGGTTGGGTTTATCTATAATGGGAACACTATGCTTATCGCTTAAAACTCTATGCTTAGTGACCATGTGAGCAATCTAAATGGTATTCCCTTGTATCATACAACTTATTTTCAAGCTTGTTTTTCAAAGTTTTAGATTGGAAAAATCATTCAAAAGTTTTGATTCCTTAGCATGAAATTCTTGCTTAAGCATTTTAACATTTTCTTGAAGTTCTTGTTTTTGCTTAGCAGCTTTAGAAAGCTTTTCTTGTAAGGAGTTTAACTCTTGTTTTAACACTTCTCTAAAATTACTTTTTCTAATAATTGTATGCATTTGGTTATCCAACTTCCTCGCCACGAGTGGTTAACTCAAACTTAGCACGTTGTTCATAAATAGCAACTCATTCTTTATAGGCATTAAGTTCGAGATAACAAAATCATCAGTGGGCACATGCGCAGTATTCATCAAAAACATAGTCATCATTGACTCCGAAGATGCATCACTTGGTACAACTCACTTTCACTTTGTTTCACATATTGATCATATGGGACAACATTGATATTACCCATATTTTCAATATTTGAGACAATAGTTTCAGTTGATTGTACTTTGTCATGCATCTTTTGCACATCAAGATCATCGTATAGTTTTAATACCACCTCGAAATGATTTTGTCTTTGGATGAACCAGCTTGTGGTGATGAAGAGACTTTAGGAGGGACCATTGGAGAAATGCTAGCCATGAAAATGGTTCGTGCAGTAGGTTCATCATCAACGTCAGAAGTCGATGCATCACAATCACACTTGAAAGGCATTCGATGATTGTGGCCTATCTCCTCAATTGGCCGCTCATCCACATCGATCATATGTCTTGGCATTTCCTCAGAAGAAACAACAATTCTTCTTCTTCATCCAAAGTGCACCATTATCCGAGCTTGAACAAGCAACATCTTATCCTCAAGTACTCAGATTCTGGGCGCTTTAGATGTGCGTTCCTTGCAATATGTCCCTCACCACCACAGCTTGTAACACTTGATCGCTTTGCTTGTCCCTGATTTCCATTCCTTCCCTATTCTCGATTTGCAACATAACCTCTACCAACTCCACCATCTTCCTTGTTCATATCGCCTTTCTTGAACTGGCTGCACCATAACCTTCCCATCTCTCGACAAGGGGCTTGATTGTGGATTTGATGCTGTTCAGGTTGTTGTTGGTGTGTGGAGAGAGTTCATGTTTTGACTAATCAGGAGAGCCAGTTGGTTAATGAAGTTTCCCACGGCAGCATCAAAGATCGCCTTTTTTGAACATTGGATCGAATGAGTTTGTGATTACCATTACCCATGGGTATAACTTGAGATGCTTTGGTGGTAATTCCAATGTTTGAGTAGAAGGCAGTTGAATCATTTGATGAGCTTGTCTCTCCCTTGTTGGTTTTGAACTGATCAAAAATCCTTTTTTCAAACATAGCATATCTCTCATTCTAAAGAAGGAAGGCATAGAGTTGCTCATAGTTTGTATTCTTCAATCCTTTGGTTAGCTTCACAGAGGTGACAAACTTGTGCCATTTGGGATTCATGTTGTTCACAAATTTAGAGTTCAAATTGAATGTTTAGGCATAGTCATTCGATGTTCCTCATGTCATTAACAAGCTTGTGGAATCTCACGTAATACTCATAGACACTCTCATCCGGTTTCATCTTGAAGTGCTCAAATTCATCATAGAGTTGTGATTCTCTGTCTTCCATAGTTAATCAGAACCAGAAAGAAGCATCTTGACATTATCCCAAACCGCCTTGGCTTCCGTGTTGTGATTGATAAGCTTGTAGATATCTTTTGGAAGACCTTGACGTATGATGTTAGAAGCCCGATATCAGATCGAATCTCTTTTCTCCTTATCATTGAGCTCATCATATGTCTTGGTCCGTCCATTCCATAGATCATTGTTCCATCGTAGTCAGATCAATTAAGTCTCTTATAGTCTCAATCTGATAAGGTCCTTCATCAATTGATTTGAGAATGTTGACCCCATTTTCCTTTCCAAGACAATACAATATGATTCGTTGAGCCCAAGAGTCGTATGTCGCCTCGCAAGCATGGGTGGACGGTATCCGAACCACCGCTTGAACATCCTCGGCAACAATGGAGATGATTGTAGGTATGTTGGTAGACATGTTTAAAGATTACACGGATTTTATAACTCAATGATTAAACCAGGAAATAGATTCTTTCACTGGATTTTACTAAATCAATAGAAAACCGATACACACAAGAAGAGTCAACCAAGTCGCTAAGAATCCTTGAACCAAGTCATGAGGCACCAAGTTGCTAAGTAATTTGAAGACAAGTTGCTAAGTTTCCAAATCGCTACGAATTTTGACAGCAAGTCGCTAAGGACCAAATCGCTACCACCAAGTCGCTAAGAAACTTAAAGAACAAGTAGCTATCAAAATTGAAAGCAAGTCGCTACCTTACCAAGTCGCTACCCGTAGTGGAGAATCCACTAAGTGTACCGTTTGTCGGCTTGTCTCAAAAGGCAAGTCGCTACGACCAAGTCGCTACCAAAACATACTACAACTCGCTACCTTTATGAAGCAAGTCGCTACCAAGAAATTCGAGAGTCAAGTTGCTACCAAGAAAAACTTAAAACACACTTTTCAATCCAAAAAGCTCAACCACATGATTCAAGCTTACCAAATCAAAACCCAAGCACATACAATGATCCTAAACACAAAAGTACACCCAAAATTCAAACTTTAACACAAGAAATGAACCAAATGATGCAAAACCACTAAACTTTTTCAAACTCAAAAACCATCTAAAAACCACTAGAAATCCAAGATGTAAGAGATGATCTAACCATGGCTCTTGATACCATTTGTAACATATTGGATTTCACATACACATCAAACCATAAACAAAGGTGTCATACAAGATGAGTTTTAGAGAGAAAGTTAGAGGTTTGGGAACTTTAGTGAGAGAAAGAAAATCTTATTATGAGCTCCAACTCTCTACCTTGGGAGGTAGAGAGTATTTATAGTGTTACAATAAAACGCCACCTGACGGGCTGTGGATCAGGCATATAGTGGGTAAAGACCCGTCCGTCCTCCACGGTGTTACTAAACTAAATACTACTTATCATTAAATAACTAGACCTACGAGCTTTCTAGCGATTACATATACTTGAGGTGACCGACACTTTAACTACTGGATTTTCAAAATCCTAACAGAGGGCAAGTAGAGTTCAAGTGGGGGGATATTTGATAACATCAAATTATCCTGAGTATTAAGTGTCAATTTTCCCCGATAATGCTTGTAATTTATATCCCTTATATATGCTACGCTTATTTCCATTATATTCACCTCGTACGATGTTGCCGCAGATCGGAATTGGAGAATTATTAAGATATCATAGTATGCTTGAAGAAGTTACGGCGTAACTCATCCCTCACATTACCAACAAACTAAGCGTGACTCAGAAGCCAACTTATCGAAGATTACGTAACTCTTTCTAAAGATTACGACGAACTATATTAGGTCAAATGAGGTTCCGCGCCGCTGTAACCTGTCAGAACTGCATAAACTACGGCATAATCAAGATTATTGAAGATATGTAACCACTTCTAAGGTTACCCGAACAAGCATATCTAGTGCAATTTATGAAGAATTGATGATTACGGCGTAACTATTCTATTAGTTACCGTAACGATCTGGCCTATAAACACCCCACTTCCAAAGCATTTCAAAGCATCCCATTTCACACACCACAACCAAAGAACGGAAAGAAGCCAAAGGCATGTTCACAGATGACATAACGGAGCTATCTCCAAGGGAGAAATCTACCCCCACATAAGCTACTAAATTTATCTTTCTTTACTTTCGATCATGTTTCTAACATTAAATATTGAATTGATTTGTATGGTTAATATGAGCTGCTAAGAACCTCTTGGTTCCTAGTTATGATTACTTAAATTTTGTTTGCTTAGATTACTTTCGTATAATTATTTCTAAGTGTGCATGCATAGTTTATTGGTAGCTACCCTTGTTTCAGTAGTTTTGAATGGCGGTAGAGGCTAGTTGCTTAGGAGATATGACCAAATGACCCTAAGTGAGTAGACTGAGACGGGAAGGGTAAGATATGACCAACTGACGACCTTTTCTACTTGTGTGATTTGACCAACTGATCACCTACCGTTTAGATGAACTTAAGAATTAGGGGGTGAGTGTCTAAGATGCTAGTGCCCGGGCACTCACTAATATAAGTCTAGCATGTAGCGGAACTTAATGACTTGGCTTAGGGGACCAGAAACAACTGGACTTATGAGGGGACACCTGACTTCTCCAGTGGTGGCATCTTTGCTGATTGGTTATTAGGCGAATTGACCAAATGCTGTCCTCTCGAATTTGACCCTAGCTGAAGTAAGTGGAAGTAGGTAGACGTAGACGTTACTAGCTAGGATGAATAAATAGGTTAGCACCACTCTCCTCTATTGATCACATCCTTTGCTTTTATTTTCTTTAGTAGTTTATTTGTTTATTCGATATCAAAACCATCTTAAAATATGTGACACCTAGACTTAGTATTAATCCAACACACATAGCTCTTGGGACGACCTCAGTTTTATCGAATACTACACTACACACGACTGGGTACACTGCCCGTTAGTGCATTAGGGTAGACCATAGATATAACGAGACATTATAAATATTAAAACCTGGACAGTAAAACCTGAATCAGTCGGTCACAAAGTTTTCTAATAAGTCTCAAGCGACGGCTCTGGTCATACTTTGTTCCTACCGACGTAAGGCCACGAACGGCGCCTTACTTTCTTCACCAGACGATCAAGATCCATCCCAGACGACGTCATTATGCAAGCCAGACGACGTCACATTTTCTCACCTGACGTCGTCCCAACAATTAGTTGTCCTAAACGAAACCTAATGCTGGCGATCAGAAGACGTCACCATCAATAGGCGACGCCATCGCGAGTGTAAATCTATATATAGACTTCGAATTTTCTGTATTTTGGTGTGCATTATTTTGGAGAGCAAACCCTAGTTCGTTAAGAGTCTGACTTGGGCAGTATTTTAAGGTTCCAAACCCTCTTGTACACTTAAAGATAAGTTTGTTTATCAAATCTATCACCATGTTTGATCTATGTTCAATTGTTTGTTTGTGTTCTTGCTTATCTATCATGTGTAACTAAATTAATTAAGTGTTTGCTTAAATCCAATGAAATCTAGTTTTTGATTATTGTTAGGTTGTCTCTTGTTTTAATTGGTAGACGCTAGAGTAAGAAAAACAAGCTTCTTCTTTAATTGTTGCGAGCTTTAAAGTCCTAAATAGCAAAAAGCTTAAGATTGCACTTATGCCATCGTTGTGTTTATTGCGTGAGTTGTAGCTTAAGGATAATAGAGTATTCGGGGGAGATACTTCGGTACTTGGCGATTTCGGATATTCTAGAGGAGAGTTACGATTCATAGAACTAGGGAATTAGGCATCCCCTATGACTAACACGGAATACAATGCACCAATTAGAAAGAGGATATGATAATTCAACCGACCAATAAAAGATACCTATGGAGTAAGAAAATCTAAGCAAACACGCTTTTAATTATCATAAGAAACACACTCAATCAATCCATAGCTTTTACCATTAAGTAGTTAATTAGTTTTTAATTCAAATTGTTTAGTAGTTTAATTGGTAGAATTACCAACCCCCACTCTTCAAACCCCAAGATTTTAATTGCTTTCTTAAAAAATTTAAAAAGATAAAAAAGAATCTTCCTCACCTCACCTTTTCGTCATACATCTCTACTTACATCTCTATTCCCCTAGAGAACGATTAACCCCTGGACTTACCCATACTATACTGCAACGATTAGGTACACTCCCTAGTGGGTTGTAAAGCTTGCTCATTGAAAAGGAAGTATTTCGACCTCGAAATCACGCATCAAGCTTTTGGCGCCGCTGTTGGGGAATAGAATAGCTAGTTAGTTTTCTATCTCGATTAGGTAAACTCGCTTGATTCATATCAAGTGAGCCTTTTTTTTATTAGCTTTCTTGTAGTCTATCCCCTTTCTTCGTGTTTTTGTTCGTAGCCTTGTTACTTTTCATCATGGAAGGTGATAATCCACCCAATAACGATCCACCACACCATCCACTACCACCACAAGACCCGCTAGGAGGCCGTACTCTTGGTGAATACTCTATACTGAGCCATCAAGGCTATAACAATACCATTGAGCTTCCCCGTTTAGCTCAAGCTACGGCCATGCAATCCGACACCATCCGGTTGATGCAAAACGGATGTGCATTCCATGGAATTCATTCCGAAGATCCTAATCAGCATCTAAAGGATTTCCTAAAAATCGTTGATTCTATTGACCTTAATGCTACCACTCGGGAGACCACGCGATTGCGTCTCTTCTAATTCTCTCTACAGGACCAAGCTAGTAATTGGCTTGAGCATCTTCCCACGGGATCCATCTCAAGTTAGGATGATCTCACTACCCGTTTCCTCGCTCAATTTTTCCCACCGGGGAGAACCACTGAGCTTAGGAATGATATCTTGATGTTCTAACAACGTCAAGGTGAAACCCTTTATGAGGCGTGGACTCGATTTAAGGACTTACTCCAAAAAGTCCCTCACCATGGCATTGACCTTTGGACCCAAGTACAAATCTTCTATGATCATGCTAATCTCCCCACAAGGCAAACCATTGACCAAGCGGCGGTGGTAAGCTTAGTGAATTAACCGCGGAAGAATCATGGGGCACTATAGAGGACCTTGCCCTCTATGACAACGAATGTTGGAATGAACCCCGTGAGTTGCCCAAAACCGTTAAGGAAATACACTTGCCTTCAATCAGCTCATAACCTTCCAATCATAGGATGATCGAAATTAAAGATCAAGTCAAATTCCTCATGAGTTCCTACGAAGCTCCTAGACCTTCACGCTAAGTGAACATAGTCTCTTCCACGTGTGAGTTATGTAGTGGTCCCCATGACACTTGTAATTTTACAATTCTCCCAGAACAAGCTTCCATGGACTACGTATCTACGCGCACCAACGGAAGAAGATTCTCTATAACCCCTGGACCTAGTACTTTCAATGAAGCCCAAGAGGCATGAAAGGGCGAACCCAACTATAATTGGAGTCAAACTAAAGAATTCACTTCTAACGACTCCCCATGGTCCCAACAATATGATTCAAGCTCTCATGGTCCTAGTCAACGTAACTTGGAAGAGATGATGCAAAACTTCACAACGTCCCAAGAAGCCCAAATAGCCAAGCTTTCGGATCACTTTAATCAACAACAAGCCGAGATGGATAGAAAGATTGATAATCTCTTAAAATCCATTAACAATCATGTTCATAAGACAAAAACTGAGAAGGTTAATGCCATCTCGACTCATTCCCCCAAGAAAGCTCCCATTGTAAAGATTAAGGACCAAAGCAAGTTCTTCGCTCACTCGCAATTAGGCAATCATAAAAAAGAATCTTCCTCACGTCACCTTTTCGTCATACATCTCTACTAGCATCTCTATTCCTCTAGAGAATGATCAACCCCCTGGGCTTACCCATACTACACTGCAACGATTAGGTACACTGCCTAGTGGATTGTAAAGCTTGCTTGTTGAAAAGGAAATATTTCGACGCCGAACTCACGCATCATTTACCAAGGGTATTTTATTTTCTTGAAAGGTTGAATGATCGAAAGTACTAACTTTTGAATTTTTTATGTAGAAATGGCTCAACCTGATAACCACGCACTAGGTTTTGTTTTAAATCTATGTTTGATCAAGAAAGATTGACTGGCGATAATTTCAATGATTGGTATAGGCAGCTCAGGATTGTCCTGCGAGTGGCTAAAAGACTAGATTATGTGAATCAGCATATTCCTCCTTCTCCTCCTGCTGACTCAACTACTGAAGTGATAGCAGCTTGGACTATTGAGTATGATAGACACAATGAAGTTGCGTGTCTTATGCTTGGAAATATGATCCTTTAATTTCTAAATAAATTTGAAAATTATTCTCCCATGGATATGCTCAATGAACTAAGACGTATGTTTGAGAAGTCAACAGCTGAGTACTATATGATCTTATTAATTCTCTACACAGCTGCAAACAGGGGGAAGGTAAATCCGTAACTGCTCATGTCCTTGAAATGAAAAGTTATTTGGACCAACTTGAGTATCTCAACTATCATTACCCACAGGATGTATGTGTTGTCCTGATCAACAGATCCCTTAACAAGGAGTTTGGTAGTTTTTTGCACAATTATAACATGCATTGCACGAGGAAGACAATTAGTGAGTTGCATGCAATACTAATTGAACATGAGAAGGGATTACCGAAAAATTCACCTACACCTCAGGTACTAGCAATACAAGGTGGTAGGATTCAAAAGCCAAAACCACAAGAGAACCAGGGGAAGGGAAAAGGTAAGGGTAACGGTAAGCAGCATGTTATGCCTTATCAACCCAATCCTAAAAAGAACCCTCCCAAGAAGAAAGATCATCCTGGAAAGGAGATGGATTGCCACCACTACACCGAGATAGGACACTCGAGAGGAAATGTCCACTCTACCTCTCAGAGTTGTGATAAAATAAGAACAAGAATTTTGGACATGTTGCCAAAGACTTCATGTATCTTCGTAATAGAATTATTTACTTTTCCTCATAAAATAATTTCATGGGTGTACGAACTGGATGTGGGTATCATATTTTCAATACACTATAGGGATTTAGAGGAGCAAGGAAGTTGGTCCATGGGGAGCAATACATGTTTGTAGGAAATGGAGTACAAGCGGCTGTTGAAGCCATTGGAACATTTGATTTAGTGTTGCCTTCGGGCTTAGTACTAGTTTTGAACAATTGTCATTATGCGCCTTCTATAATTAGAGGTTTTATTTCAGTTTCCTTGTTAAAAGACATTGTTTTGTTCACACATAAACTAGTTTTTACTTTAATGCAATTCCTGTAAATGGCGTGTTTGATATTGATATGCATGGTATTGTGAATGATACTAATAATTCTATTTTTAGCATCAATAATAAGAGAATCAAGTCTGACATGAATTCTACTTATCTTTGGCATTGTCAACTTGCTCACAAAGGCAAGAAATGCATGGAAAAGCTGCAACAAGATGGGATTTTGCAACAAATCAATGATGAATCATTTGATAAGTGCGAATCTTGTATATCTGGGAAGATGACAAGGAAACCTTTTTTGCATCAAACGAAAAGGGCTTCAGATCTACTTAGATTGATACATATAGACGTATGTGGATAACTTATATATGTATCAAAGAAAGGTGCTAGCTATTTCTTAACCTTCACAGATGATTTCAGTCGTTATGGTTATGTTTATTTACTTAAACATAAACATGAAGTGTTTGAAACATTCAAGGTTTTTAAGAATGAAGTAAAATTGAAACTAGGAAAGAATATTAAAACTCTTTGATTCGATAGAGGTCGTGAATATATTAGCCAAGATTTTAAAGATTACCTTAAAGAGTGTGGCATTGTCCAGCAGCTCACATCTCCATATACACCATAGCAAAATGGTGTATCTGAGAGAAGAAATCATACATTGCTAGATATGGTACGATCAATGTTTAATCTTACAACTCTTTCCTTATCATTTTGGGATTATGCTTTGGAAACTACTGTCTGCATTTCATATATGGTTCAAACGTTTATTTATATTTTACGATCTTCTAATGTTTTGTCGATAACAAACGTAAAATCATTTTAACGAAACAATTAAAATACGTAAATGGTTTGAACTAATAGTTTCTAACATATTCTCATTTTCACATAAAACACTAAAACAAGTATAAGTGATTTTATGATTCGATATTACATATGTACAACAACTAGTGTTTACATATTTGGTTAAAATATACACAAAACTAGTATGTAGTATATTGGGTAATATAAATGGGTAGAAACTTAAGTATCATAACCCATTGGCCAAATACATTGAATATACAAACCCAAAGCCCATGACCCATGGAGCTTGAACCATAACCCATTGCATGACATCATGCTTATATCATATATGGATGATATCCATAACCCATGGTTTTGACCCATACCCATGTGACTAAGTGCATTGCACTCAAGAGATACATTGTATCTAGCTAAAGACCCATGGATCAACCTATGACCCATGACCCATAACCAAAATACCCATGGTAGTGAGAGGCCCCACGGATCCCTTTTACGCTAGACGGATCCCTTTGAAGGGATCCGTGGATCCGGGAACAGAATTTTTCCTTTATAAATAGTGAGCCATTTCTACATTGTTTCTCACCCCTTTCTAACATACTTTCCCCAAGAGGTAAAAACTCTCTAACCTCAGATCCAAGAGATCTATGTTTGTAGTTTTGTTTTTGTGTGATCTTCTAGGTTCCTCTTAAAGGCTAGATCACCACCTTTGAAGTCGAGCAAGCTCAAGTCCATGAGTTGCCATGCTTCCTCATCATCAAGACTACTGAAGTCTTCTTGTTGATGATTGTTTTTCTTTTCCTAAGAAGTGTTGAAGACATTAGTGAAAGGTCTCAAGTGTCGAATACGGAGATATTAGTGAAGGGTATCTATCGTCCCCTCATCATAAGCACTTGTGGTAGGTGCTTAGAAGTCAAGACTAGAAGCATTAGTGAAGGGTGCTTAGAAGTCAAGACACAAGACATTAGTGAAGGGTGTCTTGAAGATCTATTCAAAGGCGTTAGTGAAAGGTGCCTTAGATGTACATTCGATATGGTGTGTTTCGATGTACAAGATAAATTAGTACTAGATCCAAGGATTTTGATATCCTTGATGATGTTGTAAAGGAGTAGATCTCCTTTGGGATTAGTCGTTGGTGTAGTGTTGGTAGTAGTTCCTCCATTGCAATGGAACTAGGTGCTTAGCCTAGTACCTAATAAAGGGTAGGCGACGTTGTGTAGGTGTGGTTCACCTTGGTGTGAAAGAACCCGGGGGTTAGCCTAGTACCTTATGGGTAGGCTTAATGTTGTGTAGGTGTGTGTCACCTTGAGTGAAAGAACCCGGTGGTTAGCCTAGCACCCAAAAAGGGTAGGCGACGTGTGAAGGCTTCTCCGCCATAAGGATTGGTGTAGTGTTTATGCAACTCTCGAGTAGGTGACTCGGGAGTGGAGTAGGCAAGGAAGGTGTCCTTGTAGCCAACCACTATAAATACTGCGTGGGTTTTGTGCTTCTTACTCTTATCTTTCATTACATACCTTTATATGTTTGTTTATCAACATCCAACACACACATCCAAATAGATTGACATAAGTCGATCTAAATAATTAAAAGGAAGTTTTAATTGGCAAAACTATTCAACCCCCCCTTCTAGTTTTCCACAATTGGTACTAGAGCTTCGTTACCAAGTTTCTTGAAGTATATTGTACTTTAAAAACTTGATACGATCCATGGTTAATTGAAAACTTCAAAGAAAGTTTTTTTTTCATAAAAACAAACACCATGTCTTTTAAAACTATATGTTTGGATGTTGATTTGATAACAACATTTTTCTTATTTACTTTTTCATTTAATTGCAATAATCTTCTTTGTCATGTTGATTAGTCAAAGCTCATACCCACCAAGCTATAGGAATCACTTGGTAACAAGAATACCTTCCTTAAGAAGGTATCTTAAACGCAAAAGAGTGAGAATCGTCTAAGTGACATTTGTTGTGTCATTTGTAAAGACATTCCTAAGTGCGCTAGAGATATGACTTTTCTTTTATTTTGCTTGATAATTAAGTATGCCTATTTAGGTATTTATATGATTATCTCTTGTGCATTATACATGTTTTACATGAAGCTTCATTAGGAAGTTTTTCTCACATACGTGTCACTCTTTCGTCTAAAAATAATGGTTTGTAAAACTTGTGTTTTGCTTCACTCAATCCATAAATCATATCTTTCTTATACTAAAACAAAACACAAATATCAAAAAAATCCTCTTTTCCCATAAATACTCCCACCGTCGACCACTCTATCAAATCCCCACTTTTTCAAATCTTCCAATTTCAAAAACTCCCTCTCACTCAAAACTTCATCCTTCTCTCCATTTCATCTCAACCGAAACCAAGAAAGATCATCTTCAACATGGTTTACATCGCCCTCGTGCTCATCGCCTTAACACTCATCACACTTGTGTTCCCTATGATGAAGTTCACATACGGAGACATTTACTTTGTGTTGTTAATTTTACATTGGGGTTATATACCCAATCCTTTGTATCATTCTTAATATTGAAATGAAATATTACTAATAGTCTAGTTATCTAGGTTATTGTTATCATAATGTGTTTATCATTTCTTGTTTCATTTCTTCTCGTGATACATTAGAAGTCATGTATGCATGTTAAAAGAAAATGTAGGCTAAAATACATATCTTGGTATAAAACTATGAGATCTAAAAACCTATGCTTTTCATCATAAAATATGTTTCTGTAACTACAGATCTACGGATCTCGGAAGATATACGAGCCGGATCCCTTTTGTAAAGGAACCGTGGGATCCGTCCTACTGGAGAACACTTTTTCATGTAAATTGAAAACTACTTTTCCTCTAAAAGTAATACTCCACTATTATGTCAAAACCATAAGTGAGTTAAGTGTCTTTCTTTTTAAAAACTATTGTTAACAATCGAATAAATAAATAAAAACGTTAGATAATCATAGGTTGACCACAAACATCACTTACTATTAACTCATCATTTCTATAGGTTCAACTATGACGCATGAATATGAGTTTGATTTTTCACTCATTAGCGTCTCACTCTACACATCTCCTCTGAACCCAACACACACCGGCATCATGTCTCTGTGGGTTCAATAACCTCAAAACCGTCACTTCCACGAAGGACGTATTGTAGACACCTCTCTACAATTCGAAGAAGGTATCAATACCTCCTTCCGAGCCATAGGACTAGAATGTCTTCTTGAAATCAACGAGAAGATATGTCCAAGGTTCATAATGGAATTCTTTCGACAAGTTGAACTCGTTCGTAACGAGGATCGCTCTCTATCTCTTTGGTTTTATATCAAAAACCAAAAGTTTACTTTAACCCTTGGGCATTTTGCTCATATCCTCAGAATTCCAAATCATGAATAATGCGCCTTCACCGAAGATTGGTCTCTTGATTCTCTCTTCAACTTTCGTGAAGAAAATAGTCCATATTGTTTACACATACCCTCCCCGGAAGATTTACATCGCATGATATGCAAACCACGACCATATTACTCCGATCCAAACATTATCTTCACACGGGACATCCGAGAAGAGTAAAAGACCTCTTGCACTCATCCTACGGAAAATGTTTGGAGTCTTAGGGGAAATCGAGAAATCCTTCCCGCTTGTTGTGCTCACATATTGTATTGTTTGCTAACACAACAACCATACAATCTCGCCTACTTCTTCGCAAGGCGAATTGCAAATCTTCAAGGCTCCAAGAATAAACTCATCAATTATGGAATGTTCTTCTTGACGCCTCTATCATAATAACGTTATGCTCTTTCATCCTCAATTTCAAAGTCCGTTGTATGTACTTGTGAACAAGATGATGGAACCGCTAAACACATCTCTCATGAAGACTTTCTTCATTCTTGATTCCACCAACACTCATCAACAACGTGATGATCCTCCTAGCGAAAACACTCAAGGAACCTAGTAGTATTTCAAATAGGATCAATCCTCTTGTACTCATGCTTTATCAATGTAATCCTATTTCCTTCATGAAATAAAACATCTTACATTTGATATCTTAGTGTTAGAACCCCTTTAAACTAACCTTGGAATATAATGCATTGTCAAGATCATTGCATACCTTTAGTAAAGGTTCTGCTGAGCATATGGACGGATCCCAAAGTTTGTGCTAGACGGATCCCTACATTTATGGAACCGTGGGATCCGGCAAACAGAAAATGAAATTGCAAGCATTTTATTTCAAACATATCCTTAGAGCACCTCACACTAAGATAGACATAGTGTCTTAAGGCAAATTAAGTCCTTATCAAGGTAAGTAGATCCTTCCCACTCACACATAAACTCACCTAGATCACAATCAAAGACGCTTGTAGATCTATCGTTTCATTTTAATCCATTACTCTTCCGCTCTCAAGCTCACACATCACTTTTCACATGATCCCTCATATCTAAAACGTTGGAAACCTCTTATAGCAAAATTGATCATAATCATCCTTACGACAAAATTGGTCAAAATTGATCAAATCCTAATTTTTCCATCTTAAGCCTCTAGGATATTTTCCAAAGGATTAATCTAAGTCACTATCGGATCTCTAGGATCATTTAGCTTCAATTGACAATCTCATCTTTAGTGTCATCCTTGTTCATTCAATGGTACTCATGAAAGTTCCAATTCCTTCCATAAAAGACAATCA
>OU343220.1:179468503-179674135 GCA_910596185.1 Chrysanthemum makinoi
TTAACAATTGATCTTGCATTCTGATGTAGTACTTTGTTCAAGCTCGTAGTCATTGATTCCACTATTGCATGTTTGGTTAATCCAAGTGTCTTTACCATCCACGATATCAATGTTGAGCCGCCTTTTGAGATCATCGCTAATAGAAAATCTCATACATCCATTGTGGTGTTGGTATTATGTGATGTTGTGACTTCGACCTATTTCACATTTTGGATCATGATATATATTCTCATGAGTAAGGGAAGCATTCGTTGATTCATGATATTGGCGCAAAGATGCGTAAGAATGGAGTTAGAATATCGTGAGTCATGATGCACCAATCATGATATCTTTGATATGAATGTGTTGCGGCGAGCATGCGGCGGATTGATCGCCCATTATGATCGTACCAGAACGCCGGGGTGTACCGCATACAACAGCTTAGTTGCAAATCGCATCGAAAGTGTCTTTGATCACTTTCGCTGAATTGAGGTACACGCCCACCTGCCTCGCTGATCAAGATAAGTACCGTGATCGTGAATAATTACGAAAATTTCTCGGACAGGTTTCGCAGCTTAGCCGTTTCTCAAACCGAACGCCTCAAAGAAGACAACACGGAGTGAGTGAACCAAATGAATTTAAGTCCAATCGATTGATGAAAAGAGATTTGAAAACAATCGTATTGCTCAATAGAAATTGTTTTTGCAATATAACGAAGGTTTTAATGAAAATCAATTATCAATCATAAAACACCTTTTGATTTGAAAATTAGTACACGGTCGACGTGCTTAATGAAAAGAGTTTTAAAGCACAAAGACCGGTTTTTCAAAGATATCCGTCAATCCATAACTGAACTGTGATTGATTCAAAAGAATGAATCGCCCCATTGTTTCTGCTCATTGTCACATGGTTGATCTCAGATAATAGATCTCACATGCCACCTACCCAGAGCTTGTTAGATGTTGGCTCCCGAAGGCTTTCCATCTTCATTGTGAGTATGTTTGCATATCACTCAGATGTTCTCGCAATACCACAAGGATAATGCGTAGGACTCAAGATATAATCTCTTTCCACATGTGAAACAGAGTCTTCATTGAAAGTGTCCTAATGAGATTTATTGATGATCTCGTGGCACTAGACTCAATTTGTGCACATTTTGATCCTATATCGAGACTAGGAGAGGGTCTCCTCCTTCAATATCAACAATCTCTAAGAGAAAGTCGATAGATAATGCCTGTCCCCGTGAGAATGAAACAAGTCCTTTTAAGAGGAACTTGAGTGGTTTGGAAAGTTGATGCAAAGGCCACGGGTCCATGACGCCTTGTCTTCAATACCGATGTTACCATCAAGAGCATATGAATTGAACCCGTTTTCGCCTCTAAGGTTGAATAAATGGAGGGCTATTTGTTTTCACCCTTTTCTCATTCAATTCTATTTAATTCTTCAACCCTTCCGCTTGCTTACCGAGACTTCATAGCAAGAACCTTGTTGGGTTTATTCAAAGATTAGCTCAGCCTCACCGCACTCTTCCCATATCTCATTTTTCTCCTTTATCATCATACCTAAGAACTCTACACTAACTAGTGGATAGTCCCTGGGTAGATCCCTCCCGCTTCAAGCGGATCATGGGAACACATACCTAACCTTATCGCCCTTATATCACCATACATAATGTAAAGTTGGTCGGTCTTTTGGTATTGTTCATCTGCCATAGGAACCAATTAAAAATCATTTGAAAATAAATCCAGATACTTATGATATTTTATCAAAGCATTTTGTACCTGAAATGTTTTTGATATTTTAGAATAGTGCTCCCTCAACATGTGCATCAAATGTTTGAAATAGTTTTGCACACGGAGGCAAGAGGAAGAAATTACTTCTTTGATTACCATTTTTCTAAAAGATATCAACATCACTTCCCTAACCAAGACAATAAGTTATCACGTTTCAAATCATAGGTTTAAGATAGATGCTCCCCCTCAACATTTACCGAATTATCAGTTTAAATCCAATTTAAATCACACATTCTCCCCGATCACAATTATCAAATCATTTGAGATTTGTGATCTCTTATAGATTTAAATTGATTTTGAAAGCTTTTAAGGAGAATTGTGACTTGATTATGAAAGCATTTTAACTGATAATGATCGGATTTTAAGACTTTAAACTCCATTGATAAAACATGCCTGAATATCTTTTGAAAACAATTGAATGCCAAATAACTTTTTAATTTCATTGAAATCATTCTCTCCCTCAATCAATGACATAGGTTGTTGATTGAGAGATTGATATTTTGACAAATAAGTCCAGATGATTATCAAAATAGAGATCGAAGTTATTTTTCAAAGCGTTAGTTTTCAGCAGATAAATGTTTAAAGAACATGGAATTTTGAAAACATGATAAAGTATGGCTCGTTTCTTTCCTTTGAAAAGCGGGTTATTGCATGAAATGACAATAAACCATTTTTTTCTCTTTCTCCCAAAAATAATTTTTGATTTTTTGATTTTTGATTTTTAATTCAACAACATCTAAAGTCCGTGTCATTCTTTGAATGACAACATCAAGACCGTAGATATTATCGAATCGAGAGAAACATGACAAAAAGACAATATTTTTTTGAAGATTTTTAGAATTTTTCAAATTTTTATGGATTTTGAAAGTTTTATATTTTTCTATTTGATTTTTTGAAGGTTTTATAATTTTGTATTTTGTTTTTCGAATAAATATTTACAAGAGATAAATTAGTTTAAGAGAATGATGAAATGAGTACCGAGATAAAGATATCGCTCAGACGCTGTAGAAGAAAGGAATCAACATCTCTTAAACTTTCGCCACCAAAGCATTCGAGGCTTCTAAGAAAATCGTCTCGACATGAGCCTTCTCAATTTGAATCTTTGGTAGCTTCCCCCAAACCGAAAAACATCGAATAAAGACCATTTCCCTAAGAAGTAGAGTTGAATACAAAGCGATCTCATTGATTGAAGCTCATCACCTCAAGAACACGAACACCGGTAACAAGTTGAAACATTGATCGCCCTGGTTTATCAAACCGATTAACCGACACGACCGATCACATGAACTCATTGCATCCTCATGTACACCTTACTCTTCAAGATTGACCAGTTGTCTATTTAGGGGAACACTATATCAACATCTTCATTTTACCAAGTGCATTCCAGTTATATAACATATAACCAATCCAGACATAATGTACACATGTACCCAACAAGAGTAGAGACGATGACATCCATGTAACATGTTGAGTTACTAATCATCTCTATGGATGTCAACTCTGAAATAACTGAATTAGCTCGATCAAGTGAACATGTTGTGCATATAACCGAAGGCACTTTATCATAAACCGTATATAAGATGTCGATAGGCGATCATCTCACGATCCAAATATTCTTCTCACATTTCTTCCAATCAACACCGGTAACATAATATATCCATAAACTTGAAATCTTGTTAGAAGAACTCAAATAGCCCAAATGAATCGTGAGAATCAATCGCTACATAAACTCTCTCTGACTATCTTTATCAACCCATATGTAGACAATTTGAAGTGACCACTCTTGAAGAAAAACCCAATATACCAAACTTGAAACTGAAGTCGATCCCCGATTTGTGTCTTAAGCTTGCACTTAAAGATGGAAGAACGGTGTCGAGAATCTATGCTTCAAGCAAATCTCTAAGTACTCACACTCAAACAAGGTATGAGACATTAACACCTCTTGATATTATCCACATCGTCATCTGCATGTGACATTGAGTTAAACAACGTAACTCCTAATAGTGATAGTTAACCTGTCTTCAACCATCCATCCGACCGCCGGTAACTAGATAAACCAAGCCTTCAACTCAAATTCTTAAGCCCGAGCAAGTTATCAAATAAGAACACACCTTTGTGAAAGTCAACTTCAATCTCAAATAAGTGATAAATGATTAACTCTGAGGTAATCAACTTGTGTCAAATGCCCAACACGTGAATAAACATACAACCGGATGTACATTCATCCATGAATGAACCGAACAAATGATGCCTCAACATCAATGTATTCTTCCTAAAAGTATTCATGTAGAGACCGATCTGGAGGATACACCAATAACTTCGAGCGGATGAGGTAGACATTTTCCTTGAAGTTCATGTGGTTGATTTATAGCATGCACGATGTGAGGAACAATAATCCAAGAAGATTTGGCAAAGGAATACCAAAGAGTGGATCATTATTCATGAACAATAATCCGTGAAGATTTGGCAAAAGGAATACCAAAAGATCATTGAGTGCAACTACAATATTATGATAATCATTATCAACGCCTTTGAGGAATAACGGAGATAGGGCTTGAGTAGTTCGAGTTGACTTTTGATGATCATCAAACATATCTTGAATCGATGAATCCCAAACAATAAATCCCATTTATCCTTAGTGAGTGAAACATTAGGCGTTGGAGGAGAGTCATCAACCTTTAGGTCGTATAACCATTATTCAAACATCCATCATCATTTAGTATATTCACTCTTCTCCCCTCAAAAATTGCATCCGAAGTTGCCATTTTGATTTAGCAAGTGAATAAGAATATACATTAATGAATGTAGATCCACTTGATGACCGAATGAGCATGGGAGAAACATGAAGCTTGTTGATGAAGAATGTCGATGAGAATGGACATAACATGAAGATTTCTTCTTCAAGATAAAGCGCCTCAAGCGTACACTTTTCTTTTCTTTGAGGAACGGGCTGAAGTGTTATCTCGCAGACGCCATAATGATGAAGAACGAGGCCTGAACTGATGTGACGGCCATTATTAGAGCCCGGTTATATGTTTAGAGCCGCCCGAATCCAAAAACCAAGGGACGATTTGGATGCACTGCTTTGGACAACGATCGAAGATAGAGAATTGGAAACATTGGATCCCCACGCGCGATGGGGTTCCTTTTGGTTAGCACAAGAAATCTTTGAATCACAGAAACCCTATGCAATGTCATTATCCCTAGGAGCTAAACTAGTAGAAGCATCAGACTTAGTCAAATGACATTTTGTGCTTAATGGGATTATTCTACCAGTTGGCTTCCAAACCTTAACAGGCACTATTCTAGGCATAGTGGATCTAGCTAAGGAGTAAGGTTTGCCATGCATTAATATTCGACCTGTGGGCTTCCACTGAAATCCTACATTTGTAAACACGTTCCCTGTAGGTTTCCGTAGATTGCTTAATCTCTTCCAAACTTTCTTAATCGGGTTATGAATCTTAGACCTCAAATAACACATCACATTTATCATGATTACCGAAATTAAACATTTTTACATGTTTTGCGACAACATAAGCCCTAATTAATTTTAGTAAGCTTAGAGCTAATACTAGAACTAACACGCATTTTTTGTTCAAATCAAACTTGTCCCTATGGTGTTCTTTCACTTCCTTATCATGATCACTTTTAGTTGGTGTAATCCTATCCTTCTTGCATAGCTTCTAGGTTTTGACCCGCTAACTTTAGTGTCAATCTTAACATCTGCAGAAGTAACGATGGGAACATTACATGGCTTCACTACTTTCTGCATTCCTGGTCTAGAAGTGCTTGGATCTGAAATTCTAGGAGGCACATCACAGGTTGCTTGCTTGAATTTAGATATGGAACAAGGCATATCAAGGGTCACATGCTTGGCTTTAGGCATAGAACGGATTTTTTGTTTGGCACTAGGCATAGAACAAGGCTTCACAAATTTTGCCTTTTTCACCTAGGGTTTTGGACATGTTGCAATTACACACATTCAGCGCTCTTGAGATCGCTTGGCCCGGAGGCAAGCAAACCTAATTTCACTATCAAGAGGTTTGTTAATGAAATCTTCTTCGACAATCTCACGGAGACATTCTAGACTATCCTTAAGGTGAGCACCGTAGTCATGAAAAGCATGTTCATTATTCCTAAGATGAGGAGGAATATATTTAACTGTCACAGTGTATTTGCAATCTAAGGGTGACTTTGAGACAACATTCTTATTGAAAACAAGTGGTAGTTTCATTTCCCGACTTCTCAGATTCTCAATTTTGTAAAGACGCTTTTTTTCATTGTTTTGGTCACGGGTGACTTTTGTTGAATCATATAACTCTTTAAAATGTCTTTTAACTTTTTCATTTTCTTCTAGAAAACTCTCGTTTTCCTTTTGTAAGGCATTAACTAAGTTTTGAATATGAAAAGTTTGAGAATTCTGAGAATCTAAAGGAGGAGGCATTTGGGAGCCTGTCATATTGTTCTTTTGACCCTTTAATTGAGAGATTTGGGCTTTCAACTTTCTGATCGTGTTGCAATGAGCTTGAATCTTCATCACGTTTGTTAATTTGAAAAACTCATCAAACTCGAGCATTTGAGGATGTCTTGATATTTGAAGTTTTGACATTTTCTTTAAGATGTTGATATTTTAGTTGTAAATTAAAATGCTCAACTTCTAGTTTAGACAAATGTTTAACCAAATTGTCGTGATCATCCAGTTCAATTTTCTTAGATAGTTTAGAATTAGTTTTTTCAAGCTCAATGACACGATCATGGGAGACTTTCTGAGCAAATGATAATTCATGAAATTGAGAAGCATTAATGGAACAATTGTAGCAAGAGTAAAACACATCTTGAGTAATACATTCCGAAATAAGATTCTCATTCAAGGTATGCAAGTTCTTCCTCTCAATCTCATTATATTTTAATTCTCGCCCATAGTCACTAACCTCAACTATCATTGCATCAAATTCCTTTTCCATTTCTTTAATATCCGATTTTATCCCCTTTTTAAGACTCTCAAAATGATCTTTTAGTTGTTTAAAGAAAGGCATGACCTCAGTTAGATAGCATTCTTTTTTTGCTCAAAACCCCTTTCCCCTTCGTTATCCCGAAGGTGTGATCCTTTTCTTACGTTTTCTCAAAATCGCAAATAGTTGAAGAATAAATATATGACTGATTAAGGTCTTGCTCTTAGTGGCAATAGTTCTAGGAACTAAATGCATTGGTGTATTTGGAGGATACACAGTCGCTTTAGGGAATTTCCTACAAGGGGATTCATTTCAACAAGATTTTCAAATTTTGCAAGTCCATATCCTTTTCCGAACACTTGTTCAGGGGTCAATAGAGTCCGAGGCTTAAACATGTTTAAGGATATCCAATTTTCCTTAGTGTAATCATGGGGTTTTATCGTTATCATGTTCTTTTTACACTGTGGTCTTCTAGCTTCATATTCATTTTCTCCCTAGTGACTTCATCTGATTTCTTATCTTCCTCAGTGCACTCAACGCAACTAGGTTTCGTCTAGGTTTAAGGATCTCATTACCATCATACAGTACCTTATGAGCTTCTCTAGCCTTTTTACAAGCCTCGTGGTTTGGTTCATCAACTAAGGCCACACTATGTTTGTCACTTAGAACTCTATGCTTAGTGATCATGTGAGCAGTCTGAATGGTGTTTCCTTATACGTACAACTTATTTTCAAGCTTGTTTTTCAAAGTCTTTAGATTAGAAAAATCATTCAAAAGTTTTGACTCCTTAGCACTAAATTCTTGCTTAAGCACTTTAACATTTTCCTGAAGTTCTTGTTTTTGCTTAGCAGTTTTAGAAAGCTTTTCTTGTAAGGAATTTAACTCTTGTTTTAATACTTCTTCGCTAAACCTACTTTTTCTAATAGTTGTACGTATTTGGACATCCATTTCCGCCACGGGTGGTCAACTCAAACTTAGCACACTGTTCATAAATAGCAACTTGATCCTTATATATGTTAAGCTCAGTGGTAAGGGAATCATCAGGCACAAATGCAACGTACTCATGCAGTTCATAATCATCATTTTGAGAAGAAGATGCACAACTAGGTACATCAGAAACTTCCATGCAACTTACCTCAGCATTGACATGCATTGTGCGTGGACGGTGCATCTCTATCTTGGGTACATCCGCTTCCATGGAGCGCCTTTGCATTAACTTGCACTGTGTCTGGTTCGTGCACTCTCTCTTGTGAATTTGAGCACGAAGATTCCATTTTTCCATTATCCGACTCATCATTTTTTGTTGTCACCGACATTCTCGCATTCAGAACACCCGATTCTTCAACGATACATTACCCAACTTATCACAACAATCTTTCATCTCGCACTGACACTCATTCACGTCTTCATTCTTTTGTGCAGATTCTTCAATGTACTTTTTCACATTATCCATGAGTTGGATAAAGGTCTCAATGAATTCCTAATTTCCATTCAAGATGTTTTTGAAGGAAATTCCAGTCAAGTGTTGATCAATCATGAATATTCCCCACGATGAATGGTGAAATTGTTTGTAGATTACTTGAAGACGACCGAACCATCCTTATGAACCTCTTCATTGGTAAGTTGCAGCTTTAAATGTTCTAAGTTCAACAGCAAGCTTCTTGTTAATGTAGGTAAGTCCTCGCGAGCACTACATGTTCATCCCCAGCTATGGATAACAAATTGTATGAGGTGCGATGAAGTAGCCGATAGGGCTCAATGCTGATCCATTTCATGGCATTCTCAGAGGTATTCATTCTCATTGTACTCATAACATGAAGATCTCACATCCTCATTGTTTAATTCAAACATCTTTAATCGTAGCATTCATTAACATTATTGTCCACAAGATCATACAATTTAAGCACTTCTTAAATCACTGGGTCAGTAGAGTAAGACATGATGTGGTAGAATGCACGGGATTTTACAAGTCTATGATTTAAACCGAGAAATAGAATCTTTCGTCGGATTTTACTAAAATCAAGACCAAACCGTTAAGCAATGACCAATGGAATGTGTTAAGATGAATGATGGATCGACACAATGATAGACAATTGTGTGTTAGGACTTATGATTGTTTGTGGGATAAGCAGATATGTTGTTTGGTTGTGATTTGGGTTGGTTGTTGCACGATTTTATGGAGAAATTTAGGTCTAAAAACTTAAAAGCTTAATAACTTCCTTTCGGAGAGGATTTGGGCCTCGAAAAATTCGTTTCACGACATCGTTTTTGAAACCTCACAATATCAGGCGTTCCGGTCGTTTTGACAGGTATTTCGCTGAAACGGAGTTACGGATCAAAAGTTATGGCCGTTTGAAGTTTTGACGTAAAAGTCAACTTTTGTCAAACCTCTTCTTCAGAAAAATCCAAGTCGCTATAAGATAATGCACCAAGTCGCTAACACCTAATTCGCCACACCAACCAAGTCGCTAAAGTCCCAAGTCGCTAGACAAATGAAGTCGCTATGTAGTAACTCGCTAAGCCTCAAGTCGCTAGCAAAATTTTAAAGAATTGCCACAAGTCGCTAAAGATTCAAGTCGCTAAAGAGCAACTCGCTACGCACCAAGTCGCTACCACCAAGTCGCTACCCGTAGTGGAGAGTCCACTACTTGTACCGTTAATCGCTAGGTCTAAGTCGCTAGCTCCAAAACTGTAACTCGCTACAAAATTATGAAGCAAGTCGCTACGAAGAATATCACACCGAGGACCAAGTCGCTAGCAAGAAAAATCACATAAACACCACTTTTCAATCCAAAAACAACCCAACCAAGATGATTCAAGCTTACCAACTGAAAATCTAAACACTTGTGATGATTCTAAACACAAAAGTACTAACAAAATCCAAACTTTAACACTAGAAATCACCCAAATGATGCAAAAACCACTAAACTTTTTCAAACTCAAAAACCACCTAAAAACACTAGAAATCCAAAGATGTGTAAGATATGATCTAACCATGGCTCTTGATACCAATTGATGGATATTGGATTTCACAAACACATCAAACCATTAACACAAGTGGGCTTATAAGTGGAATTCTAGAGAGAGAAAGTTAGAGGTTTAGGGAACTAGTGAGAGAAAGTGAAAGATATTATTATGAGCTCCAACTCTCTACCTTGGGAGAGTATTTATAGTCTTACATAAAACGCCACACAACGGCTGTGGATCAGCATAGTAAAGACCGTCCGTCCTCCACGGTGTTACTTAACAAAATACTACTTAACTAAATATAACTATGACTACGAGCATTCTAACGATTACATATACTTGAGGTGACCGACTCTTTAATAACGGGAATTTCTAATTCCTAACAAAGAATATATGAGAGAGTTTGTAAGAAGAGGGGTCCGTCCAGATTAGAAGAATGTAGCTTCATTAGGAAGCCTTTTCTCACATACATTTTTGCCTAAAGTCGGGTATATAAACTTGTGTTTTATTTCACTTAATCCAAAAATCATATCTTTCTAATAATAAAACAAAACACAAATCTCAAAAATTCCTCCTTTCCCATAAATAAACCATCTGTCGCCCACTATATCAAATCCCCACTTTTTCAAATATTCCATTTTCAGAAAATTACCTCTCATTCAAAACTTCATCTTCCTCTCATCTCATCTCATCTCAAACCAAAACCAAGAAGGTTCATCATCAACATGGTTTACATCGTCCTCGTGCTCATCGCCTTAACACTTATCGCTCTTGTGTTCCCTATGATGAAGTTCACATACGGAGAGATATACTTTGTGTTGTTAATCTACATTGGGGTTATATATCCAATCCTTTGTATCATTCTTAGCATTTAAATGAAATATTATTAATAGTCTAGTTTATCTAGGTTATTATTATCATAATGTGTTTGTCATTTCTTTTGATTTATATCTTTCGTATTCTTTCGTGATACATTAGAAACCATGAATGCATGCTAAAAGAAAATATAGACTAAAACACATATCTTGGTATAAAACTATTAAACTTATGTTTTTTTCAAAAATATGCTTCTGTTACTAAAGATCCACGGATCCCGGTAAGTATACTAGCCGGATCCCATAAAGAAAGGAACCGTGGGAACCGTCCTTCTGGATAACAGATTTTTCCATGCAAAACAAAAACCACTTTCTTCCTAAAAGAAATATTCTACTTGAATGTCAAACATTAAGTTAGTTAAATGACATTGTTAATAAACATCTTTTAAAAACATTAGGTAATCATTGTTTTACCCGTAGTACGTCACATCCTATTAACTTGTCTTTCCTATAGGTTTCGCTATGTCGCATAAATATGAGTTTGATTTTTCACTCACTAGCGTCTACACTCCTAAAATCTCCCTTGAGCCAAACACACCTGGCAATCATGTCCATGGGTTCAATAATCTCGAAACTCGTCACTTCCACGAAGGACGTATTGTCGACACTCCTCTACAATACGAAGAAGGAATTAATACGTCCTTTCGAACCATAGGATTAGAATGTCTTCTCGAAATTAACGAGAATATATGTCCAAGGTTTGTACTGAAATTCTTCCGTCAAGTCGAACTCATTCAGAATCGAGGATCGTTCTCTATCTCTTTGGTTTTGGATCAAAACCAAAAGTTTGTTTTAACCCTTGGGCAATTTGCTCGAATTCTCCGAATTCCAAATCATGGACAATGTGACTTTACCAAAGATTGGTATCTTGATTCTCTCTTCAACTTTAATGAAGAAAATAGTCCATATTGTTCACACATACCTTCCCCGCAAGACTTGACTCGCACAATATGCAAACCTCGACCCTATTACTCAGATCCAAACATTATTTGTACAAAGGATATCCGAGAAGAGTACAAGGCTCGCGACTCATCCTACGGAAAATGTTTGGAGTTTTAGGATATCGAGAAATCCTTCCGCTTGTTGTGCTCACATAATGTATTGTTTGCTAACACAACAACCATACAATTCGCTACTTCTTCGCAAGAAGCATTTAAATCTTCAAGGCTCCAAGAACAAACTCATTCCTTATGGAATGTTCTTGACGCGCCTTTATCATAACATCATGTACTTCCACCCTCAATTTCAAAGTCCGTTGTACATACTTGTGAACAAGATGAAGGAACCTCTAAACACATCTCTCTTGAAGACTTTCTTCATTCTTGAATCGGCAAATACTCATCAACCATTTGATGATCCTTCTAGCGAAAATGCTCAAGGAACATAGTAATCTTTCAAATAGGATCAATCCTTAGTATTCATGCTTTCAATGTAATCCAATTTCTTTCATGAAATAAAACATTTTACATTTGATATCTTAGTGTTAGAACCTCTTTAACTAACCTTGAAATATAATGCATTGTCAAAATCATTGCGTACCTTTAGTAAAGGTCTCTTAGCGTGATAGACGGACCCCAAAGGTTGTGCTAGACGGATCCCTACTCTTAGGGAACCGTGGGATCCGACAAACATAAAATGCAATTGCAATCATTGTATTTCAAACATGTCTTTAGAACACTTCACGCCAAGTTAGACATAGTGCCTTAAGGCAAATTGAGTCCTTATCAAGTTAAGTAGATCTTTCATAATAACACATAACTCATCTAGATCACACTGAAGACGCTTGTAGATCTATCATTTCACTTAAACCCGTTACTCTTCCGCTCTCAAGCTCACTCATCATCTCTCATATGATCCCTCACATCTAGCCTTGGAAATCTTTCAATTATGGCAAAATTGATCAAATTCTAGTTTTTCGATCTTAAGTCTTTGGGATATTCTCCAAAACATTATCCTAAGTCACTATCTGATCTCTAGGATCATTTAGCTCCATTTGACACTCTCAAAATCTTTAGTGTCATTTTTGTTCATTCATTCGTATTCATGAAAGTTCCAATTTTTCCATAAAAGGCAATCATTAGCTACATCACTCATTACCCTCAATTACTTAAGCACCTCTTCATTTAAGACACTTAGATAAACTGAAACACTCAAGAAGAAATAGGCATTAGACCTTACAAACATCATTGCTATTCTTTCAAGTTGTTGAGACGAATCCCTAGGATTAGCCTAGGCGGATCCATTGTTGGAGGGAACCATGGGATCCGTATGACAGACTCATGCCAACTCTAGCTAAAACAATCATTTCAAGCTCATCATACTAACTTAAACACTCCATCTCATCTTAAATGAGTTCCTATATCAGTACAACTCTGAAGTTGACTCTTGTGCATGTTAATCATCACATTCCAATGAATTTTAGTGGCTTAAGTCTTGAATGCACTTGCCAAATTCTTTGCTTTATAAACCACATTGTTAGGACTCCTAAAGTCATCATCTTAATCCTCATTTTCAGCACTTAGAAACCTTTACAAACCTCTTGAAATCATCTCATCATGAGGAAAACTCCAAGTAGCAACTTATCCACCAAAGAACCACCCAAGAAAATTGCTCGTGTCGTACACGAAATCTCTTCAACCGAATCATCTCCGGTCAAGTCCACAAATGCAAGGATTTATCCTCCACCAACTCAACCAATCAAACCAATCCCTAAAAGGATAGTACCCACAAAATTACCTATGCCAAACACCACCATACCTCCTAGGCCAAACAATCCCATCTCCACTAAACCATCACCATTGGTTCCTAGAGCTATCTCATTTACAACTCCACTATCATCACCACACCTCTACAATTTAGTGGATTTTCCTCCTAAGCCGTCTCATCCTCCTCCACTTGCAACATTCTCCTCATTAGGAGGAATAATGATACAAAATCAAGGTGTTGAGTTAACACTAGCTCCGACTTCCTTTTTGCCGTCACCATCATATAATCCCATTTGGATTATGAGAAATTATCAATGTCAACCCCCCGACCACGTGTAAGTTGACACTTCTCTACCACCACCATCATTCTTGGTCGAGCCATCTTCAAATGTTCCTCCACCAATCCCTCCGTCGTTTGAGGCTCCCCAACCCGCTTCACTTGATCCTTCGCATCAAGCAATTTCATTTCTTCCACTACCACTACCTAGCCATGACAAAGATTGTTATCATTGTCAACATGTTGAAAGTTTGATACATGAAGTACCAGAAGATCAACGTTTCATGTTCTATCACCTCCCCGAACGTTTTGACGAGATTAAACCTAAATAAACTTGAGCTAGAGGATTTTTAGTGGTGTCCTAGTATCAAGCGTTACTTAGATAAGTCTAGTAATTCCAAGTCATGTATCGTTCATTTTCTTAGTTTTTAGAGTCATGTATATCATACCTCTAGTTTTATTAAATGAAATTACATGTTACTTGCTACATTTCTGAGTATATGATTATGTTGTATAATACATATCTCACTTTGATGTTAACATTATTTGTTATATCACCATTGCTGAAATCAGTCATCAGCCAGATGGATCCCTTTAATTTGCCTAGACGGATCCCTACAAGGAGGGAACCGTGGGATCCATAAGACAGAAAACTAATTTTCTACTAACTTGAGTCATATTTGCAGGAAATTATGCATTATACTTGTTTTCTAACCTTTGTTTTCTACTTATTCAATTTACACATGAAGACTTTGACACTCTAAAGCTAGGGGAGGTTTGTGTCAAAGCAATACATTGCAAAATTAGTTTCAATATTAGGATTACATTTCATGACGTTCCTTTGCAAGGTGGCAATCATCAAGGGGAGCATATTCGTCACATAGACGAAATCTTTTGCAAACTCAGTTGCAAATGATCTAGCTTAGTATTATTTTTTTCTTGACGCCCTCACATAGGGATGGACTCGTCAAGGGGTAGTTAAGACGAGATCCTTTCCCGTTACTTGCTTTCTACTTTTTCTTTCTTTTCTATTTTTCACATGTTTTTCTTAAAACAATGTGTTAGTTTCCTTTCGAAGCTCTTTTTGTTTCGACAAAAAGGGGGAGAAGAAAGTAAAAACTACAAATTCAAACTTTTACAAATTTTAGCTTTTTCTTAAAATAATTTTATGTTTTGTTATCAACAAAAAGGGGGAGATTGTTAATACAAATAAGCCATAAAAACGTTTATTTATATTTTACGATCTTCTAATGTTTTGTCGATAACAAACGTAAAATCATTTTAATGAAACAAATTAAATACGTAGATAGTTTGAGCTAATAGTTTCTAACACACTTACGTTCTCACATAAAACACTAAAACAAGTATAAGTGATTTTATGATTTAGTATTACATATGTACAACAACTAGTGTTTTCATATTTGGGTAAAATATACACATAACTAGTATATAGTATATTGGATAATATAAATGGGTAGGAACTTAAGTATCATACCCCATTGACCAAATACATTGATTGTAGTTGGGTACAATCCAAAGTCCAAGACCCATATCCATGGAACTTGACCCATAACCTATTGCATGACATCATGCTTATGTCATATATGGATAATATCCACAACCCATAGTATTGACCTATACCCATTTGATTAGGTGCATTGCACTCATGAGAGACATTGTATCTAATAAAAGACCCATGGATCAACCCATAACCCATGACCCATAACCAAAATACCCGTGGGCAAAGAGGAGCGTCCCACGGATCCCTAGTTTTACACTAGACGGATCCCTTGTAGGAGGGATCCGTGTGATTCGGAGAACAGTTGGCATTTTCTCTCTATAAATAGTGAGCCATTTCTTCATTGTTTCTTACCCATTTCTCACATACTTTCTCCTTGAGTTAAAAAATCTCTAACCCCAGATCCAAGTGATCTATGTTTGTAGTTTTGTTTTTGTTTGATCCTCTAGGTTCCTCTTAAAGGCGAGATCACCACCTTTGAAGTCAAGCAAGCTCAAGTCCATGAGTTACCATGCTTCCTCATCATCAAAACTACTGAAGTCCTCTTTTTGATGATTCTTTTCTTTCTTCTAAGAAGTGTAATGTTGAAGACATTAGTGAAAGATGTCTCAAGTGCCAAGACGAAGACATTAGTGAAAGGTGTCGATCGTCCGTATTTTAGGCATTAGTGAAGGGTGTCTAGAAGTCAAGTCACAAGACATTAGTGAAGGGTGTCTTGAAGATCTAGTCAAAGGCATTAGTGAAAGGTGCCTAAGATGTACATTCGATATGGTGTGATTCGATGTACAAGATAGGTTAGTATTGGGTCAAAGGATATTGTTATCATTGTTGACATTATAAGGAGTAGATCTCCTTTGGGGTTAGTTAATTGGTGTACTGTTGGGTAGTAGTTCCTCTATTGTAATGGAACTCGGTACTTAGCCTAGTACCGGATAAAGGGTAGGCGATGTTGTGGTAGGTGTGGTTCACCTTGGTGTGAAAGAACCTGATGGTTAGCCTAGTACCAGAAAAAGAGTAGGCAACATTGTGAAGGTTTCTCCACCATAAGGAGTCGGTGTTGTGTAGTGATTGCAAACTCTCGAGTAGGTGACTCGGGGAGTGGAGTAGGGCAAGGAAGGTGTCCTTGTAGCCGAACTACTATAAATACTCGCGTTGTGGTTTTGTGATTTTTACTGTTATCTTTTCATTACATATTTATACTTCGATATGTTTGTTTATCAACATCCAACATACATCCAAATAGATTGACATAAGTCGATCTAAATAGATTAAAATGAGTTTTAATTCGCAAAACTATTCAACCCCCCCCCCTTCTAGTTTTCCACAAAATGATTGTTTGGTCAATTCTTGGTGAAAGCAGCCCAGAGCGTTGGTTTGTGTGTCAGAGCTATGGAAAACTAGAAGGGGGGTTGAATAGTTTGCCGATTTTAACTTAGTTTCAAAAACTTTAGGTTCGATGTTATGTGAAATTGTATGGATGGATTGAGAATTTAGATCTATAAGTAATGCAAGTAAAGAAAGCAAGTAAAGCAAAGGATATAAATGATACAACTGATTTATAGTGTTTCGGCTACAAGGACACCTTCCGTGCCCTACTCCACTCTCCGATTCACCTACTCGAGAGTTCAAGCACTATGTCAAAAAACTCCTTCAACTTGGCGGAGAAGCCTTCACAACGTCGCTTACACTTTTTCCGGTACAAAGCTAAATATCGAGTCCTTAACACGGAGGACTAAACCAACACAACTATAACACAAAAAATATGTGAAATATGAAATACAAGATCTTTGGTACAGAAATCTTGTGGAGGAACAAATCAATCAAGTCCCCTTGCTTGGATGACTTGTAGAAGGACCTATATAAGAATCACAACAAAAGAAGGAAGAACTACTATCTAGATCAAGAGATATGGGATTAGAAGAATGTAAGAATATATGAGAGAGTTTGTAAGAAGAGGGGTTTGTCCATTGTAAACTGAGGGATCCGTGAGCCGCTCACATGAGGAAATCTTGCTACTATTGCATGGATCCCACGGATCCCTCACATAAGGGATCCGTCCAGTGTAAACTGAGGGATCCGTGAGACGCTCCTCATTATCCATGGGTTATGGGTCATGGATCATGGGTCATGGGTCCTAGACTTTGGACAATGGGTATCCAAGAATATACAATGTATCTAGAAGATGCAATGCATCTAGTCAATGGGTTATGGGTTAGCTCCATGGGTTATGGATATGCTCCATGGGTATGGGTCATGGTTATGGTTTTTACCGATCCTAATAAACTATTACAATAAATGAATCATTACAAGAATTTATATAAAATGACTATATATGTAGATGCTTTACAAAAATAACAGGTATCCTTATAATTTTACTTATGATAACTTTATATTTGTTACCAACAAAACACAAAGAGATCGCTAAACATTAATAAATGTTTTTACGATTTATTTGTATTAACAATCTTCCCATTTTTGTTGATGACAAAACATAATGTTATGATGAGTAAAACTTAAGATTAGATGTATGTTTTGAACTCATAAGTTTTATTTCTTCTCCCCCTTTTTGTCGAAACAAAAAGTGACCCTAACGAAGAAATAAAGTGTGGAAAAATAGTATAGTCCACGTATCTCTAACTCCCCCTTGACGGTAGCTCCCCCTGGAATATGGCGTCAAGTGAGAGAATATAAAAACTACAAAGAAAAGGTTAGTAGTAACATGCAATATAATCTTGTGATTGACGAGAAACAAGATGGAGAGCCAAGGTATGTAAACAAAGCCTTGTAATAAAATAAAAAAGTGTAGTGGTATATATGCCATATACAAACATGTAAAACTAAGAACAAGGTTTGTTCTTTAAAATGACTCATAAGAAAAAAATAGAGTAAATAGTAATATCATTTCTTCTATGCTTGCATAAGGTTATTGATTGAGGTTTTGGTGAGTGATGATGTTGATGCGATCAAGGATGTGGTTAAGTATGAATCGCATCTCGTCCTTAATTTTAAATGCAAGTTCCCTAGTGGATTGGCAATGTTCACAATGTAAATGATGTGGGTAATGTGTGTGGATGGTTTCTGGGTTAGTTTGATTTGTGGGATGCGGAAGATGTGGTGGAAAAGTTGGAAACTATGGATCAAAGTCTGAAATGTTTGGAAGTGGTGGTGGAAAAGAACCTAGATGTTCTTGTAAGACAGTGGGAGCTAAAGGTGGTGAAGTTACAAGGTCTTTGTAAATTGTGTTTGGAGATGTGGGAGGTGTTAAAAAGACTAGTTCTTTTGGGTTGATTTGTTGGAATGTTTTCGGAGTCTTAAGGAGTTCCGATAGAGTGATTTTAGGTGGATACTTGATAGGTGATGATGGTGGTGTGCTTGTTGGAGATGAGGGAGGTGCTACTATGGAACCCTTTGGTGGTGAATGAGTAGCTGGTGATGAACTATTTGATAATATTTTGGCTAAACAACAAGGCGGGATACTAATCCACGCGGTTTTTCTAGATTTGGGTGGTGGCACTACCGAAGGTGGTAGGATAAGGTTTTGGATTTATTGAAGAGGATTGTTTGCATTAGGTGATTCATCAATGTTGAAAGATCTTTTGGATGACATGATGATGGTTGTTTGTGAGGTTGAGAGTGATGAAGATGCAAGCATTTTGGGAACCTTATTTATAGAGAAAATAATGCATTGTAATGAATGCGTGACCCAAAATGTGGACTAAAATCTAATTATTAGATTTGAATTTAAGGCATGTGATCATAAGAACACAAGAATTAAGTAACATACTCATTAGTAAAAAGAATAAAATGATGAAAATATAAAGGTATTTAGCCAAAGTGAGAAAAATAGAAGTAAAATTTAGCTTCTGTTTCACGGTTCCCACGGATCCTTCCCTTGAGGGAACCGTCCAGCGTTAATGCTGGGATCCGTGGTACTGGTGACTCAGGTAGCTCAAAATTTTTCTTTTGGAAACATTTGTGCCTAGTGTGTGCTTATATGCAAACCATTTGGAGTTTCGGTTATCTCGACTCCTAAAAGGAAAAAAGAAAAATAGACTAAAAGTGAAAAAGCATACTATTATGTGAGATAACCCTAGTGCTCCTAAATTCATTGTTACTTAAATGAATGTACCCGAAAACATATATAAGTTATGTGTTCCCTTTAGCATTCAAAAGACATGAGATGCAATGAAAACGGGTTTTTACTTTGTATTAATAATGAAAAAGGTTTGTCCTAGTCGTGAGAAATAGCTTTTAGGAAAATGATACGGGAAGAAGTATCTTTTAGAAAGCATTTCGAAAAAGTTTCTTTATTTAAAGAAAAGTTTATCTTTTCGTAAAGAAAATTAGATATGAAATTACATGTCATAAAATAAAATTTACCTTGGGTTTTGAAAATTCCCGTATTGTTTGAGAGTTTTATGTGAAATAGAGATCCTAGACTCAGAAACTAAGAAGGCTAATGTTTACATGCCTTGTGGAGTTGAGAGACAAATTACGACGATTGTTCCATGAGACCAAGAACAAGATGAGCAAGTTGAATTGTTCCCGCTTCAATGGTTTGGTGAGGACGTCGGCTATGTTGTCTTTGGAGGCTACCTTCTCAATAGGGATGTTCCCTTTTGAACATTGTCTCTTAAGAAGTTGTTGGGATATGAAAGTGCTGAAGATTGACAAAGTACTGAAGATTGATAAAGTACTGTAAACTACAAAGTACTGGAAACAGTAAAAGAGTCAAAGTACTGCTAAAGATAAAGTCAAAGTACTGCACATGAAAGTCAAGGTACTGCAAAAACAAAGAACTGTTATATTCGTTTATAGAAAGTATTGTAACTCTAGAATATTCTATATTAGATTACCTGTCGTACAAGGATACAATTTGTAAACCAACTAGGGTTATCCTTGAGCCTATAAAAGGACCCCTAGATTGGCATTAGAGGTACGATTGCTTACGAATTATTATTTAGAGTTTTAGAGAAGTTTGATATTCTTAGAGTTGTTAAAGTATATGCATAATAAGCAGATTTAGAGTTAATAATAAAAGTTATTCTTCTTAGCTTTGTTAAGTAAATTCCGCATACTTAATAGAGTTTGCTCAGTGTTTCTTTGTTAATAACTTACGATTTATCCGAGGTTGTTAAACCTTAAACAAGCTATTTAAGTTAGTTTGATTAGAGTACATCGATCCAACAAGTGGTTTCAGAGCTTGTGTGGAAACTCTGACTAGGAAGAAACCCTACTACAACAAAATCTAAAGATGTCGACTGATTCTGTTCCACCACCTTCCATCACCTCAATGAGGATTCCTGTCATCAAGAAAGGCGAATATGATCTATGGTGTATGAAGATGAGGCAGTACATTGCCATTAAAGACCATGCTCTATGGAATGTAATTGTTAATGGTAATGAAGAAGTTCCAGAACCCATTGATGTTCCTGGACAACCCAAAGCCCCTAAGCCAGTCTTACCAGCAGCTACATTAAGGAATCAACAGAAGGCACTCAACATTCTCTTGTCTGCCATTCCAGATGGTCATCTTCTCAAATTTCATGATGCTAAAGATGCTAAGCAGCTCTCGGCTGCTCTCAAGACCAGATTTGGAGGGAATGAAGCTTCTAAGAAGATGCACGAAATCTGCAAAGCAACAATTTGAAACTTTCACAGTTGGTGAAAGAGAGAGTCTTGATGCTGCATATGATAGGTTTCAAAATCTCCTCAACATGTTGGAGTTATACATGGCAGAAGTATCAGTTGAGGATGCTAATCTGAATTTTCTGAAGAGTTTGCCATCTACATGGCATGTGATTGCTACAATGATCAGAGGACAACCAGGATTGGATGTCATGGATTTTGATGATCTCTACAATCATCTAAATGTGTATGAGCATGAGATGAATGGTCAAACCAATTCCAAATCACACAATTGCTTTTCTTTCATCTGAAAAGAAGAGCAGTACTTCAATCAAAAGTACTGCTTCTCCTCAAAGTACTGTTGCTCAAAGTACTATCATTTACACCCCCACCTATGCTCAGCAAGCCCCACCAACTACTACTATGCACTCAGATGAAGTTATGTGCTCCTTCTTTGCACATCAAGCTAGTTTACCTGTCACTTATGAAGAAGATCTAGCACAGATTGAAGAAGATGCACTTGAAGAAATTGATATCAGGTGGCAAGTTGCTATGATCACTGCTAGGATTAACAAGTATATGAAGAAGACAGGAAAAAGCATTGATTTCAAACCAACACAGGGAATAACTTTTGACAAATCCAAAATTGAATGCTTCAATTGTCAAAAGACTGGACACTTTGCAAAGGAGTGCATGTTTGCTAAGTATCAAGCAAACAGACATCCGAGAAACCAAAGTTAGAGCTCAAAGAAATTCCAATTATCAAAACAAAGGCTTTGGTTGCTCAAGAGAAGTTATCAGAAGTTGACTGGAGTGAAGAGTTTTATGATGAACCAGTGACTTACTATATGGTAGCAGTGGAAGAAGTAGCTGAAGAGTCTGTGGAAGAATTAGACTGGAGCACTGCTTTTGATGAGGAATCTGAACATGTTGATTTAGAATCCAGAGATTGCCTAGGAGAATTTGATTGGAGCATGGAAAGTGAAGATGATCCTGTTCAACTTGCAATGGTGGCTACTTCACCAAGTTCACCCCCTATCTCTGAGGTATGCTCAAATTGTCATGATTTTTATCACAAATTACTTGGCAGTTATGTGATTGAAAGAGATAATTGTGTTAAGGCTAGGTCTGAGGTAGCTGGTTACCAAATAACCTTAGAATCTATGGAAGCTAAAATCTTAACACATGAAAATAATGAAGTAGCTTGGGCTGAAAAATATGCACAACAGGATTATCAGTTAAAACTAAGTTAATGGAAATTAAACTGTAAAATTTCTCAAATAGAGAAACTGACTAAGGAAAGAGATGATTTGTTAGCTAAGTTTGCTGCTTGGGGTGAGTCTGGTCTGTCACATGTTACTTATGTTCAAAAACAGAGAAGAGCTTACATTAAAACTGGCTTAGGTTTTGGAATGTACTTTGATAACATAGAAGAGAATCAACCTGATGATGACCTAGAGGATGTAACCACTAGTGATGATGAACTCATTAATTATGTACACACATCTAGTAATGAGGATTCAATTAATGAACCACCTCCTGAGTATAAGAAAGATAATGGTTATCATGCAGTTCCCCATCCCACTGGAAGTCATCAACCCCCTAGGCCTGATGTTTCTCGTTTTGGAGTAGACAGTCTAGAGTTTAGGAAAAAGCTACTTGGTCAATCTTGGTCTGAAAACCCCAAAGAAACTGTTGAAAACAATGTTCAAAGTCAAGCAGTACCTTCAACACAAAGTACTGCTCCACAAGCAGTACCTTCAGGAAAACCTTTTCAAACAAAGATCAAGCTAAACCTTTTTGGGATAACTTTGGTCAAAACAAGTTTCATCATTCACCTAGAAGGCACAATAGTTTTGGGCATAGAAATAGAAGAAGTCACTTTGGAAGTATGGGTCCAAAACTTTGTTTTGTGTGTTTTAGTCCCAATCATTTAATCAAGGATTGTGAACATCACTCAGAATACCTTAGAAAATTTCCAAATAACAGGTCTGCCAACCAGAAACCTAGAGAGCACAAACCAGTCTAGAATAATTCAAATAGGGTCAATCACGAAATTTCTCACCGATCATAGATACCCACACTAGAGAAGACCTTTTTCAAAACCTTCAAGATCTCACAAGACTTTCCAAAGTATCAGCATTCGACCAAGACTTTCTCAAAGTACTGCTCACCTGGCCAAAACAAGGTATCGATCACACTCTTTGGAATAGGAACCCTAGGAGATCTCATTACTATCAACCTAGAAGGTACTACAATTCACATAGGGATCTAGATCAAGAACCAAGTGTTAAACAGAATGTTAAGAGGGAAAGTAATCTGAGGACAAACAGTATTTCAACAAAAAGTGAATCGATGTTTTGTGATACAAGAAAAAGAGAATGAACTTGTAAAAGAGAGTTGTGTTGAAAACCGAATGTTTTGAAAATTCACATGCTAAAAATCAAAAGATAATTCGATCATGTTTTTAAAAAAGTGGAAATTACATACTCAAAGAATTTGAGTTTGTAACTCCACAAGGGGAACACAAGTCAATAATGGCTTGGGTTCCTAAAAATCACTAACTCTTTTCCTTTTGTGTAGGGCAACCCAGAAGAGGAGCTTAAAGATCATCTGATTGTAGATAGTGGTTGCTCTAGAAGTATGACAGGAGCCAAAGAGATCCTGTCTGATTTTAGATCTATTAGTGGAGGAAGAGTTACATTTGGGAATGATCCCAATGGAGGAAGGATTACTGGCAAAGGAACTATCAAAGTAGGACGTATAGATTTTGAGAATGTTAGATATGTAAAGGAGCTCAAGTTCAACTTATTATCAGTTTCTCAAATCTGTGATAAAAAGCATCCTGTGTTATTCACTGACACAGAATGTCTTATCCTCTCTCCTGAATTCAAGTCTGTTGATGATAACTTGGTGGTGCTTACAGTACCAAGAACAAATGATGTGTATAGTTTTGACATGAAGAGTCTACATTCCTATGTCAAACAACCTCCTGGTTTTGAAGATCCTAAACATCCAAACAAAGTCTACAACGTGGTTAAGGCTCTTTATGGTCTTCATCAGGCATCTAGAGCTTGGTATGAGAGACTCTCTACATTCTTATTGCTACATGGCTACAGAAGGGGAGCTATTGACAAGACTTTGTTTATAAAGAGAGACAAGAAGGATATCATGTTAGTTCAAGTCTATGTTGATGATATCATTTTTGGGGCTACCAAACAGTCCATGGTTAAGGAGTTTGAGCAGCTGATGCAGAAGGAATTTCAAATGAGTTCAATGGGAGAGTTAACATTCTTTTGGGACTTCAAGTTAAACAGTCAAAGGAAGGAATTTTCATAAGTCAAGACAAGTATGTTACCGACATACTTAAGAAGTTCAATTTTGATGATATGAAGACTGTTACTACACCTATTAAATCTATCAACTCATTGGGAAAAGATGAAGATGGACAACATGTTGAAGTCAAGTTATACAGATCAATGATTGGCTCTCTTATGTATCTATCTGCATCAAGGCCCGATATCATGTTTGCAGTTTGTTTATGTGCAAGATATCAAGTCTCACCAAAAATCTCTCACATGAATGCAGTGAAGAGAATTTTCTGTTATTTGAAACAAAAACCTAAGTTAGGGTTGTGGTATCCAAAAGAGTCACCTTTTCACTTAGAAGCTTTTTCAGATAGTGATTATGCAAGTGATAACTATGATAGAAGATCAACAACTGGTGGATGCCAATATCTTGGAAGAAGGTTAGTCTCCTGGCAATGTAAGAAGCAGACAATTGCAGCAACATCCTCATGGCTGAATATGTAGCTGCTGCAAGCTGTTGTGGACAAGTTTTGTGGATGCATAATCAACTCTTGGACTATGGGTTCAATTTCAAGAATACTCCTATCAATATTAATAATGAGAGTACCATTTGTATTGTGAAGAATCTAGTTTATCATTCCAAGACCAAGCACATACAGATTAGGCATCACTTTATCAGAGATTGCTATGAGCACAGGCTCATTAATGTGGTTAAGGTTCACACAGATGATAATGTAGCTGACTTACTCACCAAAGGCTTCGATGTTTCAAGATTTAATCATTTGGTGGTGAGCATTGGCATGATTAACTACTGAGCTACATTTAAGGGGAGGACTATTTAGTATTAGTATATTCTTGTGCCTTGCTTGAGGGGAGGATATCTATACTCAGCTTATACAGAGGAATTTGGAAAAGTACTATTTTTTTATGAAAGTACTGCTTGGAAAGTACTGCTTGGGAAAGTACTGCATACGTGGAAAGTACTGTTTGTCTTATTAAAGTCCTGTTCCAACGGTAATATTGAGGGGTAATTAATTCTAACGGTAACTTTGTTATTATGGGCTGTGATTTTTTAAATCTCACCTATAAATAACTACTCTCCATTTTTCCCTCTCATATTGATACTTTAGAATCTTTTCCATATTTCTCTCATCATCTCTATATTATTCGATTATATCTCTTATTGTGCTCACATATTCAACAATGGCGAATCGTCCTACAGTTTCAAAGCACAATATGGTGGCTAATTTAGATAAGACTGAAGCGAATGCACTTTTTCATGATATCATTGATTATCTTACTGGATCACCAATCAGTTATGCTCTTTTGGTGGAGCCGGATATTATTGAGCCCTGGATTCAAGATTTTTGGGCTACTGCTATGGAAAATATGGTGAATGATGAATTTTATATTAGAGCTACAGTTGCTGGAAGAACTGTGAAGATTACTGAAGCCTCCATTAGAGAAGACTTATTTTTTAATGATGAAGATGGGGCTATTCGATTTGATAAGCAATTAATTTGGGATACTTTTGGACATATTGGTTATGAAGGGTCTTTGAATGAACAAACATTTAGGAAACAACTCTTTTGCCCTAAATGGAAGTTTTTAGTACATGTGTTGCTTCACTGTATTAGTGCAAAAAGTACTTCATGGGAACAATTTGGATCAAATATAGCATCTGCTATTGTGGGTTTGGCTACATATCGTGTTTTTAATTTTTCAAGGCTCATCCTTGATGGAATCCTTTCCCACATCACTCATGGTTCAAATTGGCTAATGTATCCACGGTTTGTTCAAGTATTCCTCAATAAACAACTTGCTGATGTTCCTAAGCCAACAGATCTTTTACCTGTTGTGGTTCAACAAGCCAAAATTTTCACCTTTATGGCTAGGAAGAGTGATCTTTTCACTGGAAAGGATACTCCCTTAACTACTTCTATGATGGAAGTTGTTCAAGCTGTTAGAGCTGAGGCTGAAGAAAATGAAGCTAGTGAAGGTATCTGATCTCAAGACGCATCTGCACTGCAAGTACTGCATCTCCAGAAGGTACTGCATCTCATGTTACTCCAAGTACTGAAGTTCAAGAAGATGTTGTAGTTTCACCTTCTCCATCTCCACAATGATCTGTTCCTGCTTCTCAATCAGAGGAACATTCACCAATTCAAGGAGATGATTCACATACTATACCCCCTGAAGGTTTAACATTGGATAATTGTGTGTTGACAAGGGAGTTGGTTAAGTTGAAAAAGACTACTGAGGCTCAAGCTAAGCAGATTAAGAAATTGAAGCTCAAGTTTAGACGGCTAAAGAATTTTGTTTGGCCTTTGGTTCAACATCAGCGTATATGGGTCAAATCCAAGAAGAAAGAGCAAAGGTAGTCTAAGAAAAGCAAACGCCAAAAGGTTCACCAACAATCTTCTGTCCAATTGGGGAGGAATTTAGAAGAAGAGAATTTGAAAGAAGATGTTGTTAAGGAGAATGAACCTGAAAAGACTGAAGAACAGATTATTCAAGATACTGAAGTTCAAGTTCAAGTTCAATGTACTGATGATCAAGGTACTGAAGATCAAAGTACTGCTTTTCAACAACAAGGATCCTACAGGCAAGAATTGTTAACTCCAAGGTTGTTGGACTTTGAAGAGGAAGCTGGTCCTTCAACAACTGTACATGAAGAAGTTGTTGGTCCCTCAACTTTTATACAAGAAGAAGAAGCTACACCCAAACCCATCGATACTGCAAGTGAAGATGAAACCATTGCTGTAATTTTGCAAGGTTTATCACAATCAAGAGGTGGTGTTAATATTCCAGGAGTGCAAGAAGAGGAACAACAAAGAACTTCTCAACCTGCAATTGATCCTAAGGATAAAGGAAAAGGTGTTTTGGTAGAAGTAAAGAAGAAGAAACTAACTTTAGCACAGATAAGAGCTGCCCAAGAAGCTTTGAATGAACAAGCAGCTAGAAAGCTTCAAGAGTAATTAAATGCTAAAGATAGAGAAGCTCAGAAGTGAAGAAGCTCAGTAAGAGAAGCAGCTAAGAAGTTGCAAGAGGAATTGAATGCTGAAGCTGATGAACCATTAGAGTCACCTATTCCTGTTAGATTTCTACCAAGAAGGCCAAATAAAGCTAAAGACAGAAATGCTATGATGGCTTATCTTAAAAGTCAAGGGTATAAAGGATTGCAAATGTTTAATTATTTTGAGATGAAACGATTGTATGATGCTGCTAGGGAAGCTTATAAGAAACATGTTGAAAGCATCAAAGACTTTAGAGATGAAGCTACTTGGAAAGAAAAAGAGAGAAAGAAAAGTTTAAAAAGAAAAAGAAAAACTGAAGTTAAAGATGTTCAGTTCTCAAAGAAATAAAAAGTTGAGTTAAGATCTGAGACTAGGGATGAACTAAGAAATTATCTCAGAGTAGTAGATTTTGAATATTCCAAAGAAGATGCTGACATGAAGATGAACAGATCTCAGATTAGTGCTTTTGAAGTTGTGGAATCCAAAGAAGGGAGTTATCTGATGTTTCATAAAGAAGATGAAAGTTTCAGAGTATTCAACAGATTATAGGATTTATTGCACATCATAGATAGAGTGGATCTATTCTATTTATATCATGTGGTGCGAGCTTACTTCGAACATAATCCATTAGAAGGAATTGGTTTAGTTCTACTTGGAGATCTCACAACTGTATGGGAAACTGAAGAGCAGAGCACTGATGATATTTGGAAGAATCAAGAGAATTGGGAAATTGTTTGTTGGAGATTCTTTGAAGAGTCTGGTGTTCATGTTTTAGAGCTGGAAAATGGAACAATGATACACATGGTTGCAAATAGAAGATATCCTCTAACAGTAGATCTTATGAGATGGATGCTAGAGCACGGAATGGAAGTTGAAGAGGATAATGAAATTGCTTGCATGGTCATCAATCTGTTTATCAACTGGACTACTATTGCTGATGAGGATGAATGACTGGTATGAATCTTATTTGAATAAATTATTTTTGATAAATCAGCACTTTATTCAAAGTATCTGCTGATCAAACAAGACTTTCATCAAAGTACGCCAGCTTTTAACCAGTTAAGTGATTTTTGAAAGAAACCTTTTGTTAAGTAACAAATATTTTAAAACAAAGGTTGAATAAAATAAATGGTTTTTGAGATGGTAACATCAATAGGTTATCAATCCACCATGGTTACAAAAGGATTGGCTAATCCATGAGCAAACGGCTCTGTAAAGATATTTCAAATCCGTTTTTAGTTGACAACTTGCTAATAAGTTGTATGGTAATCAACTCACCATATCAGTTAATGTGAAGAGTTGGCTAGCCCACAAGATAATGGCTTGTGGTAAAGGCTGTGGAAAAACCATTATATGGTAATTAGTTCACCATGATGAAAGAACTAACTAGTCCAGAAGGGTACAGCTTTTGGTAAAGACAACTCAAATCTGTTGATAGATGGTGATTTGCTAAAAATCATATGGTTATCAATGTACCATGGTCTTACACACCAAAACATTCGGCTACTCTAGAGTTAATGGCTTTGGTATAGAGATCTAAATCCATTAAATTTTCAATGATTCACCTCTCACAGGAGTTAACACACCTGGAAGTGATGAGAATAGTATGCAACTTAAACTGAATTAATGTACAAATTGTCATATGTTGTTGTGTTGCTGAAAAGATGGAGCTTGGTGGATGATGCTGTAAAAGAATAATTCTAGAGATACTTTGACAAGCACAAACATTACAGAGATACAATCCAAAGACTAAGAAACAATATGTCCTTAAAGATGAAGCTGTTAAAGATAAATTCACAAAAGAACTTCAAGTCAAGCTAGTAGAATTCAAGTTAGGGGAGGATTGTTGGGATATGAAAGTGCTGAAGATTGAAAAAGTACTGAAGATTGATAAAGTACTGTAAACTACAAAGTACTGGAAACAGTAAAAGAGTCAAAGTACTGCTAAAGATAAAGTTAAAGTACTGCACATGAAAGTCAAGGTACTACAAGAACAAAGAACTGTTATATTCGTTTATAGAAAGTATTGTAACTCTAGAATATTCTATATTAGATTACTTGTCGTACAAGGATACAATTTGTAAACCGACTAGGGTTATCCTTGAGCCTATAAAAGGACCCCTAGATTGGCATTAGAGGTACGATTGCTTACGAATTATTATTTAGAGTTTTAGAGAAGTTTGATATTCTTAGAGTTGTTAAAGTATCTGCATAATAAGCAGATTTAGAGTTAATAATAAAAGTTATTCTTCTTAGCTTTGTTAAGTAAATTCCGCATACTTAATAGAGTTTGCTCAGTGTTTCTTTGTTAATAACTTAGGATTTATCCGAGGTTGTTAAACCTTAAACAAGCTATTTAAGTTAGTTTGATTAGAGTACATCGATCCAACAGAAGTGATGACGGATCTCTATATGCTTGGTGCGAGAGTGCAACACCGGATTCTTACTTAAGTCAATGGCACCTTTGTTGTCACATAGAATGGCTATGTCACTTAGATGAATGTCATAGTCAACTAACGCTTGTTTCATCCATAGTGGTTGTTGGCATGCTTTGCCGGCGGAGACATATTCCGCTTCGGTTGTTGATATGGCCAACGCCGTTTGCTTCTTTGAGAACCAAGATGTTAAACAGCATCCCATAAAAGTACATACACCACTTGTACTCTTTCGGTCAACATAATCACTTGCATAGTCAGAATCTGCATATACAATAGTTCTACCCTCGTACCCTTAGGATACCATAATCCTAGTTGAGTCGTACCCTTAATGTATCTAAATATTCTTTTGACCGCTTCTAAATGTGATGTTTTAGGGTCTTCTTGAAACCTAGCACTTAGACAAACACTAAACATGATATCTGGCCGACTAGCCGAAAGATAGAGAAGACTACCAATCATGCCACAATATTTTGTGTTATCAACGGATTCACCGTCTTCATTTTTTGTAAGTTTAGTGTTGGATGACATTGGTGTTCTTATGGGTTTTGACTCTTCTAAACCAAATTTATTTTACATCTCTTTTATATATTTAGATTGATTATAGAAGATACCATCTTCTACTTGTTTGATTTGTAGACCAAGAAAAAAACTTAGTTCTCCCATCATACTCATCTCAAACTAGTCATGCATGATTTTTGAGAAATCATCACACATGTCTTGACAAGTAGATCCGAATATAATATCATCCACGTATTTTTGAACAATGATTATATATGATTCCTTTTTCTTAGTGAAAAGTGTATTATCAACTAATCCCATGGTGTAGTTGTTTTTGATTAAAAATGACTTGAGTCTATCATACCAAGCTTTTGGGGCCTGTTTAAGACCGTAAAAAGCTTTCTTTAATTTATACACATGTTTAGGTTTTTCGAAATTGATAAGCCCGGAGTTTCAGCTACATAAACTTCTTCATTAATAAAGCCATTTAGAAAAGCACTTTTAACATCCATTTGAAAAAGCTTAAGATCATTAGCACAAGCATAAGCAAGAAGTATTCTTACAGACTCTAATCTAGCCACGGGATCATAGGTCTTATGAAAGTCTATTCCTTCTTGTTGATTATACCCTTGGGCATCTAACTTGTTTTTGTATACCCATTTTGTTCCTATTATGGTTTTGTGGAAAACTAGAAGGGGGGGGGGTTGAATAGTTTTACCGATTAAAACTTCATTTTAAAATATTTAGATCGACTTATGTCAATCTATTTAGATGTGTATGTTGGACGTTGATAGATAGATATGTAAATATGTATTGGAAAGGTAAAGAGTAAGAAACACAAAACCACGACACGAGTATTTATAGTGGTTCGGATACAAGGACACCTTCCTTGCCCTACTTCACTCCCCGAGTCACCTACTTGAGAGTTCATTAGCACTAAACGACACAACTCCTTATGGCGGAGAAGCAATCACAAAGAAGCCTACTCTTTTTTCGGTACAAGGTTAGACACCGGGTTCTTCCACAAGGTAGAACCACACCTATCACAACGTCGCCTACACTTTATCTGGTACAAGGCTAGATACCGAGTTCCATTACAAAGGAGGAACTACTACCCAACACTACACAACACCTATCCCAAAGGAGACCCACTCCTTATTACAACATCATCAAGGATATCAATATCCTTGGATACAACCTATCTCTATTTGTACATCGATACACCATATCGATTGTACACCCTTGGCATCTTTCACTAATGCCTTTGACTTGACCCTTTTGGCATCCTTCACTAATTCCTTTGACACGGACGTTTGGCACCTTTCACTAATTCCTTTGTCTTGACTCTTTTGGCATCCTTCACTAATGCCTTTGACACAGACTTTATGCACCTTTCACTAATGCCTTCGTCTTGACCCTTTTGGCATCCTTCGCTAAGGCCTTTGATACAACACTTTTAATGAGTAAGAAAGAACTATCAACAAGAGAACCTCAGTAGTCTTGATGATGACGAAGCATGGCAACTCATGGACTTAAGCTTGCTCGACTTCAAGAGGTGGTGATCTCGCCTTTAAGAGGAACCTAGAGAATCACACAAAAACAAACACAAACTACATAGAAAGATCCTTTGGATCTGAGGTTAGAGAGTTTACAATACTAGGTGAAAGTATGTGTAGGAGTGGCAACCTACAATGAAGAAATAGCTCACTATTTATAGAAGAAAACATGCTACTGTTCCACGGATCCCACGGATCCCTTACTTAAGGGATCCGTCCAGTGTAAACTGGGGGAACCGTGGGACGCTCCTCTTTGCCCATAGGTTTTGGGTCATGGGTCATGGGTTATGGATCATGGGTATCCAAGTAGATACAATGTATCTAGAATATGCAATGTATCTAGTCCATGGGTTATGGGTTAGCTCCATGGGTCATAGATAATACCCATCATAACTTATCCATGATGTCATGCAATGGGTCATGGGTTATGGATTATGCACCATGGGTATGGGTCATGGACTTTGGGCTTTACCCAACTACATTCAATGTATTTAGTCAATGGGTTAAATACTTAAAACTTCTACCCATTATAATACACACTAAGTATGTATATATTTACTCAATATATAACACTAGATGTTGTACACATGCATTACTAAAAACATGAAAGCACTATTACTTGTTTAGTGTTTTATATGAAAATGTAATTGTGTTAGTAAACTATTAACTCAAACCATTTATGTATTTGATTTGTTTCATTAAAATGATTTTACATTTGTTATCGACATAACATTAGAAGATCGTAAAATATAAATAAACGTTTTTACGGCTTATTTGTATTAACAATATCCTTCTTTTTGTTGATGAAAAAACATAAGATTATTTTAAGGAAAAACTAAGATTCGTAAAATTTTGAATTAGAGTTTTTACTCTCTTCTCCCCCTTTTTGTCGAAACAAAAAAGAGCGTCGAAATGAAACTAACACATTGTTTTAAGAAAAACATGTGAAAGGAAAAAGAATAAAAAATAGAGAGTAAGTGAGAAGAAGTATTCTCGACTTAGCTTCCCCTTGACGAGTCCATCCCTTTGTGAGGGCATCAAGTAAGAAGAAATACTAAAAAAGTGCATTGCAACTATGTTTGCAAATGGTTTCATCTTTGTGACGAATATGCTCCCCCTTGATGATTGCAACTTTGCAAGGAGGACGTCATGTAATGTAATCCTATGTGAATGATATTTCAAAATGATTTTTGCAATGTTTTGCTTTGACAAGAAACTCCCCCTAGCTAAGGTTTTCAAAGTCTTCGTGTGTACATTGAAAATCTACAAAACAAAGGTTAGAAAACAAGTATATAATGCATAATTTCTTGCAAATAAGACTTAAGTTAGTAATAGACAAGTCTTCTGTTGCATGGATCCCACGGTTCCCTCTTTGAAGGGATTCGTCTAAAGCAAAATTGAGGGATCCGTCTGTCTGTAGGCATAAACAGCAATGGTGATGCAACAAGTGATGTTAACATCAAAATGAGATATGTATTAAGCACAAAACATATTCTCAAGACAATATGGCATAAAACATGTAATTTCATTCAATAAAAAAATACGAGAGATGATCTACATATCTCTAAAACTAAGAGAATGATTCAAACATGTAATACTAATTCTAATGAGTAATGGAGACCTAAAAAGCATCAAAGTGCTTGAATCTAAGGATGAGTAGAGTTGTTGATTTGGTCCAATCATTCAAGGAGATGATTAAACATGAAATGCAACTCATTTTGTACTTCTTGAACAAGTCCTTAGGTGATTTGAGATTTAGAGCAATTATTGTCAAGACTAGGAACTGAAGGAGGTTGGATGTTTTGAGGATGCTCCACAAAGGATGGTGGAGGTGCGTTAAGCAATGTAGGATGTGGTTCCACTAAGAATAAAGGTGATGATGTATGAGTTGGTGGTGGTAATGGAAAGTCCTCTATATGGTTAGATCTTTGGTAATTCCTTGTCTCCAAAGGTGGACTATTTGGTGATGTAGGTGGTTCCCTATTTAACGAGAAGGTTGGTGAATGGGAAGTCCTTGGTGGTGAGTACTCTAATGAGTAGAGATTTGGATGGGAAAGAGGTTCAGTAAAGGAATGTAGTTTAGGTTATAGAAATGAAGGCTTAGGTGTTTTACTAGAACTAGGTGCGTTTGGTGTAGAGCTTGATGAAGCCTTTTCCAACTCTAAAGGTCTAATGCTAATTCTCGCGTTTCTTTTAGCTATTGTTGATTGAGATTGTTGAGGTAGGATTCTAGCATTTGGACTTCTTACGGGTGATGATTTAGTGGATGCTATCATGGACCATATGAGTATTCTTTTTGGATGAAACTTTGTTTGAAGAGTTCTTGCTAGATGCTTTAGTCATAGTGAAGGAGAGGGTGTAGTAAAGGTCTTTAACTACTGATTTTTAGGATTGTGATAGGAATTGTGACTTAAGCTCTTAAGAGTGTTTGGTTTATAAAGGATGAATTTGAGTTAATGAATTAAATTTATGACCACTAAGAAGATTTGGCATGAACCAAGGTCAAATATGGTGTTGTTCTAATCTAGGGAGTCATTAAATGGTAAGAAAAAGGGTTTATATTTCCAAAGAGGGTTTAAATTTGGAAGAAAAGCTGATTACAAGCTTTCTGTAGACACGGATCCCACGGTTCCCTCTCACTAGGGATACGTCTTGTTATAAACCAAGGATCCGTCTGTTAGACAGAGAAATAGTGAAGTGATTATGCTCTTTTAAGGCCTAGTACCTATAAATCTTGAGGGTTTGACTTTACTTAGATGTCTTAAGTGATAGGTGACTTAAATGTCCAACTATGAGAAGTGAGGATACTTAATGATGGTATTTGGTAGGAAAGTGGGCTTTTTGAGAGTGCAACTAATTGTTTAAGGATGATACTCATTGATTTGAGAATGATAAACGATGGAAATTGATCCTAGAGATCATATGGTGGCTTAAGAGAAATTTGAAAAATTCCTAAAAAATAAAAAGAAATGAAAAACTAGTTTTAAGCCTATTTTAAGGTAAGTATGACTAAAATCAATTTGCTAAAATTGAGAAAATATCAAGCTAAGTCTTTTGAGATGTGAGGAACAATATGTGAGCATTGGAGCTGAAATATGTTGAGTTTTGGTGAATTGATAAATCAAAATAACTTTGAATCTAAGTTAGCTATGGGTGAGTGTGAGACCTATTGAGCTTGAGGAAGACTTAAGTGGTCTTAAAAAAACATGTTTAGCTAGTATGATGTGATCTAAGGGAATGGTTTGATGTAAAAGGGTCTGTAGCTGCATATCTGTTTGCCCGGATCCCACGGTTCCCTCATCTGAGGAATCCGGCTAGTTATAGCCCAGGGATCCGGCTACTACTGACCAGTAGCTTCTCCGCAATTGTGCAGTTTTTGCACTCTTAGCAAATGCTCATCCTAATCATTTCTACATTCAGTAAACATATGCAAACAACAAATATAACTCTTAGTAAGTGGGGATGACTAAAATGTAATAAAAAATGAGTGACATCGACTACTTGAATGAGATCAAGTTGTCGTAAAATCTCATTTTCCTAGCTCCTAAGTTAAAGTGTCTAAGTCCAAATCATGGCAACTCCTACAAGCTACATCCTAATCTACATAAATATTTTTTAGATGTTTACAGACCATTCTTTTAGAAATTGTTTCACAAACTAAGGTCTATGACCTTACCTTCCATCCACTCATCCTTCCACTTCACCTCTGTCATCATCTCCATCTCTATCCCCTTCAATCTTCACCCCCTCCATCTCTACTTCTTCTTCTTTATCAAGAAGTTAGCAAAACATTTGAATATGCCCTTAGTTTGTTGCCACTATTGTGAAGGGCTTGGGATATTCGGCAGTTGGTTGATGTATGCTAAGGGGTCGAGATCGGTGTTGCCAAGAAGGTTGCTACTTCCTTCTCTTTCTCTTTGTCTTTCTCTTTCTTCCAATGAGTCCGTTGGTGGGTGAGGTCTCTTTCCATCCACCATGATCCTTGTAGTCTTTCCATCGGATAGAGGCACATGACCTTGTTGCAAAAACTGTGGTCATAGGAATAAGGTGAAGGATCTAGAGCAAAGATGAAGTTTGTTAGACAGGTCAGGAGCATTGCATAAGGGAGTACCATCTTGTCCATGCTTTTCACACTTGCCATTATTTTTACCATGTAATAGGCGAGGTCGAAGTGAGTGTCGGTTACAAGGCAATAAATCATGAAGCTTAAGCAAGCATTGGGATAATCTTTGTTTCCTCCCAAGAAAAGCACGTTCTCCCTTAGCACGAGTTCCCATTTCTTGTACAATGGGAACATTTCTGAAAGCTCCATTTGAAATGGATCCCTATAGATCACTTTGGAGTTTCTCATGACTCTTGATGGAGATGCTCTTTCCATGAAGACGGTATCCCTTACCATTGTTGCTTCCAGGATTGATGTGACGTATACTTCATGATGATCTACCATGTCATATAGCTCCGCCAACGACCATTCGTTAGAGTAACACACTCCTTGATATGGGACGCGGAGTATCCTTCCAAATTCTACAAGAGTGAGGGTGTACTCGTGCTCATTGATGGTGAAGGCTATTGAAATGGTCTCGTCTTCATTCCGAACGATTCACATTGTCTTGTAAAACTCAAGTGCAAACACCGAACAAATTTGCTCATTAATGTCCAAGAGGCAATCAAAGTTAATTCCTCCAAAGACTTGTCGAATGTTGGTGTTGTTGAGGAGTGATGGTTTAACCACTCGGCCTTCGTGGAAGAGTCTCTTTTCTAACATCTTTAAGGCTTTTCTATACTCCGGGCTTAGGCCTTTCTTACGATGATACATTGGAATGTAGTGAGCGGTGTCATGGTAATCTTGTTGGCGGTTGCTAGGCATTATTGTTCCTATACAACAAAACCACAATGTGGTGTTAATTGTTTGAATAGTAACCTAATGGGATTAATCACAATTTTGCTCAAAACATCTTCATTGAATTCAAAGAATGAGTTTAATTTGGATTAACAATGTTGATTCTTTGATTTAGATTATCTTAGAAAAAAATGTGGTAACAAATTGTGACAAACCCATTTGAGCTCAACTTCTAATGATGAAAATTGTAATCCTAGGAATCAAGGAATGGAAATAACAATGTAGTGAAGATTATACTTACACAAGAGATTGTTTCCTTGAAGAAGATGATCAATTTGCTCCTGTGAACAGTAAGTAGCTTTTATGTTCGTGAGTCTTGATAGAGTAAAGTGGGTAGTGGAACTTCCACAGTAATAATTTCTTTCCTATTATGTCTTCTGTTGCACGGATCCCCCGGATCACTTGTATGAGGGATCCAGCAAGTTCAAGCACAGGGATCCGGCATATCAGCAGTTTGACAGCTTAAGTGATCCTTGATAATTTTGGTTTGGGAGTTCTAATTTTTGCCTAGGGTTGATGTTTATGCTCTATAACTTATGGTTTGGGGTTTTGACGTGTTATACTAGTCCTATTTGACGAGGTTCCCTTTTTATGAATAAATCTTAATTCTTTGGGAAGTTTTCAAAGATTATGATAAAATCCCATTTTATCACAAGATGAGAAATATCACATGGATACTTATTGACATAGATGAAATGTCAATAATCCTTATGTGAGGAGTGATGATCAAGGCTCTCAAATAGTCGAGATATCATTATCACTAGTTTGTAGTTTTGTCTATAGAGATCAACGAAGAATACCATTCTTGATGATGAGTTCAATATAGATAACTACTTTAGTGATTATTAAGAGAGCGTAAAGATACTACTTAAACCTAATCATGATTAAACAAAAAGGATGACATTATTGATTCATCTAGAAAAAAAATATAAAAGAGAGAAATTTATTTGTAATTTATTAAAGATCATACCTTTGCTAAATATTATTTTTAAGGAACGAAGTATTAGAGAGAAATTCTTCATGATCTTCTTAGGATGCCTAAATCCTAGTATGGAGAATTCTCAACAAAGAAAAAATTAGAAAGATCTATCATTATACAACAATATAAATTTTGATGATTTTAAAACGTGGCCTTTTGTTTTTAAGGAAATTCCTTCCTTGTAGTTTTCAATCATACATAGATCGTATCAAGTTTTAAAAGTACAATATACTCATAAGAAACTTGGTAACGAAGCTCTGATACCAATTGTAGAAAACTAGAAGGGGGGGGGGGTTGAATAGTTTTACCGATTAAAAATTCGTTTTAAAATATTTAGATCGACTTATGTCAATCTATTTAGATGTGTATGTTGGACGTTGATAGATAGATATGTATATATGTAATGGAAAGGTAAAGAGTAAGAAACACAAAACCACGACACGAGTATTTATAGTAGTTCGGCTACAAGGACACCTTCCTTGCCCTACTCCACTCCCCGAGTCACCTACTCGAGAGATCATTAGCACTACATGACATAATTCCTTATGGCGGAGAAGCCTTCACAACGTCGCCTACTCTTTTTCATTATAATACACACTACATATGTATATATTTACCCAATATGTAAACACTAGTTGTTGTACACATGCATTGATAAAAACATGAAAGCACTATTACTTGTTTAGTGTTTTATATGAAAATGTAATTGTGTTAGTAAACTATTGGCTCAAACCATTTACGTATTTGTATTTGTTTCGTTAAAATGATTTTGCGTTTGTTATCGACAAAACATTAGAAGATCGTAAAATATAAATAAACGTTTTACGGCTTATTTGTATTAACAATCTCCCCCTTTTTGTTGATGACAAAAAATAAGATTATTTTAAGGAAAAACTAAGATTCGTAAAAGTTTGAATTGGAGTTTTTACTCTCTTCTCCCCCTTTTTATCGAAACAAAAAAGAGCGTCGAAAAGAAACTAACACATTGTTTTAAGAAAAACATTTTAAAGGAAAAAGAATAAAAAATAGAGAGTAAGTGAGGAGAAGTATTCTCGACTTAGCTCCCCCTTGACGAGTCCATCCCTTTGTGAGGGCGTCAAGTAAGAAGAAATACTAAACTAGTGCATTGCAACTATGTTTGCAAATGCTTTCGTCTTTGTGACGAATATTCTCCTCCTTGATAATTGCAACTTTTCAAGGAGGACGTCATGTAATGTAATCCTATATGAATGATATTGCAAAATGATTTTTGCAATGTTTTGCTTTGACAAGAAACTCCCCCTAGCTAAGGGTCTAGGTAAGGATATTTCCTTGAAAGGAATCTCATATATCAAGAATTCTGTGGGAGAGTTTATGATCTGGAAGATGATCAAGAAGATACATCACCTTCTGAAAACACTAGCGAACTTCAAGTGTAGCCTGAGTTTAGCAACCCGTAATTTTTCATAAGGTTAAATGACTATTTTACCCTTTGACTTTTAAAGTTGACTTTTGACTATTTGACTTTTCCCGTAACGTAAAATTAATTACTGTAAGCGGTAGTTAACCGGTAAATTCCCAAGTTAATTAATTCACTCTGATTTAAATTATATATCTCTAAACGTTTTCGTTGACTTATGTCTATTTAACGAAAAGTTATCTCATAAAGCGTGAAAAGTAATGTAACGCATACCGATACCGCATTAGTTATGATTCAAATTTGATAATTATTATTCGGGTCAATAATTTCGTTTTTATATTATTTTTATAAAAATGGTCACGAAAATGTGTTTCATTCATTATTAATTAAAACATCAAACCATGGTACTGCGTTTACACCTTGGCTCAACGAGACATGAGGTGCACTAAATACACACTATATTATTAATACTTATCTTTCTTTTATACACCCACCGCCTACCTCTTTATTAAATAAATTAAATAAAAAACACAGATAAATCCTAATCTATCTAATCTCATCTATCTCCCTTACTGCCTCTCCTGTCTCTCTCAACCCGATCTTCACCACCACTACCACCGCCTTACCATGCCACTACCATCACCAACATCAACGCCACAAGGGTGTGTGTGCTTGTTTGGTCTCGCGTTTTCAAGAATCTGCAAAAAGGTTGGCATTTTTTTGGGTTTGTTTGATTTGAGTTAATCACCACCATCGAGCACATCAACCTCCATCGTCATCTACATCACATAGTTCGAAGGTCGTAGGTTCAAATCGGGTTTGATGTGACATAGGGTCGCGTTAGGTTTGCGAATAGGGTTTCTGTTGGATCGTGATTGTGAGCCGCTGCTACCACAACCGTCATCACCACGACCTTATCCACCAGCTCATCCTACTTCTTCTTTTCGATAGGTTGTAAGTCATCACATAATCCATCTTGTCATTCTATTTTTATCTTAAAACAGATTATCAAATCATTATTAAAGTATTCGTTGAATTAAAACTATAACAAAGATGTTTAATAATCAGATTTGTGTGGTAAATAAGTATAAGGGGTGTATGTTTGATTCAAATTATAACCAGGCCGGGTTAACACTCGACTGAGATCCCGGTCGTGACCTGTATGGGTCACGGATCTGTTTGGTTTGCTTTTCATCTTGTTGTAGTCTCGATAAAATAGGACAACCGAGGGTATTATTTGTTTGTTTCTGGTTGATAGATTTGATTATTCTTTGTTTTGTCTCGGTAAAGATTTGAGTGTATATATTCATTAGTTTTGAATGTTTAAGTTGTTTGGTTGTGTACGGGTTTAGCAGACAACACCATAAGGGTGATTTGTTTTGAGTTGCGGTTCACAGCAACTACCCACGAAAGGCTGTGTTTGACGTCTTTGTTGTATGGTTGTGGTGTTTGATATAGCTTTTTTAGTTTGTGTTTAGGGTTTTACAGCAGTCACCATAAGGGTGCGTCTAGTTTGCTTATTTTGGTCCACACCACATCCCGACAAGGGTGTGTGGATGTTTTGTTAGTCTCAGCCCCTCTAGCATCTAAGGGTGCGTTTGTTACTGCGTTTGTCTCGGGCCTGTTTTGCCATGGCTAAAACCCACACCATGAGGGTGTGTTTGTTTAATGTACTCGATCACAAACCAAAAACAACCAAATGGTTGTTTGGTCAATGCTTGGTGAAAGCAGCCCAGGGCGTTAGTTTGTGTGTCACATCTGTGGAAAACTAGAAAGGGGGTTGAATAGTTTTGCCGATTTTAACTTAGTTTCAAAAACTTTAGGTTTGATGTTACGTGAAATTTTATGGATGGATAGAGAATTTAGATCTATAAGTAATGCAAGTAAAGAAAGCAAGTAAAGTTAAGGATAGAACTGACACAACTGATTTATAGTGGTTCGGCTACAAGGACACCTTCCTTGCCCTACTCCACTTGCCGAGTTACCTACTCGAGAGTTCAACCACTATGTCAACTGTCACACCCCCAATTTACCTGTTTTGCAGCGGAATGGAATTCCTGGGGGATTGACTGTCATAGCACCACATCACAGTTATATTGAACGACCTAAAGTGTCGTTTTAAAAACACATCGTTGGATATTATAATAAACACATTCAGAGTACAACATCGGTCCCAAAAGGTTTACAAAGTTTAGGAAATACAAATATGCTACAAATCCAAACGATGTTTTGAAATAAAGTGCCATAATGTACATAATGTAAGTCGACGCCGCGACTCAAAATGTAGGTCCCTAAACCATGTCAAGATGATAATGCCTCAATTACGAAAATACATTGCTAAAACGGTCAACAATAATGTTGGTGAGAAATCATAGGTTTATGTAAATGTTTTATACGACTACACAAGTATAGACCATGCATGACAATCAAGTCACGTAAAAATAATGTTACAATTGCTCTAAGCCCATGACCCCGAAACTAGCCTGTTCAATAATGTATGCCCTGCAGAGTGTTTGCCAGACAACTCCGTAATGTTATCAAATGAAATGCATCCGTTTACACGGTTGGGATTCACCAACCCGGATGGAGGCGTCACCCTCGATAGATCTATCCACTCATCCTCGCTTTAAAGATTAACGGTTCATGTTCAAGAAATGGGGACTTTCAAATTGGCAAATGCGGTAACTTAAGCAATGTAAATGAATTTAACATACTTGGTATCGTACTAAAAATGTAGTGCAATGTATTCTCCCCCGTGGGTTTGAAATAAATTGAAAGCATGTAAAACGGGGCTATGAAAACTCACTTGGTAAACTGGAATAATGGCAAAAGTGAGTACACCGAGGTTTAATGTGATGCGTTAACCGGGACCTATTATCAATGATATGATATGTCATGAGTTGCAATGTAATGTTATGCATGCATTCCGTATGTTATTTATACCATTTACGAGTTTTGAAAATATTACACATCGTCGAAAAAATACTCTTTTGACGTCTTGACCAATCAAAAATCACTTTACATGTTTTTACGTCAAAATGTCATCCTACAATGGTTTTATAATGATTTTTAGAGAAATTTTCACTTTTCGTCGCAAAACAATGTCGTCGGAAAAATCATGGAATTAACAAAAATAGCTTTGGAAAACTAGTCGTAAGTAACGGTGTAATGCGTCGATCGTTAGAGAACGAACTCGACGGTTTTGGAAAGTTTGTATCGATATCTAGGAGTTTCAGTTCAGGAGTTTTCCTCCAAAAGGTCTCGAACATAAAGATAATAAGGGTTAAAGATGGTGGTTTTGGCTAATTGTGTGCAGAAAATTAGTTACGGCAAGTTTATGAAAAAGTGCATATCTTTGTCGTTTCAAATCCGTTTTCTACGTATAATACGTCCTTAGCTTCGTATCAAAGTATACTATTATATTTTTGTCAAGTCGAAATAATTTGTGAAGCTTAAGGCTCATTTTTGACTCGGACAAAATAAATATAGTATGCTGAAATTTCTGAAAATAATATATTTCATCGTCAAACTTTAAAAATCCATAACTTCTTCGTTATAAGTCCGTTTTATTCCGTTCAAGCGGCCACGGATTCGTTTTAAAGTATATTTTCTAAATATCATGGCCAAAAAGTCGTGCCTACTGTCGGATTTTCCAGAAAATCAAAACAAGGACAGAACACAATATATACTTATCGAAAATAGTTTTTCTCGGACAAAACCTATTCTAATCCCTTCAAATCAACTCCAAAGCGAATCTAATCCTACCATACACCTTCTTAGGGTGTCATGGGTTCCTAGACATCATCAAGACCAACCAATACCAAGGGGATAATTATAGGATGACCAAATATATATATATACTCTAAAATCATGTAAAAATGGTATAAATCACATATGTCATGCATGTTGCTCCAAAAATGAAAAGATGAATATGAAAATGAAAAGGAAACATAAAAATGATAAAATCATGCTTACAAGTGATTATGATGAGGTGAAAGTAACAAGGATTAGCCTAAATACTCTTGGTTTTTATTTCAAAACCATATAAAGAGTATACACTAGATTGTTAAACACTTGCTTGATGAAAATTTTGATCCCTTTGCTCTTGATGTGGTGACCGGTTTTGAGAAGCCAAAAAGGAAGAGAGAAAATTTTTCTTTTAACTATGTGAGTATTATGGTGAAGTAAATGAGTGAAGTAATAATGTAGAAGACTTTTTATGTTGAGTAAACTTATAAGAAATCAAGACCATACACAATTAATGACTCCCCTTCCCCCTTGGTCGGCCAAGGGGGGGGAAATGTAGATATTTTGTATTTTTTTTTTTTTTTTAAACATTTACTTGAAAGTATAATGTGTAAAGTTTATGTAATTTGTAAGAAATGTAAGTAAATTTGTAGAAAGTTGTAACTTGTAGGGTAAATGGTAATTTTTGGTGCAAGTAAGTTTTTAATAGGTCAAAATAGAATGTATTGAGATAATAAAAATCGTAAAAATACATTCCTTGTGAAATTTGAGTGATAAAATAATTATCGTATAATTTTTAAGAAAAACGACGTAATAATTTAACTTTAACGATTTATGTACCAAATAAATTTAAAACACTAGGAAAACTAAAAATATAATTTTTATAAACTACATGTAAGTTTAAAAATACATCGGGATCATTTTTGAAAGTAACGGGATAAATGTTAAAATAATAACTCACGCGATAACGATTATTAAATATAAAAATTACGCGTTGAATGTGAAATGAAATGTCGTGAATGAATTAATGAGATGCAAATGATGTCAATGAAATGTAGACTAATCTTAGTCCATATGAAATGTACGTGATGTTATGATCATGAATTCGCCGCTAAACCTTCAAGGTTACGCGAATTTGAAACAAGTAAACCAAGTTTACTATAATTGTTGAAATTGTAAGGCATGCATTGTGTCGAGAAATGACCTGAAAGTACGGGTTGTCACATTAGCCCATCCAAAAAGGAATTCAGTCCCTGAATTCAATCGTTGTTAGGTCTAACGGTGTCGATGAAAAGATGAGGATACTTCATGCGATCTGGTCTTCCCGTTCCCAAGTAAACTCAGGACCTCGTCGAGAATTCCAACGAACTTTCACAATAGGAATACGACTCTGTTTCAACCGCTTGACCTCGCGGTCCATGATTTCTACTGAGTGTTCTTCCACAAAGTTGAGTTTGTCGTCGGTGAACTTCGTCCAATGGAATAACGAGCGATTCGTCCGAAAGACATTTCTTCAAGTTTGAAGCGTGAAAGCGTGTTGTGCACATGGCTAAGTTCTGATGGAAGATCAAGTCGATAAGCTACCGGACCAACTCTGCTCAAAATCTTGAATGGTCCAATGTATCTCGGGTTTAACTTCCCACGCTTTCCAAATCGTACCACGCCCTTCCAAGGCGATACTTTCAACATAACTTTGTCACCTACTTGAAATTCCAAATCCTTGCGTCTAACATCCGCATAACTTTTCTGTCGACTCCTTGCGGTTCGAGTCTATCACAATTTGAACAATCTTTTCCGTGGTTTCCGTACCATTTACGGACCGATAAGTTGTCGTCTCCTACCTCGGCCCAACAAAGCGGTGATCGGCACTTACGACCATAGAGTGCCTCAAATGGTGCCATCTTGATACTTGGTGTGATAACTATTGTTGTACGAGAATTCTATCAATGGCAAATGGTTAGCCCAACCATTTCCAAAATCAATAACACATGCCCTCAGCATATCTTCTAACGTTTGAATTGTCCTTTCACTTTGACCGTCGGTTTGTGGGTGATATGCTGTGCTCATCTCTAATCGGTTCGAATGAATCTTGCAATGAATTCAGAAGTTTGAAGTAAATCGACTATCTCGGAAATGATAGAAATTGGTGCTCCGTGCCTCGAGACTATTTCCTTGACATAAAGTCTTGTGAGTTGCTCCATGGAATAAGTCTCTCTAATCGGTATGAAATGGGCTGATTTGGTAAGGCGATCAACAATTACCCAAATAGCGTCGTAACCTCCCGATGTCTTAGGAAGTTTCGTAACAAAGTCCATTGTAATGCGTTCCCATTTCCATTGAGGAATTTCGGGTTGTTGGAGTAATCACGAAGGCTTCGATATTCGACTTTTACCTTAGAGCGGTAAGGCATTTGCTAGCGTGCGTGGCAATTTCGCTTTCATGTTGGCCACCAATAAAGCTTCTTAAGATCTTGATACATCTTATCCGATCCTGGATGAATAGAATACTTTGACTTATGCGACTCATGCATAATCAATTCTCGTATTCCGCCATACAATGGAACCCACATTCTATCCTTGAAACATAATACTCCATCTGCTCTCTTTACAAAACCATTTGCGCTTTCGGGCATACCATAAAGCTTTTCACTTGGTCGATTTTCCTCCTTAAGTGCTTCTCTCTGTGCTTCATGAATTTTCGATGGTAGAGGAGAAATAATCGTCATTCCCAATGATCGAACTCTTAAAGGTTTAGGCCTCTCTTTCCGACTAAGAGCATCAGCCACAACATTGGCTTTTCCCGGGTGATACTTGATTTCACAATCATAGTTGCTGAGTAACTCCAACCAACGACGTTGCCTCATATTAAGCTCCTTTTGATCAAGAATATATTGCAAACTCTTGTGGTCGGTAAACACTGTGCACTTTGTACCGTAGAGGTAGTGTCTCCAAATCTTGAGTGCAAAACTACAGCCCCTAACTCGAGATCATGAGTGGTGTAATTCTTCTCATGAGTCTTAAGTTGTCGAGAAGCATACGCTATCACCTTCTCGTTTTGCATTAAAACAGCCCCAAGTCCTTTATGCGATGCGTCGCAATATACAACAAAGTTCTCAATGCCTTCGGGTAGTGCCAAAATTGGCGCCTTGCAAAGCTTTTGCTTCAACAACTAAAAGCAGCTTCTTGTTTCTTTCCCCATTCGTACTTCTTGTTTTTCTGTGTCAACTTGGTCAAAGGTCTTGCTATCTTGAAAAACCGATGAACCTTCGGTAATACCCGGCTAGTCCTAGAAATTGTCAAATTTCCGTAGGATTCGTTGGAGTAGCCCAATCTTTCACGGCTTCAATATTTGCGGGATCAACTTGTAGTCCTTGACTATCAATGACATGACCAAGAAATTGCACTTTGCGATTCCAAAAATCACACTTCAAAAATTTGGCATACAACTTCTCATTCTTGAGTAGCCTTAAAATCGTCCTTAAATGCTCTTCGTGCTCTTCTTTGCTCTTGGAGTAGATCAAGATGTCGTCAATGAACACAATAACAAACTTGTCCAAATACGACTTACAAACTCTATTCATGAGATCCATGAATACCGCCGGTGCATTAGTCAATCAAACGGCATCACTTGAAACTTCGTAATGACCGTAGTGTCTAAACGCTGTTTTGAATATCCTCTTCCCGAACTTCGATGATAACCCGACCGAGATCAATCTTGGAATAAATACTAGAACCTTGTAATTGATCGAACAAGTCATCAATTCAGGGGAGTGGGTAGCGGTTCTTCACCGTTAACTTGTTCAACTCTCTATAATCTATGCACATTCGGAAGGATCCATCCTTCTTCTTCACAAACAAGATCGGTGCTCCCCAAGGCTGAGGAACTTCGGCCTAATGAATCCTTTGTCTAGAAGCTCTTGTAATTGATTAGACAACTCTTGCATTGCGGATGGTGCTAGACGACGGTGCTCGCAATCGGTGCGACTCCCAGGGCACTAAGTCAATATGAAATTCTACTTGGCGTGCGGTGGAAGTCCCGTAAATCCTCGGAAAAACTTGGAAAATTCACGGACAATTGAAACATCTTCAAGTCGCTTCTCCTCCGACTTTTTCTCGGTTACATGGGCTAAGAAAGCATGACAACCTTTCTTAATGTACTTCTCCGTTTTAATGCACGATATGATACTAATTCTAGTTCCACTTCGTTCCCCACGAATAATCAAAGTTTCGCCGTTATAGGGAAGATGAACAACTTTCTCGTCACAAATGATCTTTGCACGATGCTTAGATAACCAGTCCATGCCGATGACGACGTCAAAACTACCAAGCTCTACGGGCATGAGGTCTATGTTGAAGGGATGATTAAGAAAATTGAATGTGCAACCGCGGACAATGGTATTGGTGCTAACTAAATTACCATTAGCTAATTCGACAATGTATGATGTATCTAAGGTGGTTGGCTTAATGTTGAGCAAAGGTGCAAATGCATTGGACACAAAACTTTTATCGGCAACCGAATCAAATAAAAGCTGGCGTAGCGATTATTGAAGAAAGCGTACCGTTATGACATTCGGGTCCTCCCTATCTTCTCCGCCTCAATGGCGTAAACCCTTCCTTGAGCCATACCTCCTTGATTCGGATTTGCTTGATTCTTTCCTTTCTTACAATCCCTCTTGTAGTGTCGGTTCCCCAACCAAAACATGTAACTTGTTGTTTGATTTTCCCCATAGTTGGCAACCTGCAATCCCGGTTCGGTGACCAACTTTCTTGCAGTTCTCACATGGATCGGGACATCGACCGGATTGTGATGACTAAAACACTTATTACACTTCGGCAAAACCCCGAATATCCTTTTCCTTCCTTTTGACCCGCAAGCATAAACCTTAGCAACCTCTTTGCCTCTTGGGTTGTTGAGTAGCATTCTACCCCTTGTGTTGTCCCACTTGCGTTTGTTGTTGTTGCTATTGTTGTTGTAGTTGCCTCGGTTATTGTTGAAACGGTTGTTGGGGTTGTTGTTGTTTGGGTTGGTGGTGGTGTACTTACCTCGCTTCACCACTTGTGCCATCAACTTCTGAGTCACTCGAATAGCTTCCTCAATTGTTTGTGGATCAAACGAAGTCACATCTCCTTGAATAACCTCGGGAAGTCCCCCGATAAAAGCTTCTAGCAACTTTTCATTATCCGATACCATCGACGGGCATAACGCAGCCAATTCCTGGAATCTCCGAATGTAAGTGTCAATATCATAACCAATAGTGACCAATTCATAGAACTCCGTCTCCAACTTTTTCACTTCTGTTCGCGGACAAAACTTCTTAGTCACCAAGCCCTTAAATTCCTCCCAAGTAAGCTTAAAAGCATTCTCCATCCCAATCGGTTGAGCGTATGAATTCCACCATGACAACACTCCATCGAGTAAAGTGCTCGTAGCAAACTTGACCTTACTGTCATCCGGACAGTTACAAAGCAAAAACACCGATTCCAATTTTTCAAACCAGCGAACCATGGCTGTGGCACCCTCGGTACCTCTAAACTTAGTGGGTTCACCACTCTTGAAATCCTTGTACGAACATTTCTTAACCCCGGATCCTCCGGCATTACCAGTAGCAGTAGCTAGCCTAGCGGCCGGCGGCTGACCCTTGTTTCCCTTTCGACTCTTAGTGCATTAGCAATGCTATCATTCACCAACTTTTGAATTTTTGCTTGGGTCATTTCCGGTGTAACTTTCTTGAAGCCATAACTCTTCAAAATCACAAGATGAAACAATCATGAGAATTCGTAAGTAGAAACAACCATCATACAAATATATCCACAACCACAACATGCATAAAGTAAATGGAATCACAACGGAACAATAGCGAAATATCACAAATATAATCACAACACCCGTGGATAATATACATGAAAATTTCGGCCTACATGGACCGATATCATAGATAATAACAACCATTCCTACATAGTAGAGTCAATACTTGATACATTTGTTTGTACAACAACCAAAATACAACAAGTTCTTTAAACTACGTCACACCTTGTGACTAGGATAATAATGGTCAAAACTATACATGACAAAAGTCTACATAAGGCACCTCATGGTGCTCCGCTCTGATCACGAAGATCACTTAACCGAGTAGTCAAACTATCCACCAAACTCCTCAACTCTCCAATCGACCGCAAAGAAGCAATACTCTCCCTGTCCTCTAGCGCCTATTCTCAATACTCGATGTGACAAATCAATGAAACCCCGCCTAACACTAGGCCCTCGACCTCCTCCGCAATGGGCTCAATCCTATTTACCGACAGTTCCTCCAAGCCGTCAAATATCAATCGGATCTCTGACTATCAATACGGGCTCCTAATGCCTCGGTGAGAAGCTGTCGGCGAAATATTGCACTGCAGCCTTAGAGCTCTAACTCGAACCTAATAGGTGGCTCGGGTTACGTAGATGGTGGTGTCGGGATATCAAAGCGAGCACGCTTTTTGGCGGCAAGTCATGCGTAGGCAAAGGATCTCTAAGAAAATATGATGGAGATGGTGATGATGGTGGGGATGGTGCTAGTAGTGGTCTTTGGTGGATCATGAGCGGAGCTAACGTGAGGGTGGGTGCGACTTCGCCCTCCTCGAAGGGTTCGGTCTCAGTGTCGGTCATGATAGGTGGAAAGACTGGAGGAGATCCAATGGAAGATCACGATCTCGGTGGAATGTGATGCAACATCATCCATGATGGGGTTATTTGGAACATCATCCGAAGCTAGAGTCCGATGATATGGTGATGGGATGTGAATCGAAGACATGTACGTGACAACCGATGTGAAATAAAAGTAAATAACCTCGAATAAAATGTAAGTGAATCCGCATGGTAAAATGAATATGTACTATGATGAAATGATGAGATGCTATGATAGTGTAGCTATAGTCTAGGGTCAATGATGCAACCTAGTTCTCTATAACTGTAGCTCTGATACCAATCTTTCACACCCCCAATTTACGTTTTTGCAAAGTGGAATGGAATTCTGGGGATTGACTGTCATAGCACCACATCACAGTTATATTGAGCGACCTAAAGTGTCGTTTTAAAAACACATCGTTGGATATTATAATAAAAACATTGAGTACAACATCGGTCCCAAAAGGTTTACAAAGTTTGCGGAAATACAAATATGCTACAAATCAAGCGATGTTTTGAAATAAAGTGCCATAATGTACATAATGTAAGTCGGCCGCATGACTCAAAATGTAGGTCCCTAAACCATGTCATGATGATAATGCCTCAATTACACGAAAATACATTGCTAAAAGCGGTCAACAATAATGTTGGTGAGAAATCATAGGTTTATGTAAATGTTTTATACGACTACACAAGTATAGACCATGCATGACAATCAAGTCACGTAAAAATAATGTTACAATTGCTCTAAGCCCATGACCCCGAAACTAGACTGTTCAATAATGTATGCCCCTGCAGAGTGTTTGCGAGACAACTCCGTAATGTTATCAAATGAAATGCATCCGTTTACACGGTTGGGATTCACCAACCCGGATGGAGGCGTCACCCTCGATAGATCTATCCACTCATCCTCGCTTCAAAGATTAACGGTTCATGTTCAAGAAATGGGGACTTTCAAATTGGCAAATACGGTAACTTAAGCAATGTAATGAATTTAACATACTTGGTATCGTACTAAAATGTAGTGCAATGTATTCTCTCCCGTGGGTTTGAAATAAATTGAAAGCATGTAAAACGGGGCTATGAAAACTCACTTGGTAACTGGAATAATGGCAAAAGTGAGTACACCGAGGTTTAATGTGATGCGTTAACCGGGACCTATTATCAATGATATGATATGTCATGAATTGCAATGAAATGTTATGCATGCATTCCAGACGTTATTTATACCATTTACGAGTTTTGAAAATATTACACATCGTCGAAAAAATACTCTTTTGACGTCTTGACCAATCAAAAATCACTTTACATGGTTTTACGTCAAAATGTCATCCTACAATGGTTTTATAATGATTTTTAGAGAAATTTTCACTTTTAGCATTCGCAAAACAATGTCGTCGGAAAAATCATGGAATTAACAAAAATAGCTTTGGAAAACTAGTTAAAAAGCGGTGTATGCGTCGATCGTTAGAGAACGAACTCGACGGTTTTGGAAAGTTTGTATCGATATCTAAGAGTTTCAGTTCAGGAGTTTTCGTCCAAAAGGTCTCGAACATAAAGATATTAAGGGTTAAAGATGGTGGTTTTGGCTAATTGTGTGGAGAAAATTAGTTACGGCAAGTTTATGAAAAAGTGCATATCTTTGTCGTTTCAAATCCGTTTTCTACGTATAATACGTCCTTAGCTTCGTATCAAAGTATACTATTATATTTTTGTCAAGTCGAAATAATTTGTGAAGCTTAAGGCTCATTTTTGACTCGGACAAAATAAATATAGTATGCTGAAATTTCTGAAAATAATATATTTCATCGTCAAACTTTAAAAATCCATAACTTCTTCGTTATAAGTCCGTTTTATTCCGTTCAAGCGTCCACGGATTCGTTTTAAAGTATATTTTCTAAATATCATGGCCAAAAGTCGTGCCTACTGTCGGATTTTCCAGAAAATCAAAACAAGGACAGAACACAATATATAGTTATCGAAAATAGTTTTCTCGGACAAAACCTATTCTAATCCCTTCAAATCAACTCCAAAGCTAATCTAATCCTACCATACACCTTCTTAGGGTGTCATGGGTTCCTAGACATCATCAAGACCAACCAATACCAAGGGGATAATTATAGGATGACCAAATATATATATATACTCTAAAATCATGTAAAAATGGTATAAATCACATATGTCTTGCATGTTGCTCCAAAAATGAAAAGATGAATATGAAAATGAAAAGGAAACATAAAAATGATAAAATCATGCTTACAAGTGATTATGATGAGGTGAAAGTAACAAGGATTAGCCTAAATACTCTTAGTTTTTATTTCAAAACCATATAAAGAGTATACACTAGATTGTTAAACACTTGCTTGATGAAAATTTTGATCCCTTTGCTCTTGATGTGGTGACCGGTTTTGAGAAGCCAACAAGAAGAGAAAATTTTCTTTAACTATGTGAGTATTATGGTGAAGTAAATGAGTGAAGTAATAATGTTGAAGACTTTTTATGTTGAGTAAACTTATAAGAAATCAAGACCATACACAATTAATGACTCCCCTTCCCCCTTGGTCGGCCAAGGGGGGGGAAATGTAGATATTTTGTATTTTTTTTTTTTTTAAACATTTACTTGAAAGTATAATGTGTAAAGTTTATGTAATTTGTAAGAAATGTAAGTAAATTTGTAGAAAGTTGTAACTTGTAGGGTAAATGGTAATTTTTGGTGCAAGTAAGTTTTTAATAGGTCAAAATAGAATGTATTGAGATAATAAAAATCGTAAAAATACATTCCTTGTGAAATTTGAGTGATAAAATAATTATCATTATAATTTTTAAGAAAAGCGGCGTAATAATTTAACTTTAACGATTTATGTACCAAATAAATTTAAAACACTAGGAAAACTAAAAATATAATTTTTATAAACTAAATGTAAGTTTAAAAATACATTGGGATCATTTTTGAAAGTAACGGGATAAATGTTAAAATAATAACTCACGCGATAACGATTATTAAATATAAAAATTACGCGTTGAATGTGAAATGAAATGTCGTGAATGAATTAATGAGATGCAAATGATGTCAATGAAATGTAGACTAATCTTAGTCCATATGAAATGTACGTGATGTTATGATCATGAATTCGCCGCTAAACCTTCAAGGTTACGCGAATTTGAAACAAGTAAACCAAGTTTACTATAATTGTTGAAATTGTAAGGCATGCATTGTGTCGAGAAATGACCTGAAAGTACGGGTTGTCACATCAACAAACTCCTTTAACTTGGCAGAGAAGCCTTCACAACGTCGCTTACGCTTTTTCCGGTACAAAGCTAAATACCGAGTCCTTAACACGGAGCACTAAACCAATACAACTATAACACAACAAATATGTGAAATATGAAATACAAGATCTTTGCTACAGAAAAATTGTGGAGAAACAAATCAATAAAGGACCCCTTGCTTGGATGACTTGTAAAAGCTCGTGATCTCGCCTTAGAGAAGGACCTATATAAGAATCACAAAAAAAGAAAGAAGAACTACTATCTAGATCAAGAGATCTGAGATTAGAAGAATGTAAGAATATATGAGAGAGTTTGTAAGAAGAGGGGTGAGTTACAATGAAGAAATGGCTCTCTATTTATAGTCAAAATCTTGTTACTGTTGCACGGATCCCTTACATGAAGGATCCGTCCAGTGTAAACTGAGGGATCCGTGAGACGCTCCTCATTATCCATGGGTTATGGCTCATGGTTCATGGGTCCTAGACTTTGGACCATGGGTATCCAAGAAGATACAATGTATCTAGAAGATGCAATGCATCTAGTCAATGGGTTATGGGTTAGCTCCATGGATTATGGATATGCTCCATGGGTATGGGTCATGGGTTATGGTTTTTACCCATCCTAATAAACTATTACAATAAATGAATCATTACAACCATTTATATTAAATGACTATATATGTAGATGCTTTACAAAAATAACATGTATCCTTATAATTTTACTTATGATAACTTTATAATTGTTATTAACAAAAACAAAGATATCGCTAAATATTAATAAACGTTTTTACGATTTATTTGTATTAACAACAGCCACCCAAGAGGGTGTGCTTGGTTTTATTTACGAGTCACATCCACAACCCAAGAGGGTGTTTGTTTTGCTCTTGGTCAAGAGAGAGAACCCGATAGGGTGGTATTTGTCTTGTGTCTCAACTGTAGTTAAACCTGTATAGGGTGGTTTGTTTTTCTTTTTTGGTATTCGGTTTAGGAACTTGAGACATAAATGGTGGTTACAGATTAGTGTTAGTTTACATTTTCAAAGTGAGCATCAGATTGCTACATTTTCAGCAAACTAATAATCAGTTGGTGAGTTTGGATTTAAGTCATGGGCTCAAGCCCAATAATAGTAATTGGTAAGTTCGTTTATTTATGGGATCAAAGCCCGTTAACTATTAAAAATATGTTTAGTTTTAAGTTGTAAAGTATGGTAATGTATTACAACTTTAAAACTTGTATTTATGATTTAAGATATTGAAATATTAGACATACACCGAACATAACAGATTTCATACTTGGACTATGACTTGATACATTTGGAGATATATCGAGTTGATAATTTATATGGACAATTTGACACATATTGGACTATCGGACTTACGTTGGACTTACTTTGACTACTTATTGAATACTTATCGGACTCAGACATATTAAACGTAACGAATTAATATTATTTGGACTATATAATTGGACATTTTTTTTGGACATGTTGGATTATTATTCTCGTGATAGACTTGAGATATTGGACTTAAGATATCGGGCGATCGCCTATTGGACTATTATCGTACTATAAAACCAATAACCAATAAAAATAAGTTAAACTTCTAAGGGCTAGTTATTAGTTAAACTCAACTAATCTATTTATATCTCACTTAATTTCTATTTGATCCTTACATGTTTATTTCCTTTTATAAGTGTACTATATATTTTATACTTTCATATGTGTTTTCGAGTCTATATCTTCAAACCACCACACGAATGATGATACTAAATATTTTACAAACATTGATACGATACTTCCACGAAAACTAAAATGTATTATCTTTTGAAACTCATACGCATCAATTACTATTCGCGTATCATATTATGAGACAAGCTCATATCTATTAGGTTATGCCGATTCCGTTTCGTTGTGCTATGCTTCTTTATACTATTATGCCGTACTTCTTGACACCATTGTGATACTTACGTCACTACACTCTAAGGTGAGTTCATAGCCCCAACTTTTGTTTAACTATTTTATAAATTAATTTGGGGTGAGGTACATGCTCGACTACTTGCTTTTACTTTCACAATTACTTTAAACTATTACTTATTACTGTGAGTTTCACAGCTCCGTTTTACTGTTTTACTCGTTTTGGGGTGGAAAGCATGCTATGATTACTTAATACTAAATTGGTTGTGCGTTCATGAAATTATGAACTTACTGAACTGATTTAATTTACTGAGATGTGATATGCTACTTTATGCAAATTGATATGTATGCTTATATTTGGCGCTTAAGAACAATCGTGAAAGTCCCCTGGAACAACACTACTTATTAACTTACTCCCACTATACGGGACGAGCCGTTGATATGTATGGATAACGCTATTAGGGGTAGAGCCATCCCCTCGCTCCCACTAATCGGAGTGCATAGTATCACCTTCTCATGCAAGGTTAGAGCATGTTGCACGTAGGGGCAAGTTTTCGGCTGAATCGGCTTAAGTAGTGGACCATTCAAGGCATGAACACGCCGCATACATAATGGACCCCTTTGAAAATTTTACAACCAAATGATTTTTTTCCGTTTTGGAAACTACTTAGTGTATTAAAAACCTGTAAACTCACCAACCTTTGTGTTGACTTTAGCATGTATTTTCAGGTATTAAGGCGATAGCTAAACTTTAGAGTCGTTTGGGCATTGGCATGGCATGGTCATAGAGGACTTCGACACTTATATTTGGTACCGCTTTTCCGCATTATAATTTAAAATATGTAACCACAGATCTTTATTAATAATATTTCTCAAGTCAAACCGTTGTTCTATACTTTGTGTTGTGGTACCAATCGAGTAGCACCCCGGTAACATTTACTTTTCTACTGCAAACCAGTTTTTTGGGGTGTTACACTTAGAGTCTTGCACCTCCACCTGAAGTTACTCCCATCAGTAGGTCTGAAAGGACTATACATGCTCCTGAAGGTCTATGTCTTAATGTAGAGGTTGAGGAATATAGTTTAGGGGATCTTGGAGAACCCGCTAACTATAAAGCTGCCATATTTGATCCTCAAAAGGACAAATGGAAAGTTGTAATGAATGGGGGATGCAATCCATGAAAGATAATGAAGTCTGGATTGAAGTAGACCTTCCTCTTAATGCTATAGTCGTTGGAAGTAAGTGGCTTTCTTAAGAAAACTGACATAGATGTCAAAGTACACACTTATAAGGCTCTTCTGGTAACTAAAGGCTTTACTCAAACCTACGAGATTGACTACGAGGAGACCTTTTCTTCTATATCCAACATTAGAGCTATTAGGATTCTCATAACAATAGCAGCATACTATGACTATGAGATTTGGCAGATAGATGTCAAAATCGCTTTCTTGAATGGTCGCCTAGATGAGGATATCTATATGGCGCAGCCTGAGGGGTTGGTGAATCAACAATTTACAAAGCATGTATGCAAACTTCGAAGATCCATTTATGGATTGAAGCAAGCATCAAGGCAATGGAATAAGAGATTTGATGAGGAAATAAAGAAGTTTGGTTTCACTCAGAATCTCGATGAGCCATGTGTATACCATAAAGCTAGTGGGAGTAATGTTACATTCCTTATTCTGTATAAGGTTGAGCATCGGTCCCAGACCGGACCAGACTGATTAAGACCGAGAGCGAGACTGAATTAGCCCAAAAGCCGAGACCGAGGACCAGACCGTATGTGGTCGGTCTGGTCCGGTCTCGGTCGGTCCGGTCTAACAAGGAAAAATAGTCGGTTTGTGGTCCGGACCGGACCGACCAAGACCGAGACCGAATTAGCCTAAAAGTCGAGACCGAGGACCGGACCGAATATGGTCGGTGCTTTTCGGTATGGTCCAGTCTCGGTCGATCTGTCGGTCGGTCCTGTCCATTCGGGTGGTTTGCTCTGCCCTAATCCTGTATGTTGATGACATATTGATCATGGAAAATCATATTACAAGTTTAAAGAGGTTAAGTCCTATCTTGGAAGATGTTTTTCTATGAAGGATTTAGGAGAATCAGCATACATCCTTGGAATCAAGATCTATAGAGATAGATCTAGGCAGTTAATTGGATTAAGTCAAAGTGCTTACATAGATAAAATCTTGAAGAGATTAAGGATGGAGAATTCAAAAAAGGGATATCTTCCAATGCAAGTAGATCATGGCTTAAGTAGCAAACTATGTGCTTCAACACCTGCTGAGGTGGCACGCATGAGTAGAGTTCCTTATGCTTCGGTTGTAGGATCTATCATGTATGCAGTAAGATGCATAAAGCCAAATGTAGCGTTTGCACAGAATATCACCAGTCGATATCAATAGAACCCAGGTGATCTTCACTGGCATGCTGTTAAAAACATTCTCAAGTACTTAAGGGCTACTCGAGATATGTTTCTAGTGTATGGTGGAAATCCAAAGGTAGAGCTTGATGTTATAGGTTTTTGCGATGCGTCCTGGAAAACTGATAAAGATGATACGAAGTCTCAGACGAGATGATTGCGATGTATGCAATAGAAGCTGAGTACATAGCTGCTTTAGAAGCTGCGATGGAAGCTTTTTGGATTAGGAAATTCATTTCAGGGCTCGGAGTTATGCCTTCATTTGATTTACCTATAAATATGTATTATGAAAATTCTGCCGCAATTACATTCGCCAATGAACCTGGAGTCATGAAGGGTGCCAGGCATTTTCTTCGATGATATCATTATGTTTGAGAACAAGTCAAAATAGGTGAAATCAATCTACTCAAAGTTCACAAAGATGACAATCTAGCTGATACCTTGACGAACGCTTTACCCTAAGGAAAGCTTACTGAACATGCTAATAGCATTGAACTTCGTTTAACTATGTAAACCTGTGGTTATGTATTTGGAAAAAGGATGTATTGAAAAATTATTATTTTAATGAAATAAAGTATTAAGTTATGTTTATTTTTCATTTATAATGTATTGTATCCTATATTTGCATGGTTAAATCCATGAATAACTTATGTTATTCTAAATATTCCGTTGTCAATCAATGATATGGGAATATCATTGAATTAAGGCAAATTTGAGTTTTGGTTAGAATATACTTATGTATATTGATGGGGAGTCATGCCAAATTCATATGATATTCAATGAATTAAATATAAGACTGATCTCAACTATATGATTGTACTTTATGGATCTTTGTCATCAAATAAATCATGAATAGTCATCCTCAGACTTGAGATACCAGGAAACTGTCATGGGTGTAGCTCATTTTTGTGAAATAGTCTAACATTATACGTAACAGTTAGTAATAAGGGCTATTTTCAGAAGTGATGTCTAATTCATGGGTTCTGCTTGTAGTCAAGAAAGAATTTGTTCCTTCAAATTTGTTTTGAAGTTTAATAGTATTGGGCCCCTCGTAGGGTTGACAAGATGTTTATATGGCTATACCCAAGATCTATTTGGAGTACGTTCAGATGATTTGGTAATCTTATTCAATCAAATATAAAGAGAAACATAATAGTTAAATTATGGAATGACTAAGATCCATATCCATATTTAACGTGGTGTTAGCAACAAAAGGATAAGTATAAATGATGATTCATTAAACGGTCTTCCAGGAAACCACACTCAGGGTCATTCTAGGGGCATTGGTGTGTTTGCTAGACGCTAACCAATGTCATTACCTATATTAAGATATGTTCAAATGGGAGCTGTTAGTTTGTGGACTTAGTTATTATACGTATGACCGGATTGGAACACGAGACTATGGGATTGCACACTTTACGTATGAGAATCGATGATAAATAATTGATATAATAGTTATGTTTTAACTATTGAATTCACAATAAACTTCTAATGGTTGTTAGTATTGAACGGTAAAAGTTTTAATGACCGTTAAATATTAAAGAGAATGACTAAAAAGAAAATAGGCATCAAGAAGGATCCAGATTGTTTCCTTTTCCATGATGGCTTGTATTGATTCTTTATTAACTTTATGTCTCATTAGCAAACCTAACTTCTCTTCTTCTTCCTCTCTCTGTGCTTGGCCGGCCGATCTACCCTAAACCATTAGGGATTCGATTTGTTTTGCACAAACAAAAGTGTTTGGTTTGTTATTGTAATTCAAGGAACTAGCATCCACATCAATTCGTTACCAATACATGTGTACAAGATCATAGGAAAAATCCGATTTGTGTTTTTCCTTGGTCGAATTTTGTATAAGTCAAAAATCATAAACCCTAACTTTTAGGGTTTAAGTTTCTTGATCGTTGTTTGCTTGGATTGCTAAAAGGTACGCTTACTTTTACGTTTAGGTTAATTAATTATGAATATTTCTTTTAAGTCTTCAGTTGTGTGCTTGATGATTACATGTGTATAATATGCATGCCATGATTATATAATTCTAACATATATATATATATATATATAAGCAATGAGAGATTTATTAAACATCAAAAGATACAGAGAGGTCCCTAAGGTGGGGATCAGAGACATTGAACAAGAAAAAAAAGCACTACAAACTAGAAGCTAGGATAAGCAAGACTTAAACGACCATCTCCACAAACCCTCTCGGGTTACCGACCCATCTGCTCCAGTCAAAGCCTAAACGATATCGTTGATTATCCACAAAAGATATAAAATTTTAGTTTGAGAGAAGATACCCCCATTTCTTATACTTTATTTTTTCTCACTTAATGCCTGAACAACTCGGATCCGCTATATCCAAAAAGCCCATAAGGCAACCAAGCTAACTCCATGAAAAGCCTGGACAACCCATTTATTTCCAAAAATGGTATGAAGATGAGCTAAAGGGTCCATGGCAGTTTGACAGTCGAAGGTATCACCAAACCCCACCAATCAAAACACTTAACCCACAGGATTTTAACCTTTGAACAACTAAACAAAACATGATTAATGTCTTCCACCCCTAATCACACAACATACATTGCAAGGAGTGGACATCAGTACCACGTTTATCCATATTTGAGAGATGTGGAATCCTATCGTTAAAGACCCACCAATTAAAGATATTGAATTTTTGAGGCACCCAAGAGTTCCAGATAGGAGAACGACCCAGATGGGAAGATGAGTGGAGTTGCTTATCTGTAAGTTTAAAAAGACAGCTTACAGAAAATCCATCATTTGTATTCAAAGTCCATTTCCAATCATCACTCTCATCTCTCTTTACAAATAAACCATTGATTAACATATTTATTTACGTAGAAATAAGAACTAAGAATCAATCTCTAGTTTAGAATTCAATTTATCACATAAAAGTTTACATATATTTCTTACAAAACTTAGTTGTTTTTCATTTTGGAAAAATGATACTCTTAATTTTTAATCAGATAACTACCTCGTAATATGCATGTCACCAGTGACGGATGTGAGACTTAAAGTTATGATATGCCATTTAATTTAGTAAAATAAAAAAAAAATGTATGTACAATAAAAATTTGAGACAAAGTGCATTTCTAGAATAACGGTATTATTTTACACAATATTAGTACATGATGCCAAAAAAACTTCATGTAATTCACAAGCGAACAAGAACCCTTTTGGGTCCACCCTGATTCCAAACCCATAACTAAAAACCTGTAATACATTCTTTCGCAAAGGAAGACAAGTAGATAACCTCGTGGGCGATTAACTATAGCAAAAAAACCAGAAGAACTATGAGAACCAAACAAGGAAAACAACCATGAAAATATCAAGGCTAAGTCGTTAAAAACTTAAGAGTATGAATTTAGCATTGAAAATTTGATAGGTAAATTTTTCATCGATAATTTGAAAGATTTTATTTGTCACGTTTGGACATACAATATATTTATTTATTTAAATATTTGTCGCAAACTAGTTTTAAATTGATTCATTAGATTAAACTAGAATAAAGAGCTAGTTGGACATAACTAGCCAAACATGTGTTAGACTAGTATGGAACTAGTTAAGATATGTGACTACTAAGTAAGTTATAAAGGATGTGGTTAAAGTGATTATGTATATGCTATAATAAGATTATTGCATGGTTAAAGTGTTATTGCAAGTTAAAGTATGGTTAAGTCCCTTGGATTAGTAATTAGATGTATATGATGATGGGCAAATGGCACAAAAAGGCATCAAAGTTAGGGTCCATTTCCAATCAAGGTATTCTACTTTTTTTCTTGCATAAAAAGGTTTCCAACAAAAAATTTTAGCGGATTTAGGTATTTTCATTAACTTCCGTCAACAATTTATACATTGAAACATTTATAAATTTTGAAGGGCCAAATTTGAAACTTTTGTAAAACTAAATAAAAATAAACGTTTTCTTCTTCTTCTTCCCCAGATTTCCCCCAAATCTTCTTCCCCAACTCTCCACATAAACCCTAATTCACTGTTTACAAAATTGAACCTTATGTTCGTTAAGGTAATTAATACTTAATGTTGTGTTTAATTATCTTAATAATCTTTATTCATTGACCTTTGTGTTCATAATTTTTTTTTTGCAGGATGGCTTCTTCATCCAAAGGAGGTACATTAACATTGGATATTTATTATAATGGGTATTTCAGTCTGAAACCTTTAACCTATCATAATGCTGATATGCTCACAACTACTCTTGATGTGTCCCCTTTAACCTATAATGAGTTGAAAATTTTTGTTCAAAACAAAATAGCTTCAGTAGTGCCTGTGCTGTATTACTTTAGTAATGGGTTAAAAAGTATTAAGTCTGATGATGATGTTAGGTTGTTTCTTGAAAAGTGGCAAAGTAGCGATGAAGGTATCATAGCCTTATATGTTACTCATAAGAATGAATGTTTAGTTGAATACACTGGTGATTATGTTATTGTCATGTTAAACCCTACTAGTTATTACAAAGACTCAGACTCAGATGTTGCATCAGTTGACCATTTATCTGAGGGTGAAGAAGAGTTGAGGCAGGTTAGGATAAAAGAAAGGAAAAGTTTAGATGAAAAGAACAAAACAAATGAAGTTGTTGTATTTGATGAAAGTAGGCTAGTGTTGGAAATTGACAGTGATTTAGGTGATGAATCTCAAAAAGAAGTAGATCCTTTATTTTCAAACTTAGGTGATGAATCTCAAAAAGAGAAACCTCATGTTGAACCAGAAATAACCTTAGATGAAGATATGCCCATCAGTGATGAGGATGAGATTGTGTTTGACCCTAATAAAAGAGATTAACCTATCCATGACCCAAACACACATTGGAAGTTAAAAAAACCTTTATTAGGTGAATTGTATGCAGACTTAGATCAAGTAAAAGATTGTCTTACATTTTATTCTGTTGCCAATGGATACCAACTTTGGTATGAAAAAAGTGATAGTGAAAAGTTGCTGGTTAGGTGTGGCTTTGATGAAAAAGAGAGAAGAAAGAAAAAAGTTCCTAGAGATCCCAATAAGCCTTGTTGTCCTTTTAGGTTAAGAGCTGTGAAGATGCATGATGGCAATTCTTGGCATATAAGAACCTTAGTTAATGAGCATACTTGAAGTAGACAGTGTAATCTTGGTTATTTAGTGACTTCAAAATGGATAGCAAGACAATTTGTAGACAAAATCAGAATGTATCCTGATATGAAAGTGGTTGACCTGCAAGACATGGTAATGAAAAAATATAGGGTTAAGACATCACACAATCAGTGTAGTAGAGCTAGAAGGATTGCACTATATAATCTTAAGCAGAATGTTGGAGATCAATATGACAGGTTGGTTGATTACTCTGCTGAACTTAGAAAGACCAACCCTGGTACCACAGTGCAGTTACGCATTGATCCTCTTGCAGATGGTACACACATGTTCAATAGTTTTTATATTTGTTTTCATAATTTGAAACAAGGTTGGAAAGCAGGTTGTAGAAAGATTATAGGTTTGGATGGATGTTTTTTGAAAGGGGTGTGCCAAGGTGAATTGTTGGTAGCTATTGGGAGGGATGGAAACAATCAAATATACCCAATTGCATGGGCTGTTGTACAAGTTGAGAATTCAGACACTTGGGAATGGTTTATTAAATTGTTAGCCAAAGACCTTGAGTTAGGAGATGGGAAAGGGGTCACATTTATATCTGATGGCCACAAAGGACTTTACCAAGCTGTTAGGAGAGTGGTCCCATTGGTAGAACATAGGTTATGTGCTAGGCATATTTATGCCAATTTTTCCAAGCTCTACCCTGGTGTTCTATTTAGACACCTGTTTTGGCAAGCATCAAAGGCTTCTTATCATCAGAAATGGTTAAATACAATGGAAGAAATAAAAAATGCAAGTCAAGAAGCTTATCAGTATTTAATGGATAAAGATCCATGGACATGGTCAAGATCATACTTCAAAGAAGGTATAGGTCTTATTCTACATAAATAATTCTCACATAAAGCTAGCAATACTAATTATTCTACACTTGTATTATGTTGACAGGATTGGATTGTGATGCTGTTGAAAATGGTCTTTGTGAATCTTTCAATTCTCACATAAAGAATGCAAGGAGAAAACCAATAATTGGAATGCTTGAAGACATCAGATCTTATGTGATGACAAGGAATTACACTCTAATGAAGGAATGTCAAGATTGGAAAAGTGATATTTGCCCTAACATCATCAAGGTTTTGGATTTGCATAAGAAGATTCAAAGGTATATACTTATGTTGATCAAATAATACTAGCATTAGAAACTCTGCTAACTTGTAGTATACTAACAGGAAGTGGAGTTTGAATCCAAGTGGATGGCATCAGTTTGATGTAAGGCAAGGGAATTTTGAAGCCTTTGGTGTGGACTTACAAAAGAGGGAATGCAGCTGTAGGCAATGGCAGTTAACTGGAATACCATGCCCTCATGCAATCACAACCATTTACTTCATTAGCAAGCAGCCATAAGATTATGTGAGCAATTCATTCAAGGTAAGCACATACAAAAGTATCTATGAGTTCAATATTTTGCCAGTAGGTGGTATAGATATGTGGTAAAAAAGGAAACATGTGCCAATGAAACCTCCATTAGAAAGAAGGATGACAGGTAGGCCCACATTGAATAGGACAAAGGATAGGTCAGAATTGAAAAAAATAAACATGTAGCAAGGCCTCCAAGAACAATGACATGTCAAAATTGTGGTGAACTTGGTCATAACAAAAAAGGGTGTACTAAACCTAAGAAAACAGGTGAACTGATAAGGTTTTAAAACGTACCATTTTGAGGGGTCGTTTAAGCCCTTATTTGATCATTTTTGTATCCGTTATTACTTAATATCGTTCCTTTTCACTTTTTAGGTCTCTTGAAGGCAAATTGCTGGAATGGCACTTATTTGGATGAAAAGGCGCGAATATATGAAGAAAATGGCCAAAGTCAAGAATCGAGACACTCAAGCTGCTGAAATACAAGGGGACGGCGTCAGGTGTTACCTGCGACGCCGTCAGAGCACATGTTGTGACGATACAGTAGCCAAATTGGTTATTTACAAGTGACGATGTCAGGCTTTAAAAGAGTAGGCCGTCGCAACTCAGACGGCCTAGATTTGATCCCGACGGAGTCAGAAGCTGAAGAGGACGGCGTCACAAGCACAAGGTGACGTCGTCGCAAGACTAACGTGGCCAAGACGAAACCCTAATGACGGTGACCCGACGGTGTCACAAATCATAAGGTGACGCCATCGCGAATGTAATCTTATATATAGAATCCGAATTTTTCATTATTCAGTGTGTAGTCTTTTGGAGTAAAAACCTAAACCGAACCAAGGCTGTCTTGTACAGTATTTTAGGGTTCCAAACCCTATCTTACATCAAGATAAGTGTTTTACTTCATTAATTCAATTATGTCTTCAATTATTTGTGTGTATGCTTGCATGTTCTCCATGTCCGGTAATTTACTTGTGTGTTTGCTTAGGGAATATGAAACTTAACTATTGAATATTGATTGGTTGTCTCTTATCTTAATTGTTAATGATCTAGTAATGTGATAGGTCATTCGTTGTGTAGTTAATGCTTGATTAATCTTTGCAAACCTTAGACTATAACACCTATAGTAGTTGTAGGCTAAACCATCCAAAGAGTACCTTAGAGTTAGAGTTTATAAATCCTAAAGATTTTGTAGACGAGACCCTTTGGTAGTTTCAAAGGGTTAGGGATAAACGCATACTCTACGACCTTAGACACACAACGCAATTAGGAATAAGGACGTGACAATTCAACCATCAATAGGAGATAATTAAGGAGTAATACAACCTAAGTAAACACATTCTTAAACTATCATACGAGCATACATTAATTAGACATAGACTACCCACTAGTTAGATTAGATAAGTAGAGTAATCAGTAGAAATACCAACCCCCCAAATCCAAACCCCGAGATTCGTACTTTTCCATTTCCTAAAAAATATAAAAAGCACAAAAATAATCTTCCTCAACCCCAACCTTAGCGTAGTAACTCCTCACTAGCATTCCTATTCCCCTAGAGAACGATATCAATTCCCGTGGCTTACCCTAATACTACACTACAACGATTAGGTTCACTGCCTAGGGTGTTGAAAAACTAGCTCGACGAAAAGGAAGTTCCTTTGACCCCGAACGACGCGTGTAGCGTTATCAAGTTTTTGGTGCCACTGCCGGGGAATAGAATAGCTAGTTAGTAGTCCACCTCGTTTAGGTTTCCTTGCTTGATTCCTATCAACTAAGCTTTTTTCCCATTTTTAGCTTTCTCATAGTCTATCCCCTTCTTTGTGACCTTTGTTAGTAAACCCCATCACTTTTCATCATGGAAGATGATAAACCACCAAATAACATTCTACCACCAAACAAATATCCACCGCTTGACCCAGCCTTTGCCAACCAACTTCGAGCTCGTATTGTTAGTGAAATTGGAGAGCTTAGGAAACTAAATAGGATAATTGAATACACGCTTGAGGAAGCCCTTAAGGAATCTACTAACCCTGTAGATAGTGATTTAACCTCAAGTGATTCGGATGATGACTTAGAAGATGGAGATTATAAGGTGTTAGAAATTATGGAGGATAGTAAGGAGGAGGAAGAACTTAGGGAGTATTTCGACTCATACCCTAAGGGGAAGGAAACCGCCTATCACTATAACGTAGTTAACTTCCCGAGACCACCCTTCGAGCCTCACATAAAAAGGGGTAACCCTAAAAACATCAAGATACCGTGTATGATTGGATACTTATATAGGGATCACACCTACATTGACTATAAGGCCTCCATGAATATAATGTCTAGGCTCTATTGCAATTGGATCATGAGCAAAAAGCTAGAACCTATGAGGGACCCCTTTCGCCCTAAGAAAGCAAGTAACTATGTTGGGAGGGTTAAAGGATTGCATGTCTTCGTAGGTAACTTCACATATAGGTGTGATTTCATGATCTTCGAAAATGTCAAGGGCATCATTGATGGATTTTTAGGGGATGTAATACTTGGGAGACCATTTATAGAGGAGTCTATGATGGTTTATGATCAAGAGGAAGGAATATTCAAGTTCTCAAATGGAGCCAAGAGTGTTGAATATATAATGCCCCACAAAAATAAGAAGTTTGAGGGTATTGATAATTTAGATGTGGATAACATTCCGGCATTTGAAGTAGAATGGAAGAACAAGGTTTACTACACTGCTTGTCTTGAGTTAGGCCCTGAATATATTCGTGATGAGAGAAGGGTTAAGGAGATCGAATGGGCCTCTAAGATTAGGACAACGTAGGAGCACGTCTACGAGTCTAGCTACAACACTCATAAATAAAGAAAAGCGCTTCGTGGGAGGCAACCCATGCTTAATTGTTTGCTTGTTTTTGTCATATATCTTTTATTGATTGTTTATTCTCATGTTTAAATTTGTAAAAATGCTTTATTTTGTTTTTAACCTCGTCTTAATCACATATAAAGGTATTTTACATAAGGGATAAGTGTAGGGAGGATTACACACGTTTTCAAAAGAAACGTAAACATGAGAATTTCAATTAATTAAAAGATATATATGTGTGTTTGTTCGAGTCAAATGCTTGTATCGAGTCATAATGGATGTTTTGCAGGAAATTTTTCTAGATTCTAAAGATATAAATTTTCCAGAATTTTTTCCAGAAAATCGCAGACCAGTTTTTGTCAGGATAACCTGACGGCGTCAGGAAGGAGTAAAAACAACAGATTACTTTTTTCTCATTTTCTGAGCTACTTATAAATTTTGTAATTTTCCAGGTCTTAATTTTCTAAAAATTCTGTAAACATCCATTCCACAAGCATTATATCCTAGGTTAGTAGAGTCTTATATATATTATTACCGTCGATTTTACGCGAAGGTTTCGTTTCTTTTCTTCAAGTGTGCAGGTTTTATTTATCAAGAAGAAGATACATAAGGTTGGAAGGAGCTTTTCACGCATACATTCTTCTTGGAAAGCTTTTAACCACCACTTTACACGGATCCTACCGAGCTAATCAGGGGAGTACTAGTTTCTTTGTTTTTTAATTACCTTCTATTATCATAACTTTGATACTTTCGGGGAACATTGGGGACAATGTTCAGTTTAAGTGTAGGGAGGGAAAATAAAACGGAAACTTTGAAACTATACTTATCCTTGATTATTTGCTTTGTCTAATTGTATTTGCGTAATAAAGCATGAGAAAATGTCGGTTAGGGTAATTTTGGCACCAAATTTAAAATTTTTCATGACATATAGGAGTGGGCCATTAGTCTTAACAAAAGCGTCTCATGGATAGGAAGTTGCATGACTAGCACAAAAAAAACCTTTTACCACTTAAATTCCACCCAAAATGTGAGGATCACCCTTAGATTAGTAGGAATTAAAGCATTCATCTTTAATGCTTAGAGTGTGAACCGGTAGTATAATAGATTCTAGAACTTGTTTTGTGATGCATCCCGAGATCGCTAGTAAGACTACACTTGTGTAGTTAGGAATAACTAAATGATAAGAGGCATTAGGATAACCCTTGTTTGATACTTGTAATATAATTACTTCTTCCACCTCGGTTGAGTAATTCCCCCACACCCTTGCGTTGTACTCACTTTTAGTACACGATACCCCTAGTTAACCCCTCTGAGCCTATCCTTTTCGCGGTTCTCTTGATTTTTTGGTTTTCCGGAATATCAATGAAGAGCATTGTTTACACCCCACCCCAAAATGTACACCCAAATCGCCTTAGCCTACCTTTTATGCATTCACTTTTAGTGCATTATTGTTATCACCCTAAAAACCCTTAGTTCAATTGTCTAGTTGCTTGCATGAGTTGCTAAGTCGAGTCATATCCTTTGTATACAGTTTTGGGACGATTGGGACTCATGGGAAAAGTTAAAGTTTATGAAATGACGGGAAGGGAACGTTAAATTCAAATTCCCTTTATTTGCGTAATAATGTACTCCAAGTGTTTTGATCTTTTCAATTCGGGTCAAATTAGTGTTAGAGTAATAAAAACTCAAGTGTAGGGATGTGCCTATAAATCCCTATCATTTTGATGTTACCGTAGAGGATGGTAGAGTAAAAGTGTATGGAAAAAAAAATCAAAAAAAATTAGAAAAAGAGAAAAAGAAAAAAAAAGTGTTGAAAAAAAAAACAAAAAAACAAAACATACGGGCTACCATCCTACATCTATCTGTTAAATTTATGTTTGTGTGTTTCAGTTATCTAGAGTTTAGAGTGTCGAGTCTTGGCTTAGCAACGCCATTCTTCGTACGCTTGTAACATAAAGATTTTTGACTTGCCACCACTTAATAGCCTATCCCACCAAACTCTTTGTTTCCCTACCGTGAGCCTAACATTACAACCCTTTAAAAGACCTCTTTGCTAGTCTTTCCTAGGTGCTTACGCCAAAGCGATGGAGGTTTGATCTAGTCTCAAGCTTATGGTAATCTATGTACTAGGACCGGTTAATGAGTGTTTATCTTCCATTTCCAACTTGTTATATTTCATATACACCCGAGAGATGTGAGTACCCAAACACCCCATGTGAGGTGCTAGTATGTAATTTCCGTGCTTGTTATGACTTTTGCGGGGCTTATATGTGTTGTGGATTTTTCTAAACCAATGCTTCATGACCCCTAACTTATAAATTAATTGGCTAAAAGCACATTTGCTTAAGGACAAGCAAATACCAAGTGTAGGGATATTTGATAAGGTTTTAAAACGTACCATTTTGAGGGATCGTTTAAGCAATTATTTGATCACTTTTTTATCCGTTATTACTTAATATCGTTCCTTTTCACTTTTTAGGTCTCTTGAAGGCAAATTGCTAGAATGGCACTTATTTGGACGAAAAGGTGCGAATATATGAAGAAAATGGCCAAAGTCAAGCATCGAGACACTCAAGCTGCTGAAATGCAAGGGGACGGCATCAGGTGTTACCTGTGACGCCGTCGGAGCACATGTTGTTACGATACAGTAGCCAAATTGCTTATTTACAAGTGACGGTGTCAGGCTTTAAAAGAGTAGGCCGTCGCAACTCAGACGGCCTAGATTTGATCCCGACGGCGTCAAAAGCTGAAGAGGACGGCGTCACAAGCACAAGGTGACGTCATCGCAAGACTAACGTGGCCAAAACGAAACCCTAATGACGGCGACCAGACGGCGTCACAAATCATAAGGTGACGTCGTCGCGAATGTAATCTTATATATAGAATCCGATTTTTTCATTATTCAGTGTGTAGTCTTTTGGAGTAAAAACCTAAACCGAATCAAGGCTGCCTTGTACAGTATTTTAGGGTTCCAAACCCTATCTTACATCAAGATAAGTGTTTTAATTCATTAATTCAATTATGTCTTCAATTATTTGTATGTATGCTTGCATGTTCTCCATGTCCGGCTAATTTACTTGTGTGTTTGCTTAGGGAATATGAAACTTAACTATTGAATATTGATTGGTTGTCTCTTATCTTTATTGTTAATGATCTAGTAATGCGATAGGTCATTCGTTGTGTAGTTAATGCTTGATTAATCTTTGCGAACCTTAGACTATAACACCTAGAGTAGTTGTAGGCTAAACCATCCAAAGATTACCTTAGAGTTAGAGTTTATAAATCCTAGAGATTTTGTAGACGAGACCCTTTCGTAGTTTCAAAGAGTTAGGGATAAACGCATACCCTACGACCTTAGACACACAACGCGATTAGGAATAAGGACGTGACAATTCAACCATCAATAGGAGATAATTAAGGAGTAATACAACCTAAGTAAAAACATTCTTAAACTATCATACAAGCACACATTAATTAGACATAGACTACCCACTAGTTAGATTAGATAAGTAGAGTAATCGGTAGAAATACCAAACCCCCAAATCCAAACCCCAAGATTCGTACCTTTCCATTTCCTAAAAAATATAAAAAGCACAAAAATAATATTCCTCAACCCCAACCTTAGCGTAGTAACTCCTCACTAGCATTCCTATTCTCCTAGAGAACGATATCAATTCCAGTGGCTTACCCTAATACTACACTACAACGATTAGGTTCACTGCCTAGGGTGTTGAAAAACTTGCTCGACGAAAAGGAAGTTCCTTTGACCCCGAACGACGCGTGTAGCGTTATCATGAACCATCATCACAAACACCTAATCAACAAGGTAATCCACCAAAAAAGAAGGGCAGACCTATGGTTCAAGACCCAGTAAAAGCTAGAACCCCAACTTGTAGTAGAAAGACTAAACTTGTGACTGCTAGAGGTGGTATATGGATGGGAGGAACAAGTGCAGGTGGTAGCAGTGGAAGGGGTAGTTCTAGTGGATCAAATAGTGGGAGGGGCAGAGGAAGTGGTAGCGGATCAAGTAGGGGAAGGGGAAGAGGAAGGGGAAGGGGAAGTCATTATGTATCAAACAGGGTAAGTTTCATTTAGATGTTTATTTTTTTTGTTACTATGATTTAAATGATTTATATTCTAACTAAGAGAACCATTATACAGAATGCCCAATGCAGACTCTTTGATGATGATGATTTGGTTGACGTACAACTTGAGGAAGCAATTGATACAAGGTCAAATAACCAGTCTAATGATGTACGTGCTTTTGATGATGATACTTTGGTTGATGTACAACTTGATCAAGCAAATACAGAAGATATGGATGCCAATATTGATCAAGCAAATGTTGATGTTGTTGATACTGCTGCAAAAATGGATGCAGCAGTATCAACAAAAATGGATGCCAATATGGATGCCAATCTTGTTGATGCAGCTACAAATGTTGATGTTGTTGATGCAGCTACAAATGTTGATGTTGTTGATGCACCTGCAAATGTTGATGTTGTTGATGCTGCTGCAGATATGGATGCCAATGAGGATGAAACAACAAAGCTTAAGAGGAGGTATGATGAATTTTGTAAAGCTCAATATAATTCAGGATATCAGCCCCCTAGAAGGACTTCTCAAAGATTATTAATGAAGAATTATAATAGGAAAATAAACCAGGACTATGAAGGTCAAGGTCTCACACCAGATGAAGCATTTAAAGTAGATTAAGTATTATATTGTTTGTAAGAACTTAATATATGGTGTATAAGAACTTGTAAGAACTTATCAGTCTCTTAATGTCCAACTTGTAATATCAGTCTTTTGTAACAACTTGTAAGAAATTAATATCAGTCTCTTATGGTCCATATCGGTTGCTTTTTTTTTACTTAAAACATAAGCATGATTCCATTGCATTCATAATATTGTAACCGGTTACAATATTAAACCATGATACAACAGATTTATTTAATGGCATTTCATCCATACATACTATACCATGATACTACACCATACATACTAAACCATCTTTCTTTTGCCCTTACATTTTTTACTGGCATTTGCATCTGTGAGTTTTTTGAGACCAAATGGCTTGATATCAAGTAAAGCACAAGTTTCCTTGTTTGGCAAGCCTAGCACCTTAACCCTATCAGCAAAAGCTTGTTTTGCATCCACTTTGGGGGTTGGCTTCATGCTTGCAACAACCTGCTTTGAGCTTGTAACAGAAGAATCATAATCTTGGGGAAAATATTTAGACCATGGTACTGGGTATGATGCATCAGAAGATTCCCAATCAGAAGAATCACTGGAAATGCAAATGATTTCTGCAAAAAATATATATATTAATAATTATGAGTTAAAAAGATATGAGAAAGCAAATTATGTAGTTAAATACAAAACCTGGTTTCTTGTTTTTGCTCATTTTTTTAGTTGTAGGTTTTCTTAAAGGTGTGAGATGAAAATGAGGTGTTGCTTATGCCTTTATATAGTGTAAAAACAGTCAAACCATAACAGTGCCAGCTGAGAAAAAAATAGTTTAAAGCATGTCTGCAAAGTACTTTTATCAGCAATGTCCTTTTATCATGACTGCAAAGTAATACCAACAAAACCATGACTGCAAAGTCATTAGCTTGGCATTTGTGTCATTAGCTTGGCATTTGATGCAGCTGCAAATGTTGACATTCTTATCACTGTCTTTTATCAGTGTCTTTTGTCACTGATTTTTCAATACATTGATCAAGCTTTTCAACAAGGGCATTTGTGTCACTGACTTTTCAATACTTTCAATAATCAAAGTAAGAAGCTTTTCATTACATTCAAAAGTAAAGCTTTTCAATACATTCAAAAGTAAAGCTTTTCAATACATACATTCATCAAACTAAAAAGCTTTCATAATCATCAAGAAAAGCATTCCTAACAGTACAAAGATAACTCTAGATTGCATGCTAACTGTAGACTTCAACACTTCAACTTCTTCTTCCAATCTCTTTTTTTTCAGCTCAAATTTCACAGCTTCCTTCTTCATTTGTTTTTCCACATCTGCCAATCTACCTTTGCAATGCTCAGTTGCAAAATCTGGATCCCACCAGTGAAAGAAATTACAATTCTTTCTTGCCTTATAGTTAGGACATCCAAGAAACCTCCTGCCTGGATTCTGTTCAATCCAAGAAGTCCACTTACCACTAACATCACCACATTCGCACAACACACAAACACGATTCATCAAATTGTCTTTTTCCCAACCTGCATTTCTTTGATTCCAGTATACCCAATTTGATGAGTTTGATGAATTAGATGAGTTTGTCATGTTTTGATATTTGGAAACAAATTACTTTGCCCTAATTTAGGTTTTGGGAACACACCGTTTGCCCTAATTTAATTTTTGGGACAAATGTGTTTGACCTAATTTGATTCTGGGGAAGAAATGATTTTGGGGATAACAGTTATAAAAAAAAATCAAATTTGGCCCTTCAAAATTTATAAATGTTTCAATGTATAAATTGTTGACGGAAGTTAATGAAAATACCCAAATCCGCTAAAATTTTTTGTTGGAAACCTTTTTATGCAAGAAAAAAAGTAGAATACCTTGATTGGAAATGGACCCTAACTTTGATGCCTTTTTGTGCCATTTGCCCTATGATGATTATATGGATGAATGATGTATAATGCCATGTTATTACTCATTTTGCTTGCTAAGATTTGTGCTTATGGTTTAGTTATTTAACCGTTTTGTAGGTTCTTTTGAAGAAGGCAAAGCTTTGGTAAAGGCAATAGATTAAGGCACGAGTTTGAAGTGTTTGGATATGTGTATGAGCTTAAACTAGATACCGAGCTCCATCACATTGAACACCCAATTTGATGTCGAAGTGTCTTTAAATGGTTCGTAAGGTTATTGTCAAGTGTCAAGGTCATTTGTGATAGTTATGTGTGTTGTTTGATAAGTAGTATTTGAAAGTGGGTCAAAATGGGTGTTTGAGGAAACCTGTAATGAATGATTCCATGAGTCATTTAGCCCACGAATATTGTGAAAATAAAGTTATTATTGTTTTAATGAATTATGGAAGTTTTATGTCGTGTTATACAAGAGTTTTTAGAAAAAATAGGTCGAAAGTGCAAGTGTAGATAAATAGCTTAAAAAATTTGTCCCTGAGCATAGATCTTACGATCTATGCTCAACGCAGAAATTTGAGTTCAAAAGTTTTTTTTCCTGAGCATAGATCGTATGATCTATGCTCAGACTAGAAAGTTGATTTTTACGGGTTCTTCCTTGAGCATAGATTTTAGGATCTATGCTCAGACCAGAAATTTGATTTCTAAGAGTTCTTCCTTGGGCATAGTTCTTAAGATCTATGCTCAAGAATTTTGACCTTTGCCAGATTTTTGTCAATTTTTTAAATTTTTTATAAAATCAACCTTGACTCGTTAAAGGTCGTGCCACCTACCGTTTTAAGGGTAATTAAGTATAATTTCTGTTAAAAATAATTTTTGAAGTTGGTATCTTAATGAATTTTATCAGTTTATTGAATTAGTAACAGCATGTCCATTATAGTTACGCCGTTTGGGCGATTTTTTTTTTATTATTTATTATTTTTTTTTCAGATAGAGAAAGAGACGTTTAAACTTGGTATCAGAGCTTCTATTTAAGTAAATTGGGTTGCCACTATAGGTTTGCCTAAACTTAGACCACTAATAGTTGTGTGTGCCGTAAGTTTCAGTTATGCAAAAGTGTTATGAATGCCTTAGTTATAAGGTGGATTTGATACTTGCGACTATAAGAATGATAATGCTTAGACATGAATTGATTATGATTAAGTATGTTAAACATTTGCCAAATAAGTTTTAAGTATGATGATGCGAGTGTATGCGGTCTATGGTAGACTAATTTATGTCTAAATGTTATGAAGTGTTAGATGTTGAATTAAATGAATATGATTTATGTGGTGACTAAAGACCAATATATGGTCTAAATAGTATTTCATGCCTAATAATTGATAATAGTGTGTAGTAATAGAAATGGAATGGTATGAGTTCAAGTACTTAGTGAGTAATCATAAGCATGTGATGATAATGAACATGTTATAGTATGGTGCATAGAAGGCAAGATAGAATTAGATTGCATTAGTTGCAAAGTGATGAATGCTTAGAAATTGATTTGTTTGAAGGAATGATAACTTAGTGAAGCTTATAGAATTGGATAAGACATATTGTTATGTAAATGACAAGGTAAAATGAAAATTTCTTAAGTGTGCTAAATATTAGAATGCTATAAGGTTTACATATATGATTAAGAGGAGATGAAATCATGTTACATAGAAAACATGATATGCATATCACAATAGAAAAATGTGTATAAATGCGATGAATAGAAGCTATGTATAAGCATAGTTGCGCTAGAAATCTGAAGTGATATAAATGCACTCAATGAATAGTAAAACATGATGAGAATCATGTTGATATATTGGGAATATGTATGATGAATATGATGATATTATTGAGTGTGCTATAGAATAAACTAGTGTAAAGTTTATATGTAGAAAAGGTCGAGTAGACTAAATAATGTGATAATATGAGTTGAGAATATGGTCAACAAGGGGTTGGCGGGTAAATGTGGAAGTGCATTGTGAGAACACATAGAAAATATGTGAATTGTAGAAATGGACAAGCATCATATAGATTTTGTCTAAAACTAAAATGAAGTAATAGTGTGGGTGTTGAAATTGCTTAAGGTAATGAGAATTGGAAATGGTAATATGTACTTATTGATAAAAGTACATGAATGATAATATGTTCAAAAATATGAATGTGTTAAATTGCTTGAATCCATTATGTTGTTATAGATGACTCGGAGAAGTGTTATACTCCCTCCGTCCCAAAATATAAGTCCACTTTGCTATTTTTTTGTGTCCCAAAATTAATGTCCATTTTCAATTTAAACCAATCAAAATGCTTTTAAGTGGGTGAGAATAAATTTTTATTGATTAATATTGTATGGCCCACACTTTTCTTAAACTTTGAGAAATATGAAAGTGGACATATAATTGGGACGGAGGGAGTAGTAATAATTATATTAAATCCTCTGGAGGGATGTGTTATAGCTCCACTCTTTATGAGTTGGATACGTGTTATAGTTCCATTCTTTATGAGTTGGATATGTGTTATAGCCTCGGGCAAGCGAGTGAATGTTATAGAATCCTTCAGGATGACTTGAAATTGCCTTAACCGGCAAGATTTACCTATTTCTTTGGCACATGTATTAATCCCCTTCGGGAATATTATAGTAAGATGGATCTAAGGCTAGAAAAGTGAAAAGTAAAAAGTTTGACTTTTTAGTCAACAAATGCGGAGTAAGAAGAGATAGAAGGTGCAATAGGAGTATGAATGTTGTGTTGGGGATGCTTAAGTATGATGATTTATAATCTCCTTATTTATGTAATTTGGGACGCATTTTCATCTAGATAAAGAAATTGTAAATCGCCGAAATTTTTTATAATTCATTACTTACATAGATTGGGACTACTTTTTATGTAAATAATATATTGTAAATGAGTGGGCTTATGCGTATCCGGTATGGAATGAGTACGGGTAAAGAAGTAGAAATCAAAAACTAAAATATTAAGTTAGATGTCATAAGAAATAAGATAAGTGTGAAACGATTTAGATGGATACTTTAAGTTTGAGATTAAAATGCGAAACCTTCAATATAAGTGCTTAAGTGAAGGTCAAGAAATTAAGAGAAAGTGAGTAGAAATTATGAAAATTTTGGAAATATAAGTCAAAGTTGACCTATGTAAAGTCAAAGTAGTGAATCTTCAAGTGACATATAGTAATTGTTGAAAATTTTATAAAAGAAGTGAAAAAGAGTATGATATAATAGTGAAAAAGTAAATAAAATGATAAATCGGCCATGGTAAAATGTGACATGAATGACATAGTGTCATTAATAAGAGTTGAAATGTGATCGAAATAAGTATGAAATGGTAATTAAATGAATATGTTGTAGTATGGCTAGTGTTTCAAAATCATATAGAATGTTGGAAGAGAAATGATAAGTTTTGGATGTTAAGTTACAATGGGGGTTAAAGACGCGGAAAACTTTTGTGTATGGACACAAACACTAGGCAAAGAGACTTCGGTGACGAAATCTAAATAAGGGGTAGATTTGTAACACCCCAAAACTGGTTTTTAAGTATTTAATTATGAAAGTGCCGTTAGGTAAGTTTAACTACGACTTTAATAAGTTGAAGGTTTAATCGATTGGTTAGTCAAACCCGAAAGTCAAACTATAAGTCAATGTTTAGTTAAATATGCTATAAAGTATTATGTAGCCGAAATAAAAGAAAAAGTACTTGAAGGACCAAAGGTGTCAATTGGACCAAATTAGTGACTAACTTAACTATGAAGAATTCCCAAATCATTCCGAAACTTTCTAGTATTATCATTGGAGTGTTTGTAGGTGTCAGTTTAGAAAAATAAAAGGAGGGTGATATGTGCAAAAACACATATCATTTCTTTATCAAATAAATCCCAAAATAACCAAGAAAGAGCCGTTTATTGCTAATATCTGTTGTTTTCTTGAGTTTGTGCTTGTGCAGGTACGGATATGTAAAAACACACAAAAAGAAGCCAAATCAAATGTAAATCCGAGCACGAGGAGATTAAGAGAGCTTAAGCTGAGCCGGAAGATCAAAATTATGCTTTTGTGAACAGTTTTATTCTCTGTGGATGATTTGTGAAGATTTGATCAAAGTCTGAAGAAATGTCAGAAACAGTCCCTGAACTCTCAACAAATGACATAAATGACCCTTCAAGATTCAGAATTTACAAATTTCACCCTTGGATTATTTGTGAATGACAAGTGTAGCCCTTGAAAGAGATTTTCAGATTTACAAGATTGGTCCTTGGAATTTCAGATTATACACTAATAGCCCTTAAAATGCACCTTGGATTACTAAATATATCCTAAATCCAATCCATAAACCCACGGCCCAACATTTAATATCAAGTCTAAGTCCAATACCCATTTACCCGGTCCGGACCCTTATACCTGTTTCAATCTTTTACCCGGTATTTAAACCCGAGTCAAACAACCCACACCCCGGTCAAACTCACTCAAAAAAATAATAAACAATCCCAAACGCGCCCTACAGTACCTGTCTTCCCCAAATCCAAACGCGCCCGTTTTACCCACTCCCAATCACCCAACCTCGTACTAGAATCTATCCACCTTCTAGAAGGCTTATCTGACACGTCTGACACGTCTGACACATGGGTGTGTCACCAAACTGCCAGCGTGGTCAATTGAAGGCTCTTGATTGGACGTAACACCTCATTTGGTGAATTGGAAAGCTATGATTGGAGGAAGTGACAGTGATGTGATTGTGTGGCTGAGGATTGCTTCTAGGCTCTTCTATCAAGGATCCCAAGGCTCTTGAAGGCTATAAATAGACCCCTTGGCTCACCATTGTAATCGTGCAATTCCTTAGTTTCAAATTAGCTTATTGTTTCTTGTATTTCAATCTTTCAGTAGTTTATAAATGTTTTCTTAAAGCTTTAATTGTAATCTCAATCCATTGTAATTTTTTTTTCAGTTTTAATCAAATTTCCAAGTTTTGAATTTAATCTTTTTTTAAGTACTCAATAAGCTGTTTTGAATAATGGAATAAGCTCATTTAAGCTTGATATAGCTTTAGTGAGCTTATATTGTGCCTACACTGTTTCATTGCAATCAATACTCAACAAAAGCTCTCGGGTCAATGAAAGTCAAACCGTGGCTCAAATTGGTTCAGAGATGGATATGGGTTGATCTAGTTGCTGGATTGGGTCTTTGTTTTGTGTTTTACACTGGGTTTGTTACTGTTATAATGCTCAAATTATGCTGGACCTTAAGTAAGTTTTGATCCATTTCTTTGCAAAACTGTCATGAATGCAAGTGTGTTTATGGTTATGTTTTGATTGTGATTGATACTTGATTCATGTGTATTTTAGCTTTAGAATATTAGGAATTCATCTACTTTGATCTCTGTATAAATAGGAATAGGATTAGATAGCTAATTAAGTTTGTTAGATTTGTTAAAGGACTGTTTGGATTAGGTTTTTAAACTGTGCTCTAGTACTTGTTAGAGGTTAAGATCAGTTGCTTTAGCTTGGATTAGTCATAAATCTGTCATATCTAGTCTCAGTTTTATACTTACTTGCATAAATAGTCAAAATCAATCTAAAATCTATCTAGCTTAAAATCTGTTAGGAGTAGATTAGCAAATAAGCTCTAGATAAGTTTAGAAACTGTTGGTTTAGCTTAATTTGTTCTTACTTCATCTCATTTCACCTACATCAGTTAAAAATTTGCCTTTGAAACTCACAAAAGTCAAAACTCACAACTGTCATGATTTTGGTCAAAAATTGAAAAATCAGTTTTTGGCAAACTTTGTGGAATTTTAATGGTCTGATTACTGAACCAAAATTGATAAAATTGGGATATGTTTGAGATGGGTTGGTCAAGATCTTAAAACTGATTTTTGTTGAATTTTGGAAAAGCTCTTGAATAGTGAAATCAGCTCCTGAATAAGCCCCTTATGCCCTGTTCACAATAGGTGTAAACTGAGTGTGATCAGGCATTCTTGTAGCCCTTGCACAGGACTCAATATAGCTTGTTAAGGTCTGATTTTTGGTTTAGTGGTTCTTAGGTTGGTGGTCTTGAGGACCACATATCTGGTTTTAACATTAGTTTACTGAATAAGCTGGTGCAGTAGCTTAAAGTAGGGCCTAGATCACTGATTTGCTTAAGTAGTTTGTTAGCTTTAATCTTGGTAGTTTGCTTATTAGAGGTTAGGATTAGAAGTAATTAGTTGTTGATAGTTAGTTTTAGTATAAATCATCTTCTGTAGCAGTTTGGTGGCTTATTATGCTTATTAGCTTATTCATTAATAGCTTATTATTAACAGTTAACACATCAGCTCTCATATCTTACACATAAGCTATAGGTTTTATATTTTTCATAGATTTATAATAATATTTTTGACTTTTCCTGAATTTTTCATAATTTTTAAACTTTGTTTACTATTTTTCTTGATTTAAACTAGTTTTTAATCCTTTTTAATTAGCTTTTATTGCAAATAAATCAGAAAAAGTTCCAAAAAATAATTTTTCAATTTTCCTAGATTAAGAAAATTATAAAAAGCAAAAAAATAAATTTTCCAGATTTTTCTTAGTTTAAATTGTAATTTTTAGCATTTAAATTAGTTTTTAATAGATTTTTATTCATAGAAAATAGAAAAATCCTCAGAAAAATACAAAATTAGTTTTGAAAAGTCTTTTGAGTTATTTTAGATTTTTAGAAAATAGTTTTATAATTTTCACTTTTGTTTTCATAATTTTTAGTATTTTTAATTAGTTTTTAAAGTTTAAAATTAGTATTTAATTCAAATAAATTCCAGAAAAATCATAAAAATTAGTTTTAATTTTTAGTTAATTTTCAAATATCATTTTTAGTTAAAAAGTTATTTTAGATTATTTTTAGGATTTAGATTAGACATAGTTGCTTTTTATTTACGTTTCATTTAATACGTTTTAGTAAAATTTGCGTACTTAGGATTTCCCATAGTGTAATTTCCCTTAATTGCTTTTCCATTTCCCGTAGTTTTAATCATAATCAAAAATCCAAAAACATCGAGCATTTTAATAAGGAACCAATAACGACGTTGCCCATTCACACCTCGTTGGGAAACGACTCGGATTTCCTAATCCGTATCACTATCACTCACGGGTTTTGATTCATTATCCTTTTTCCTAAAGGGATTTTAAATCACTACTTGTGGTTATTTTTTATATCGATATTGTGGTTTTATCCATACACACACACCCCTGAACCTCAACGAATCAGAGGGACTAGCCAAGAACAAAGAGAGGAAAAATATGTAGCTTTTGATGATCAAATTATGAAGGAGTTAATATTCCATGACAAGGGTTGAGCCCTAGTAATCTTTATATAAGTAAGTAATTATAATACTAAGTTAATTAATGATTATTAAGAGTTAAGGTTCTTGGAGTAGAATTGTAGTGTTTGGATAAATTGCATTTTAAAGCAAACTAAAGTGATTATGGTGAATATGGGTTGAGACCCATAGAATGGTTTATGGGTAATTAGTGATTTAGGTGTTTTCATCACATGTTTAGAGGTTGAATTTGTGTTGTTTAAACCCTCTTGAATTTAGTTATGAAATTAATAAGTATTGTGTTGTGATAAACGTGTTTATGAACAACGAGAGGAGATGTTAGTGATGCCCTTGGTAAACTTAGCTTGGAGCTAAGGTAAGTAAAATGATTATAATGTGACGTTATAGTGATTTCTGACATATATGTGTTGTGTATAAGATTATGCTAAGATATAAAAGACTTTGGCTTATAGTGCTTAGAATAAAGTAGAATAAAGAGCTAGTTGGGAATAACTAGACAAGCATGTGTTAGACTAGTGTAGGATCGATAATATCATTGTGTTGATGATTCGGGTGGTCTTGGATGATCAAAATACATGTTTGCCATATTTAGAGAGAGAAAGATAGAGAGGGTGTTCTTGCTAGAGACTTGGTTCTCAAATGTAAAAGGTTAAATTGAATGAAGCACCACCCCTTCCATGGATGGAAGGGGTATTTATAGTTACAGAATACACGACCTCCTATCGGCCTGTGGATCAGGCATACAGTGGGTAAAGACCCGTCCTTCCTTCACGGTGTTACACTAAACTAATCTACGCTACAAACTAACTAATAAACAGCTAAACAACGTAAATAACTACAAGTCTACGAGCTAACATATGCTAGACTATAATTGGGGTGACCGTCACTTTAACATGGAATTTCCAATTCCTAACAATCTCCCCCTAAGGGAGGTCACCCCATGAAATACATTTTGGATCCTAGCATTCTTTCTTTGTCTTTAGTTCTCGAGCTCGTAGACTTCAATTCTTCAAGTTCCGCAATCTTTGTGCTTTTGTAGCGATTCTTCAAAGTCTGCATTGATTTGTACTTTCAGTGGAGGCCTTTAACTGATCCACATCTTTGATGATCTTTAAGCTTTTATTGAGATCATCAGCCACAGTAAATCTCTGGATCACCTTTTGTTGTGTTGCCATCATGTGTTGTTGTGACTTTCGGACCGACATGCTCACACTTTTGGATCATGACATCTTTCCATCAGAGTAGCGGAAGCTTTACTCGTTCATGATATTTGCAGCAGCGTAGCAGAAGCATAGTATAGAAATATCAGAGCCAGGTTATGTAGATAAGCACAAGTCATGATTTCTTCAATTAAGTGTGGATGCTGTGAGCATGCGGCTTTGGATTGACTCCTCAATTCTGATTAGCTGCAACCGTCCAAATGTACCTGCAAACAACAGTTAGCAATAAAACACACGAAAGTGTCTTTGATCACTTTTGTTGTATTGAGGTACACGTCCTACGGTTCCCCGTTAATCAGTACAAGTACTGCCTGTGATCAGGTAGAATTCCGAAGAATCTCCTTGACAGGGTTTCGCAGCTGTTCTAGCCGTTCTCAAACCGGAACATCTCAAAGAAGACAACACAGAGTGAGTGAACCAGCAAATTGAGATTCACTGTTTGATGAAAAATGATTTGAAAAACAATCGCGTATCGCTTAGAAGAAAGAGTTTTGCAATACGACGAAGGTTTTATGAGAAAGATCAATTTTAAATCATAAATACTTTTTATATTTGAAAAGAGTACACATTCGATGTGCTAGATAAAAGAAGAGATTCGCACATCGAACGGTTTTTCCAAAAGTATTTTATTTAATCAGAGATACTTTTTGATTTTGAAATATGAATACACATTCGATGTGCTAGAGAAAAGACGATTTGCACATCGAACGGTTTTTCCAAAAGTATCCGTCAATTCCATTCCTGGACCAAGTTTGATTCACGAGTGAATCGCCTTATCGTTTCTATCCAGTTGTCACAAGCTTGATCTTACGAGAAGATCTCACATGTCACCCACCAAGAGCTTGTTTGATGATGGCTCTAGAAGGATTTCCATCTTCATCGTGAATACTTATACATATCACTCGGATGTTCTGGCAATACCACAAGGATAATGCGTAGGACTCTTAATATATTCTTACTTTCCACATTGTGTGAAACAACAAGTCTTCATTAATTTTGTGTCCTAATGAGATATTATGGATGATCTCTTGGCTCTAGACTCAATTGTGCACATTTGGTTCCTATGCCGGAGACTAGGGAGAGGGTCTCCTTCTTTAATATCAACAATCTCTAAGAGAAAGTCGATAGATAATGTTGGTTCCCCGTGAGAATGAAACAAGCCCTTTTAGGAGGAACTTGAGTAGCTTGGGAAGTTTAGTGCAGTGCATCACTGGGTCCATGATGTCTTGTCTTCAATACCAGTGTTACCTTAGTAACCACCAGTAGCACATGAATTGAACCCGGTTTCTTCCCTAAGGTTGAATTGTTGGAGGGCTATTTCTTTTCACCCTTTTCTCATTCATTTCTTTTTCATTCTTCAACCCCTTCAGTGCTTACCGAGACTTCATAACTAGAACCTTGTTGGGTTTATTCCAGTACTAGCTCTGTCTTAGTCGGCACTCTTCCCATTTCTCATTTTTCTCCTTTTTTCAATATACCTAAGGACTCTACACTATCTAGTGGATAGTCCCTGGGTAGATCCTTCCGGTTCTGGCGGATAGTGGGAACCAATACCTAACCTCACCATCCTTAATACTCCATACATAAAGTAAAATGGTCGGTCTTTTGGTACAGTGCATTCCTTCTCAAAACCAATTGAAAAATCATTTGGAAAAACAATCAAGGTACTTGTGATACGAGATCAAAGCATTTTGTACCTTAATAGTTTTGATCATTTAGAAAACCTCCCCCTCAACATGTGCATATGATTTATAAATTGTTTAGCACATGGAGGCAAGAGGACTTTGAAGTACATCCATGATCACAAAAGCCATTAAGAAACCATTTGCTCCCCCTCAATATGTGCTTCGAGATTCGAAAGCGTTTAGCACATATGAGAGAGCAGCCTGCACATTTTCATCAAATCGATCATCATTTATCAGATTTCATAATTAAATCACAAATTCTCCCCCGATCAAAAATATCAAACCCTTTGAGATTTTGGATCCCAAGTGATTTAATACGGTTTAGAAAACATGGGAGAATATGTGGCCAGGTTTAAATACTCATCTTGTTTTTGGATAAACCCTCCTCCTCAACATGTGCATTATGTATTTGAAATCGTTTGGCACATGGAGGCAGGAGTGCCTATAAAGGACTAAAACCGATTCCATTAAAACATATTTGAGATTTAAATCACGATCTCTCCCCCGATCAAAAATTTCAAACCATTTGAGATTTGTGATCCCGAATGATTTAAATCATTTATAAAATTTTAGGGGAAAGACGTGACAAGATTTAATTTTGAAAGATGACAGATAAGGACCAATTTAAGACGTTAAAGATTGTTAGTGTCAGGTATGATTGTTTTAAGAGATCTTTAAGTAAAATAAAACAATTTCACAATCAAACAAGAACAGAAAAAATTTCATTTTGAAAGACCTTGATTCTAAAGAAAAATCATACCATGACATAACATTAAATCTTTAGATCACCACATTTTAACGTACAAACCGGAACTTTTATGAAGAACTATTGTTTGAAAATATTATATTTTAAATCACTCTCCCCCTCAATCGATGACCGAAGTCGATAATTGAGTGACATAGGTTTTGATAAAAAGAAGTCTGGTGATTTTCAACATTTAGTCCAATTTATTTTCAAAACAATATTTTTCCATTTTCAAAAACAATTTTATTCACGGTTTTAGAAAAATGGTATCCCTACACAAAGATATGTTAGGTGGTTGAGATGCTTATGTTGTTGCGGTAGGGCTTGGAAGAAAAACCGTCTGCTGATGCAGTGAGACTTCTTACGTTGCATTTTAATGCCAACTGAGGTCAAATTAAGCTCCGTTTCCTCATTTGCTGATGAAGAAAACCATCTGCTGATGCAGTGAGACCTCTTACGTTGCATTCATGCCAACTCTCCATAGATGTCCAATTAAGCTCCGTTTCTTCATTTGTCAACCCAAGATATAGTTACCCTTTCCTTTCGGCATCCAATCATCATATTATGTGGGATCCAGATCGGGAACATTCTTATACCAAAATACCTGCATACGTTAGTGAACACAAGCAGATATATGGTGGTCGACATCACCCAAACAGCAATCGACTAATAAAAGTCAATTCAACATATCAATCAGATCATATAAAGTATGGGATTATGTGTTCATAAACACTAATCATCTAAACCTAACAATCATATCCTGGGCACCTAGTCCTTCAACATAGGTTAACGTCATTTTCAATTAAGCATATATGATAATTAGGAAAGCTCGTTAGATGATAAAAATTTGAAAAACATTCTCCCCCTCAATCAATGACTCATTTTCTGAAAAGTTTAAAAGCGCTGAAGTCATTGATTGAGTTTGCAAATTTTTTCAAAACTCTGATACTGATTGTTTTACAAGCAACTCGTTTTCCACCAATTCAGTTAAAACAAATATTTTTCTGAATAATTTTAGACGGAAAAATATTTGTGTAGGAACAGCAGTCTTTTTGACCACATGCTTTCCTTGTTTTGTTTTAGGATCAGTGCACGAAATATTTGAAAAATGGTTGAGCGCTGCACTTTCCTTCCTTGAAGAGTGGGTTGCTATCAGAAATAATAGCAAACCATGGTTTAAGCACGGGTTACAGTCTGAAGTAACTGCAAGCCATATTTTGTGACATGTTTTGAAAAATAATATTTACACCTCCTGCTTGAACTTCATCTATGGTCCCGTGCCATTATTGAATGACATTTCTAAGACCGCAGATGTTATCGATACCAGAAGACATGTCTTTGAAAAACAATACTTTTGGTATTTTCTTATTTTTCAAATTTTTATGGATTTTTGAAATTTTCAATTTTTCTATTTTCTTTTTGTTGGTTTTATATTTTTGTATTTTGTTTTTAGATAGATATATACAAAGATAGAGAAGATGATATAGTTAAAGAAGATGATGATACGAGTACCGAGATAAGGATATCGAGCAGCCCCGTTGTAGAAGATAGAAATCATCATCTCTTAAACATTCACCACCAAAGCTTCCGAGGCTCTTGCATTGAAGAAAGAAATTGAACCATCTGAAAGTAAGACTTTGGCAGCTTCCCCCCAAACCGAAAATCCTATAGCTGAGCAGATTCAAAGCTTTCTTTCAAGCTTCTCTTAGCCAGGTGCACAAAGAAGCACACCCTTATCATCGAACATGCTGCTCCTTTTAAGAATAATCACCGTGATTCATCGTTCGGGGTTATATCATCCAATAGAAGAACAGCAACGTATCATCCCACACATAAATAACTCTTCTCAAATTTCATTCCACTGAAGTCAGAAGCAATCCATTCCAAAAGGTTTCAAGAAACCACTTCCCCCAAGTAGTTGAATTGATGCAGTCAATCTCTTAGACTAGAGCTCACGAACCCGAATACACATATACCCAAAGACAAAGAAACATATACCATCGAAGTAGCAAATTAAGTCCAATAGCCAAAGAATAACCCCGATGTATACTTTTCTCTCCCCCTGAAGAAAGTATATGAAGCTCAAGAACCCGAAGTACCCGAATACCCAAAGAGAGAATAACCGATAACATTGAAGAAACAAGCCGAGTCACTGATTATCTCTGCGGGTGACAATCTCTGCGGATGTCAACACCGGAATAAGTGATTATATCTCCGAATCACTGATTAAGCCCTCAAGTAAAACAGCTGAGCATCCCCAATGTACACAATCTCTCTCCCCTGATGATTGTGATAATCATCAAAATCATCACATACTTGTGTACCTTTCTCATCTTCAGAAACTAACTCTTCCATCTCTTCCCCCACATAGTTGGAATAAGAACACTAAACGCCATGAGATAAACATGAGTTTCTCTGCGGTAATGACCTTCGTCTTCCCGGGATATCTTCAATCACTTAGAAGTATTAAGTTCATCAAGTTTACTCGCGTTTAGATGCTTGTCTCCTTCCCCCTTGCTGGTTTTGACACTTCAGAATCAGCAACATCTTATCAGCCCAAATACTTGAAATCTTTTGAGAAGAACATCATTAGCTCAAATATATCTGTGAGAATCAACTTGCTGAAGAATGTGAGCAAGTCTAATTGGGGATTAAATCATACATTTCACCCTCCCCTAATTAGTGCTCTCCCCTAAACTGACAATCTTTATAATGAATGCATGAATTAAGAAGAAGTCTTTAGATCTTTAAATGTAACTCGTCTTTAGTCTTCTAAAATGTAGCAGAGAATATAGAACCGACTGTAGACTCGACCTTCTTCAAGATTGTCTAGTTTGGGAATAGATAGTTAACATCTTCATCACACCAAAACACAAGAACATCACCAAAAAGCATCCTAATTAACTTACATCTTGCAAATCCCCTTAATTAAGATCCCTCCCAATCAAACAAGAACAGAAATATGTTCATCAAAGAAATCAGCAATCAGCCCGCAGCGAACACACGAAATGGTAACACCAAGCAAACAATCACATCAAACAAGAACAGAAGGTTGTTCGGAATCATCATGTCGATGTGCGAGTGAAGCATTAACCGGAAGCACTTTGTCAATAAACTCATATCAGCTTGTGAAGATGTCAACTAACGACTCTTAGAAGAAACACCATGTAAAGATGACCTGATAAGAAGAAGCTCGGTTCTTACATGAGTTTGGAGCCGTTTAACCATTTATTCTCAGATATCGAGCAACCATGCAGAATTATCATACTTCTTCTCCCCCTCAAGAATTGCATACGGAGATGCCATTCTTGATTAAACAAGTGATTATCTTTAAAATGTAGTCTATTCAAACTTCTCCCCCGCAAAATTAGCACAGGATGTCGCCATCGTCATTATAGTTGAGCAAGTGGAATAAGAAAACAATCATCGGTAGTCTGGTTCACTTGATAAATGGAAGCGCGTGGAAAAAGCATGAAGCATGTTGATGAGAATGGTCATAATTGAGAAGATTTCTCTTCTTCCGAAGATAATGCGCACTGAAGCATACACATTTCTTTTCTTTAGAGTACGAGGCATGAACTGTTGTGTTCATACGTCATAAGAACATTTCTCTTCTTTTAAAGATAAAGCGCACTGACACGTACACTTTTCTTTTCTTTAGAGTACGAGGCATGAACTGATGTGTTCATACGTCATAATCTCTCTCTTTTCAATCTCTTGGCAAAACATGTAATCAACCCCATTATCATTCAGTAGGCTTTTTGTGGTGACAGCTGATGGAGAAAACCCGATATAATGAATTTGACCCTGAAGTAAACTAACCCGAACTTGTGACTTATACTTGCACATATGTAACCAAGAGCGGTGCCAATTTCCATTAGCATCTCTAAGTACTCTCTATGTACTCTATACTCTTCAACCAACCAACCATCAAGTATAAGACGTACATCACCTCTTGAAAATCCACAATTGAATGTGACACTGAGCACTACAACGTAACTCCTTAAAGTGATAGTTATTCTGAGATGATAAGAGCCCAATTCCCCCAAGTGGTAAAAAGAAAAGGTAAAATTCACCCAGCAATAACTAGATTTCCAAGTCTTCGTTTTTGAAAATAAGATCGAACAAGGATCATGAAGAATCTTCATCCAACCATCCCCGATACCTTCAGATACTAAGTACACTTGCCCGTGATAATTCACTTCAACCTCAAATAAATAATAGTGAATTAACTCCGTTGTCACATCTTCTGATTATAAACTCAACTCTAGCCTCCTTTGACGTTTTAAGTGAATTCTGATAATGGTGTTCATCCCGACCATGGTCAAAAGCACATAACCCCGTAAAACCATGTAGTAACCAAACTGCCATGAAGAAAATCCAAACAATCACCCAATTCATGAAGTACACCCTTTTATTCCTTCTTCGAAACAGAAATCATAGCACCAGCATCAAATAAGATCCCGAAATACACTTTCCTTTCTCAAGGATGGTTCCAATAATACGGGATTTTACAATTCTATGGTTTAAACCGAGAAATAGTTTCTTTCGCGAGATTTTACAAAACCAAGAATAAACCATATGATAGATCCGGAAATGCACTTTACAATTACCAGGATGTTTCCATTGTCACGGGATTTTACAAGTCTATGATTTAAACCGAGAAATAGTTTCTTTCGCGGGATTTTACAAAATCAAGACAAAACCGTAAACAATGTCAGCTTGAATGTGTTATGACAATTTTGGTTTCGGTGAATATCTGTTTTAGGGGAACATGCAGTGGTTCGTCAACAAATTACCTTCATCATCAACAATTCTTTACCCGAATGTAGAAAACTTCACAAACCATACTAAGTCAAGTAGTAAAACTCCTTTTCCCCGGAGGTTAACCATAAAACATCAAATACACGTTTCTCCCCCATGATGGTTTCGAACTTTTGGAAGCATCATAACGTGTACGACCATTTGCACAAGAAGTTCTTGTCACAAGCAAAAACCTTGAAAAATTATAACAGACGCTGAAGATTCTTGAAAGATTTTGCTTAGACTGTGAAGTATCATTGAAATTACGTGGCGTCGAATATCTCATGGGAATTGCTGAAATTGAACCTCCGTTGATTCAACGGCTAATAGTAATGACCACATATGGAGATAACCCGATACGACAAACATGAAAAGAAAGGAGACATCCCAACTTAGTGACTTACTACTTGTTCTATATTTTTGAACAATCCACAATGCCGTGTGACACTAAGTACTACAACTTCCTTAAGGTGATAGTCATACAATGTGAGCACGACGACGTAACTCCTTACATTAGTAATAACCAGATTGTCAATTCATAATCACTTAAAGTGATAATTATGTCCCAACAAGTTATCTTGAGACATGCATCCAACCAACCAATGTCTCAAAGATAAAGAATTTCACCCGTGAAACGTCACTTCAATTTCTCGTTAATAATACCGTACAAAAACCCCGTGATCATTTTTCTCAAATTTAGCTCAAGCCGTGAATGTATGTATCCTCCCGTGAAAAAATACCATACCAAAAATACCACTCATTGTCCAATTAATACCCAAAAATTTGTATCCAATTTTTATATAACCAACAAAATTTGGATGACAAATTATTAATTCACCATTTAAGTTCATACGTAATATCCATCATTCCTCAACTTAATATAGCCTAATGAAATATACTCCAAGATCCAAGTCCATTGGTAGGATGCCAAAGCCCACAATCAAATCCAACAAATGAGGCCCAATCGCACAACGACCCAAAATCCAATCCAACAATTCGGTTGAAGTGTTGATAGGCCCGGATTCATTAGCACCCTAAGAACCGGTTATATAAAATGGAAGTTAACCCTAACAACACATTTTTACACAATCCCTAAAACACACTTTAACCCTAACACATATTAGTACACCTCCATCTTAAATGTTCTTCTCTCCCACCTCTTATCATCAACAAAACGGATCTCATTTCTTACACATTAAATAGACGAGACCATTAAATAGCAGTTGTTCCTTGTTTTCCTAGATTACCAGTACCACAAGTCTTTCACCCTTTATATTCTGTAAGCAACTCGACTCTATTTGGCTTCAAGATCTCACAAAGGGGTCTCGGGTAGATATTAATTTATTGTAATTGATGTTCTCCTCCGTGTGTCTTTAAACGAATTAAGAAAAGGGTATAACATGATTGTTATAATCCTCATCTTTGTATTCGAATATAATAATTGTAGCGAGTCTTCAAAAAGATAGATCAATGATGAGGATGATTCGTAAAAAAAATCTTGTAAAGATTGAAAAACGAATCCAATCTGAGATCTTTTGACGTTTACTTATAATTTATTGAGTCTTGATGAAGTGGTGATGTGATAATAGTTGATGTAGATGGTGTTTGAAGTTGAGATTATGATGGAAATGGATTCGGATGTGATGTATTCTTTAGATATCTCGTTTTTGTTTTCTTGATTACATGGACTGAGGATGTTGGTTATCAACTGAGGTCGATGAGTTTGTATGGTATTTTTTATGGTCTTGGTCATTTCTTCTTCTACCTTTCTGTCACTAAACCATTTGTACACAAATCGCCACGGCCAAGTCGCCACGGCCAAGTCGCCACGGCCAAGTCGCCACGGCCAAGTCGCCACGGATTGTAAAGACAAGTCGCTATCAATAATACATAGCATCTGGACAGTTTTTTATCAAGTCGTTAGCAAGATGTTTTATGTTTTCCGATGAGTTTTCCGACCATATTCATAATAAACCCAGAAGAAGAAAAAAACCCATCAAGACTGCATCAGTTTTGACCCATTATTGACTCCGTTTGACTATTAAAAATCTGACCAGATGACCCACGAATGTATTATAGATATAACTTGGTACAAAAATACTAGTCTCAAAAGGACAGTTTGGACAAGAGATGACACAAAAATGACATAAACTTGATAAACCAGACTTATTAGACCACAAAAAAAAACTTGTTTAAAAACTATTAAAACCATAAGATTCAGAGAGACATTCGACCAAAAATGATAAAAAATAGTTTTTAGAACAATATTTCCAGCCAACATAAATCAATAAAACACAATAACCATGGTACGAAACCACACAAATCAAAGAAACACAATAACCATGGCTCTGGTACCATTTGTAGGATCGATAATATTATTGTGTTGATGATTCGGGTGGTCTTGGATGATCAAAATACATGTTTGCCATATTTAGAGAGAGAAAGATAGAGAGGGTGTTCTTGCTAGAGACTTGGTTCTCAAATGTAAAAGGTTAGATTGAATGAAGCACCACCCCTTCCATGGATGGAAGGGGTATTTATAGTTACAGAATACACGACCTCCTATCGGCCTGTGGATCAGGCATACAGTGGGTAAAGACCCGTCCTTCCTCCACGGTGTTACACTAAACTAATCTACGCTACAAACTAACTAATAAACAGCTAAACAACGTAAATAACTACAAGTCTACGAGCTAACATATGCTAGACTATAATTGGGGTGACCGTCACTTTAACATGGAATTTCCAATTCCTAACAACTAGTATGGAACTAGTTAAGGTATGTGAAGACTAACTAAGTTATAAAGGATGTGGTTAAAGTGATTATAAGATTTTTTTTATGGTTAAAGTGTTATTGCAAGTTATAGTATGATTAAGTTCCTTGGACTAGTAATTGGATGTATATGATGCTATATGGATGAATGATCTATAATGCCATGTTATTACTTGTTTTGTTTACTATGCTTTGTGCTTACAGTTTAGTTGTTTAACTATTTTATAGGTTCTTTTGAAGAAGGTTAAGCTTTGGTAACAGCATAATATTAAGGCACGGGATTGGAAATGTTTGGATATGTGTATGAGCTAAGTACTAGATACCAAGCACCATCATGGTGAACCCCCAAGTTGATATTTAAGTGTCTTTAAATGGTTTGTAAGGTTATTTTCAAGTGTTAAGGTCATTTGTTATAGTAATGTGTGTTAGTTTAACGAGTAGTATTTGAAAGTGGGTCGAAATGGGTGTTTGGAAAACCTCATAACGAATGCTTCTGTGAGTCATTTAGACCACAGATATTGTGAAAATAAAGTTATTTATTGTTTAGTAAATTCTAGAAGTTTTGATGTTGTGTCGTGTTATTAAAGTTTTCTGAAAACATAGGTCGAAAGTGCAAGTGTAGAAAAATAGCTCAAAAAGTTATTCCCTGAGCATAGATCTTAAGATCTATGCTTAGACCATAATTTTGACATTTGGCAGATCTTTTTCATTTTTTTTATTTTGTATAAAATCAACTTTGACTCATTAGAGCCCGTCCCACCTATCGTTTAAAGGTAATTGAGTCTAATTCTATTAAAAATAATTGAAGAAGTCGGTTTGTAACAAAATTTTATTAGTTTATTGAATTAGTAGGAGCAAGTCTGTTATAGTCATGTCCTTTGCGTGATTTTTTTTGTCAGATAGGGAAAGGGGCGTCTAATAACTCACTTGATTGGGATAATAAATGGCGCCCTTGTTTAATTCAGTTAGTGGTTTCCCACCAAAGTTCAATTAACTCTCTAAAACTCACCAAAACAGATACCTTATATTATTTTTTTATTCAATAAATCGATTGGGGGACCCATAAAACATTTATGAATTTGCATCCCTAATAATCTATAACCTGCTTTGGCTCAGATATTGTGTTGGCTACGAAAGATGGTTTCACTTTCTGCCATCTGGTTTTTGACACTCCTAAATCAGAACTCAGCGTATATCATAGCGAAACAATTACTATACAGAACTACTATCCTTTTATACAACTACAAACAAATATCATAATGTAAAACTGAACATTAACTATCAGTGACTCCGCCAAGCCAAGTCCTTCATCAAAGATACTCATATACATACATACCTTTTTAGTTCTTCCATATTTAGAAATTGTGCAACATCGAATCTGATCACTGGATACCAACATTCTCAAGAAGCGTTAAGAGTGCTAGGTATAATCATTGCAAAGGGAATACAAAACAAAACTTAAGATTATACCAAGAACCCATACTCCTCAAGAATAGCCTTTATGAAATGACGAATCAGAGCATAGGATCTCAACATTCTCAAGAAGCGTTAAGAGTGCTAGATATATTTCCAAGGGAACACGCATCAAAGCTAAATATTATACTTAGCACCCTCACACTCCTCAATAATCATCTTAACTAGTATTTTGCGTATCAACAAAACGTTTTCAGTCATTAGGAAGTTCTACCACATGAAAATGAGAGTTGCATGTGTCAACTTAATAAGGCTCGAATCCCAAATAACCAAAATTTTAATTCAGCGATGGTGTTTCCAAGTTATAAAACGACTTGAGTTTGTACTCATATATCGTACCCATTGCAAAACACAGTTGCTTCTTTGCTATCCGATTTTATGCCACACAAAAATTATGACCCGTAGAGTAACTGAATCATTATCACCACTCAAATCTTATACAAATAAGATATACAAATCATACAACAGTCATTGAAATCCTAAAATCTAGTTACCTGACTCATGTATCAAATCCGCTGTAAAATATGGTTGCATTTACGGTTTTTGGCACAGTCAAACCACCGTTGGATGCAAAATACAATTAGTATATGTTGGGACAAAATTGCATGGGTCTCCTTTTGTTTTAATGATAACAAATAAACATTCCAACACATAAAATCACAAACGTTAGCCAAAAACCAAAACGATCCATAGCTGCACCTGATGAGCTGCTGGTGCTCCGATGCGCAGGCGGCGCTCCAGGGACTGCTAACAATCGGATCAGTTTTCGAAAGTCAGCTTTCCTCTTACCTAAAAAATGTGGTTCTTTCAATACAGGTATGAATATGATATGTTCTTCATTGGAAACACTCGAAACGAGTTTTAGAATTAAAGGATTCAAAATCACAACCTCTCGTTTTTGACAAAACACCAACTCAAATATTTTATCCAACGCCTCTAGCCAAGGCTTTTCTAAATCTAAGAGAGTCATACCTTTCATATGACATCGAGGGAAAATATTCATATAACCATAATCCGTGTTTACGTTTCTCTAATCACGTAATGGGTTTTGCTCCTTTATTGGTCAAACTAAGTCAAAGATGATTATTGATTATCTCAAGTTTGTGGAAAACACAAGTTATTATATTATGAATACTTGAAGTTGTGTTATTTGGGAGTATGGATATTCTTTGATTTTCTTACCCGACACACACAACCCATAATCATCATTTTTCAATCTTTCCTTTCTTAATGACAATGTGATTATCTCATAATCAATCATTTGATTATTCTCTTATTTCAAAACCAACCCTTTAAGAAATAAACCTTCCAAATCTCTACAAATCATATCCTAAACATTTTTTAAATATTCCCTTACACACCTTGTACTTGCTTGTCCTATTTGTCTCCCAACATTCCAACATTCTTCACATCAACCTCTTTTTCCACCACATTCTCTATAAAGCACACACAACCAAACACATCACCACTTTACTATTTACTTTCTTCTCCAACTCTATCTTTACACACATAAAGATTTCTATACTCTCCCTCACTTAGGCTCCCCATCACATCACCACACATACTAGAATATGAATTTCACACACTACTTACATTCACTCACACACATACTCTCTCATAGGCTCCCCATCACATCACCACACACACTAGAATTTGAATTTTACACACTACTCACATTCATTCACACACATACTCTCTCATAGGCTTCCCATCACATCTATACACACACTATATTTTCAAATTACACACACTACTCACATACACTATCATCCTCTCTTACTTAGGCTCCCCATCACATCATTCTTACACCACCATCTCTTCATGTCATACACTATCACAAACACTACATTTCAAATTTTACACACTACACACATACTCTCCTCTTCCTCTCTCATGGGCTCCCTATCACTATCACACATCACATCCAAGCCAACTCATCTCTCTTACTCTCTTATAATTTTTGAATATTCTAAAAAATATTTGGTTGTGTGGTCTAAAAAATATTGGGAGTGTTTTAGCTTGAAAACATATACCAAAGGTTGTTTAACTTGCTTCAAGAACCAAAGATGTTTAACTTGGGAGTGTGTTATGCTAACATGATGATTATTAATTACGTCAAATTATGGAAAACACGAGTTATGATATTATGAATACTTGACGTTGTGTTATTTGGAAGCATGGGTATTCTTTGATTTTATTACCCTACACACACAACCCATAATCATCATTGTCCAGTATTTCATTTCTTAATGACAATGTGATTATCTCATAATAAATCCTTTGATTATTCTCCTATTTCAAAACCAACCCTTTAACAAAGGCTAATGATTTGCACACTCAAAAAAGTTATTTGCACACTCAAGGTATAAGTAGTTCAAGCAGAGTATTTCATATTGTACAAGTATTTAATGCACAGATGCAGTGTCCCAATCAAACTCCAAAGTGTGCAAATCAATTCCCTAATAAACCTTGCAAATCTCTAAAAATCTTATCCTAAAGGTTCTCTAAATATTCCTTTACACACCTTGCACTTGCTTGTACTTTATGTCTCCTTACATTCCAACATTCTTCACATCAACCTTTTTTTCCACCACATTCTCTATAAAGCACACACAATCAAACACATCACCACTTTACTATTTACTTTCTTCTCCAACTCTATCTTCATACATACAAAGATTTATATACACTCAACACACTTCACTCTCCCACTTAGGCTCCCTATCATATCACCACACATACTGGATTTTGAATTTCACACACTACTCACATTCACTCACATACATACTCTCTCATAGGTTCCCCATCACATCAGCACACATACTAGAATTTTAATTTCACACACTACTCACATTCACTCACACACATACTCTCTCATAGGCACCCCATCACATCTATACACATACTAGATTTTTAAATTACACACACTACTCACATACGCTATCACCATCTCTTACATAGGCTCCTCATCACATCACCACACACACTAGAATTTGAATTTCACACATTACTCACATTCACTCACACACATACTCTCTCATAGGTACCCCATCACATCTATACACATACTAGATTTTTAAATTACACACACTACTCACATATACTATCACCATCTCTTACATAGGCTCCCCATCACATCTTTCTTATACCACCATATCTTCATGTTATATACTCTCACACACACTAAAATTCAAATTTCATACACTACACACATACTCTCCTCTTCCTCTCTTATAGTCTCCCCATCACCATCACATATCACACCAAGCCAACTCATCTCTCTCACTCTCTTATTCTTTTGGAATATTCTAAAAAATCTTTGCTTGTGTGGTCTAAAAAATCTTGGGAGTGTTTTAGTTTGAAAACATAGACCAAGGGTTGTTTAACTTGCTTCAAGACCCAAAGATGTTTAACTTGGGAATGTTTTAGGCTAACAAGAATGGACCCAACAACCATTGCGGACCAAGTTTTAAGTTATATGTTTGTTAGGTATAAGATTGAACCGGTTTATTAGTTTGTCGAAAGTGGTTGCTCTAAGGACATAACCGGTAGTAGAAGATTGTTTACTTCATAGAATGGGTGTGATGGTGTACATAAGTAACCTTTAAGAAAAGGTCATCGACAGTCAAAGCATCAATGGTGGAATTTTTTATCTCGAGGCTGTGAAATAAATATCATCCAATAAAATTGAGCTAAATTTCTCTTTTATGTTTATGAATCTTTAAGTGCTTTATATGCTAGTTGTCAAAATGCTATTTGAACTTGTTTGAAGCTAGGTAGCTTGAATTTTTCAAAACTTCAAAATTAGTTGATCATAGAAACTTAAAGGACATTTACTTAAAGTTAGTCTAAACATGCATTACCATGTATAGTTTGTGTGTATTTGATTAATATGAATTCATGAAAATACTTGTTAGTTTATGCAACTAAATGTAGGAATGGAAACTAATTTATGTGTGGCATACATAGAAAAGTATCATCTTAAATCTTAGTTACACTTCACGATAAATTAAGATAAACCGTTTAGATAATTGTGGTTTTCACATTAATATATCATGTGTAGTTTACTCAATTGCTTAATATGTATATGTAAGATCTTAAAGGTTAATTTATAGAACAAATACAAATAAATTACATGCATGATGATATTGTTAACAAGTATATGATTTTGATCAACAATGTGATAACATGAAATTTGCATACATATTTTCACATGATTAAGAGTCTTTAGAAATATGTTTTGATGCTGATTGCTTATATGCCCACTTGCCATGATGCTAGTTAACTTCATGCATATTGCTAACATGCTAATTGTTTACATGTTTGTTAAAGATAGTGGATCATGAGCTCACAACTTCAAAGAATTATATGTAATTAGATACTAGGTGCACATATATGTATTATTAGATAAACAAAGTCTTGCAAACAATAAGATTAGTATTACCATTTTGATCAACAGAGTCTTAGAGTTACTTCATATTGATTATGTATGGTCCATCACCTATTCAAAGTTATAGAGGCAACCTATATACTTTAATGATAGTTGATGACTATTCACATTATATATGGAATCCATTTCTAGGTGCTAAGGAAGATGACCCAGATAAGTTTAGGATCTTTTAAGAAAATCTACTTTCATGGTAGTAGATTTGAACTTAGGGTGCAATTTGGGGTCTTTTGCGAACAACATGGAATCTCACATAAGTTTTTGGATATTAGTCCTCCTCAAACCAATGAGGTCGTCCAAAAGAAGGACAAAAATTTATGAGAGATGCGTCAAGAAATGTTTGCCGAGCAATCCATTCCGCAAAATATACCGCGTGTTACATTTCGAATATGATCTACTCTGGTAAAATAATTAACAAAACGCCCTATGAAATCCTTAGAGGTAGGTGACCATCACTAGAGTGCTTTAGGAACTTTGGGTGTCACCAAGTTCGACCAAAGTCTTGAAAAGGTGTGTTTTTAGGATACCCTCAAATTAGTAAGGCATAGATGGTGCTTAATAAAGGAAACAATGAGAGTTTACCTAAACCCAAATCATCATCCGTGGAGGTTGATGATGTCATGAATGAACAAGTAGCTCAAGTCCATGATGCGTCTTCTTCACTAGAGGTCAATGTCTCAGAAGAAGGAATGTTTAAGAAAATTAAGAAAGCTAAGGGACATCCGATGAAACGAGTATAGTTGAATAAACAAACCCTTAGGTTACATGTTAGGAACACTTCAGATTTTTATGACATTTCCTAAATTCCCAATTGCACATCTTGAGTCATAGAAAATATTATTCATGGTTTACATGCACCATAGGATGTTAAGTTACTAATATTATTTACAAAAGACAATGCTTGCTTAATCATTACCAAATTCTTAAAGCTTGGTTAAACTATGTGCTAAGGAATTATGTGAAAGGCATGGTTGAAGTTAAATTAATATGATTCCCAAAAAGTAAGAAATGTTGTAGTGTTTGAGGTCACCCTTACATCACACAGGGGTTTTCTTTGCAAGGTTATATTAATCTATGGGAGAGTAGTATATGGTTTTTCTACTCTGTTAGGTTCCTATTTTAGTAACACAAGCATCAATATAAGAAATAGAGAAGAAGAGATCGGATGAACAACACACACACACACACACGTATGAGTAATGAAGAGTTATGCGTAAAGGTGAATGAGTGAATTGAACAACCAACCCTCAACTGAGGGTTTACAAGAGTATTTACAGGAGGGAACTAAGGCAACACACCAAGTTCTCATCCTTTACTTATTAGGCTTGGCCTAGGCTTATGGGCCTTCTATATAAGCCTAAGCTTAATAACAAACATAAAGGCCATAATTAAGCTAACTATTACATATTAATTACTAACACTTTAATTCAATTTTAGGAGTGATTCCAACAATCTCCCCCTAAGTGTTAGTGATTGATAATATAAACGTTGTAGGTGCTGATGTAATAGTAGCTTTGACGTCTTCTGACATTCTTCTTTCTTGTGAGAAGGAGTGTCTTGATTCGAACAATCTCCCTAGTGTAGAGAAATTGTTTCCTTTGAAATATTCTGCTTTGACATCATCATTTTCTTTGTTCTTTGATCTTTGTTCTTTGTGATGGAAGGGATAGTATGTTGTTGCTGTCTGCATCAGGTCTGCTTCGTTACTCCAGTGTCTCCACATCTTTCTCCAACATGCTCATACACTCTTTGACATTGGATTTCAATACTGATGTAGTTCTCTTAGTCTTTAAACTTTGAAGATTCTTTGACATGATGAAGAATCATTCTGACTTTGTGTTGCATTTTGAGAGAACTTCCATTAGTGATGTTGTTGGTATGAGCATGTGAAGAATCTGCACGATCAGTCCGCTCCAGAGCTTCCATAAGAAGAAAACATAAGAATGGTTAGTGATAAACGGATTCCAGCACTAACAAGTTTGAACTTCTAGAGTGTTAACAGCATAGTGTGAAAACACAACTCTAATTCTCACAAAGGTTGTTCCTGAACTGGAGTCCCATAAGTGAGATAACGCTATGTACCGAAGTACACCTACAGTTCAGATGAGTCGCTGAGGTACACCGAAGCATCACCTCACGACTGTAGACCGTTTGAGACACACTAAGCGTAATCCACGGGGAGTTACCGAAGTGACCTGTTGTCAGGGCTAATTGATGTTGACCCTGGCAGGAGTTTCCATTCAATCACTGAGGATCACATGTTTGAACCTCTCATAAATTTTCTCGACAGATTGCTAAGATCTGTGAAGGACTCGATAATGTATCACTTTCGTCCTTATTGTTGAACAACAAGTGATAAAATGTCAAGTGTACCTAAGAGATCTTTTGATGAATCTCGTGGCTCTAGACTCAATAGTGCGCTTTGGTTTTTCTAAGCGGAGACTAGGGAGAGGGTCTCCTTCTTCAATACCAGCAATCTCTAAGAGAAAGCCGATAGTTTACGTAGGGTTCCCTGTGAGAATGAAACAAGTTTCTGTTGAGAAAAACTTGAGTGGCTAAGAAGGTTTAGTGCATGCGTCACAGGGTCCATGACGACTTTAATCTTCAATACCGGTGTTATCAAGTGACAACCAGTAGCATATGAATTGAACCCGGTGTCTGCCCTAAGTTGAATAATCTGGAGGGTTATTTCTTTTCACCATTTTCTTTGCTTTTCTTTTTAATTCTTCAACTCCTTCTTTCTCCGATTCTCATTTTCTCCTTTTTATACTTATACCTAAGGACTTCTAATTCTAACTATTGGTAGTGTCCTTGGGTAGATCCCTCCGGCTCTGGTGGATCATAGGACGGTTATTCCTAACCTTAATCACCTTATAACTCCATTGCCATAAAACCGATTTCTTGAAAATTTCTCAAAGTGTTTATGAATAAGAAACATTTTGAAACACTTCGAGAGTTTTTATTTTGAAGAAATACTCCCCCTCCACACATGCTTAAGTGTTCTGACAGAAATTTGCATGGTGAGGGAGGAGCGCGCACTTTTTGATTTGATCAACTCAAGATAGACAATCCCCCGCGAGACACGGTTACGTTGCATAGTTAAAGAGTTACATTGTCAGTTTTTAGGTGACAACTAGCTCTAATAATTATCTTGAAGGTGTGGACAAGCCTCAAAAGGTTGTCAAACCCGTCAAAGTTCATGTCTACCAAGAGTTTCTCAAATGGTACATTCTACTCGGACAAGTCCTTTGCGAGACACGTTTACATCACTAGCGAACTAGCTTGAAATTATTACCCGTCCCGGACAAGTCTTTTCGAGTTACTAACATTTAAGATATCGTCAATTCATTGGTTAAATCTGTAGCACAAAGATGCATTTGCAATTTCACAACATATTTCTTATCACATAATTTTTCTCCCCCTCAAAAATGGCATATAAATGTTATTTTTGATGAAATTTTGATATGGAATATGACCATTTTGAGTTTTGTGGGAAGATTTCTACGAAGAACAATTTTGTGAACAAAGATTTTGGTTGAAAAATGCTCCCCCTCAACAAGTGATATAAACTTTTGAGGTTTTGAAAATCATAAGGGGAAGTACTTGTTCTTTTGAGCAAAACTTTGAAAAATGTAAGTTTTGATAAGTTTTACTCAAAAGTAAGAAGCTTTCACTCCTTTTATAGGATTGTGGCACTGAAGCGTACCACAGGGTCCTTTCATTACAAGAACGGGTTGTACACTGTTATGTGTGCACAAGCCATTGTCATAAGCAATCACACATCCAAATCAATATAGAAAATGAAACAGTTAAGGGGTACCAGGAGATTCAGGTAGTCCAGCAATAACTCCAGGAATGCGAACTGGGCGTTGATATCCTGGGAGAGAAATCCTGGGACGACCACCTACGAAGCTCTCCAAAGTTCTGAACTGGTCCCTTCTAAACAACCTTTCATCAATCCGCATGATGATTCTCTTCACATCCTGTCTCTCATGAGAATTCCATCTCTTTAGTGACCCAATGCCTTGTTGTATCGTCTTTAACCTATAAGCTAAGCCGTCCCTGACTTTCTTTAGTGTGTGATCTCCAAACTTATGAAGATCTCTACACGCCATCAAGCAGTTGCGATGAAGTTCACTACGGTAAACTACTCCAAACGGTTTGCTGATGAGAGTGTATTGTGGAAGATGGTTGATATCAGGAAGTTCTAGCGAGGTCGGTGAGGTTGACACGGTTACGATACGATTCAACGGCAAGTTGTAGATCTTCTACACGTTCCTGGATCACTATGCTTCTGATGAAGATTAGCAAGGACTTGATGTATTCACGTTGGATTTCTGTCGAGAATTGTCTCATTCGTCCCTGTACCTTGGCAAGATACAGATCTTCAATGTCGTTGAGAGACAAATTCTGAAAGTCCGCTTCACATAAATCATAGTCCGTTTCGTCTTGTCTTTTGACCACGATTTTGTTGAGGAAAGTGTAATCCCATTTAGATGAGAGAGCTACATGCTTAACAGCAACGATCCCTTTATCACTGTACACTTCATGTTTAGACCGTCGAACCTGGAAGCTTTTGTAGTAGATTCTTCGGTGTTCCGGCCAATGGTGAATCCCATACATTGCATTAATGTCATACTGTTCCACGTTGTTAGAAAACATGTGAGTAGCTTTTCCTCGATGGCTATGCAGTTGGAGTATATGGCTGCCGGGAACGGAAGTGTAAGTGATGTAGCGTATTTCTTTGAACCATCGCTACCGTGTAGAAGAAATTCCAGGTCTTTGTTGAAAAAATAGCGAAATGGAATCTTAGGTTGATTTGGTTGGCCAATCGTTGGTAGAGGTCTGGTCCAGCCGGTGTAATATGGAGCATTGTCATTTCGTGTGAAGTCAATGTTTGCTTCAGGGTTGAGCAAATCGATGTTGTTCGACATGGCTCGTGCTATGTGTTGGAATCGCTCCTAACTCGTAAATGGAACGACATTGACGGGATTACAATTTCTATCCTTGTTAGCTAAAACACATGGGCTTGTTATGTCATATAGCCATAGTTGTAAGTGTTTAGCTATATATACACCTCCATACTTCCATGGAGGGGTGAGACTCATTTGTGTAATTCACCTTTCCTTATCAATAAACACATACTAGTTTCCCTTCTCCCTCTAACATGATGAAGATGTTCTTTCATCTTCCCCGACCTCCCGATTCACCAAATCATCCATAAATACGATCCTAACATTGGTATCAAGAGCCCGGTCGGTTTTAGTTATGGTTGATTTTGTGATGTATTTTCTTGTCAAAAATCTTGTGTTAAAAATCTGTTTTTCCTTACAAAGTTTTAATCTTTCATCATTTTTTTGGGTTAAACAGATTTGTTTTACAAGTTTTTTTTTAAAAAAAAGTACCTATTTTGGTCAAAGAAATATCATGTCTCATCTTTTAATGCTAACTGCTAAAAGTTGTGTCACGTTTTTTTTCTTTTGTCCATCTCGCGAATATTTTTGGTGGTCTTCATCTAGTCAAGATTCTTGGTCAAATGGTTAAAAGAGCTGTTTTATGCAGTTTTTTCTGGGTTATATCAAGCTGAACGGAAAAATGGTCAAAGGGTCAAAACCCTATTTTTACGCATAAGGAGCCGTCTTCAGTGATATTTACGCATAACTGTGAAGTTATGCGTAAGAACAGTTTACGCGTAAGGTTTTTTACGCATAAGCTATACGCATAAGCCTTACGCATAAGAACCTTACGAGTAATACCCTACGCGTAAAGCTTTACGCATATGGGCTTACGCGTAAGATCTTTACGCCTAAAGGTTTTGCTTACGCATAAGAAAAAGAAATGAAGAAGAAAACTCAGATAAGACTCGACCACAAGACCAAAAAGGACCAATTTTCCATGATTCAAAAAGACCACAGTTATTCGAACTATCATCAGTCCTTGAAATTGAAGCTTTATCAACTATATCGACTCAAAACTTCACCTCCGACCAAAATTTAATCACATCTACTACATCTATCAATCCCTTTAACTCATCACAACCTCAACTTCAAATACAATCCTATCCTCCATCTTTACATCTATTCAAGACTTAATCTTAAAAAGAAAATATTACATGAGACCTCAGAAAAAGTTCCATCTTTTCAATCTTTTATAAGATTTTTTAAGTATGAAACTTGTATCATCATAGATCCTATTTGAAGGCTTGCTTCGTTTATTATACGAATCATATCAAGAGAGTACAAAACTTTTCGTTTCATACTTCTTGGATTCGTTTAAGACAAATGACACAAGGACACAACATTATCACCTACCTGAGACCATCTCTAATGATCTTGAAGTTCGTTTTCGTTCACTTCTTTATTTGGAATAAACCGCATATGAAGTAAAAGGTTGGATTAGGATGTTTGTGTGTTTATTCGATTGATAGGACGTTATGATAATAGATGAAGGAGATGAGATAGACGAATTTGTTGTTGAGATGAGGCTATAATTTTTCCCAGATCTGTGATTGTGATGAGGGGAGCGTCTAATGGTGTAGGCGGATATTTCCAAGTTGTGATTTTTTAGGTTTAGGGTTGAACTGTTGTTTACAGTTATAAGTGTTTCTGGATGGATCGGGGCATGAAGTCAGATGGGCCTATATACCGAACATCTTCATTCTATTTGATTGGATTCTATGGGCCGGATGAAAGTTGGATTGGACTGAATTCTTTAACTCAAAAAATTAGTTATCCGAATATTATGAATATTGGATACAAAATTTTTGATGTTATTGTTTAGTGAGTGGTATTTTGGTTATTTTTCACGGGGATACAATTTTTTGACAAGATCGGGAAGCCATTATCAAGTTCATTTAAACCGTTAACGAAGGCTATTTTTTGGGCATTTAACCGTAAGATGTGACTACGGCTTGAATTCATTATTATTTATTTGAGGTTGAAGTGGGATATCACGGGTGCGTGTACTTAGCATCTGAATATATCGGGGTTGGTTGGATGCATGATTCTTCGTGATTCTTGTTCGAGCTTTAACCTTTATGAATGACAAAGACTTGAGTTGTCTAGTTGAACCTGATGTAAGGAGTTACGTTGTTGTGCTCACAGCTTATAACTATCACTTTTAAGGAGTTACGTTGTTGTGCTCAAGTGTCACACTAAGGTGTGGATAATTTGAGAAACTTTAAGTTTACCTTTTTTCGATGGAGTTAAGAAAAAGGGTTCTTCGTCTGACAACAGTGCAAGTTTAAGTCACAAGTTCGGGTTATACTACTTCAGTCTCAAGTTCGTCATATTGGGTTTTCTCCATCAGTAGTCAATACAAAAAGCCATCAGAATGATAATGGGGTCGGTAAAGAGTTAGCTGAGAAGAGTATACACGAGTAGAGAAGTTTTATCAGCAATTGATTCTCGCGAGATATTTATGGTACTTCACACTTGTTCGATTAATTGAACATACATGGTTTCGATGTCTCCAATTTCATCATCAACATACGTGGAGTATGATTCTGATTCATTGAAAACATCGGGGGGAAGAGAGTATAGGTGGTGTCTGCTTCCTTTGTTGTTTTTGTATTTTTTGCGAAAACCCTCTCCTTTCATGAATTTCTTCAATCAGGGGGAAGAAATGAGACGATCTGTGGTCTAAACGTCTCACTTTGGTGTTATCGTCTCACTTTCACAGAGTTATCGTGCGTGAAGCTATCTAAATATGATTTTGTGATGCCTCACACACGGTCATTTTATCAAGTAATTGCAGATTTACAGGTAACTATTATTCCAATAGACCGCAACATTCAGGAGGAAGTCGTTTCATTTCGTCTTTCGTGGTCTGTTTGGTGTGAAGCATCTACATACGTAAGAAGATCTTGTTGATTTCTTGCATGTTACCCCCGAACGGATTTTCCGCAACAAGTCAGATTTACCTTGTGTGGTTTACTGCTCATCTACAAATTCCGCTGCGTACTAAAAACTACAAAACTTAGAGGAAATGTTCACTACATCAAAGTTTTGAATCTGCTAAAGACGGTTGTCTGTTTGGGGGGGAGCTAATTCAGAAACTTCGCCAAAAAGAAGTGTACGGAGAAGCTGCTAAAGACATGCAGCATGAATTGGGGGAAGTTAATCCAATTTATGCATATTACATCATTTGCCTACAAGTTAAGAAAACGGTTCTCAAGTCAAGGTACCAGAAGAAGACAAAGAGCGTAAACTTTCATCATCCTCAGCACTTGAAGAGCTTATGAAGACATTTCTTTATTTGTTTTCTATATTTGTAGTAAATGTTGTAAGTAATCCCTTTTGTCGACCCATTGGGGGAAGATTGTTGGAATCGCTCCTAACTCGTAAATGGAACGACATTGACGGGCTTACAATTTCTATCTTTGTTACCTTAAACACATGGGTTTGTTATGTCAATTACCCATAGTTGTATGTGTTTGGGTATATAAACCCCTCCATACTTCCATGGAGGCGTGAGTCTCATTAGTGTAATTTTCCCTTTCATTAATAAAACACACACGAGTTCTCTCCCTTCTCTCTAGTTGCTCTCTCTAACTTGAAGATGGGTTTCTTCCATCTTCCCCGACCTCCCGATTCACCAAATCTTCCATACATACGATCCTAACATTGTTTTTTTTTTTTTTTTAGAACTAGTGAAAGAGAGTGAATAAAATGAACAACCAACCCTCAAGTGAGGGTTATACAAGAGTATTTATAGAAGGGAAGCTAGGGCAACACTCCTAGTTTCCCAAAAAATATTTAAAAAAAATAAAAAAAAAATGTTAGGATCGTATTTATGGATGATTTGGTGAATCGGGAGGTCGGGGAAGATGAAAGAACATCTTCATCATGTTAGAGAGAGAAACTAGAGAGAGAAGGGAAACTAGTATGTGTTTATTGATAAGGAAAGGTGAATTACACAAATAAGTCTCACCCCTCCATGGAAGTATGGCGGGGTATATATAGCTAAACACTTACAACTATGGCTATATGACATAACAAGCCCATGTGTTTTAGCTAACAAGGATAGAAATTGTAATCCCGTCAATGTCGTTCCATTTACGAGTTAGGAGAGATTCCAACAATATTCCCCCAATGGGACGACATAAGGGATTACTTACAACATTTACTACAAATATAGAAAACAAATAAAGAAAGGTTTTCATAAGCTCTTCAAGTCGAGGATGATAGTTTACGCTTTGTCTTCTTCTGGTACCTTGACTTGAGAACCGTTTTCTTCAATTGTAGGCAAATGATGTAATATGCATAAATTGGATTAAGTTCCCCCCAATTCATGCTGCATGTCTTTAGCAGCTTCTCCGTACACTCCTTTTTGGCGAAGTTTCTGAAGCAGCTTCCCCCCAAACTGTTAAGATCGTTTATAAGCCCAGCTAGGGATCAATAACAAAGATAATAAGCAGCGGAATAATCAAAACAATACTTTGTTATTGAACAAGGTTTTCAATCACTAACACTAACTAATCTTAGACGTTTATAGGAACACATCTACTAACTAAACTAATAACCTAGGCGTTTACAAGACAATACGCCTAGGACACACACACCTTTACTAGACGTCTACATTATGGAAGACTTAATTAAAAACCTACACCTATGTCCTCTTTATATACTAGAGGATAAGGACTAAATAATAAAACTTCCATTTCAAGAAAGCCCTTCCATCTTTTAGTAGGTTTCCTTCTTGTCATATTAAGTCCCTCTTGTTTCATTCTTTTTGTCTTTATCAACTCAAACGTATAATTCCCAACAATCTTCCCCTAGTTGATAATGACAAAACCATTCTTGAACGAACTTCCCTAGACGAAGTAGAGAAATTGAGATCAGGGATCTCACCATGAATGAAACAAGTATGTCTTCCTTTGTCTTCACCTTAATCCATGCCATGCCACTCAAACATCTCTTCCCCTTTTTGTTATTATCCAAATAGGGAACGTATGCAAATAATGATCTTGACCACCACGAACCAATATCATACTTCCAATCTAAGACTTCCAATGCTTCAAATCGCCCACCATTAGGCATCATAAGAAAAATGGATCCAAAACAGTAGAAAACTTCAACTAGCAGTAGTAATAATGATCAACAGTAGTAAAAATCAAACACTTCCCCTTGAGTGATGCATGTAGATCAAATGATTCTTCAAAATCTGTAGGCTTTATGTAATGATTACTTGTGAAGAAAACCAAATATAACGAACTTGATGAAGAAGTAGAATTTTCCAAACTTGTGTCTTAAATCTTGTATTATCCACGGAACTCCATACTTATACAAATCAACAAATATAAGTAGACCGCAATCCCTTGACAAGAATCCTCAACTAGTATGAGACACTGAGCACTACAATGTAACTCCTTCAAGTGATAGCCAATGTGTGCATAGAGCATCATAAGAAAAATCACACATTGGTAGATTCATCAAGCTAGATGATAAGAACACAAACCATGTAATTCCACTTCTCCTTCAAATAAGTGATAAATAATCCTCTTCGTAATCAATTCTTCAATAAATCAAATACGAGCCTTTTAAATCTTTTAAGAACATAAATTTCTTCCTGTGTGTGTGAACCAAACAACCATTCTGTGTGTGTCTCCAAAAATCTATAACAAAAATTACGCTTCACTTCCCCTTAATTCCAAATCAGTCCTATTAGCAACACTTTTTTCTGTCGCTAATATGTCACTATCATGATTACTCCTTCCTCCCAAATCAGTTAGCGACACAAATTCTGTTGCTGAACTGTTGCTAAACTGTCGCAAATCAAAGAGCAGTACTTTGCGTCCAAGCAGTACTTTCGGGGTCGAACAGTGCTTTAACCAAAACATGCAGTAGTACTTTCATGTCCAAAAAGCGTCTGACTCTGATTGACCATATATCAAGCATATTATAGTACAAGCAGTAACTTCGTCTCGTGTAAAACAATTAATCGTAAGCATATATAACCAATCTGTTGTGAATCTTTTGCAAACCCACGTGAAACGAAACATTCATCATATAACAAAAATATCTAACTATTGAGAGAGCTTAACTCAACCGACCCAAGATCTCAAATTGGCTTCTCTGACCTACTATTAAATCTTTGACCAAATTGAACAGATGTGGACCACCACTTATCACTTGGACCAGCATTAGCACTCGAATGGAATTAATAATAATAACAGTACATACCACGAGAAGTCAAATAACATCAAATCAGTAGGTTGCTTTTAACGCATTCTTAGTGGCCACGTGAATGTTAAATTCATAATAATGATGGACCCATGTAATTAATGTCCCATAATAATTCACGATGAACCTATGAATTGATAAATTATGACCACATGCTTCGTCCCATAATAATTCATAGTACGAGGTTTCAAGCAGCCAATCAAAGTGTAATAAAATTGAACGCACCATATGAATGACAACGAGATCGATACCTAAAAAAATCGATTACATCAGAAACAATTATACCTGTATTGAGTCAGCTTCATTCAACAATAAAACCTTGATGAATCCCTATATCAAGAGCTCCCCGCTCTGATACCAATTGTTAAGATCGTTTATAAGCTCAGCTAGGGATCAATAACAAAGATAATAAGCAGCGGAATAATCAAAACAATACTTTGTTATTGAACAAGGTTTTCAATCACTAACACTAACTAATCTTAGACGTTTATAGGAACACGTCTACTAACTAAACTAATAACCTAGGCGTTTAGAAGACAATACGCCTAGGACACACACACCTTTACTAGACGTCTACATTATGGAAGATTTAATTAAAAACCTACACCTATGTCCTCTTTATATACTAGAGGATAAGGACTAAATAATAAAACTTCCATTGCAAGAAAGCCCTTCCATCTTTTAGTAGGTTTCCTTCTTGTCATATTAAGTCCCTCTTGTTTCATTCTTTTTGTCTTTATCAACTCAAACGTATAATTCCCAACACAAACTGACAACCGTCCTTATCAGATTCAAAACTTTGATGTAGTGAACATTTCCTCTAACTTTTGAAGTTTTTAGTACGCAGCGGAATTTGTAGATGAGCAGTAAACCACACAAGGTAAATCTGACTTGTTGCGGAAAATCCGTTCGGGGGTAACATGCAAGAAATCAACAAGATCTTCTCACGTATGTAGATGCTTCACACCAAACAGACCACGAAAGATGAAATGAAACGACTTCCCCCTGAATGTTGCGGTCTATCGGAATAATAGTTACCTGTAAATCTGCAATTACTCGATAAAATGACCGTGTGTGAGGCATCACAACATCATATTTAGGTAGCTTCACGCACGATAACTCTGTGAAAGTGAGACGATAACACCATAGTGAGACGTTTAGACCACAGATCGTCTCATTTCTTCCCCCTGATTGAAGAAATTCATGAAAGGAGAGGGTTTTCGCAAAAAAAATACAAAAACATCAAAGGAAGCAGACACCACCTATACTCTCTTCCCCCCGATGTTTTCATTGAATCAGAATCATACACCACGTATGTTGATGATGAATTGAACACATCGAAACCATGTATGTCCAAGTAATCGAACAATTGTGAAGTACCATAAATATCATGTGAGAATCAATTGCAGATAAGACTTCTCTACTCGTGTATACTCTTCTCAGCAAACTCTTTACCGACCCCATTATCATTTTGACGGCTTTTTGTAGTGACTACTGATGGAGAAAACCCAATATGACGAACTTGAGACTGAAGTAGTATAACCCGGACTTGTGACTTAAACTTGCACTATTGTCAGACGAAGAACCCTTTTTCTTAACTCCATCGAAAAAAGGTAAACTTAAAGTTTCTTAAATTATCCACACCTTAGTGTGACACTTGAGCACAACAACGTAACTCCTTAAAAGTGATAGTTATAAGCTGTGAGCACAACAACGTAACTCCTTACATCAGGTTCAACTAGATAACTCAAGTCTTTGTCATCCGAAACGGTTAAAGCTTGAACAAGGATCTCGAAGAATCATGCATCCAACCAACCCCGATATCTTCAGATACTAAGTACACGCACCCGTGATATCCCACTTCAACCTCAAATAAATAATAGTGAATTCGCGCCGTAGTCACATCTTGCGGTTACATGCTCAAAACTAGCATTCATTAACGGTTTAATTGAATTTGATAATGGTTTCCCGATCTTGTAAAAATTGTATCCCCGTGAAAATTTGTACAACCAAAATACCACTCTTTTTGCTATAAAATTAAAAAATTGTATCCAAAAAATTTTTGTAAAAAAAATATTCGAATGAAATTTTCTTTTACAATAAACTGAGCACCCATATGTCGCAGCCCAATGTCCAATTCCAATTCGTTTGTGTAGGCCGGCCCAAGGAACCATTTAAATGCCTGGTTAAGATAGAGAGGCCCACACCAAATAAGATAAACCTGATCCAACCCTTTTTAACTAAACCAGTATTATAAGAGATGGTAACCCTAAAAAATTCTCATTTCACATTAACCTAAACACACATAAACATTACTGCCTAAAGTGCGCCTACCACAAAAACGCTTTTCTCTCCCAAATCAGATCTACATAGGCATCACCTCTCAACACTCATCTCATACCCCATCAAATCGAATATTAGCTTTACAGATCGAATCAAAGCAACCACAAACATATAACCGTACCATGATGTATACGTTTTCTACACAAGCCGAATCAAGAAATGTTCTTCAAGATCCATTTGTGGGTCTCGGATAGGTTTGATTATTTGTTGTGTTGTTTAATAACGAACCCAAGAAAAGAGGTTAACGAAATTGTTATTTCTCTTATTCTTTTAAGTTCGAATATCAATTGAAGCTATGTCTTCAAATACATTTGATCGATGATGTTAATCCTTTTTCGTGAGACCTTCAAAGTCATGTTATACGATTATATTACACGAAAGGAAAATAGACTGAGATCGTTTTTAATTTACTTCTTTGATGTTCGAGTCTTGGTGATTGATTGTTAGTGATGAGGAGGGAGGTTGTGACTGTCGTGGTATAGGATAGATTGGGATTAGATTGAGTTTGATGTTGGCAGTGGTTAAGTAACGTTATGAATTTTTTATTTTTTATTTTTTTGATTTGGTTTTGGACAAATGATGTAGAAACTGAAGTCCAAGTGGAGTTGTTGGTATTTTTATGGTGTTGAGTTTGTGTTCTTTGGTCATGGTCAGTTTTACGCATAAGAGATTTCTTCTTTTCTTGGTCGTAAAATCCTTAGGCGTAAACTAGGTCTTACGCGTAAAGCTTATGCGTAAGACCTTATGCGTAAGGCTTATGTTTATGCGTAAAAACCTTAAGCGTAACAGTTCTTACGCATAACTTCACAGTTATGCATAAATATCTCTGAAGATGCTCCTTAGGCGTAGAAATAGGGTTTTGACCCTTTGACTTTTTTCCGGTGACTTTTTCCGACCATAATCTGTCCAGATTCATACAGACCCAGAAAAGTGACAAAAAAAACACTTCATTTTGCCCCGTTTGACCACTTGAATATGACCAGTTGTTGACCACAAGAAACCATGACTATTTCACGAATAAAGATTGGTACAAAAAAATAGTTTCAAAGGAACTGTTTTGGACATATGACACAAAACAGATATAAACGATGAAAGGACCATGACCTTTTTTACCAAAGTATAAGGATACACCACTTGTAAAAATCTGTTAAAACTAAAAAACATATATTAAAGGTTGAAGCTTTGTTAAAAAAAACAGATTTTACAAGATTATTTTTTGACAAGATATAACACCAAAAATCAACCATAACTAAAACCGAACTGTTTCTGATACCAATGTTAGGATCGTATGTATGGAAGATTTGGTGAATCGGGAGGTCTGGGAAGATGGAAGAAACCCATCTTCAAGTTAGAGAGAGAAACTAGAGATAAGGGAGAGAACTAGTGTGTGTTTTATTAATGAAAGGGAAAATTACACTAATGAGACTCACCCCTCCATGGAAGTATGGAGGGGTTTATATACCCAAACACATACAACTATGGGTAATTGACATAACAAACCCATGTGTTTAAGGTAACAAAGATAGAAATTGTAATCCCGTCAATGTCGTTCCATTTACGAGTTAGGAGCGATTCCAACACTATGTTTTCCAGATGGTATTCAACTTCGATAGCTATTTTCGAGCTGTCTTTGAGCAGTTGAAAAGCTTCATTCTTGATGCGTTTTAACTCTGACTTGGTCATCTTCTTCACCCGAAACTTCTCTTGAAGTAACTTAGCATGCTCCAATGTTCGACCTTCTACCATATCTTGATCATCAGTTAAGGCGGGAGTATCATTAAAAAGTGTAGAGAACCATTCAAACTCGGTGTCATCTTCGTCTAGCCATGAGATGACATCAGCCTTTGGCGTCTTCTTCTTCTTCTTCTTTGGCCTAGATGAGGATGATGGTTTCTTTGTTGAAGCGGGAGAGGTGGGTTGTTGTTGGGGCTCTGGGACTTCCTCATCGTCACCACCAGTGTACTCGAAGTGATCACTGGTTTTCTCTGTCTGAGGTGGTAACTCAGAGTCCTGAGGTTTGTCAGAAGAAGAGCGTGGAGGAGATCGTTGTTGAGATGGAGGCCTTTGGGGTGGAGGCGGCATGGATGATGATTCACCAGTTTTCTTCGGGCGTTTAGGCTCTTTATCTTTATCTTTATCCTTATCATCATCGTCTCTTGGACGCTTAGGCCTTTCAGCTGGCTCCTTGTATGAAGTCTTGAGTTGATATTCCAGTAGTTCCTCAAATAGTTTACTTTCATCAGAGGTGAAAGTTGCAGATCGTTGAGACATTTGTAGCACCAGCTTAGAAATCAACTCATCATCAGAGAGAACTGCAGGCTCCATTGGATTGATCGTCATCTTTACCGGAGTGGTTTGCATTGTTTGCTTGACCAATTTCATGAGATTAGGATAGAGCTGTCTGGTGAACATCTCCCTTGTAACTCCAGGAACAGTGTCGAGAAGAAACTTGTGAGTATATTCTCTTGCCGTCTTCTCCATTTCATTTTGGAAATCTCCTTTGATAAAGTTCTGGGTATGCTCCCTTTCTTTCAACAACTCGTTTATCCCGTCTTGAAGAAAGTTGATTCTGTCAGCAAGTTGATTCAGCTTTTTGTTGATCACGTCTTTCTTCTTGACTTGCTTAATAGTTTTGACAATCTTTGTCTTAGCTCGGGATATCCAAGAGTCAGTTGGTTTCTTCAAAGATTTAGATGTGGATCTGGTTGTTCCTTTGGATGGTGGTGGAGATGAATGAGAGGATGAATCTGATGATGATGAGATATGTGGAGACTCAGGATCCTTTCTTTGGTTCAGAAGTTTCTTCTTTTGAGCGTGCTGGACTATCAAGAAGAAAATCATCATATTCAACTTCGTCATCTTTTCCAGACTTGGCCAATTGTTCTGCCTCAATCTTGGCTTCTTCATCAACTTTTTCTTACTCACAGTTCTCCTTTTCAGGTTCCTCAAATTCATAGGTGATGGTATCTTCCAATCGTTGTTGTTGTGGATCGTGGGTGGTGGTACCAGTTCCCTTATCGGGTTGATTAACCGCATCAGGAACTGGTGTAGATAGTGCACCACCACTTGACCCTCCGGGGCCACGAGTTTGATCCTTTATGAATTCATCGGCAAGATATTTGAGTCTGAGGTTCTTCAACTTCTTTTGATATTCTCTTTCCTCGTCAACTGGTTCTTCTTCAGAACTTTCCTTATCATGCTCAAGCACAGGAGTCTTTCCTTTGCCTTTTTCAGCTATTGGACTGGGACGTTTAGCTACTGTTGGAGTGTCATCGATTGCAGTTTCAGAGTAGGTGACCTCTTCGTCCGATTCAGTTTCCTCAGAGCTTTCATCCAGTAGCTTTCGTTGCAGTTCAGGCTTGGGAATAGGAATAGCTTCCTTAGAGGGAACTTTCCTTTTGAGAGTATGTGACCTCTTAGGAAACTTTCTTTGACTCTCGGTGCTTGTAACACTCCCCACACTGCCTCTCCTGGTTTTCCTAGTAGGTGTACCAGAGGACTTTTCATCAAGAAAACCTACTTTGCCTTCATCAACCGCTACGAGATACCTTTTGTATGAATAGAGTTGTTTGATTTGCATCGTTAGAAGGTGATCGGCAACTTGCACCCTGTTTCTTTGTTGTAGATTCCTTAAATATGACTGTGAGTGTAGGCTCATATAACATGGAGTGATTGTTGGGGTCATTGAGTCTCAAGGGGATATCAGGATTATTCCCTAGAGCTCTTTGGATCAACAATTTGGTATACCTGATATATGGGATCTTAGAGCCAAGCTTTTTAAGGAAAGACATCATGTCGTCCCATATCAGAGCTTCAACTTCAATGTGTTTCATGTTGACCAAAGCCCAGAAGATCTGTAGTTCTATGAGCTTGGGATCCTCATAACCACTATCACGTCCAAAAATGGATTTGGTGATGATAATGTAGAGGGTTCTCCATGGTTGAGGAATATTCTTAAGATCCACGTATGAATGCTTTGTGATTACTCATGAAGCTTCGTCATAACCAATGTCGATCATGAATTGCAGAACGGCCTCTTCAGTTGGTGTGGCATTGTATTGATTGGCTCGATGACAAGAATGAGAAGAATAGCCCTTAAGTCTGCTGGTGTGATGGTGACTTGTTTATGATTGAGTGTCACCGTCACAGCATTTTGACCTTTGATCTTTTGCATTGTATGCCAGAATTGGTGAATGTAAATCTCCGGCACTGTAGCAGAGTTGGTGAGCATATTCTGATAAGGGTGATTCTTCAGAATGTCTACAGTAATCAGGCAAGAAGACTCTGAGCAAGTGAGACTATCAAAATCAACACGAAGGTTATTCTTTCCTATCTACTTTGGATAACCATGAGGGAAGATATCTTCAACAGTGAGAACGTTTGGTGCTTCCACATTTTGCATTTGAGTGTCCATGTCGTGATCTGAAAGATATTTAGCCAAAAGAACCAACATATCGAAAGACATTACGTTAGTCAACAGTCGATTTTATTGTCTATTATTTGAATGTGATATGTCGATGATTGTTACAAGTCCAATGTCACTTGTTTGTCCAATAGTCCAAAGACGTCGTGATAATTATCGTGAGTTGGTTAACTTTGAGTTTTAAAGTCCAAGTTTTCACTTATTTTTAACATCTTATTAAACGTTTAAGCTTATAAGTGACATTATTGGTTTCGTGGCGTTATGATTTATTTATTTACAACTTTACACGCGTAGCAATTCACAATTAAGGTTAAAACTAGGCTTAGGCTTAGAAATGGCAAGCATATGCGTAAACAGGAGTGATTATACATGTAAACGTAAGCTTATGCGTAGTTTCTTGACTTATGCGTAAGAAATATTACGCTTAGGAAAAGAGGGCCTTATGCGTAAAGCTTACGCGTAAGCGTATATGGAACCTTACGCGTAAGGCTTACTCGTAAGAGTCAACCTTATGCGTAGAGGTTACTGTTTACGCATATCCTTCACAGGATACGAGTAGTCCCCAATGTAGAACCTTACGCGTGAACGTTACGCGTAAGATTTCTCTTACGCATAACATGCTACCCGTAAGGTGATCCTTATGTGTAGATGGGAAGTAACCTTGATTCTGAGTTATACACACGTTTGTGGAAAACTAGAAAGGGGGGTTGAATAGTTTTACCAATTAAAACTTCTTTTTAATCTATTTAGATAGACTTATGTCAATCTATTTGGATGTGTGTGTTGGATGTTGATAAACAAGCATGTAGAGGTAAGTAATGAAAAGATAAGAGTAAGAAGCACAAAACCACAACGCAAGTATTTATAGTGGTTCGGCTACAAGGTCACCTTCCTTGCCCTACTCCACTCCCCGAGTCACCTACTTGAGAGTTCGTAATCACTACACCAATCTCCTTATGGCGGAGAAGCCTTCACAACGTCGCCTACTCTTTTTCCGGTACTAGGCTAACCACCGGGTTCTTTTCACTCCAAGGTGAACCACACCTACACAACGTCGCCTACCCTTTATAAGGTACTAGGATAAGTACCTAGTTCTTTCACACCTTAGGTGAAATACACCTTTACAACGTCGCCTACCTTTATTAGGTACTAGGCTAAGCACCTAGTTCCATTGCAATGGAGGAACTACTACCACACTACAACAACGACTAATCCCAAAAGAGATATACTCCTTTACAACATCAACACGGATATCAATATCCTTGGATCTAATACTAGTCTATCTTGTACATCGAAACACACCAAATCGAATGTACATCTAAGGCACCTTTCACTAATGTCTTGTGTCTTCACTTCTAAGCATCTTTCACTAATGCTTCTTTGTCTTGACTTCTAAGCACCTTTCACTAATGCTTCTTTGTCTTGACTTCTAAGCACCTACCACAAGTGCTTTATCCTATAGATGATAGATACCCTTCACTAATATCTTCGTCTTGACTCTTGAGACATCTTTCACTAATGTCTTCAACACTACACTTCTTTGAAGAAAGAAAGGAATCATCAACAAGAAGACTTCAGTAGCCTTGATGATGAGGAAGCATGGCAACTCATGGACTTGAGCTTGCTCGACTTCAAAGGTGGTGTTCTTGCCTTTAAGAGGAACCTAAAAGATCACACAAAAACAAAACTACAAACATAGATCTCTTGGATCTAAGGTTAGTGAGATTTAACTCAGGGGAAAGTGTGTTAGAAAGGGATTGAAAGGGGTAAGAAATAATGAAGAAATGGCTCACTATTTATAGAGGAAAAATCCTACGGTTCCCCGGATCCCACGGATCCCTACCACAAGGGATCCGGCTAGCACAAAGCTAGGGATCCATGGTACGCTCCTCTTTGCCCATGGGTATTTTTGGTTATGGGTCATGGGTCATGGGTTATGGGTTGATCCATGGTTTTCTTTCTAGATACAATGTATCTTAAGGATACAATGAACTTGGTTAAGTGGTATAAATAAAACCATGGGTTATGGGTCAATACCATTTGCTAGTTTATTACCCATTTTAGTATTTACACGTTTTTACCCATTTTAGTATATACATGTTTTTACCCATTTTAGTATACTTAGATTAAGTATGTGCTAACCCAATATGTAAACATTAGTTGTTGTACATATATATTTAAATCATAAAATCACTTAAGCTTGTTTTAGTGTTTTATGTGAAAACGTGTGTTAGAAAACTATTAACTCAAACTATTTATATACTCTATTTGTTTCGTTAAAATGATTTTACGTTTGTTATCGACAAAATATTAGAAGATCGTAAAATATAAATAAACGTTTTTACGGCTTATTTGTATTAACAATCTCCCCCTTTTTGTTGATGACAAAACATAAAATTATTTTAAGGAAAAGCTAAAATTGTAAAAGTTTGAATTTGTAGTTTTTACTTTCTTCTCCCCCTTTTTGTCGAAACAAGAAGTGTTTGAAGGAAGGCAACACATTGTTTTTAAGAAAAACATGTAAAAGAAAAAGTAAAAAGAGATAGAGAGCAAATAACGGGAAAGGATCTCGTCTTTACTCCCCCCCCCCTTGACGAGTCTATCCCTAAGTAAGGGCGTCAAGAAAGTAATACTAATCTAGTTTGTTTGCAAATAAGTTTGCAAAAGATATCGTCTACGAGACGAATGTGCTACCCCTTGATGATTGCAATTTTTGCAAAGGGATGTCACGAAATGTAAACCTAGTATTGCAAGTAATTTTCAATGTATTGCTTTGACATAAAGCTCCCCCTAGCTTTAGGGTGTCAAAGTCTTCATATGTAAATTGAATAACTATAAAACAAAGGTTAGAAATCAAGAATAATTCACAATTTCCTGCAAATGTGATTCAAGTTAGTAGAAAGAAAGCTTCTTGTCTCACGGATCCCACGGTTCCCTCCTAGTAGGGACCCGTCTAGGTAATTCTGAGGGATCCGTTTTTAGCTGTTAAATTTCAGCAAATGTGATATAACAAGTAATGTTATCACAAAAATGAGATATGAACACAAGGTAATCATATTCTCAGAAAAATAACAAGTGGCATGTAATTTCCATTTAATAAAACTAGAGTTATGATATACATGACTCTAAAAACTAAGAAGATAAGAAAATACATTACTAGAAATTTCTAGACCAACTATCGCTTGATGCTAGGACACCACTAAAAATCTTCTAGCTCAAGTTTTGTTTAGGTTTGATCTCGTCGAAATGTTCGAGGAGATGATAGAACATGAAACGTTGGTCTTCTCGTACTTCATGTATCAAACTTTCAACATGTTGACAATGATGGCAATCTTTGTCATGGCTAGGTAGTGGTGGTGGAAGAAATGAGATGTCTTGATGCGAAGGATCAAGTGAAGCGGCTTGCGGAGCTTCAAACGATGGAGGAATTGGTGGAGGTACATTTGAGAATGACTCAACCATGAATGATGGTGGTGGTAGAGAAGTGTCAACTTCCATATGGTCGTGTGGTTGACTTTGATGATTTGTCATAATCCAAATGGGATTATATGATGAAAACGCCGAGAAGGAAGCCGGAGCAAGTGTTGACTCAACACCTTGATTTTGAACCATTATTCCTCCTAATGAGGAGAATGTTGTCGGCGGAAGCGGATGAGACGGCCTAAGAGGCAAGTCCTCTAAATTGTAGAGGTGTGGTGATGATAGTGGGGATGTAAATGAAATAGCTCTAGGAACCAATGGTGATGGTTTTGTGGAGATGATATTGTTTGGCATAGGAGGTATGGTGGTGTTTGGCATAGGTAGTTTTGTGGGTACTATCCTTTTAGGAATTGGTTTGATTGGATGATGAAGAATTCTATCATTTGTTGCTTTGATGGGAGATGATTCGGTTGAAGAAATTTCATGTATAACGCGAGCTCTTTTAATGGGTGGTTCTTTGGTGGATAAGTTACTACTTGGGGTTTTCCTCATGATGGGATGATTTCAAGAGGTTGCAAGACCTGAAGTTTAAGATGATAGTGATGACTTTGGAGGTCCTAACAAGGTGGTTTATAAACTAAGAGATTTGGCAAGTGCATTTAAGCTTTAAGCCACTAGGATTCATTGGAATGTGATGATTGACATGCACAAGAGTCAACTTCAGAGGTTGCTCTGATCTAGGAACTCATTTAAGATGAGATGGAGTGTTTAAGTTAGGAAGATGAGTTGAAATGATTGTTTTAGCAAGATTTGACCTATACTATCATCCGGATCCCACGGTTCCCTCCTCAGAGGGATCCGTCTAGGCTAATCCTAGGGATCCGTCTCTCAGCAGCTATGAAAGAGTGGAAATGATGTTTCTAAGATCTAAGACCTATATCATCTTGAGTGTTTCAGTCCTCCTAAGTGTTTTTAAATGAAGGGATGCTTGAGTACTTGAAGGTAATGGGTGATGTAGCTAACGATTGTCATTTATGGAAGGATTTGGAACTTTCAAGAGTACCAATGGATGAGCAAGGATGACACTAAAGATTTAGAGTGTCAATTGAAGCTAAATGATCCTAGAGATCAGGTTGTGTCTTAGGATAGTGTATTGGAAAATATCCTAGAAGCTTTGAGATGAGAAAACTAGATTTTGATCAACTTTGATCAACTTGGAGGTGAGGATGATTTATGATCAATTTTGCCATAATTGAAAGATTTCTAAGACTAGATGTGAGGGATCAAGTAGAAAATGAGGTGTGAGTTTAAGAGCGGAAGAGTAATGGATTAATACGAAACGGTAGATCTACAAGCGTTTTTAGAGTGTGACCTCGGTGAGTTATGTATGAATGGGAAAGATTAACCTATCTTGATAAGGACTTAATTTGCCTTAAGACACTATGTTTAGCTTAGTGTGAGGTGTTCTAAGAATGTGTTTGAAATACAATGCTTGTAATTGCATTTTCTGTTCGACGGATCCCACGGTTCCCTAAGAGTAAGGATCCGTCTAGTGTAATTTTGGGATCGCCCATCCTGCCAGGACCTTTACTAAAGGTATGCAATGATCTTGACAATGCATTATATCTCAAGGATAGTCTAAAGAAAGTTCTAAATACTAAGATATCAAATGTTTTATTTCATGAAGGAAATTGGATTACATTGATAAAGCACGAGTACAAGAGATTTGATCCTATTTTGGAATACTATTGGTTTCCTTGAGTGTTTTCGCTAGGAGAATCATTAAGTGATTGATGAGTGTTGGTGGAGTCAAGAATGAAGAAAGTCTTCATGAGGGATATGTTTAGCGGTTCCATCATCTTGTTCACAAGTAGGTACAACGGACTTTGAAATTGAGGATGGAAGTGCATAACATTATGATAGAGGCGTGTCAAGAACATTCCATAAGGGATGAGTTTATTCTTGGAGCCTTGAAGATTTGCAATTCGCCTTGCGAAGAAGTAGGCGAGATTGTATGTTTGTTGTGTTAGCAAACAGTACAACATGTGAGCATAACAAGCGGGAAGGATTTCTCGATTTCCCCTAAGACTCCAAACATTTTCACGTAGGATGAGTGCAAGAGGCTTGTACACTTCTCGGATATCCCTTGTAAAGATAATGTTTGGATCGGAGTAGTATGGTCGAGGTTTGCATATTATGTGATTTAAATCTTCCGGAGAGGGTATGTGTGAACAATATGGACTATTTTCTTCACGAAAGTTGAAGAGAGAATCAAGAGACCAATCTTTGGTGAAGGCACATTGTCCATGATTTGGAATCCGGAGGATGTGAGCAAAATGCCCAAGGGTTAGAGTGAACTTTTGGTTTTTGATATAAAACCAAAGAGATAGAGAGCGATCCTCGTTACAAACGAGTTCGACTTGACGGAAGAATTACATTATGAACCTTGGACATATCTTCTCGTTGATTTCAAGAAGGCATTCTAGTCCTATGGCTCGGAAGGAGGTATTGATACCTTCTTCGAATTGTAGAGAGGTGTCTACAATACGTCCTTCATGGAAGTGACAGTTTTCGAGATTATTGAACCCACGGACATGATTGCTAGGCGTGTTGGGTTTGAGAGAGATGTTCGGAGTGTAGACGCTAGTGAGTGAAAAATCAAACTCATATTCATGCGTCATAGTTGAACCTATAGAAATGACAAGTTAATAAAAGGAGATGTTTGTGGTCAACTTATGATAATCTAATGTTTTTACTAGATTTTTATTAACAATGGTTTTTAACAAGAAATACACTTAACTCACTTATGGTTTTTTTTGGAATCACTCCTAAACAGTATTTCAAGTATTTATATTTCATATGTAATAGGTAGCTTTATTATGCCCTTTATGTTTGTTTAAGGTCAAGCTTATGTAGAAGGCCCATAAGCTTAGGCCCAAGCCCAATAAGGAATAGGGAAGGAGAGGGAGTGTTGCCCTAGCTCCTTGCCTATATAAACCATGTAATAACCCTCACTTGAGGGTTGGGTTGTTCAAGTTTTCTTTTCACACATATTCCTACGCCTAACCGTGCTACTCTTATCGTGTATGTGTGCTTGTTTACTTGTTCAATCGCCTCATCTCCTTTCTATATAACTTGTGTTGTAAAACTAGTGACCTAACAGTGGTATCAATCGCCAAATAGTTGGGTGTACTCATTTGTTTTTGAAGTTTTGGTTTTGGGTCTTACGCGTAAAGATAACGCAATCTTTGGTTATCTTAAAAACTCGTTTTTTACACTTTTTAATCCAAGATTCTTGTACTTTCAATGTTTTGAGGTGATAAAATACTTGTTTTTGGCAAAAGTTTCAAACTTTACGCGTGGATTTACGTTTTTAAGCTTGTTTTTGTTCGTGGGTGTCGTTCTACGCGTAACCCGTTTAGCCGTTTTGGTACATCAAAATTCACACTTTTGTGTTCTTTTGGTACTATTGAAGCTATTCCATAACAAAAATCGGGTTTAGAAACACATTTGGGCAAAATCAAAGTTACGAGTAATCCTACGCGTATCAAAACCCTAAAATTACGCGTAAGATTTTCCTTGGTTTGATCTTCATTTTCCTGGTTTATTCCGTGTTTTCTTACTTGGATAAGTCTGTAAATACGTCGACTTTGGATATCTTTTGCCTTTGTGAAGTGTAAAAGATCATTTGGGAAAAACCCTAAAATTACGCATAAGCATAAGCTTACGCGTAGAAATTCTACACATAAGATTCACTTTACGCGTAAACTTAGTTCTACGCATAAGGTAATCCTACGCCTAACTTTCTACGCCTAACTTTTGTCTACGCATAACTTTAGTGCTTTTATCCTACTTACGCGTAAGCTAAAACCTACGCGTAACTCCTCATTGTTACGCGTAACTTTTGGTGTTTTTACGCATAAGTGCTACTTGGTTCTTGTCTTTTCTACGCCTAAGGACACTTCATCAACAAAGGTTCATTCGACTACAAAGATCCATTTTACCACACAAGTTTTTCAACATGTCACAACCACCATACTCTAACTATTTCCCTTACACTTATCCTCAACGACAACAACAACTAAGTCCACAACATCAGCAATGGAATCAACAACAAGCAATTTATCAACAACAATTTAATCAACAACATACTCCACAACTTGCTGCAAATCCACAACCTCAAATGGTTCAACCACCACCAAGTCCTCAAGTTCAACCGTACACAAATGAATTCAATCAACATCCATCAAGGAACACTATGAAGGAACCCACTTGGTTTGCAAAGATGTGTGAAGCTTTAAGCAACCAACAATCAATTCATGAGGCTGGATCACTTGATAGACCTCCAATGCTCACTCCAGGAAACTACGATCAATGGGTGATAAGGTTCTTTAGGTTTTGTGATCTGAAGAAGCCACATGGAAAGTTCTTAAAGAAGGTTATCTTAGAAGGTCCATTTGAGATGCCTACTATCATTGTACCAGGAGATCCAAATGCCATTCCACCAAGAGATGAACAAACAAACATTGCTACTGTTGCAGACTTGAATCCTCAAGAACTTCTACACTATGAAGCCGATGAGCTTGCCATGGAATACATCCTTTTAGGATTACCAAACCCAATTCTTCGTAGTGTTGATGCTCAAAAGACTGCACAGAAAATGTGGGATCACATTCGTCTTCTTATGGAAGGATCCGTACTCAATCAAGAAGATTTGGAATCCAAAATTTACTTGGCTTATGAATACTTCATGATTGAACCTGGAGAGACACTAGAGTCTTATCATCACCGATTTTCAGACATCATCAATGATTTGGATAAACACAACATCATCATGCCAAGAATTGCAGTGAATACTAAGTTTCTAAGTAGTCTTGGTCCTGAATGGGAGAAGTATGTCATTTTTCTCCGTCAAGCTAAAAACATGCATCATTCTACCTACGGATTGTTGTACGATTACTTGAAACCTCATGAAAAGGAAGTTGATAGGGAAAGGATTCTCCGTGCTCAAATTGCTTCACCCACACATCCGGAAAATCAACAACTTGCCTTATATGCTCAACAAAATTATTCTCCTCAACCAACTGCTTCAAACCCACCAAACGATCAATCACATCAACCTCAACAAAATCAGTTGGTTCCTTACAGCAACAATGATCAAGCACTTCATAATGAGGAATCGATCCGTTCGAAGCATTGCAACAAGGATTTGCTATGATTGCTAATGCCTTTAGCCGTTATACCAACAAATCCAACAATCGTATTCGCTCCTCATCTAATACAAGGAATCAAGTTTATTTGTGAACAATGGGACGAGTTGAAGTTGAGAATCGTGGTTATGGTGCGTCGATGGGCGTGGTCAAGGGTTTAATGACGTGGGTAGGAATAACAACAGAGCTCAAGTGGTGGAACAGGAAATGCTCAGCATGGGTTGAATGGTCTTCGATGCTACAACTGCAATGAGAAGGGACACTTGTCTAATGCATGCCCAAGCCAAGGACTAAGGGCGGGCTTATTTCAAAGAAGCTCTTCTTTTGGCTCTTAAGGATGAAGGCGGTGGAACTCTCACGCACAAAGAACAGAGCTTTATGGCAAATGCCTTGACTCGATGATGATATGGAGGACTTGCGGGCCAATGCAATTGTTATGTTGATGGCTAATATGAGGCGTTACACATGAGTGACACGGGCCCGGTGTATGACACGATGGCTTGTCTCGGTACCGAACAAACCATATTTATCTCCGATCTCATATCTCCGCCAACATCTGAATCCGGCAAGGCTCAGAATGTTCAAAATGAGTCGTCCACATCTCATTCCGACGATTTTCAACTAGACCCGTAGTTATATTTGACGATCAAGATGACCAAACGGTTTCCCTTGATAATCAAATTGACTTCGTGGTTATACTTGAGGATCTCAATAATGATCATGTTGAGACTCACGTTGAACATCCCGAACTTTTGCCTCATCCAGATTTTGCTCGTTTAATACAAGACCAACAAACCATAGTGGAAGAATGTCGTGCAATTAATCTGGACTTGAAATGTAAAATGCACTATTAACAAAGGATTTTGAATGTTTACAAAAGCAACTCAACTTTTTCAAAACTCAAGAAAAACGTGAAAACGGTTTTGAAGCAACCTTTGCCAAATCTTATCAAAATGAAAAATATTTAGAAAGACAGATGCTTGATCTAGCCGCTTCGAAGAATGCTTTGTTATGCGAAATAGAACAAGCTGAAACATGAACATAAAAAGCAAATTAACACTCTCACCTTGGAAAGTCAAAAAGCTAAGGCTGAGTTGTTAAATTGTCAAAAAGATTCTCTGCATACAAAAAGCATTCAACGAAACGAATAGATGATCATCTTGAAGAAATCATCGGCTTGCAAAACAAACTTAAAGAGTTTAAAACTGTTGTTTACAAACATGGCGAGTCGGTCACCACCATTGAAAAGTTTACTTTAAAACCAAATCCAAATGGATATGGACCGAATCTTGCCGATTACAAACCTAAGCTTTCAACCAAAGCATTCAAACCAAATCATGAAGTTTCCAGTGCACAATATAAAATTGATAATTATGTTATGAATGTTGTTGAATATCATCGTCAAGAGGAATTAGATCACGAGAAGGCGAGAGTCGATCAAAATTAAAAACTATTGTTTACAACAAACCTTTTAATTATTCAAAACCGGTCACTTTCGTCACACCAACGGATTCTTCTAACACACCAAGAGTTATCATCAGAACACCCGAGTCTTCTATTGTTAATCCCAAAACGGACTTTGCACAAACTTATGGTCCTTTACCTTCCATTAGTGAAGTAAACTCACAACCTGAAAATCGAAAAATTCTTCGATATTTTGACATTTTCATGGCTGACCTCAAAATTTTACAACATGAGATAGAATATCGATCTGAAATCAAAGTTGAACATTTTCAATCGCCTCTCGCGCGAGAACAAAGAGACATTTTTCAGAAAAATCTTTTACCTAATGTTAAAAACTAGAAAAGTTGTGCAATGCTGCACAGGAAAAGGATTTTCATAAGGAACTTGGGGTCATGAAAAGCGTTTTGAGAAAAAGAAACATCTATTTCAAACACTAAACGTAAAAGAAATTGTTGAGAAAAGATGTTGATCGACTCTTGGAAGATGTCATCTGTGCTGATGTTCAAAATGTTGTGTTATTGAATTCTTTGTCATATGGATTTGATAATATCTCTGTGACACGGTTGCTTACGTGGTAAATGTTGAGAACATTGATAATGTGCTTGGATCGAGTCCTTAACAGTTGAAAACAAACGATTGTCAAACGAACTTTCAAATGCAATACGTCGTCTTAATTGGTGTCAAAAAGATATTCACGATCAACAACTTGTTTTTCAACACAAAATCAACCAATTGCGTGCAAAACCTTCTGATTCTAAAATTGAGCAACTGGATGATCAAAGCGTGTCTTTCAAGTGTCAAATCTCAAAATATGAACAAGAACTTGTAAAAGTTAAAAGGAATATGGTGTCATATTTGATTTACTCAAAAGACTCGTGATGAAGCATCAAATGAACTTGATCATTATCTTGCACACACTAAGAAGTTATGCATTTCTTTGGAAATGTTAGGTCTGAAAATCAAGATCCGATTCACACTATCATCAAGTTAAGAGAAATGTTAGGAAAGTATGAACAACTTCCGCCAACAATCATTAAGAGATTAGCCCCCGTAACACTTAGTACTCATGCACCTAGAATCTCTACTGCCAAATCACAAGTAGCAAACGTGCTTCCTTCTATCAAACGAGGAATAGTTGAGCCTTTTCCAAACGTCCGCACTTCACGGCCTAAGAGCACTCAATCGAAGAATAGGAAGTTGCGACCTAAGAAAAGATCAATCAAGAATGCTAAAGTAGAAGAACACCCTAGGACTATGAATAAGACTCACGTTGCCTCCACTATAGATATTGCTTCCGGCAAATGTAATAGAAATAGTGATGTAACGAATGCTAAACCGTTAAAGTACTTTTGATATTCATCGATGCACCTTGTGTTATTTGTGGTAAAAGTATGAATTCCGATTGCCATGATAAATGTGTTGCTAAAGCTATAATCTCTCGTTTAAGGAATCCTAAGAACCGGAATACCTCTAGGCCCACTAATCTTTCTAAGTCTGTGCTTGGTAGACCGCCATCTTTAGATTCTAAGAAACGCATTTCTGTCCCTGTAGCTCCAGTTTCACCTCCTAGGAATGTAGTACCACCTAGTGCATTCACTAAGACTAAAGCAAAGAGTAGTTATAGATGGCAGAAATGGATATATAACACACTAGGATTTAAGTGGATACCTAAAGCTATTGATGTGTGTATATCTACTAAAGCTGCTATGGAACCCTCTAACATTTCGGGTTCCACATCTACTTCTATTCCATCCTGTGTCGATCTGGTGTAATGCGGTGATACAGATCATTCTCTGGATTGTTGATAGCGGATGTTCCCGACACATGACAGGAAATCTTAAACTGTTATCAAACTTTATTGCAAAGTTCATTGGCACTGTCGGGTTCGGGAATGATCACTTCGCACCTATCATGGGCTACGGAGACTATGTCAATGGGAACATCGAAATTAGCAGGGTTTACTATGTGGAAGGCCTCGGTCACAATCTGTTTTCGGTAGGTCAATTTTGTGATGGTGATTTGGAGGTTGCTTTGGGGAGAAAACTTGTTTCATTAAGTGATCTACAAGGAAATGACCTTATGTCCGGCTCGCGTAATTCTAGTCTCTACACTATCTCTATGCAAGACATGGTTGCTTCCTCTCCCATTTGCTTACTTTCTAAGGCAACATCAACAAAATCCTGGCTATGGCACCGTCGTCTCTCACATCTAAACTTTCAAACCATCACCAACCTTGCTCGACACAAACTAGTTGAAGGACTCCCACGATTCCGGTATTCAAAAGATCACCTTTGCTCAGCTTGTGAACAAGGGAAAAGCACTCGTGCTCATTTTCCTTCAAAGGTGGAACACGGCTCTCAGCATGTGCTTCATCTTCTTCACATGGATTTGTGTGGCCCGATGCGCGTGCAAACGATTAATGGCAAACGCTACATCTTAGTAATTGTTGATGACTACTCTCGATGGACTTGGGTCTACTTTCTTCGTAGCAAAGACCAAGCTCCACAAATGATCATCACCTTTCTCACAAAAATACAGGTTCAGCTCCGCAACACCGTCAGAATCATCAGAACAGACAAAGGAACTGAATTTGTTAACAAAACCCTTCGTGAATTCTATGAGAAAGTGGGAATTCAGCATCAAACATCTATTGCACGTACAACTGAACAAAACGGAGTTGTTGAAAGACGAAACCGAACGTTAGTGGAAGCTGCCAGAACAATGTTAATTAATGCTAAACTTCCAGATTACTTATGGGCAGAAGTTGTATCTACTGCATGCTATACTCAAAACCGTTCTATGATCACAAAATGCCACAACAAAACACCTTTCGAGCTTGTCCATAACGAGAAAACCGAATCTAAAACACTTTCATGTATTTGGATCTCTTTGCTATCCGAATAATGATCGTGATGACTTTGGAAAGCTAAAAGCCAAAGCTGACATTGGAGTCTTTATGGGATCTGTGATAATTCCAAAGGTTTCGAATCGGAATCGTCGTACAAAGCAGGTGATGGAAGCGATTCATGCTCATTTCGATGAACTTACAGAAATGGCTTCTGAGTATAACAGCTTAGAACCCGGTCACAACCGCTTAAACTTACCTCAAACCCCATCATCAGATGAACAAAGCCCCCAGCTTACTCGTCAACAAATGTAAAGGTTATTTGCTCCTGTTCGGTGGCGATATTGATGAGCGTGCTCGGGTGTATCCTGTTTCCGCTGCACAACTGATAATATTCCTATACGATACACTGCTACAACAACTACTGTTGAAGATGCACCTACACCAGTTGACTCCAACACAACAGTTGAACACACCGCTTCCAACAATGATGAACCGGCTGATGATATTCTGAATGAAATACCCCCACCTGCAGATTTTGATCCAAATGCGTGCTTCAACCCGTTTGCTAATGAGCTGCTGCACGGATGTCGCGGAATCTTCAACAAACCATTTGAATCCTCAGAATCGCACAATGTATACCAACATCAACCCTCCACACATAGATGGACAAAAGACCATCCTCTGGAAAACATTATTGGCAACCCGAATCAACCCGTCGTTACGAGACAACGTCTTCACACAGACGGTGAACACTGCATTTATGCACTCCTGTCTGCCAATCGAACCTAAAACATCAAAGACGCAATGACAAAAGACAACTGGATTGAATCCATGCAAGAAGAACTCAACCAATTGCAACGTCTTGAAGTATGGGGCGGTTGAAAGACCAACAGGAGTCTACGTCATTGGTCTCAAATGGATTTGGAAAAACAAATTGGATCTTTGAAGGGCGTCATCGAAACAAGTCACGTCTAGTTGCTAAGGGTTATCGTCGGGAAGAGGGAATAGACTTTGAAGAATCTTTTGCTCCGGTTGCTCGTCTTGAGGCTGTTCGGATATTTCTAGCGTTCGCTGCTCATATGAATATGACGGTCTATCAGATGGATGTCAAAACGGCGTTTCTCAATGGACAACTTAAAGAAACGGTTTATGTCAGCCAACCTGAAGGATTCGTTGATCACGAGTTTCGAATCATGTTTACAAAGCGAACAAAGCTCTTTATGGTCTCAAACAAGCCCTCGGGCATGGTACGATAAGCTATCATCTTTCCTCATTGCCAATAATTTCACCAAAGGCTCGGTTGACCCAACTCTTTTTATACAATATCACGGGGCACACATCTTAATTGTTCAAATTTACGTGGATGACATCATTTTGGGTCTACACATAAAAAGTTTTCAATCGCTTTTGCAAAACTAATGAAGAAAAATTTTGAAATGTCCATGATGGGTGAACTTACGTTCTTTCTAGGACTACAAGTTCATCAATCACCCGTGGTATTTTCTTGAGTCAGTCCAAATATGCCCTTGAATTGTTAAACAAATTTGGAATGAAAACCCGTGACACCTATGCCACACCAATGGCTCATACCAAGAAGCTAGACGCTGATTTACATGGGAAATTGGTGGACCCTACAAAATACCGTAGTATTATTGGATCTCTCATGTATCTAACGACTAGCAGACACGATATTGTCTTTGCCGTTTATCTATGCTCCGTTATCGGTCGCGACCAAGCTGAAACCCACCTCTCGAGGCTAAAAGAATCCTCCAATACATCATGGGAACCATTAATTTGGGGATCTGGTATCCGAAGGATTCTGGTTTTGAACTAATCGCTTTTGAGCGGCGCGACCACGCAGGATGCTTAGACTCACGGAAAAGTACTTCAGGAGCTTTACAATTTCTTGGTGATAAACCGGTGTCATGGCAATCGAAGAAGCAGGATTGTACATCGCTGTCATCAACCGAAGCGGAATATGTAGCCATGTCCGCATGTTGTGCTCAAGTCATATGGATGAGAACACAACTCAAAGACTATGGTTACGTATTTGACAGAATCCCGATGTATTGCGACAATCGTAGTGCAATTGCAATCTCGTGCAACTTCGATTCGCACTCGAAATCAAAGCACATCGATCTTCGATATCATTTCATCAAGGATCACGTGGAGCAGTCTGTTGAATTATATTTTGTGGGTACAGAATACCAATTGGCAGATCTTCTCACCAAAGCCTTGCCTCCGCTAGGTTTAATGAGTTGGTCCAACGGATTGGTATGAGGTGTTTGACTCAAGAGGAATTGGATGATCTCCTAAAACAGTCTTAAAAACCTGTCAAACACCAAATTCTCTTTTGTAAATAATTTTTCAAAAACAAAATACAAAATTATAAAACCTGATAAAAACAACAAAAATATTCTCCTAATCTACATTTCTTTCAACATTGCAAGTACATTTCTTCCGTCAACACTTTAATTTTTCAAAATTCAGTATTTTTCCGATCAAGTGTTGAGGGGAGAAAATAATCTTTTAACTGCTTCAAAACATCTGTGTACTTGCATGTTATCTTATCTCGGTTGAATCTTTTACAAATGGTGGTACATTTTCTGGTTCAAAGACACTCCTCGGACTTTAATTAATAACCTTTCATTATTTTCTCAAGTCGAGGGGAGTGTCGTCAAGTTTCTTTCCTAAAATCTTCATTTGGTAACCAAAAATGGATGTCAAGAGGCTTTGGATGAAAAAAGGAAAAGGTGGAGGGACCAAAACTGTCAAAAGGTTAAACTCACTTTTAATAAAACACCCTCCCACCTACTTTCACTTCTCATTTATTACAAAACCTAAAACCATCCTACGCACAAAATTCACTCAAGAAATCCGTGTTTGATCTTCATTTGTAAGTGGATTAATGTTTCTAACATGTTTTTGAACATTGGTTTTGATTTTCAAATGAATTCAACGGTCAAAACTACTGTTATGAGTGATTTTGTGTTCTTAGCTTACGCGTAAGAACACATGATCATGTGTTATGTGTTTATGGTTAAAAGGAATGTGTCAAAATGTTTTAACAACATCTATGATATAGTTTCTAAGCTCAAAACAAACCCAGTTACACGAATTAATGATTTTTGAATATTAGGGTTTATGAGTCGAATTGGGTATTTCTAAATGTGAAGTGTTTTGGTCACAAAGATTGTTGGGTTATGCTCTTGTGTTATTGAATTGATGATTTCCAAGGTCTATAACCACCCGAAACACAATTGGTTAACAATTTGAAATTAGGGTTTAAGGTTCTTGAGATTGGGTATTTTTGATTCACTGCAAATTAAGTGTTAAAACTTGGTCATTATGCTCTCACAACATCTAAGATATACCCGAAAAACTTTGGTGCATATTCCATGGCTAGATCTCATACGCGTAGATTTAGGGTTTAGACTACGCGTATGTAGTTCTACGCATAACTGTGTAACATCTGTTCTTGCCATGATCTGTTGTTAAAATGAATTTATGTGTTAATAATGATGATGTGATGGTTTTATTTCAGGCTTGTTACTTGTGAAAATCATAATCAAGGTCATTTGTTAACTCTACGCATAAGGATTACCCTACGCGTAGTCATGTTACGCGTAAGAATAATCCTACGCGTAGCTTCTACGCGTAAGGTTCTACAATGGACTACGCGTATCCTGTGAAGGATATGCGTAAACAGTGACCTCTACGCATAAGGTCAACTCTTACGAGTAGCCTTACGCGTAAGGTTAATATATGCCTACGCATAAGCTCTACGCATAAGGTCTCCTTTTCCTACGCGTAACAATTCTTACGCGTAAGTCTACGCCTAAGCATATATCATTCCTGTCTACGCATAACTTTGCCAAAACTACGCTTAACCCTGGATTGACCTTCATGATGAATTGTTACTTGTTCAAACTTGTAAATAAACTAATCATATCATCACGAATCCTAAAATGTCACTAATAAACTGAAATCGTTTGATATGTTGTGAACAATAAGTGATAAAATAAACTTTAAAACTTAAAGTTAACTAACTCACGAAACATTTCACGGCGTCATTGGACTATTGAATATACAAGTGACTTAGGACTCGTAACAATCATTGACACATTCAATAACTAGACAATAAGACCTTCGTTGACTAACATTATGTCTTTCGATATGTTGGTTCTTTTGGCTAATGTTATTTCAGATCACGACATCAAATGAATGTGGATGCACTGAAGTTCTCTCCATTGCTGATATCTATCCTCATGGCTATCCAATGAAGATAGGAAAGAATAATCTCCGTGTTGACTTTGACAACCTCACTTGCTCTGAATCTTCATGTTTAATTGCTATTGACATTCCGAGGACTCATCCGTATCAGAACATGCTTTCACACTCTGCAACTGTTCCTGAGATCTACATCCAACAGTTCCGGAACACTATGGAAAGGGTCAAAGGACAAACTGCTGTGACGGTGACTCTGAATCACAAACAAGTCACCATTACACCTGCAGACTTAAGGGCTACATTCTCCTAATTCCGATGTCGATCCAACCAAACTATATGCCACAACTGCTGAAGAGCTCACTCTCCAATTCTTAATCAATATCGGTTATGACGAGGCTACGGGAGTAATCACCAAGCATTCTCACGTAGAGCTTAAGAGTATTCCTCAACCACGGAGAACTCTCTACATGATCATCACCAAGTCTGTTTTACAGTGGTGACAGCGGCTATGAGCACCCTAAGCTCATGGAACTGCAAATATTCTGGGCATTGGTCAACAAGAAACACATCGCTATCGAAGCTCCGATTTGGGATGACATGATGTCATTTCTCAACAAACTTGGCTCAAAGATTCCCTACATCGGATATACTAAATTGTTGATCCAGAGAGCACTTGGACTTCATCCTGACATTCCCAAGAGGCTCAATGATCCCGAAAATCACGACATGTTGACGGAACCCATTCTATCTGTCAGAATCAAGGAAACGTCGACAAAGAAACAAGGTCTTTGTGCTGCCAGATTTCCTTCTAGCGAAGATGTCGAAAGCTCGAATCGTACAAAAGGTATCTGGAAGCGGTCAGACAAGGCAAAGTTGGTCATCTCGACGAAAAATCTTCTGGAACACCTGTAAGGAGAACCAGAAAAGGAAGTACTGGAAGTGTCACAAGTACTGTGAGTCAAAGGAATGTTCCAAAGAAGAAACCTATTCCAAAGAGGAAACCTACCCCTAAAAAGAAAGTTCCTTCTCAGGAAGCCACTCCGATCCTTTCACTTGAACCGCAAAGAAAGCTTGTGGACGAAGGACTCGATGCTGCGACACAGATGAAGAGATCACATACTCTGCGCAAAGGATGAAAATCCTCAGTACCAAAACCTCCAAGTCCCAAACTAATAAAGGAAAAGGAAAGACTCCGCACTTGTGCCTCATGATGAAAGCTCTGAAGAAGAAGAAGAGCAACTGGATCAATCATACAGGAAGAAGTTTAAATTAGTTAGACAAATTCAAAAAGCTGAAGAATTTGCAAAAGATCAAATGGGTGGCCCTGGAGGATCGAGTGATGTTGTCCACTCTTCACGGTCCTGATGCGGTTAATCAACCCGATAAGGGATGCGGTGCCACCACTCTTGTGCAACAACAACGCTTGTGAAGGAGTCTCTGATATTAACTTTGAGGAACAGAAAAGAATATGACGAGAAGAGCGATGAAGAAGCTAAGGTACAGACGGAAGAAAAGGCTAAATCCGGACATGATGACGAAGAAGATTATGATGACTTTCTTCTCAGCAGTCCAACTCGTTCCAAGGAGGATACTTCTGCACCTCCAAAGGACCCCGAATCTCCTCATGTCCCTCCTCATCAGATTCTTCATCTCACTCATCACCACCACCATCAAAAGATCAACAAAATCATCATCCAAATCTGTGAAGAAACCACCTCGATCTTGGATTTCTCAAGCTCATAAACGAATTCACAAAGCTGTCAAACAAGTCAGAACGAAAAACGTGCTCTACAAAAAGCTAAATTTCTTTCTTGATCACATACAGCATATGTATGACGAGCATGACAAGATGGAGAAAGAAAGGGAATTTGTACAGAAGTTCATGAAGAGTCATCGTAAAGAGAGGCTGAACGAAATGATCGAAGGTTACACTAACAAGTACCTTCAGGATATCGTTCCTAAAGTCCAAAAGGAGCTGGAAAAGACAGCAAGAGATCATACTCACAAGTTTCTTCTCGACACTGTCCCGGTGTGACTAGAGAAATATTTTCGGACAACTCACCCCAACATCGTAGCATTGGTTAAAAATACAATGGCCAAAGAAGCTGATCTCTCTGAATCTGAGTTAATCGCTAAACTTGTGATACAAATGTCAAAGCGATCTGGAGCGTTTACTTCGGATGAAGCTAAATTTTTTGAAAATCTACTTGATTTTCAACTCAGATCATCATGCAAGGAGTCAGCCGATCAACCCAAAGCGACCAGAGAGGCGATGATAAGGATAAGGATTACGCACCTAAGCGTCGAAGCGATGCGGTAAATCTACCTCTATGCCACCTCCTCCACCACGAACTTCTTCTCAACAAAAGTCTCCTCCACCTCGGTCTTCTACTGATAAACCTCGGGGCGATTCCGAGTTACCACCCCTGACTCATAAAAAGCGGTGATTACTTTGAGTATACGGGTGGTGACGATGAAGAGGTCCTTGAGCCCCGACAACAACCCACTTCACCCAAACAAGTGCGAGAAACCGAGTATCATCATCAAGGCCTTCCAAAAGAAGAAGAAGGACGACTCGGCTGGAGTCGTCTCATGGCTAGATGACGATAAAACCAAAGAGTTTGAATGGTTCTCCACCCTTGTCAATCAAACTCCTACGATGAAGGTCAAGAATTGGTAGACGGTTCTACATTGGAGCACGCAAATCTTTTGCAAGAAAAGTTCCATGTGAAGAAAATGACGAAATCCGAGTTGAAGCGAATCAAGAATGAAGCATTCCAACTTCTTAAAGACAGCTCTGAAAGCGCCGTCGAGGTCGAATATCATCTTGAGAACATCGCTCGAGCTATGTCTAACGACATGGATTGGCTCAATCCGGAAGCAAACATTGACTTCACACAAAGGGACAACCCTCCATACTACACCGATTGGACCAAACCCTACCGACCATTGGCCAAACAGACGAACCACGGATTCCCTTCCGATACTTCTTTACAGAGACACGGATTTTCTCTTACACGGTAGCGATGGTTCGCGAAAATACGCTACATCATTGACTCTTCCATTCAGCGTGACTATTTACTCAAACTGCATAGCTATCGAGGAACGTGCAAATCACTTGTTTTCTGACAGCGTGCAAGCATACGACCAAGATGCATTTTATGGGATTCATCATTGGCACTGACGCCGAAGAATCTACTACTGAAGCTGCCTGGTTCGAAGTCTCAACATGCAGTGTATAGTTCTAAGGACATCGTGGCCATCAAACACATTGATCTCAAGTCTAAGTGGGACTACACATTCTTAAAGAATATCATAGTCAAGCGACAAGATGAACAGGACTATGGATTCTCCGAGGCTGACTTTGAGAACTTGTCCCTCAACGACATCGAAGACATGTACCTTGCCAAAGTAGAGGGTCGTATGAGACAATTCTCGACTGAAGTTCAACGTGAATTTATCAAGTCAGTTCTCATCTTCATTAGGCGCATCGTGATCAAAGAACGTGTTGAAGATATCCGGATGGTCTGTTGAATCTTATCGGGCGGCGTGTCAACCTCACTCCTCCAACGCTTACTCTTCCCGATCTCAATCAGCTACCTCAATATACGCTCATCGGCAAACCTTTCGGAGTTGTTTACCGCAGTGAACTTCAAAGAAACCGCTTAATGGCGTGTAGTGATCTTCAGAAATGGGGATCATACTTTGAAGCTGGTTAGGGCGGATTAGCGTCAGGTTGAAGGATATACGCTGAAAGTTGGGTCTCGTAAGCGCTGGAATTCTCGGGAAAGGAGGGATGTGAGAAGGATCATCACCATGATTGATGAACGGTTGTTGAAGGGATCGATTCAGACGATTGGAGAGCTATGTTGGTGGTCGACCCAGGAGAAACATCACCGGCTTTCAACGCCCTATGCGCACTCACTGGGAACATCACTGCACTTCCTGGTACCCCTTGAATTGTTTCCTTCATAATTTTGGATGTGTGATCAAATATGTCTATGGCTTGTGCACACATAACAGTGTACAACCCGTAATTGTCAATAAAGGACCCTGTGGTACGCTTCAGTGCCACAATCCTTAGAAAAGGGGCGAAAGCTTCTTACTTTTGAGTAAAACCTATCAAACCTTTCATTTTTCAAGGTTTTGCTCAAAAGAACAAGTACTTCCCCTTAAGACTTTCAAAACCTCAACCGTTTATATCACTTGTTGAGGGGGAGTATTTGAAACTTTGTTCACAAATTGTTTACAGTGGTCATTCTTCCGCAACTTTTCGAAATGGTCATATTTATTCTCAAACGTTTCAAAAATAACACTTTAATATGCCATTTTTGAGGGGAGAAAATTGTGTGATAAGAAATATGTTGTACAAAATGCAAATGAATCTGTGTACCTCAGACTTAACCAACTAATTGACGGTACTAAAGCTGTTAGTAACTTCGAAAAGACTTGTCCTGGGACGGGTAATAATTTCAAGCTAGTTAAGCTAGTGATGTAAGCGTGTCTATAGGACTTGTCGAGTAGAATGTACCATTCGAGAAACTTTTGATAGACATGAACTCGGACGGGTTTGACAACCTTCCAAGGTTTGTCTACACCTTCAAGGTAGTTATTAGAGCTAGTTGTCACCTAAAAGCTGACAATGCAAATCTTTAACTATGCAAGCGTAACCGTGTCATCGCGGGGGATTGTCTATCTTCAGTGGATCAATTCAAAAAGTGCGCGCTCTTTCCTCACTGTGCATTTAACCATTAAAACTATTAAGCACATGTGGAGGAGGAGTATTTATGCAAAACATCATCTCTCACAATGGTTCAAACATGTTTTTCATTAACAAACCCTTTGAGAGACATTTTTTCATACTGTGGTTTTAATGGCAAACATAGGTTAGTCATGGAGTTATAAGGTGACTAAGGTTAGGAATAACCGTCCTATGATCCTCCTGAGCCGGAGGGATCTACCCAAGGACACTACAAATAGTTAGTATTTAGAAGTCCTTAGGTATGATTGTAAAAAGGAGAAAATGAGAATCGGAGAAAGAAGGAGTTGAAGAATTAAAAGAAATGCAAAGAAAAGGGTGAAAAGAAATAGCCCTCCAGATTATTCAACTTAGGGCAGACACCATGTTCAATTCATATGCTCTTGGTTGTCACTTAGTGACGCCGGTATTGAAGATTAAAAGTCGTCATGGACCCAGTGACGCATGCACTAAACCTTCTTATCCACTCAAGTTTCTCTCAACAGAAGCTTGTTTCATTCTCATAGGGAACCCTACGTAAACTATCGGCTTTCTCCTAGAGATTGCTGGTATTGAAGAAGGAGACCCTCTCTCTAGTCTCCGCTCAGGAAAACCAAAACGCACTATTGAGTCTAGAGCCACGAGATTCATCAAAAGATCTCTTAGGAACACTTGACATTTAATCACTTGATGATCAACTAATAAGATCATGAGTGGTTCATATCGAGTCCTTCACAGATCTTAGCAATCTGTCGAGAACATTTATGAGAGGTTCACATCTGTGATCCTTAATGATTGAATGGAAACTCTGCCGGGGTCAACATCAAACACCACGGTCAGCGGTAAACGCTTCGGCAACTCCCCGTGGATTGCGCTTAGTGGTCTCAAGCGGTCTACAATCGTGAGGTGATGCTTCGGTGTACCTCAGCGACTCATCTGAATCGTAGGTGTACTTCGTACATCGTGTTATCTCACTTGTGGGACTCCGATTCAGGAACGGCCTTTGTAAAAATTAGAGTTGTGTTTTCACACTATCTTTGTTAACACTCTCGAAGTTCAAACTTGTAAGTGGCGGAAACCGCTTATTACTAACCGTTTGAAATGTTTTCTTCTTATGGAAGCTCCTGAGCGGGATGATCGTGTTGATTCTTCTCATGCTCACGCCAACATCATCACTAATGGAAGTTCTATCTCAATGCAACACAATAGTCAGAATGATTCTTCGTCAAACCAAAGAATCTACAAAGTCAAAGACTTAAAGAACTTCATCAGTATTGATTTCCAACGTCAAAGAGCGTGTGAGCATGATGAAGAATGGCGTGGAGACACTGGAGCAGCGAAGCGGACCTGAGGGTGATCTGCGACAACAACATACTATCACTTTCACCACAAAGAACAATGATCAAAGAACAAAGTTAAAGATGACGTCAAAGCATAGCTGTTCAAAGATAACTATCTCTCTACACTGGGGAGATTGTTCGAATCAAGGCAATTCTTCTCACAAGAAAGAAGAATGTCAGAAGGCGTCACTGCTACTATTACATCAACGCCTTCACCGTTTTCATTCATATATACTTGAGGGGGAGATTGTTGGAATCACTCCTAAACAGTATTTCAAGTATTTATATTTCATATGTAATAGGTAGCTTTATTATGGCCTTTATGTTTGTTTAAGGTCAAGCTTATGTAGAAGGCCCATAAGCTTAGGCCCAAGCCCAATAAGGAATAGGGAAGGAGAGGGAGTGTTGCCCTAGCTCCTTGCCTATATAAACCATGTAATAACCCTCACTTGAGGGTTGGTTGTTCAAGTTTTCTTTTCACACATATTCCTACGCCTAACCGTGCTACTCTTATAGTGTATGTGTGCTTGTTTACTTGTTCAATCGCCTCATCTCCTTTCTATATAACTTGTGTTGTAAAACTAGTGACCTAACAGTTTTGACATACATGTAGAGTATTACTCTTAGAAGAAAAGAGGTTTTTGATTTGCATGAAAAGCTGTTTTCCAGTAGGACGGATCCCACGGTTTCTTTTCAAAAGGGATCGAAGCTAGTATAACTTCGGGATCCGTGGATCTGTAGTAACAACAGCTTGATTTTATAAAAACATAGATTTTACAGTTTTTATACCACGATAATATGTTTTATCCTATATTTTCCTTTAGCATGCATACATGACTTCTAATGTATCACGAAAGAAATATAAAACATATAAATCAAAATAAGTGACAAACACATTATGATAAAAGTAACCTAGATAAACTAGATTATTAATAGTATTGCATTTCAATACTAAGGATGATACAAAGGATTAAGTATATGACCCCAATATAGATTAACAACACAAAGTAAATGTCTCCGTATGTGAACTTCATCATAGGGAACACAAGTGCGATGAGTGTTATGGCGATGAGCACGAGTGCGATGTAAACCATGTTGATGACGGATCTTCTTGGTTACGGTTGAGATGGAATGAGGAGGAAGATGAAGTTTTTCGAAATTGGATGATTTGAAAAGGTGAGGATTTGATAGATAGGTCGACGGTGGGAGTTTTTTATAGGGGAAGGAATTTTTTAAATTCGTGTTATGTTTTATTATTGGATTAAAAAGAAATAAAACATAAGTTTAATATACTATGACTATAGATGAGAAATATAGCATTATGTGAGAAAAAGGCTTCTAACGAAGCTTCATGTAAACCATGTAATTTGCACATAAAAGATAATCATATAAATACCTAAAAAAGGTATACTTAATTATCAAGCAAAGTAAAAAGAAAGTCATGCCTCTAGCACTTAGGATGTCTTTTACAAATGACACAGCAAATGTCACTTAGATTATTCCCGCTCCTTTGCGTTTAAGATACCTTCTTAAGAAAGGTATTCTTGTTACCAAGCGACTCCTAAAGCTTGGTGGGTATGAGCTTTGACTAATCAACATGACAAAGAAGATTAGTGCATTTAAATGAAAAGAAAAAAATGTTGTTATCAACTCAACATCCAAACATATAGTTTTGAAATACATGGTGTTTGCTTTTATGAAAAACCTTCTTTGTAGTTTTCAATTAACCATGGATCGTATCAAGTTTTTTTAAAGTACAATATACTTCAAGAAACTTGGTAACAAAGCTCTGATACATTGTGGAAAACTAGAAGGAGGGGTTGAATAGTTTTACCAATTAAAACTTCTTTTTAATCTATTTAGATAGACTTATGTCAATCTATTTGGATGTGTGTTGGATGTTGATAAACAAGCATGTAGAGGTAAGTAATGAAAAGATAAGAGTAAGAAGCACAAACCACAACGCAAGTATTTATAGTGGTTCGGCTACAAGGTCACCTTCCTTGCCTACTCCACTCCCCGAGTCACCTACTCGAGAGTTCGTAATCACTACACCAATCTCCTTATTGCGGAGAAGCCTTCACAACGTCGCCTACTCTTTTTCCAGTACTAGGCTAACCACCGGGTTCTTTTCACTCCAAGGTAAACCACACCTACACAACGTCGCCTACCCTTTATAAGGTACTAGGCTAAGTACCTAGTTCTTTCACACCTTAGGTGAACTACACCTTCACAACGTCGCCTACCCTTTATTAGGTACTAGGCTAAGCACCTAGTTCCATTGCAATGGAGAAACTACTACCATACTACACCAACGACTAATCCCAAAGGAGATATACTCCTTTACAACATCAACAAGGATATCAATATCCTTGGATCTAATACTAGTCTATCTTGTACATCAAAACACACCAAATCGAAGGTACATCTAAGGCACCTTTCACTAATGCCTTTGACTAGATCTACAAGACACCTTTCACTAATGTCTTGTGTCTTCACTTCTAAGCATCTTTCACTAATGCTTCTTTGTCTTGACTTCTAAGCACCTTTTACTAATCTTCTTTGTCTTGACTTCTAAGCACCTACCACAAGTGCTTTATCCTATAGACGATAGATACCCTTCACTAATATCTTCGTCTTGACTCTTGAGACATCTTTCACTAATGTCTTCAATACTACACTTCTTTGAAGAAAGAAAGGAATCATCAACAAGAAGACTTCAGTAGCCTTGATGATAAGGAAGCATGGCAACTCATGGACTTGAGCTTGCTCGACTTCAAAGGTGGTGATCTTGCCTTTAAGAGGAACCTAAAATATCACACAAAAACAAAACTACAAACATAGATCTCTTGGATCTAAGGTTAGTGAGATTTAACTCAGGGGGGAAAGTGTGTTAGAGAGGGATTGAAAAGGGGTAAGAAATAATAAAGAAATGGCTTACTATTTATAGAGGAAAAATCCTACTGTTCCCCGGATCCCACAGATCCCTACCACAAGGGATCCGGCTAGCACAAAGCTAGGGATCCGTGGTACGCTCCTCTTTGCCCATGGGTATTTTGGTTATGGGTCATGGGTCATGGGTTATGGGTTGATCCATGGTTTCTTTCTAGATACAATGTATCTTAAGGATACAATGAACTTGGTTAAGTGGTATAAATAAAACCATGGGTTATGGGTCAATACCATTTGCTAGTTTATTACCCATTTTAGTATTTACATGTTTTTACCCATTTTAGTATATACATGTTTTTACCCATTTTAGTATACTTAGATTAAGTATGTGCTAACCCAATATGTAAACATTAGTTGTTGTACATATATATTTAAATCATAAAATCACTTAAGCTTGTTTTAGTGTTTTATGTGAAAACGTAAGTGTGTTAGAAAACTATTAACTCAAACTATTTACGTACTCTATTTGTTTCGTTAAAATGATTTTACATTTGTTATCGACAAAACATTAGAAGATCGTAATATATAAATAAACGTTTTTACGGCTTATTTGTATTAACAACGTTGAAACCTGAAATAAATTCATTATAGCACTAACATTATCATCTATATCCATTTCTTTTCAGGTCTAATCATGGAAACACATTCGTTCAGTTAAGCGTCAAAACTGGTTACGCGTAAAAACTTAAAACCCTAAAGCCTAAGAATTACGAGTAAGTTATCTAGCCATAGGAAATGCACCAAACTTGTTCTGTAAGGTCTGAGAAGCATAGTGAGTTGTTCTATCCAAGTTATAACATCAAAATTAAAGCCAAACAAAAATACCCAATTCTTAAGAACATAAACCCTAATTTCCAATTTAAGGGCAATTCGTGTTTCTGGGTTGATTCCAAGCATGATTATGGTCAATTAACCTTGTAAACAACATTATATGATAATCTTTTTAACAAAAAACACTCAATATTGAAAAACCCCAAACTTACGCGTATGAACCCTAGATTGAAAATTGTTCAATTCATGTTTCTGGGTGGATTTGAATGTTAAAAACGTTTATAATATGAACTTATGATTATTTTAACATCATTTCTATTGGTCCAAATAAACCAAGGAAGCACTTGTGTTCATAGCTTATGCGTAGAACACAAATCTTCCTTAGACAGAAAAATGAACCGTTGGATTCTCAAACAAATCAAAACCCATGTTTGTTTTAACCCAAAGATTGTGAAAACACTTACAAATTGGAGATCAAAAACACGGATTTGTTGGATGAATATTATATGTAGGATTGGGTTGGTGAAGTAATAAATGTTGTAATAAATGAGAAGTAATAGTTTGGTGGAGGTGTTTTGTTAAAAAAACACTTTGATATTTTGACACAATTAGTCCCTCCACCTTTACCTTTTACATCCCATGTCCATAACTTCCATTTTGGTTACCAAACGAAGGATATTTGGAAAGAAATTTGACGACACTCCCCCTCGACTTAAGAAATAATGAAATTTTATAAATTTTAGTCCGAGGAGTGTCAGTAAACCAGAAATGTGACCACCATTAATAAAGAAACAACCGGGACGAGATAACATGCAAGTACAAGGTTTTATGAAACCGAAAAAATGTTTGCTTTCTCCCCCTCAACACTTGATCAAAAAAATTACTGAATTTTGAAAGATTAGAGTGTTGACGGAAGATTTCTACTTGCCATGTTAAAAGAAATATAGATAGAAGAATATTTTGGTTGTTTATCAGATTTTATAATTTTGTATTTTGTTTTTGAAAGATATTTACAAAAGAGGTTTTGGTGTTTGACTGGTTTCAAGAATGTTTAAAAAGTTCATCCAGTTCCTCTGGAGTTAAACACTGCATACCAATCAGGTGGACCAACTCATTAAACCTAGCAGGAGTTAAGGCTTTGGTGAGGAGATCTGCAAATTGGTATTCTGTACCCACAAAGTATAATTCAACAGTACCTTGTTCCACGTGGTCCATTATGAAATGATATCGAAGATCGATGTGGTTTGATTTCGAATGTTGAACAGAATTGCACGAGATCGTAATAGCACTCCGAATGTCGCAGTACATCGGGATTCTGTCAAATACGTAACCATAGTCTTTGAGTTGTGTTCTCATCCAAATGACTTGAGCACAACACGCTGACATGGCTACATATTCTGTTTCGGTTGAGGACAGCGATGTACAATCCTGCTTCTTCGATTGCCATGACACCAGTTTATCACCAAGAAATTGTAATGCTCCTGAAGTACTTTTCCGTGAATCTAAGCATCCTGCGTGGTCAGCGTCTGAAAAAGCTATTAGTTCAAAACCAGAATCCTTTGAATACCAGATCCCCAAATTAATGGTTCCCTTGATGTATCGGAGGATTCTTTTAGCCTCAGAGAGGTGGGTTTCAGTTGGTCTCGACTGATAACGGGAGCAGAGATATACGGCAAAAACAATATCAGGCCTGCTAGCTGTTAGATACATGAGAGACCCAATAATACTACGGTATTTGGTAGGGTCCACCAATTTCCCATGTAAATCAGCGTCTATCTTCTTGGTATGAGCCATTGGTGTGGCATATATGTCACAGTTTTGCATTCCAAATTTGTTTAAAAGTTCAAGGGCATATTTGGACTGACTTATAAAAATACCACGAGGTGATTAATGTAGGGGTGAGCAAAACCGACCGAATCCCGAATCCCGTCCCGATCCCGAGTCCTGAATTGTGTTAGTCGGGCTTGTCGGGGTTGTGAGTCGGTTTATGTTTTCCGGTTAGTCGGGTTTCGGGCTTGTCGGGATCGGGTCGGGACGGGCCGAAAACCAAAAAACAACAAACAAACCCGATCAAATCCCGAATCCCGTCCCGATCCCTAGTCCCGAATCGTGTTGGTCGGGCTTGTCGGGCTTGTCGGGGTCGGGAGTCGGTTTGTGTTTGCCGAATTGTCGGGATTCGGGCTTGTCGGGATTCGGGTCGGGCCGGGTCGGGATCGGTTAAGGTTAAGAGAAAAGAACAAGAACCGGAGACCAAAACGGAAGTGGTGGAAATTGCTAGCTCTGAGAGCACACCACTTGTCCCACCTCCGGAATCTTCGAAACCTTCTTCGAACGAAATCGTGAACATGATTGAAAACTTCTTAAATGAACTTCGTCAAGATTCAACTTCGGGAAATACAAATACGACTTGTGATGTTGTTGAGCCCTCGATTCCTACTCCATACACCGAGATATCTTCGTTCGATCACGATTATTGCTACGGTTGTGGAGACGTGTTACCAAAAGGATTTCGTTGCTACAAATGTATGTGTGAGTGGTGTGGAAACTATCTTACTAATGGATTTTGTTCGATTTGTGCCGAGAATTCATTCTCTTATGATTCTAATCCAAATTCCTTCAATTATCCTCAAAACGATTTCAACTACCCTCCACAGAATTCATACGAACCACAACCGTACTATCAAGATTTCAATGATCCTTCATTTCAGAATTTCTCTCCTCAAATTCCTTATTGTGCAAATTGTGGGGGTCCTCATTATGATTACCAATGTCAATCATGGAATCAAAATTACTACGGACCTGATCCTTGTTATAACACTCCTTGTTTTGATAATTTCCGACCCCCACAATTTCCCGTCATTGAACAATTTCCCATCATAGATCAACATCCTCGTGAGAAAAGTATGCTAGAAGAACTTGCCGAAGACCAAACGTCTCGCAACGAAAAATCTATGCTAGAATTACTTGAAGAAGAGGAACGAGACGCTAAGATTCAAAAATGTCTTGAAGAAATACGAATCGAAGAACGAGCACTTGCAAGACGTGCTCGATGGCTCGCGACTTACATTGACGACGAAGATGATGAGGATTCCATTCAAATGAAGGAATATTATGAAAGTTTGTCGGCCGAAATCACACCCGAAGAGCCCGTAAACTCTCTAAGTATGGGGGACGAGCATCTCAGCACTATTCCGGAAACGGAACCGTCTTGTGCTGAGAACCTTCTCCCAACCCCAAGTGAGTGCGAGGGTGTTTCCGATATGATGTGTGATGAGCCTATTGATGATGATTCTTCTCCTCCCACCCTAATGATTCTGTTGAGATGATCTCCGAATCTGAAAATGATTATACGTCGTTTGATGATTCTTTATCGTGTGAAGACATCGAGTATGTTGAGAAAATCCTTCGAGCTCGTCGTCAGCTTAGAAGAAGTGAGAGATTTTGAGCCCGAAGATCGAGAAATTGACACTGATTTTGAAACGGATGATGAAGATAATCTTGTTGTGTCTGAGGAACCTTTCACTATGGCATTCACTAATCCTCTTTTTAACTTCGATTCTGAATTCCCTCTAGTTTCAGATAACCCAATCTTTGACATTCAGAATGAGGATAGTGACCTTTACTTGGAAAACCCCATTACCTCTTTACCCGAGCTCGAGGATTCTACTTCTGAAGAAAAGAATAGTGGCAATCCCACTTCGACTTTAGACCTTCTCGAGGAGTTCGCCGATGAACTCGCTCTTATCGATCACTCTCCACCGGGAGATGATGATGTGCACTTCGACTTTGAAGCCGACCTTACTGAATTGGAAAATCTTCTATACAATAGGTCTTCTGATAATTCGTCGAGTGACACTCTTATAGAAGAGGTCGACTTTCTTTCTTCGGATGACTCGATACCTCCGGGTTTTGAGAGTGATGAGTATGGCTTAGATCCATCATCCACCCGTCCGCCTGCTAAACCGCCGGATGATGGAATCTCTTCTAAGCCCGATACGGATGTTTTCATTGCTTCAGTGGTGGATAAGATTGTTGAACATTCGCTCAATGTTCCTCAATCTAATATTTTGCCCACCCGACCCACCCGTTGTCATCTCAATGACACCCTGCTTTCTTATCCCATTTCTTCTCCATATCTTATCTCCTACGGGAGTGAAGATACCATCTTTGACCCCGGCATTTCTCATTCTCTTAAGCCGGTTGTACCTCATCGGAGTGGAACTTTCAGCACATTCAATGTTTCTTCAAACCATTTGAATGAAAGTCCGATTGAGATTTTCTCTTCCACTTGCTCCCCCATGGACCAATGAATTCGGGGTCGAGTCAAGCTAGCGACTCGGTTAACAAAAACAGTAGCACTTCATGGGTGTCCACCCATGTTTCTATCTTCTTTCTACTTTCTAACACTAAGTGTGGGGAATACCCCCACTGATGTTTGCTTGATTGTGTGTTTGCTCTCTGTTTTCAGGATTCCCGTAGATCGTGATGATTGATGCGCCTGTTTTCGATCCAGCCGCCCAATATCCGATCTTATTGCTAACGATTATCTAGGGATATCTTTATTAATCCTTTTTGTGAAAAAGATTTCGCCTTACACTTGGCTAGTAGTATTACCTTTTTCCGTTCTATAGTTTCGGCTACGGCCGGTACTTTGAATATTGAGGGCAATATTCAATTCTAAGTGTGGGGGGGGGAATTCTAAGCGAATTTGATCACATTGTACCTTCTAGTACCCTAGCAACCCCGTTTTGACCAAAAATTTTTAAATTTTATCATTTTAAGTCAAGTATTTACATTTACAAGAAGTGCTTTGCACAAAAATAAAGCATTGATGCTTCGGTATTAATGATAGTTTAGTCTTGATTCGGCTAGAACAAGGGGAATCCCGACTCTGCTAGAGTGTTGATCTAGCTGCTCTCTTAACATTTAGGCTAAGGTTTTACGCGTTGTGCAAATGAAAATGCTAAGCGTGGAGTAGTTGGTTCTCTTTAGAGCTTATATAAGTAATCTATGGCTTTTTCTCCCAGAAGCTAACTAAACGGACTAAAATACGTGCTCGTTGTCAAATTTTTGAACATTCAAATCGTCTTGTTACAATAAAAAGTTTTTAAGCAAAATTGATTTAGAGTCCGAGTTCAACTTTTTATTTAAATTTCCGAGAAAGCATACTTTCTTAAAATCTGAATAATGTTGCAAAATGAAAGTATCGTAAAGTTGCTTGATTGATGCAAAAGTTGCAAAGTTTAAAGTTAAAGTCAAAAAAAAAAAAAAAAAAAAAATATGAGTTGCGTGAATAAAAGCATTATGTTGCTTATGAATAAATGTGCGAAACTTGCTTTTTCTTAAATTTAAATCGGAAGTTGAACTCGTATTCGTCAAAGTTGTCTAAAAGTTTGACGGTAATTTGGAAATCCTTGATTTCAAAGACCCCGAAAGCTCCGATACTATTCTCAAGGGTGAAAACCTAGCCTCCTTAAAAGGACAAGCTGAGAAGAAAGTCGCAACATGGAGTGATCTCACCTTTGAATCTCGAATTTCTAAATTGTCGTCGGTTGTAATCCATTTAGGTTTAGTTTTAACTTAACGGTAGCTTCGTAAATCTTTGGAATCGAATTCCCGCTAATTCCGGTACTATTCTCTGTGAGGTGTCAAAAGCCCGGCCACTTAAAACTTATGTTTTGGGATGTGCCGAGAAGAAAGCCGCTACATGGAAGAGGCTCTTTCGATCCTTCGACTTTCATCGTTTCCGGTGGGTTAGTACTTTAGTTAAGTGGATAACAACCATAACAAATGTCAATTTTAATGGTCAAACTTTTGAAAATGAGCACAATCACTTAAATTTTATAAATTGCGGGAGTAAAAAGTTAAGTCTCGACTTACATAGATTATTTGTATAAGTAGTGTTAGCATTTTACCAAAACGTTTGCACAATAAGTTTAAGCTTGGTTTGAGAGTATAAAAAAGAGGATGACGATTACAATTCCCCGGAGACACCCATTTTGTGTGAATCCCGTTCCGTGATGCCATGTTTTGATAATCAAGCATGATATTTATTTACGTTCAAGTTTAAATTTCTCGTATTGAATAAAAAAGTCGAAACGGGGTATTCTTGGTATTTTTAATCCTTTCATTACTTCATATGATCGGATTGCTAGGGACTAGCAATTGATAGTGTGGGGGATTTGATGAGTGCTTATTCACTCATCATTTTTACCCATCTAAGCCCACAAAAATGTCTAAAAACACTGAAATATAACCAATTATGCTACAGATATCCTTGGAGTGTGTTTTTATGTATTTCAGGTACAAAGGATCGAAAACAGGGCAAAAACGTACAGAAATGAGCTTGGATTGGAGAAAGTGCTTTGCAGACAGAGCCGGGAGTGGCTTTTCTACATTTTTTTGGATCACAAGAGACGTTTTTGGAGTGAGATTGGGGAAACAGACTCAAAACCGAACCCAAACCCCAATTTACCAAATTTCCCTTCACCCGAAAACCAAATTATATTTTTATAAACATTTTTTTATTAATAACAATTATTTTTATTTAAAAATCAATTTTTATTTTAAAGACAATTATTTTTAATTAAAACCAATTTTTATTTTTACAACAATTATTTTTATTAAAAAAAAAAAAAAAAAAACATTTTATTTAAAAGTTAAAACAAAAAAATATATATATACTTAACCTTTCCCATTCCAAATCAGCTTTTACCCATTTTATCCCAAACCAGAAAAACCAAAACCCAGGAACAAGTAAAAACTCCACTTTGGCGCCAAAACCCTTCCCTCCCCTGTCTCTTTCATTTCCAGATACCAACAAGCTCAGTCACATGTCTCCAATGCCAAGGTGGCAATCCACAACACCCAAAGAAATTGAATGGATGAGATGAAGCACTTGGGCACCAAGGCAAGATGGATAGCTGTGATTGATTCAGAGAAGCACAACTAGCTCACAAAGCTCACTCCTACTCACACCAAGAAACACAGCAGAAAGAGCCAAAATTGAAGAAGACATATTCATATTTTTTTTAGTATAAATAGATGTGAGGATTTTTGTAAAAGTCTTGTCTAGAAATTTTTTTCTAGTACCATTTTACTTTTCATTGTCATTTAAATTTACATGTACTTTTGATTTTCAATGCAATTTAAATTTATGTCTTTAATTCCATTATAGCTTATTAATTTTCCCATGTCCTTAAATTGCCTTTTGGTAGTTCTTAAATGTTTGCTCAAGTGTTTTTGATTAATGATATCAAGTTTTTTTTTAGTCTCGAGTGTTTTAACAGTTTCAAAAAATCCGTTTTCTGCCCCTAAAGGGGTGTTTGGTTTAACAAGTTTTGTGGGTCAAATGCCACTTTTGACCCATTTTGGTTTTCAAAATAATTTCATTTGGTACTAAATTAGAGTAATTGATGTTCTTATACCATCTCAAGTTGTAGTAAATGTTTTGACATCTCTTTCTAAAAGTCCCTTGCCGTTTTTTTTTACTGTCACAGGCCCATAAGCCCATCTTTAAGCTCAAATTTAAGTAATTTAGACATAACGTTAGGATTTAATTTTGTATCTATTAGTAGTAGTGGTGTGAATGTAGTATTTCTGAAGTTAGTTTGCATATTGGAGCTTAATTACTAGCTTATTTTTTGCCTTGAAATAGCCCCCTTGTACCCTTTTCTTTCTGTCCACAGCAGCCCAATAGTCAACTTTTAGCTTAATTTTAGGATAGTTAGAGTTAGTTTTAGGAGTTGATATAGGTTCTATAGCTGGTTAGGAATATAAGGATTGAATGTTTCAGCTTATTGTGGCTTTTAGAGCTTTATATCATGCTTATTTTTAGCCTTCTAAAAGCCCATATAGGCTGTTTTTGACTCACTGTTACAGCAGTGTTTTAGGCCTTATTGGTTTATTAGTTCTGTTTTCGTAGGATCCCCTTAGCACCTTTAGGATTGATACATTAGCTTCTAGCTTTTAGTTAACATTTTGATAGTTTGTTTGTAGCTTATTAGAGTAAGTTATAGTTTATTTCGCCTTTAGTAGCCATAATACCAAACGGTCCTCTATGTTCTTTTTCTTTTTCTTTTTTTTTTCTCCATATCTGCTGTTGTAATAAGCACTTTCCATGCTTAATGTGTAGTTTAAAAAAGTGTTTTCAATTGCTTTAGCTTATTCTTGTTTAGTTTTTTTTAATTTTGCAAGAAAGAAAACCAAAAAAATAATAAACAGAAGGCCACAGGATTCGAACCTGTGACCTGCTGCCCATAGCCCACGACCTCAACACAGCACACGTTTCCATCTGCACTACCACTTGTTTTGTGTTAGGATTTGCTTTCCTAATTATTTAAATATACCTAGCAGTTTTAGATTATTCCCTTTTAGAGCTTATTAATTGCTGAATTCATTAAGCAGTAGCATGTTTTATTATTTTTCATAGATTTAGTTTAATTAAAAGTATTTTCTGTATTTTTCTTAAATTTTTCTAAAAATGTTTAGTATTTTTAATTAATTAATTAGTTAAAATTAGTTTTTAATTCGTAATAAATAAAATAAAAGTCGAAAAAATACCCGGCTTTTTCCTAAAATTATTTTTAGTTGTTTAGAATGTAGGAAAATTGGTTTTGCACCCGTAGGCATTAAATTGCATTAGTTTTACTTTTTGAGGCTCGGGATTAGCCCGGGTTTTCACGTTTTTGCATATTATCACTCTAGGACTTAGTGTAACTTAATTTTATTATTCCGTATGCTTAGTAGTAGTTAGATCATCATTTACTTTGTTCCCGTAGCCTTAATTACTTTCCCTTTAGTTAATTTGTAGAATACGTAATCAAAAACGAAAATTCCCGAACAATTCAAGCACTTTAATAACAAACCTCAAACGTCACCGTCAATTCACACCTCGTTGGGAAACGACCCGGGTAATCACTTGCCCGGTATCACTTATCGAGTATTCGCGGGTTTTGCGTGTCGACCTTTTTCCTAAAGGGTTGGTTTGTAATTCTCTCGCGGATATTTATATTTGATATTTCTATATTATAGTTGACTATTTGACCCCTCAAAAGGCCATTATCATCGGGGTTGTGAGTCGGTTTATGTTTTCCGGTTAGTCGGGTTTCGGGCTTGTCGGGATCGGGTCGGGACGGGCCGAAAACCAAAAAACAACAAACAAACCCGATCAAATCCCGAATCCCGTCCCGATCCCTAGTCCCGAATCGTGTTGGTCGGGCTTGTCGGGCTTGTCGGGGTCGTGAGTCGGTTTGTGTTTGCCGGATTGTCGGGATTCGGGCTTGTCGGGATTCGGGTCGGGCCGGGTCGGGATCGGCCCGATGTTCAGCCCTAGATTGATGAACTTGCATTCCTAGAAAGAATGTGAGTTCACCCATCATTGACATTTCAAAATGTTTTGTCATAAGTTTTTCAAAAGCATTTGAATATTTTAAATGTGTTGACCCAAAAATGATGTCATCCACATAGATTTGAACAATTAAAATGTGAGCCCCGTGATATTGTATGAAAAGTGTAGGGTCGACCGAGCCTTTGGTGAACTTATTGGCAATTAAGAAGGATGATAACTTATCGTACCACGCCCGAGGTGCTTGTTTGAGTCCGTACAGAGCTTTGTTCAGTTTGAAGACATGGTTCGGGAACTCGAGATCAACGAATCCTTCTGGCTGGCTGACATAAACCGTTTCTTTCAGTTGCCCATTCAGAAAAGCAGTTTTGACGTCCATCTGAAAGACCGTTATATTCATATGAGCCGCGAACGCTAAAAATATCCGAACAGCCTCAAGACGAGCAACCGGAGCGAATGATTCTTCGAAGTCTATACCCTCTTCCTGTCTATAACCCTTAGCCACTAGACGTGACTTGTTTCTGATTACGGTTCCTTCAGCATCCAATTTGTTTTTCCAAATCCATTTTAGACCAATGACGAAGACCCCTGTTGGTCTTTCAACCAAATCCCATACTTCAAGGCGTTTAAACTGATTGAGTTCTTCCTGCATGGATTCAATCCAGTTGTCTTTGGTCATTGCATCTTTAATGTTTTTAGGTTCAGATTGGCATACAGTGAGTGCATAAATGCAATGTTCACCATCTGTGTGAAGACGTTGTCTCGTTATGACTGGTTGATTCGGGTTACCAATAATGTTTTCAAGAGGATGGTCTTTTGTCCAACGATGTATCGAGGGTTGATGTTGGTATACATTGTGCAGATTTTGAGAATTCAAATGGCTTGTGGATGATTCCGCAACATCAGGTGCAGCAGTTTCATTAGCAAAAGGGTTAAAGAACGCATTTGGATCAAAATTTGCAGGTGGGGGTACTTCATTGTTCAGAACATCATCAGCTGGTTCAGCGTCATTGGAAGCAGTTTGTTCAATTGTTGTTGTAAAGTCAACTGGTGGTGTTTCTTCAACAGTGGTTGTTGTAGCAGGTGTATCAGGTATTGGAATATGATCAGGTTGAGCAGCGGAAACATCGGATACACCTGGAGCACGTTCATCAATGTCATCACTAAACAGCGGAGCAAATAACTTTTCCATTTGTTGACAAGTAAGCTGGGGGCTTGATTCAGCTGATGATGGGGATGGAGGGAAGTTTAAACGGTTTTGACAGGGTTCCAAGCTGTTACGCTCAGAAGCCATATCTGTAAGCTCATCGAAATTTGCATGAATTGTTTCGATAACCTGCTTTGTACGACGATTCCAGATCCGGTAACCTTTAGAATTATCACAATATCCAATAAAGACTCCAATGTCAGCTTTGGCTTTGAGCTTTCCAAAGTCATCACGATCATTATTCGGGTAGCAAAGGGATCCAAATACATGAAAGTGTTTGAGATTCGGTTTTCGGTTGTGGATAAGCTCAAAAGGTGTTTTGTTGTGGCGTTTTGTAATCATTGAACGATTCTGAGTGTAGCATGCAGTTGAGACGGCTTCAGCCCACAAGTAATCTGGAAGTTTAGCATTGATTAACATTGTTCTTGCAGCTTCCACTAACGTACGGTTTCGTCTTTCAACAACTCCGTTTTGTTCTGGTGTGCGTGCAATAGATGTTTGATGCTCAATTCCCACTTTCTCATAAAATTCATGAAGAGTTTGATTCACAAATTCAGTTCCTTTGTCTGTTCTGATTTGTCGGACTGTATTCCGGAGCTGAACTTGAATTTTTGTGAGAAAGGTGATGATCATCTGTGGAGCTTGATCTTTGCTTCGAAGAAAGTAGACCCAAGTCCATCTTGAGTAGTCATCTACAATTACCAAGATGTAGCGTTTGCCATTAATCGTTTGCATACGCATCGGGCCACACAAATCCATGTGAAGAAGATGAAGCACATGCTGAGAGTTGTGTTCCATCTTTGAAGGAAAATGAGCACGAGTGCTTTTCCCTTGTTCACAAGCTGAGCAAAGGTGATCTTTAGAATACCGGAATCGCGGGAGACCTTCAACAAGTTTGTATCAAGCAAGGTTGGTTATGGTTTGAAAGTTTAAATGTGAGAGACGTCGGTGCCATAGCCAAGTTTTTGTTGATGTTTCCTTTGAAAGTAGACAAAAGGGAGCTGAAGCAATCATGTCTTGCATTGAGATTGTGTACAGACTAGAATTGCGAGTGCCCGACATAAGATCGTTTCCTTGTAGATCACGAATGAAACAAGTTTTCTCCCGAAAGCAACTTCCAAATCTCCATCACAGAACTGACCAACAGAAAACAGATTGTGACCGAGACCTTCCACATAATAATCCCTGCTAATTTCAATGTTTCCATAGATGTAATCTCCGTAGCCCATGATAGCTGTGAAGTGATCCTTCCCGAATCTGACAGTGCCAATGAACTTTGCAACAAAGTTTGATAACAGTTGAAGATTGCTTGTCATGTGTCGGGAACATCCGCTATCAACAATCCAAAGGATGATCTGTATCACCTGCATTACACACAGACAACACATATGGAATAGAAGTAGATGTGGAACCCGAGGAGTTAGAGGGTTCCGATGCAGTTATAGTCGAAATACACACATCAATGATTTTAGGCATCCATTTAAATCCTAGTGTATTATGTATCCATTTCTGCCATATCCAACTAGTCTTTGCTTTAGTCTTAGTGAATGTACTATGTGGTACTACATTCCTTCGAGGTGATACTGGGACTACAGGGACATCAATGCGTTTCTTAGAATCTAAAGAGGGTGGTTTACCAAGCACAGACTTAGAAGCATTAGTGGGCCTAGAGGTATTCCGTTTCTTAGGATTCCGTAAATGAGACAGGATAGCTTTAGCATCACATTTATCATGATAATCAGAAAGCATACTTTTACGACATATAACACAAGAAGCTTCAGACTTAATATCAAAAGTACTTAAAGGTTCAGCATTCGTTACAACACTTTTTCCATTACATTTGTCAGACGCAATATCTAAAGTGGGTGCAACTTGGGTCTTATTCAAAGTCCTAGGGTGTTCTTCTACTTCAGCATTCTTTGTTGTTCTTTCCTTAGGTCGCAACTTCCTATTCTTCCTTGTATTGCTCCTAGGCTGTAAAGTGCGGACATTGGGAAAAGAGGCAACTATTCCTGTTTCAGTAAATGGAAGCACATTAGTATCTTGTGGTTTGTCAGTAGGCATTCTGGGATCACGTTTGCTAAGTGTTACAGGTGCAAGTTTCTTAAGGATGCTAGGCATAACTTGTTCATACTTTCCTAACATCTCTCTTAACTTAATGATAGTGTGCACCAAATCTTGATTTTCAGAACGAAGATTTCCGGAAAAGTTCATGACTTCTTTAGTGTGTGCAAGATAATGATCAAGTTCGTTTGATGCTTCATCACAAGTCTATTTGAGTAAATCAAATATGACACCATATTCCTTTTTAACTTTTGCAAGGTCTTGTTCATATTTTGAGATTTGAAATTTTAAAGACGCGTTTTGATCATCTAGTTTCTCAGGTTTTGAATTAAAGGTTTTTGCTTGCAACTGAGCGATTTTGTTTTGCCAAGCGAGTTCACGAGAATGACAATCTTTTTGACACCATTGAAGACGACGTTTTGCATTTGAAAGTTCATTTAACATTCGTTCATTTTCAACTTTTAAAGACTCGATCTGATGCACATTATCAGTATTCTCAACAAGTTCAACAGAATCAACAGAACAGATAACATCTTCCAAGAGTCGATCAACATCTTTTCGTAACATTTTCTTTTTACGTTTTGTATTCGAAATAGATGTTTCTGTTTTCTCGAAAATGATTTTCATCAATCCAAGTTCCTTATGAAATTCCCTTTCCCAATATAATGCACAATTTTTCAAATTTTTAACATGGGGTAAAAGTCTTTTCTGAAAAATATCTCTTTGTTTTCGCGCCTGAGGTGATTGAAAATGTTCAACTTTTATTTCAGAATGAAATTCAATCTCACGTTCTAAAATTTTGAGGTCAGAAGTGAAAATGTCAAAATATCTAAGAATTTGACGATTTTCTGGTTTTGAGTTTACTTCACTGAGTGAAGGTAAAGGACTATAAATTGGTGCAGAATTTGGTTGGGGAGCAACATTAGAAGACTCAGACGTTTTTGTGATAATCCTAGGTGTGTTAGAAGAATCCTTTTGTGTGACGAAAGTGACGGCTTTTGAATAGTTAAATGGTTTGTTATAAACAACATTTTCTAATTTTGATCGACTCTCGTCTTCTGCATCTAATTCCTCTTGATGATGATATTCAACAACACTCATAACAGAATCATCAATTTTTTATTCTGCACTGGAAATTTCAGGATTTGGTTTGAATGCTTTGGTTGAAAGCTGTGGTTTGTAATCAGCAAGATTCGGTCCATATCCATTTGGATTGGGTTTTAAAGTAAACTTTTGAATAGTTGTGATTGACTCACCATGTTTGTAAACAACATTTAGAAACTCTTTGAGTTTGTTTTGTAAGCCGAAAATTTCTTCAAGATGGTCATCTATTCGTTTCGTTGAATGCTTTTTGTACGCAGAGAACTGTTTTTGACAAGTTAACAACTCAGCCTTGGCTTTTTGAGTTTCCAAAGTAAGAGCGTAAAGTTGTTTTTTATGTTCATGTTTCAGTTGTTATATTTGAGACAACAAAGCATTCTTCGATGCGGCCAGATCACGAATCTGTCGTTCTAAAGATTTTTCGTTTTGGTGTGATATAGCAAAAGCGACTTCAAAACCTTTTTCACGTTTTTCTTGAGTTTTGAAAAAATTGAGTTGTCGTTTTAAGCCTTCAACATCCCTGGTTAACAGTGCATTTTTACTGTGTAATTGCTGATTTAACGAACGACATTCATCCATTTGGGATTGATAATCTTTAAGTAAGAGGTCAATATCTGGATTAGGCAAAGGTTCAGCGTGTTCAACGTGATTCACAACATGATCACTATTCAGATCCTCAAGTATAACCACGGAGTCAATTTGAGTATCAAAGGTAACCAAAGGATCATCTTGATCATCAAATGTAACTACGGGGTCTAGTTGAGAATCATCAAAATGAGATGTGGATGACTCATGTTGAACATTCTGAGCCTCATCGGATTCAGATGTTGGCGGACATAGTAGATCAGAGATGATAATGGTTTGTTCGGGTACCTGAGACAAGCCATCAGTGTCATACACTGGGCTTGTGTCACTCATGTGAAGATCTTGCATTTGTGCCATCAACATCACTGCTACATTAGCCTGCAAGTCCTCCATATCATCATCTGAGTCTGCATCTGCCATAAAGCTCTGTTCTTTGTCTGTGAGAGTTCCACCAGCTTCATCCTTAAGAGCCAAAAGTAAAGCCTCCTTGTGATAAGCACTGCCCCTAGTCCTCGGCTTTGGGCATGCATTAGCCAGGTGTCCCTTCTCATTACAGTTGCAGCAGCGAAGACCATTTATCCCATTCTGAGCATTACCCTGTTCAACCACTTGAGCTCTCTATTGTGGAGCACCCATGTTATTCCTACCCATAGCATTAAACCCTTGACCACCGCCCATCTGACGACCATAACCACGATTCTGAACTTCAACTCGTCCATTGTTCACAACATCCTGATTCCTTGTGTTTGATGAGGAACGAATGCGATTGTTGGATTTGTTTGTATAACGGTCAAACGCTTTAGCAATCATAAAAAATCCTTGTTGCAATGCATCGAAAGCATCTGAGTCCTCATTAGCTTCACTGTAAAGTGCTTGATCATTGTTGTTGTTGTATGGAACCAATTGAGTTTGTTGAGATTGTTGCTGTGACGGATCATATGGTGTGATTGTGGCAGTTGGTTGAGGAGCTGGTTGAGGAGGATAACTAGTTTGAGCCCACAAAGCAAGTTGTTGATTATCCGGAAGTGAAGGTGAGACAGTTTGGCCACGGATAACCCTTTCCTTATCAACTTCTTTTTTATGAGGCTTCAAATAGTCGTACAACAATCCGTATGAAGCATGATGAAGATTCTTCGCTTGACGGAGGAAAATGACATACTTCTCCCAATCAGGACCAAGACTACTTAGGAACTTTGTATTGACTGCAATTCTTGGCATGATGATGTTGTGTTTATCCAAATCATTGATGATGTCTGAGAATCGATGATGATATGACTCTAATGTCTCTCTTGGTTCAATCATGAATATGTTCCCACATTGCTTTTGCAGTCTTTTGAGCATCAACACTTCGAAGGATTGGATTGGGTAATCCTAAAAGGATATATTGCATTGCTAGCTCATCAGCTTCGTAGTGTAGAAGTTCATCACCAGAAAGGTCAGTAACAGTTGCAATGTTTGTGAGATCATCTCTTGGTGGAATAGCATTAGGATCTCCGGGTGTAACGACAATAGGCATCTGGAATGGACCTTCCAATATAACCTTCTTTAAGAACTTTCCATGTGGTTTCTTTAGATCACAAAACCTAAAGAACCTAATTACCCATTGATCATAGTTGCCGGGAGTGAGCATTGGAGGTCTATCAAGTGATCCTGCCTCATGAATTGATTGCTGGCTACTTAAAGCTTCACACATCTTTGCAAACCAAGTCGGTTCCTTCATAGTATTCCTTGATGGATGTTGATTGTAAACGTTTGTGTAAGGTTGTACTTGAAGACTAGGTGGTGGTTGAACCATTTGAGGGGGAGTTGCTCCTTGTTGTGGATAATGTTGTTGATTGAATTGTTGTTGATAAATTTGTTGTTGTTGATTAAATTGTTGATGTTGTGGACTTAGTTGTTGTTGTTGTTGATTATAGGTATAAGGAAAGTAGCTAGAGTATGGTGGTTGTGACATGTTGAAAACTTGTGTTGTTAAATGGATCTTTGTAGTCGAATGAAACGTTGTTGATGAAGTATCCTTAGGCGTAGAAAAACCAAGTTTAGGCAAAGCAACACTTAAGCGTAAAAACACCAAACTTACCCGTAAAAGCAATAGTTACGCGTAGGATTAGCTTACGCGTAAGAATTGAGAAACACTAAGATTAGGCGTAAACAGAAAGTTAGGCGTAGAAAACTTATGCGTAGGATTAGCTTATGCGTAAGACAAGGCTTAGGCGTAAGAAAAATCTTAGGCGTAAAGAGTTCTACGCATAAGTTTGAGCTTATGCGTAAAAATAGGGTTTTGCCCAAAAAATCTTTTACACTATCACAGTGTAAAGGATATCCAAAGTCGAAGTGTTTTCAGGCTTATCCAAGCAAGAAAACACTGAGTAAACCACGAAAACTGAAGATCGATCCAAGGAAAAGTTATGCGTAAAAATAGGGTTTTGTTACGCGTAAAATTTAACCAAAAGTGATTTTTAGCCCAAAATGATTCTAAACCAGATTTTGTGATGAAACAGCTTCAATATCACCAAAATAGCACAAAAGTGTGAAACTTGATGATCCAAAACTTAGAAATACCTTATGCGTAGAAATGCTCCCACGAATAAAACCAAGCTTAAAAAACAAAGAATAACACGTAAAGTTTGAAACTTTTTGCTTAAAACAGAAATTTTAATACCTAAAGACGTTGAAAGTACAAGAATCTTGGATTGAAAAGTGTAAAAATTGAGTTTTTAAGCGTGACAAAGTTTGTAACTCGTGTGTTACGCGTAAGAGCAAAAACTAACTTCAAAAACAAAAACCTTTTCACCCAACTATTTGGCGAATGATACCACTGTTAGGTTCCTATTTTAGTAACACAAGCATCAATATAAGAAATAGAGAAGAAGAGATCGGATGAACAACACACACACACACACACACGTATGAGTAATGAAGAGTTATGCATAAAGGTGAATGAGTGAATTGAACAACCAAACCTTAAGTGAGGGTTTGCAAGAGTATTTATAGGAGGGAACTAGGGCAATACACCAAGTTCCCATCCTTTACTTATTGGGCTTGGCCTAGGCTTATGGGCCTTCTACATAAGCCTAAGCTTAATAACAAACATAAAGGTCATAATTAAGCGAACTATTACATATTAATTAATAACATTTTAATTCAAGTTTAGGAGTGATTCCAACATACTCATTTAGGAATCCCATTATTTCATAAATTGTTGTTAGGCAGTGACTTGTGTTTAGGTCATTCATATAATTGTCATTATCAAGGTATCAAGTATGATTGCCTTGCGTATATACTTAACATACCTTCTCGTGTTTTTGAAGTGAATTGCGTTAGAAAACATAGTATGCAATCTATACTTTTGATTAGTCTTCTTAACTTAGGATTATATATGATCATACTTACATTGTTGGTGCAAATATTGCACAAAACTTTCAACATAATGCACTCAATGTTGCATTCATATATATGGTCACTTAGGATTTTGTGTAGATGTCACAATTTAAGTCTAGGCACACACGCACTTAAAAAGTAATTGGATATATATCACATCTCACCTTGAACATTTAGGTATTGCTTTGCACTCTTAAAGTGTTTATATGTGAAACTATGTACTCTAATATGATTATGTGTTTTGCTTACTTAAGTATGTAATATGTTTATGCATAATTGATTAATATGTTCTATGAATAACTAAGTGATGATATTATGCATATGTTTATCAACATTTGGGATGTGATGCTTTGAATACGTATCACATGCGTAGGCTATGATGTATTGTGCGCATATATATATGATGCCATGATTATTCTTAATATTAAGGACTAACCCATGTCGAAAGTATCCAAATGGTTACCTAACCCATTTTGGACTTCCACATGTGAAGATTTTTTGTGTGTTGCGAGTTGGTTGTCTATGTGTAGCCAAAAAAAACAAACGGTGATGCTCTTGACCAATGGATCCCCGCCTTTAAATAAGGAGGAGCAACGAGCTAAGGGTAGCTACATTCAAAGGGGAGCATACTCAGGTGAATAAATGAGCTCAAAAATATCCCACAAGCCCAAGTTCGAAACCTAGCTTGATATGGAATCCCGCCTTTTTGATTAGACAAAAGGGGGAGAAAAGAAAGCAAAGAGCAAAGCTTCGGGAGAACAAAAGCAGATCGAGTAAAGGTTTACTAAAGATATATCAAGCTTCACCAAATTACATGGCAAAGGTCAAGATGCAAGACTACATCAACGGCGATCTTAATCTTCGCTACGTTATGTAATTTTATTTGCTTTCAAAATTTATTTGTCATCATCAAAAATGGGGAGATTATTGGGACAACATTGCTTGGGTCTCCTTTTATTTTAATGATGACAAATAAACCTTCGCAACACATAAAATCACAAACGTTAGCCAAAAACCAAAACGATCCATAGCTGCACCTGACGCGTTGTTGGCCCTCCGACGCGCATGCAATGCTAGGGACTGTAAAGGATCGGGTCAGTTTTTGAAATTTGGATTTCCTTTTACCCGAAAAATGTGGTTCTTTCAATACAGGTATGAATATTATATGTGCTTCATCGGGAACACTCGAAACGAGTTTTAGAATTAGAGGATTCAAAATCACAACCTCTCGTTTTTTACAAAACGCCAACTCAAATATTTTATCAAACGCCTCTAGCCAAGGCTTTTCTAAACCTAGGAGGCTCATACATTTCATATGACATCGAGGGAAAGTATTCATATAACCATAATCCATGTTGACATTTCTCTAATCACGTAACGGATTTTACTCTCTTATTGTTCAAACAAAGCCAAAGGTCTTTATGCGTAAATGCATCTTTCCCCATTATGGGATATGCTTTACGTCAAGCTGATTATTGATTACGTCAAGTTGTGGAAAAAAAGAGTAATGATATTATGAATACTTGACGTTGTGTTATTTGGGAGCATGGGTATTCTTTGATTTTCTTACCCGACACACACAACCCATAATCGTCATTGTCCAATCTTTCCCTTCTTAATGACAATGTGATTATCTCATAATCAATCCTTTGATTATTCTCTTATTTCAAAACCAACCCTTTATCAAATAAACTTTCCAAATCTCTACAAATCTTATCCTAAACATTTTATAAATATTCCCTTACACACCTTTTACTTGCTTGTACTATTTGTCTCTCTACATTTTAACATTCTCTACATCAATCTTTTTTTCCACCACATTCTTTATAGAGCAAACACAATCAAACACGTCACCAATTTACTATTTACTTTCTTCTCCAACTCTATCTTCACAAACACAATTATTTCTATATACTCAATACACTTCACTCTCTCACTTAGGTTCCCCATCACATCACCACACACACTAGAAGTTGAATTTCACACACTAATCACATTCAATCACATCACCACACACACTAGAATTTGAATTTCACACACTACTCACATTCACTCACACACATGCTCTCTTATAGGCTCCGCATCACAGCCATACACACACTTGATTTTCAAATTACACACACTACTCACATACACTCTCATCCTCTCTTACTTTGGATCTCCATCACATCATTCTTACACACCATCTCTTCATGTCATACACTCTAACACACACACTACAATTCAAATTTCACACACTACACACATAATCTCTTCTTCCTCTCTTATAGGCTCCCCATCACCATCACACATAACATCCAAGCCAACTCATTTCTCTCACTCTCTTATCCTTTGGGTTAACCATGTTTCTTTCTAACCTAACCATGGTTCAATCTTAGCCAAGCATTCTCACACTCTCTTCCCTTTCTCTCTTTCTCTCTATGGAATATTCTATGGCATATTCTCTCTCTTATCATGCCATGTGAGGAATACCAAAACTACCCCTATCCAATTATCCCTTCGCTCTTTCTCTCTTTGATAAATGGTTTTACTTAAACACTTCACAAAATGATTTTTATCAAATGGATATTTGATTTGGTTGACCTTGAGGATGAATAATGGAATGGCCTAATATGTGAAGTAAAATTGGGTTTTAGCAAGGTTGGGTATTTAAAAGAACAAAATCCCAAAGAAAATGTTACATGGATTCTGGCGAGTTGTTGGCGCTCTAACACACCAATAGCACGCCAGCCTCGGTAAAATTTTCACCCATTGGGATTTTGGCCTATAAATACTTCACCTTGTCTCTCGTATTCCTTACCCTTTTCCAAACATTCTTTCTCTTAATATTTCTCTTCTTCAATCCTCTAATTCTCTCTAGTGTTCTTGATTATTCACATATCATCTTTGGAAGAACACATTCCTTTGCAGAAAATAATCACAAGAACTTAATCCACTCTTGTGATTATGTCGAGGGTCTTCTTTCTATCCCCTAGTTATTACAAGCGAGTCTCTAGGTTAGGTTAGGGCTTGATTGAGTTATCAAACATTCTATTGTTTAAATTGGTTGTAAGGGAAGTCTTGTGTCTTGGTGTCCAAGCCTAGATCGGTAGAGATCTAGTTGGGGGTTGATACTTCCGGTGGGAAGTCTTTGTGGTCTTAGTGGGAAGTCGAATCACAAGATTATTTTGGGTGGTTTCCGAGGGCGGAATACCGTTGCCACTTAAATACCGTGGCATGTATTTGTAACACTTAAATGAAATAACTGAACTAATTTTTCCTGACATTTTCATGTAAGAGCTACTTTCCGACTAAATTGCCACTTAAATATTTTGCTATATGCATGCTTAACACCAATTAACCACTACCAAAAAATCAGACTCTGTTTGAGATCGTCTAATACAAATTCCAGAAACTTCAATTCATTCATCCTAAGAAAAACTGGTCTTTATGTTTTCAAGTTATAAATATATGTAATGTGCTCTAGGTGTTTGATGTTTGGGCTGTGAAATGTTTCTTTTATTTTTTTTGTGCATTGTTTTTGCAGCACAATAGAGGTTGTTGAGCCGAGTAAATCTTGCACTCAATGATCCTTTCATTTTGCGCTGCAACACAACAATTGCAAGACACAGCCAACAATCTCAAAGTATAAGTAAACAATATACAAACCCCTAAATTGCTATTTTCTTGTTAATACCATCCCTTTTCTTCAAGGGTGCCACCAAAACATTCAATATGCATTCAGAATATTAAACATTACATACCAACTAAACCAACAACCCATGACACCAAAATAAAACTTAAACCACAAACTTCATATACATTTTAAACCCCAAAAAATATTGAAACTCATTTATAAAGATATCAATTAACATCCGCAAGCCCAAAATCAAAATCACTTACATGCAATCATGTCAGCTTTCGTTGCCACAAACACATCCTCAGCTTTTTGTACAAATCCATAGATTTTAAGAGGTTCATACAGTTACTTGCATCACATATATTTTTCCCTAATGTTATATTTATATATAATATTTGAGGAGCAAAAACTGATATAGGGTTTTCGTCTTTGTGAATTTTAAAGAGTGAATAGCTGAAGTTTGGTGGGAAACCACAAGCTGAATTAAATGGGGGCACCGTTTTTTTTATCTCAATGAAGAGATAATAGGATGGTGCAACTTTCAAATATTAATTGCTTATAAACAGTAAAATTGTGAGGGATGAGGAACAGTAATCGTGCTAGAGTAACATCCCTAAAATATTATAATTATATAATTAAGTCAATTTCAAACACCACTTAAAATATATATAATTTAATTGGTACTACTTATAATTTTTACATGTTACCAATGTGAATGTCATTAAAGTGTCGATAGATTTGTCTCCAATCCTAACCTCCTTACTTCTTCTAGTCGCATTGTCACCAAAGTGTTCCTAATTAAGTCACTAGAATATCTTGTTAATCTCTTCTTCCTCCCGCAATCAAAGGACATTCTCGATTAGCCATCTTATCACCTTAACCTTAATGCATCATCTCAGAGGCAGGCTGATTTGAGTCTTTGACAATTAGATAGCTTTTGTTTCAATGCGATCGTAGTGCTTTTATGCAACCCTTTCATTTACATGCCTTCTCCATACTACTTTTCTTTTCTTTACCACTTTTCATTTCTTTAGGTAGTTCATTGAGATATTTATAAGGGTTATGATTCCTGTGTGATTCCATTTTGATACCAGTTTTCATGTTGTTATAAAAGCTCTTACTATACATAGTGTTTGACTTATGTGTGATATTCAATTTATTAGATGATATATTAGTAAGCCCAAGCCCGACTTGTGAGCTTAGGATTTTAGGTCATTTGCAATACAAATAGTTGACCAACGAAACATATTAGAGTTTTCTATCATTCAACATGGTATCGGAGCATGTCTAATTTGGAAGCCTAGTCGGTTGCCATGAGCCGCTACTTCTATTTCGCTCCGTCAAATCTCCTTACCCCTTTCACAAAACCCAGCTGCTTCTATCTCCCATAAAAAATATTCAATCAAAACCATATCCGCGTATTCTTTTGGCCATAACTTGTTAACCGCTTAGAGTTAACTGTTGCTATCAACGTCGTTCTCTTTACTTTTTATTTATGCATAAACACCTGACCAAAATCACCACCTCAGCCATCTGACGCGCTACCACAACCTATTGTCAAAATTATTTTATGCTTATTTGCTTTTACTTTGCTTTCGTTGCTGCTGTTTGAAGATTTGTCTTCGCTTGCTTTTGGATGTTTTCAACAACATGTTATATTTACTCTAATGCTTTTGCTTTAACTACTTTTTTCTGGTTTTGCTGTTGTTGTTTGAAGATTTGTCCGAGCTTGATGTTGAATATCTCGATCAACAATCTATTATTGATTTGTCCCAGCTATTTCGCATCCCGGATTGCAAGAAAGTATCATATAATATATTAGTAAAGCCCAATCTGTTTAAGTTATATGTGTTATAAAAGTCGATCAATAAAACATAGCATCTATAGTGTTTTCTATCATTTAACATAATTTACAAGGCTCTCTTTGTATAAATTGTGATAAATTAATGTATTTTCATAACTTTATCATATCCATTTGTGATGATAATTATGATTTTGAAGTTTGATCAATGGTGCAGCCGTATCGTTGGTTTAGTTTACCCTATTATATGTACTTCGTTTGGTGATGAAGTAAATTTACGTGATACAAGAAAACTCTGTGTCCGAGAATAGACAAAGAAAAAACAAAAGAAAAAGAAACAAACATATCGTGATAAATGATATATTGAAAACAATCGCATAAAAGGATATTATTGGATCGCTCAATGTAAATCATTTAGCATGATTGTAATTTATAGATCTCAAAAGATGAGGATAATGATAGATAACACTCAAGCATGGTCATTGTCGTTTTGATAATCCAGTTCTCATATAGCAAAGGCCCCCCTCCTATTCACAGCGTTGGGTCTTTCTTTTTCTCTTGAATCATTAGGTTAGAGCTCAATTCTACAAATTAAAGTCCATTCCTTACTAGCTTTGACAACAAATGTAATGTAATTGTGATAAGTAAAGGTTGTAGGTATGCTAATTTCAAACCACTAAATGTGCCTAAAACAGTATTGTGGCATTTTTAGTTGTGTGCAAAAAAATTGGTTGTATTTTATTACCCATATCGCAAACGAGATGCAAGCGTGTGTCTTACTGATTTTCATCTCTCTTTCTATCTCTTTTTATGTCTTTATAGATCGATTACTATTACCAGTTTCTCTGAATTTTCACACTTAAACGATGCTAAATTATGACAACTGAAACCGTCAATTTAGACTCGTAATTCTTTTAGGACGGCAAGAAGGAGATTATTATAAATTAGCCGTGAGCTAGCAAGTAACTAGCAACACCAAAACCAATTACATTTAGACAAGTATTTGAGAGGCTAAAATCTAATCCAAAGTCTTTTCATACTCCTATATCGTGAAACATATGCGTTCATATTTTACTAGTGTTTAAAAGCACTCAAAATAGAAAAAAACAATAATGCAAGATAAAGAAAGACTTGTCAATCTCAATTACGAATTTTATATTGTTAAATAACGTTCAATTAGACTGAGATAACATTGTTTTATGCGTGTTAAGGATTCCTTCTAATCCATAATTTCGAATACTAATTAAATACTAGTAAATATTATATAATTTTACTGTCAATTCCTTACTGCGCCTAACCATTACCATTGAAGTCAGACTTCAGATTAGTCAATTGCCCCTAATTAAATAATCTCTATTATTGCTTCCATATGCCCTTACATCATACTAGCTGTACAAATATCATTTTTAAACTGACGCATTCTAATTAGAATATACTTATTTAAATACTGTACATCGTAAGAATTCAAATATAGAAATACCAGTGAAATTGAAATTTCTTACATCTAAAATATTTAGTCATTGTTGGACTAAAATGATATATTATTGTCTCTTATTATTATTAAATCAATTTTCTATGTTTTTGAGACACATCCGTATGATGCATCTTAATATGGAGACACATTTGTTAAATATCAACAACTAAACAATACCAACGTTTGTGTCATCTATACTGCTATATAAACATAAACTCCCAATTTTCTATACAATCTTGAAAAATTCTCCAACTTTCTTCTTAATAAACGAATATCCACACATACAATTCAAATCCAACTATCGTATATCACTTTCTTCTTATCTTCCCAAACAAAACACACATTAAAAAAAAAAAAAAATGTAAATTTTTTGTGGTTGTCATTTTAAGCATGCACAATATTAGCTTCCCCTAATATCTCTATTATACAATACGTTTGCTCAAATAGATATTTTTTGAGCAAATATGTTGTATAAACATGTAGGTTAGAGATAATTTTAGTCACGTAACAATGATCATAAGAAACAATTACGTACATACTATGTATGTGTTTAAAATTAGATAAGGAAAAAAGTTACATACTTAAATGGAATCTAGGAGTTTCTCCTTTTGTATTGAACTCTCAAACTCTATGTTTGTTAGTCCATACTATTGAAGAAAAATATACTAATATGCGCTATCTTATCTTAAAACTTCCTCCATAGCTATGCGCCGTAAGTTAAAGTCCTTGTTTGACATTTGACCTAGTTTTACATCTTTTGTATATGCACATCTATTGCACTTGTAGTTAACAATTCGAATAAACAACCAATGTCGCAGGATTCGCCATTGAAACATGCTACCAGTTTGGTTCTTGATTCTATAATATTTTTTGAAAACTGGCTCAGCTTAATCATATTCAAATGCGATCCGTTATATCTTGTAAATATTCTCATATTTGAAACGACATGTGATTTATATGTGCACACATCTTACAAACTGCCAAAGGCCTTTGTCATAGTGACATGTGAGTACTCACACAAACCAAGAGGTTGTGAGTTCAAGTCTCGTTTTTAGTCTCATCCAGCTTTTACATGGTGGCCGGGTAACTTACACAAACCAAGAGGTTTTTACATGTCGTAGTGACATATGAGTACTCACACAAACCAAGAGGTTGTGAATTCAAGTCTCGTTTTTAGTCTTATCCGGTTTTTACATGATGGCCCGGTAACTCTAATTGCACCCAAAATGCTTAGTACATGGGTTTGGCAAGGGCTAAAACACCCTTACTAATTTAGTAGGATTATATTTTAATTTAGTTTAAAGCTAGATTTATAACTAATAAAAATATCACTGTCTCATATTGGAAGATATTTTCAAATATTAAAAAAAATAAATAAATAAATAAAAATAAAATAAAATAAAAAAAGTTCAACTCTACAAATAATGAAGCTTTTTGCGGATAACCCTATGATGGAAAAACTTGGGCCTAAAAAGTTAAAACACATGCTTAACGTATCTTTCATTCGTAAATATTAGTTAGCAGTAATAATTGACTTTGATATTTTACCTATTTTACTATCAGTTTAATCGGACTCGATATATGTTGTATAAAAGACTCTTGTTATGTTTTAGGTTATGCGACAAACTTGATTTTCGTTTTTCTAAGTTTTCATAAGTGCATATTCAATCGATCGACCTGTCTAACTTATTTGACGCCGTATTATATTCGTAGAATCGTAAAGTAGAAACCAAAAAATATACCACTTTATACAATTCACAAAGCACAACTTACAATTTTTTTTTATAACTAAAACTCAATTTGTTTTACAAAGATCTTCAAATTTTGGATTACAAAAATAAATCATGCCAAGAAGATTAATAATAAGGGAATAAAAACTTGGTAAAGAATGATAAAATTTTGCAAACATATGGAACGAGAAAGGAGGTAAAGTTGCAAGTTGATAAATGGTAAGGAAGGAAGGACAATTTTATGATATATTACGAAAAAAATCAAACGTTTTTTTTTACAGATACAGAGCCAAATTGATACCAACTTGAAGAGTATGAAAAATACGTTTATAGAAAAACTTTATAATTTTACATATGTATGATATTAAAAGATGTTGGTGGTATTATTTGTATGAAAAAAAGTGTCGAGTTTCGTAATGGCAATTTCGTTAGTTCACTTATTTGAGTCACACATTCGGCAATATGCCATAAAATTGCATAAAGTTGAAAATAAATAACATTTTCGATAACAGAGATGCAAATTTCCCTATGTGAACGTGTTAGATACATACTCGTAAGGTTTTATGGTTATAAATATTTTCTCCTGGGTTTCATCATCATTCATGCATGTTACACGTCAATTATGTGTTTATATGAATTTATCCGAGATCATTTATGCACGTTGAGAGGTTGATCACCTCAGTTTAGCTACACTATGTCAATTAATTCCTTGTATTTTAGTTTTTTTTATGCTTTTTCGTTTCTTGTTATTGCGTGTTTTGCGCAACATCATGCATTATAGATAAGGCTATGGCTTGAGCTTGATCTTGTTATAAACAAGTTATATCAAGCTCGATTCAGTTCGACTTGATTACTTATAACACTATGTGTAGGGGCGGATAGCTTGTGGGGATGCCTTTGCCCTTAATTCAGGATTGGAGTTGACCATTTATACTCCAACATAAAAGTCCCTACTTTAACAATTTAAACATAAAAATGCCAGCTAATTATTTGTTGAAAAACAACAACGTGAACCGCCATGCCACTTTTTTAGTAAACAAAACGCATTTGTGTCTTGAAAGTTATTTTTATTGACTTTAAGTGCACTATATGTTTTTCATTTTGATTTGACTAGCACGGTACTCGTGTTTTGTAGCGGCGGATACCCTAAAACAAATATTAATGACATAAAAAATTTAAAGTGATGGATAAGATGTGTATCTAATTTAAATCTTTGAGGACCGACTACATGCAATGGTGGCAACTCGGTCGGCGCACGGGGCGACTCGGCCGGTCGACCGATCACTGTTGATAGCCAAAGTTTTGGAATTGGACTAATAGCTTTATTTTTAAGTGCTTGGCGTAGTAGCTTTATTAAATTGTAAATTGTGGTAAAATGGTTGTATATTTTGATGAATGAGTGATTTAAGTAATGTATTAAATGTATGTGTTTAATAGTGTTTTTCAGTTGTATTTGTATTTTAAATACCTGTATCATGTGTTAATAAAGTTGTATTTTTGAATGAGCTGTGTTTTAATAAAAGTATTAGTTATGTGTCTCGAATTGGTGTGTTTATTCATTAAATTATTTTAAAGTATGCATTCTAACTTGCCATGTTTTTTATGTTGTATAAATTGTGTTTGATATTGTTGTACTCTATGCTTATTTTTTTGTATTTCTGAATTTTAATTAATTCACAGCCATTTAATGCTCTAAAATGACTTTGCGCATTATAAGATAGTATGATAATTGCTCAATTTGTAAACACCTTTTGTTTTTAAAACAAAATTTGTAATCTCCTAAACACAAAATTTGTAAACCCTTTTTTGCTCTAGTTTTTTACTCTTCCAAAGGTATTTTGTTGCATTTGTTTTGTGCTCGTCTTTTGTGAAGGTAGTACTATAATGCCTCACATGACCTAATTTCATTAGATTTAATTACTTAAATAGAATAAAAGTTTTCAGCCTATAACTTTTTTCTCCAATAGTGGATTCGAGAAAAATTATAGTGAAGTTGAGCAAAAAACAAAAGTGGAGTCGAGCAAAAAAGAAGTCGTGCAGTCGAGCAGTCTTTATTTAGAATTATTTTCAAACATAGACCATGGTTTGTGTGGTGGATAAAATATTTCTCTTTGTCTGTTATAGTCATTAGCCCATTTCTTTATCAACGAGTAACTATGTGTGTATTTACATGTTTGTTACATATACGTAGATGCATGTATGTACGCAACTATGCGTGTATTCTCACAATTAAGTACCAAGTCGTGTCACGGCATCAGTTAATTTGCTTAAAATTAAAGGGATAAAGTAATTGTAAAATAGAGACATTGTGATATGTTACACATACTTGATTAAACTGAAATGAGAATACAATAGTGTATTTATACATGCGGGAAAGAAAGAACCAAACTAACTTTTAAACTAGTTGACTAAGTTTGACTTTACTAACTAACAATAAATACATTGACTACATATTGCTACATTTAACTAAGTTCTTGAGATGGTATGTGTAGTTGGATGACATGATTGTGTCGATGATGCTTGTATGTCTTCTTGTATCTCCATTACAACAACCCTCTCCCCTAGAAAGTTGGCAAGAGCTCTATATTCTTCTTCAGTGGGTAATCTTAAGATGACTTATTGTTTCTTTGATTGACAGGAAATAAGACATGAGCCTAGAAATATGCAAAATCCAGTAACTTATCTTCTTGTGGTAAAGCGGTTTACCCAGTCACTATCACAATAATCCTTGAGCTGGAATGATGTGGTAGATGGAAAGAAGAGACCTTGACCATGACATAACGTGATATATCTAAGACCTTTGATAATAGCATCTCATTGTCTTGTTCTTGGACTATGACTAAATTGGCTTAGTGACTGAGTTACATAGGATAGATCTGAGATAAAGTAGCTTGCCAATTGATGCTATGTATTGGGAAAGATCAGATAATAAGTCTCTATCAATATCATTAAGTTTGATTGTAGGAATGATAGGAGTGTGAGAAGGTTTCATATCAAGAACTTTAACTCTCTATAGAAGTTCAAGTGCATATTTGCTCTAAGTCATGGTAATTTCTTTGGAGTTTCTTAAGAATTCAAAGCCTAAGTGTCACACCCCCAAAAGCATGTCGCAGCGGATGGTAATCGGGGCGTGACTTCATAGTACAAAGTTACAGTTATATCGAACGACCTACATGAGTTGTTTGAAAATACACATTTTATCTCATCGACAAGGTTTTACAGGAAAATGTTTCAAGAATCAAACTTTTTAAAAGTAGTACAATAAATCTTCGAAATGATGAGACCGCGAAAATGTAACTCTAGTGATGATGCTCCAGATTCTGACCATGCAACACGTCTAAGGACCTGATAAAATACATACTAAAAAGGTCAATATAAAGTTGGTGAGTTCATAAGTTTTATTAAATGTAATTATAAAAATGTGGATCACAAAGTATCATAATATTACTATTATAACAAATACAATGTCATATAAAAAAGGAGAAGAGTTATTTTACATACCACACTTTTCTCACATACCAAGGGACACATCTCCACTATCCATTTAAAAAAAAAATCAATGGTTGAGATTAAAAGCATTTTATTATTTCACCTATTTTTAATAATTTAAATATCTCTTAAACCGTTAATCGTTAAGTGAAAATATTCACACCGTCGCGACGAGCATTTAATTATCTTTCTATAGACGGACACTTTGATATACTTTCGAAAAAAGAAAAAAATTTCGTTTTTTTCACGTTTTTCGTATTTTTTCGTTTTTTTACGTTACTGAAATTTGTATGAAAAAAATCATATATGATAAAACACTAAATTGAATATCACATGTGATATTAGTGTTAAATCGTATATGATATGTAATATCATATGTGATATTACACTAATATCACATGTGATATTATATATCATATATGATATTACACTAATATCACATGTGATATTCAAATTAGTGTTTTATCATATATGATTTTTTAATGCAAATTTCAGTAACGTAAAAAAACGAAAAAACTTAAAAAAAAGTGAAAAATACGGAAAAAAAATTTTTGTCGAAAGTATATCATAGTGCCTATCTATAGAAAGATAATTAAATGCTCGTCGCAATGATATATTTTTTTTCGCTTAACGATTAACGGTTTGAAAGATATTAATATTTGAAAAAAAATGATGAAGGTGGGTTTTTTAAATTGTTTGGATTAATCTCATCCATTAGATCAAATAAAAATGGAGGGTGAAGATTGATCCCTTGGTATGTAAAGAATCTTTTGTCCTCAAATGATCTTAAATCTTAAAAAAGAATTAGTATTGCCCTAAGCTCATGACCCCGAAGCCTTAATGTTTCTAGTATGTGCCCCTACAAGTGTTCCTTTCCGTGAACACTCAAGTTCCTCAAATGATTATGCATCCGTTTGACATACCAGTCAAGTAGGGCAACTACCCGGACGGGGGTTTCAACCCAATAGATCTATTCACAATATTCGCGCTTACTACGTAATTAACGGTTCATGATAGTAGGGACTTAATGGAAAGTTGGGTAACATAGGCAATACGTAAAAGTTTAGGTACTTGCATCCGAGAAAAGTATCTGGACATGTAATAAGCAAACAAGTAATGTGTTCAAGTAAATAAACATGTATTTAAGTAAAACATGTAAGGTATTTGAATAAAAGATCATGTCTTTAAGTAAAACGAGTAATGTATTTCAATAAACGAGTATGTATTCTCACCCCAAAGTATTTGAAAACAAGTATAAACAAGTAAAAGTGTGTCTATGAAACTCACCTCAAGCTAAGTAATACCACACGCAATAATGTGCGCTGAAAAATCGAGGTACGAAAGCTTTAACCGCAACCTAAATAGTTAATATGTCTTAGGTTCGGTAATAATGTCGTGAATGCAATTTTTTATAAAGTATTATATCACCCGTTGCATGTTTGCATTAAGGTTTAGTGATTAAAAATATAGTTACATTAATGTTCCCGTTTAATAGTCAAAGTATACCCTTTTATGTAACTTAAATAGTTTATCTCGTAATTAAGCTATAGTCATCTCGTTAAGAAGTATTTTAGAAAATCTCTGACTCGTCTAACATGTATGTATAAAGTGCTACAACTTCCGTTTAGGTCGTTTTGGCTCTTTTGGACGTTTGAGGCTCGGAAAATGACTTTGAAATATAATTTCAGCATATACTTGCAAATTTCAGCATATGCTTTTTAATAAAAAGCTGTCAAAACATTTGTTTTCGTCCAAAACTTCAACTAGACGTAACTCCCTCGTTTTAACTCCCATTTTTAAGTTTTATATATCCCAGCGAATGTATTTAGATATTGTTAGGTCACTAGATTTACAACACAAGCTTAATAGAAAGATAGAGAGGCGATTGAACAATTATCCAAACACACACACACGTATAAATGTAAACGGTTATGCGTAAGGTATGAGTGAAAGAAATGAAATGAACAACCAACCCTCAAGTGAGGGTTATTACATAGTATTTATAGGAGGGAAGCTAGGGCAACACTCCTAGTTCCCATCCTTTTCCTTATTGGACTAGGCCTAGGCTTATGGGCCTTCTACATAAGCCTAAGGCTAATAACAAACATAAAGGCCATAATTAAGCTAACTATTACATGTGAATCACTAACACTTGATTAAGGTTTAGGAGTGATTCCAACAATCTCCCCCTAAGCGTTAGTGATGAATGAATATGAACGGTGAAGGCGTAGATGTAATAGTAGCTTTGACGTCTTCTGACATTCTTCTTTCTTTTGAGAAGAATTGCCTTGATTCGAACAATCTCTCCAGTGTAGAGAAATTGTCTTCTTTGAACAGTTCTGCTTTGACGTCATCTTTGTCTTTGTTCTTTGATCATTGTTCTTTGTGATGGTAGTGATAGTATGTTGTAGTTGTCTGCATCAAGTCTGCCTCAGGTCTGCTTCGCTGCTCCAGTGTCTCCACGTCATTCTTCAACATGCCCACACGCTCTTTGATGTTGGATTTCAGTACTGATGAAGTTCTTTAAGTCTTTAACTTTGTAGATTCTTTGGTTTGACGAAGAATCATTCTGACTTTTGTGTTGCTTTTAGTTGGAACTTCCATTAGTGATGATGTTGGTATGAGCATGCGAAGAATCTGCACGATCATTCCGCTCCAGAGCTTCCATAAGAAGAAAACATGAAAACGGTTAGTAATAAGCGGATTCCGGCACTTACAAGTTTGAACTTCGAGAGTGTTAACAGCATAGTGTGAAAACACAACTCTAATTCTCACAAAGGCCGTTCCTGAACTGGAGTCCCACAAGTGAGATAACGCGATGTACCAAAGTACATCTATGGTTCAGATGAGTCGCTGAGGTACACCGAAGCATCACCTCACGACTGTAGACCGTTTGAGACCACTAAGCGTAATCCACGGGGAGTTATCGAAGCGGCCTGCTGTCAGGGCTGTTTGATGTTTACCCTGGCAGGATTTTCCATTCAATCACTGAGGATCATAGATGTGAACCTCTCATAAATGTTCTCGACAGATTGCTAAGATCTGTGAAGGACTCGATAACGTACCACTGATGTTCTTATTGTTTGAACATCAAGTGATGAAATGTCAAGTGTACCTAAGAGATCTTTTGATGAATCTCGTGGCTCTAGACTCAATAGTGCGTTTTGGTTTTCCTGAGCGGAGACTAGGTAGAGGGTCTCCTTCTTCAATACCAGCAATCTCTAAGAGAAAGCCGATAGTTTACGTAGGGTTCCCTGTGAGAATGAAACAAGTTTCTGTTGAGAGAAACTTGAGTGGCTAAGAAGGTTTAGTGCATGCGTCACTGGGTCCATGACGACTTTTAATCTTCAATACCGGTGTCATCAAGTGACACCCAGTAGCATATGAATTGAACCCGGTGTCTGCCCTAAGTTGAATAATCTGGAGGGCTATTTCTTTTCACCCTTTTCTTTGCATTTCTTTTTAATTCTTCAACTCCTTCTTTCTCCGATTCTCATTTTCTCCTTTTTATAATCATACCTAAGGACTTCTAAATTCTAACTATTGTTAGTGTCCTTGGGTATATCCCTCCGGCTCTGGCGGATCATAGGACGGTTATTCCTAACCTTAATCACCTTATAACTCCATTGCCATAAAACCATTTTCAAGAAAATCTCTCAAAGGGTTTGTAAATGAAAACATGTTTGAACCACTGTGAGAGTTTTATCTTTTAGCAAAAATACTCCCCCTCCACATGTGCTTTAGAGTTTTGATGGAAATCTGCACAGTGAGGAAAGAGCACGCACTTTTGAATTAATCGACTCAAGATAGACTTTCCCCCGCGAGACACGGTTACGTGGCATAGTTAAAGAGTTGCATTGTCAGCTTTTAGGTGACAACTAGCTCTAATAACTATCTTGAAGGTGTGGACAACCCCGAAAGGTTGTCAAACCCGTCAAGGTTCATGTCTACTAAGAGTTTCTCGAATGGTACATTCTACTCGGACAAGTCCTTTGCGAGACACGTTTACATCACTAGCGAACTAGCTTGAAATTATTACCCGTCCCAGACAAGTCTTTTCGAGTTACTAACAGTTAAGATCTCGTCAATTCGTGGGTTGAAGTCTTTTCACACGAGAGTTTATATAGTAAAATTCAACATATTTCTTATCACATATTTTTCTCCCCCTCAAAAATGGCATATAAAGTGTTATTTTTGAAAAGTTGAGAATAAATATGACCATTTCTAGTGTTGCGGGAAGAATGACCACTGTGAACAATTTGTGAACAAAGATTTTAGTCAAGTACTCCCCCTCAACGAGTGATATAAACGGTTGAGGTTTTGAAAATCATAAGGGAAAGTACTTGTTCTTTTGAGTAAAACCTTGAAAAGTGAAAGGTTTGATAGGTTTTACTCAAAAGTAAGAAGCTTTCGCTCCTTTTATAAGGATTGTGGCACTGAAGCGTACCACAGGGTCCTTTCTTGACAAGAACGGGTTGTACACTGATATGTGTGCACAAGCCACAAACATAATAAATCATACATCCAAAGTTATAATGAAAGAAGCAGTTCAAGAGGTACCAGGTAGTCCAGAGATGTTGCCAGGAGTGTGAACCGGGCGTTGAAAGCCGGCGATGTTAATCCTGGGTCGACCACCAACATAGCTTTCCAATCTTCTGAACCGATCCCTTCGATACAACCGTTCATCAATCATCGTGATGATCCTCTTTACATCCCTTCGATCCTGAGAATTCCATCGCTTAGGAGACCCAATCTTTTGATGTATATCCTTCAACCGATAAGCCAATCCGTCCCTAACCAACTTCAAAGTGTGATCTCCAAATTTGTGAAGATCTCTGCACGCCATTAAGCAATCTCTTTGAAGTTCACTACGGTAAACGACGCCGAATGGTTTGCTGATGAGTGTACATTGTGAGAGCTGGTTGATGTCGGGAAGATCAAGCTGCGGTGGAGTGAAGTTTACTCGGGTCTGATAAGATTCAACTGCAAGCTGGAGATCTTCTACACGTTCTTTGATGACTATGCGTCTGATGAAGATGAGCAATGACTTGATGAATTCACGTTGTACTTCAGTGGAGAATTGTCTCATGCGACCCTGTACTTTGGCAAGGTACATGTCTTCAATGTCGTTGATAGACAAATTCTCAAAGTCAGCTTCAGAGAATGCATAATCCCTTTCGTCTTGCCTTTTGACCACTATCTTCTTGAGAAAAGTGCAGTCTCATTTAGACGAAAAATCAACGTGTTTAATGGCAACGATACTCTTAGTACTGAACACTTCATGTTGAGATTTCTGAACCTGGCAGCTTCTGTAGTAGATTCTTCAGCGTTCAGGCCAATGATGAATCCCATACATAGCATCACGGTCATACTTTTCCACTGTGTTGGAGAACAAGTGGTTAGATCTTTCCTCGATGGCTATGCAGCTAGAGTATATTGCTGCCGGGAATGGAAGTGTCAAAGATGTAGCGTATTTCCTAGAACCATCGCCACCGTGTAGAAGAAAATCTAAGTCTCTGTTGAAGAAATATCGGAATGGAATTCGAGGCTCATCTGGTTGGCCAATTGTAGGTAGAGGTTTAGACCAGTCGGTGTAATATGGAGGGTTGTCCCGTTTGGTAAAGTCGATGTTTGCTTCTGGGTTGAGCCAATCCATGTTGTTAGACATAGCTCGAGCAATGTTTTCAAGGTGATATTCGACCTCGATGGCACTTTCTGAGCTATCTTTTAACAGTTGAAAATCTTCATTCTTGATTCGCCTCAACTCAGATTTCGTCATCTTCTTTATTCGGAATTTTTCTTGCAGTAACTTAGCATGCTCCAATGTATTACCGTCTACCAGATCTTGACCTTCAGCAGGGTAGGGAGTGGAATTAACAAGTGTAGAAAACCATTCAAATTCCTCTGTGTTATCTTCATCTAGCCATGATAAGACGTCAGCCTTGGGCGCCTTCTTCTTCTTTTTTTGAGGCCTAGATGATGGTTCTGGTTTCTGTACTTTGTCGGGAGAGGAGGGTTGTTGTTGGGGCTCATGGTATTCCTCATCGTCACCACCCGTATACTCAAAGTGATCACCGGTTTTCTGAGTCTGGGGTGGTGTCTTGGAATCCTGAGGTTTATCTGTAGAAGAGTGAGGAGGAGATCTTTGTTGAGCTGGAGTTCTTTGAGGTGGAGGCTGCATTGAATACTTTATGGAGGATGATTCACCAGACTTCTTTGTGCGTTTAGGCACGTTATCCTTATCCTGATCTTTGTCTTCGTCATCTCTTGAACGTTTAGGCCTTACAGCTTCTTCTCTGAATGATGACTTGAGTTGGTATTCCAGCAATGCTTCAAACAACTTAGCTTCGTGGGAGGCAAACGTTGCAGAGCGTTTCGACATTTGCGCTACTAGCCGGTTCACCAATTCATCATCTGAGAAGATTGTGGGTTCAACTGGATTGATGTTCACATTCATTGGATTTGATTTCATGGCTTGCTTGGCTAGATGCAAGAGATTTGGATACAGTTGTCTGGTATACATCTCCTTTGTCAGTTTCGGAACGACCTCCATTAGAAACTTGTGAGAGTATCCTTTAATCATCTCGTCCATGCTTCCTTGAAGATCATCCTTCATAAGCTTCTGTATATACTCTCTTTCAACTTTCATCTTGTCATTCTCATCATGAAGATACGTTATCTGATCAGCGAGGAAATTCAACTTTCTGTAGAGAATATCTTTCTTTCCGACTCGTTTGACAGCTTTAACGATTCGATTCTTAGATTGAGAGATCCAAGATGGAGTTGGCTTCTTCACTGATCTGGATGATGATTTGGTTGATTTCTTTGATGGTGGTGGTGAAGAGTGAGAAGATGAATCCGATGATGATGAGATGTGAGGAGACTCCAGGTCCTTTGGTGGCTCAGAAGTTTCTTCCTTTGATCGTGCAGGACTATCTAGAAGAAACTTATCATACTCAACATCTTCTTCATTTCCAGACTTAGCTGTCTCATCAGCTTTAGCTTTAGCTGCAGCTTCTTCATCAGCTTTTACCTTCTCTAACTTCTCAGATTCTGGTTCTTCAAAATCATACTCAAGAGTGTCCTCCACACGTGTTTGTTGTTGTACCAAAGTGGTGGCACCAGATCCCTTATCGGGTTGATTAACTGCATCAGGACCTGGTGAAGGTTGAGCTTCACCACTCGACCCTCCGGGGCCACCCATTTGTTCTTGAGCAAATTTTTGTGCAACGTGTTGAAGTCTAACGAATTTGAACTTCTTCCTGTATGATTTATCCAGTTGCTCTTCATCTGAGCTTGAGCTTTCTTCATAAGGCACAAGTACTGGAGTCTTCCCTTTTCCTTGATCAGCTGGAGGACTAGGAGGTTTAGATACTTTAGCAGTTTCAGAGTAGAAAGTCTCTTCATGTGATGCAGTACCCTCAGAGTCCTCGTCAGTTAGCTTTCTCTGCAGTTCAGGCTTAGATACGGGAATAGGAACAGCTTCCTTGGCGGGAACTGTCCCTTTCATGGAGGATTCCTCCTGGGGAACGTCCTCTGACTCTCAGTGCTTGCAGCACTTCCTCCACTTCCTCTTCTGGTTTTCCTTATAGGTGTTCCAGAAGACTTCTCATCGAGATGACCAACTTTGCCTTCTTTTACTGCTACCAGATACCTTTTGTATGTCTCGAGCTTTTTGATTTCATTGGTCAGAAGGTGATCAGGTAACACAACACCCTGTTTCTTTGTTGACGATTCCTTGATTCTAACTGATAGGGTAGGCTCAGTCAACATATCGTGATTGTCGGGGTCATTGAGCCTCTTGGGAATATCAGGATGAAGTCCAAGTGCTCTCTGGATCAACAGTTTTGTGTATCTGACGTAGGGAATCTTTGAGCCAAGTTTCTTGAGAAATGACATCATGTCTTCCCATAACAGTGCTTCAATTTCGATGTCCTTTTTGTTGATTAATGACCAGAAGATTTGTAGTTCTATGAGCTTGGGATGCTCATAGCCACTATCACGACCAGAGACAGATTTGGTAATGATGATGTAGAGGGTTCTCCACGGTTGAGGAATGTTCTTAAGCTCCACATGAGAGTGCTTAGTGATTATTCCTGAAGCTTCATCATAGCCAATATCAATCAGGAATTTCAGAACTGTCTCTTCAGTAGGTGTGGCATAGAAGTCGGTTGGCTCGATTTCAGGAATTAGAAGAACAGCCAGTAGATATGCATGTGTGATGGTGATTTGTTTGTGATTGAGCGTCACAGTCACCGCACTTTGACCTTTGATCCTTTGCATTGAATTCCAGAATTGTTGAATGTAGATCTCTGGAACAGTAGCAGAGTGTGAGAGCATGTTCTGGTAGGGATGATTCCTAAGAATATCCACAGCAATCAAGCAAGAAGACTCTGAGCATGAAAGAGTTTCAAAATCAACTCTTAGATTGTTCTTTCCAATCTTCCTTGGATAGCCATTAGGGAAGATATCGGCAATTGTGAGAACCTCAGGTGCATCCACATTCATTTGAGCAGCCATGTCGTGATCTGAAATAACATTAGCCAAAAGAACCAACATATCAAAAGACATAATGTTAGTCAATAGAAGCTTTTAATGTCTAATTATTGAACGTATAATGTCAATGGTTGTTACGAGTCCAAAGTCACTTGTATGTCTAATAGTCCAATGACATCGTGAAAATTTTCGTGAGTTAGTTAACTTTAAATTTCAAAGTTTATGTTATCACTTATTAATCACAACATATAGAACGTTTAAGCTTATTAGTGACATTATTGGTTTCGTGACGTTATGATTCATTTATTTACAAGTTTGCACGCGTAACAATTCATAATGAAGGTTTGATCAAGGCTTATGCGTAGAAATTGTAGCTTATGCGTAAACAGGAGTTATACGCGAAGACACAAGCTTATGCATAGGAATCTGACTTACGCGTAAGAAATGTTACGTGTAGGAACAGAGTAACCTTATGCATAGAGCTTACGCGTAGGCGTATATAAAACCTTACGCGTAAGGCTTACTCGTAAGAGCAGACCTTATGCGTAGAGGTCACTGTTTACGCATATCCTTCACAGGATACGCGTAGTCCCTTTGTAGAACCTTACGCGTAACAGTTACGCGTAAGATTTCTCTTACGCATAACTTTCTACGCGTAAGGTGATCCTTATGCGTAGAGTTTCAATGACATTGATTCTGAGTTTTATGCGTAGCAAGCCTGAAATATCATCATCATAACATCATTATTAACACTAACATTCATCTTATAACAGATCATGGCATGAAAGCTTATTACACAGTTTACGAGTAGAAAGTCATACGCGTAAGTCAAAACCCTAAAGTTCATGAATTACGCATATGATTTCTAGCCATAGGATATGCACCAAAGTGTTTCAGGTAAGTCTTAGAATCATAGTAAGTTGTTCTATCCAAGTTTTAACATCAAATTCAAGGTCAATCAAGAAAACCCAATTCGCATGAACTTGAACCCTAATTTCCAATTTATGAATCATTAGTGTTTCTGGGTGAAATCTGGGTTTAAATTTGATCAATTCAACTTAAAAACAACCTATTAAAACAATCTTTATTACCAAAAACGTTCTCATATGAAAACACCCAAATCACACATAAACCCTAGTTTTCCAGATTCCATCAATTCGTATTTCTGGGTAAGTTTTGAGGATTAAAATGGTATCATTGATGTTTTAAGAACGTTTTGACACAAACCTTTTAACCACAAACTCCCATTTATGATTAGGTGTTCTTGTGCTTATGCGTAAACCACAAAAGTCACAATATCTCAAGATTAGACCGTTGGATTCATGAAAAATTCAAAACCATAGTTTAAAAACTTGTTATAAACACTTACAAATTGATGATCCAAAACACATATTTCTTGAATGATTATTAAGCGTAGGATGAAGTTTGGTTTGAGTATTAAATGTGAAGTGAAAAGTTAGGTGGGGTGTTTTTATTAAAATGACTTTAACCTTTTGGCATTTTTGGTCCCTCCACCTTTTCCATTTTCATCCAAAGCCATATAACTTCCATTTTTGTTACCAAATGATAGATTTTAAGAAAGAAATTTGACGACACTCCCCCTCGACTTAAGAAAATAATGAAAGGTTATAAATTTTAGTCCGAGGAGTGTCAGTTGAATCAGAAAATTTACCACCATTGGTAAAAGAAACAACCAGAATAAGATAACATGCAAGTACACGGATGTTTTGAAACAGTTAAGTGTTTATTTTCTCCCCCTCAACACTTGATCAGAAAAATACTGAATTTTGAAAGATTATAGTGTTGACGGAAGAAATGTACTTGCAATGTTGAAAGAAAAAATAGATAGAAGAATTTTTTTGTTGTTTTGACATATTTTATATTTTTGTATTTTGTTTTTGAGAAACTATTTACAAAAGAGGTTTTGGTGTTTGACAGGTTTTTAAGACTGTTTTAGGAGTTCATCCAATTCCTCTTGAGTCAAACACCTCATACCAATCCGGTGGACCAACTCATTAAACCTAGCAGGAGGCAAGGCTTTGGTGAGTAGATCTGCCAATTGGTATTCTGTACCCACAAAATATAATTCAACAGTACCCTGTTCCACGTGGTCCTTGATGAAATGATATCGAAGATCGATGTGCTTTGATTTCGAGTGTTGAACTGAGTTGCACGAGATTGCAATAGCACTCCGATTGTCGCAGTACATCGAGATTCTGTCAAATACGTAACCATAGTCTTTGAGTTGTCTTCTCATCCAAATGACTTGAGCACAACACGCCGACATGGCTACATATTTTGCTTCGGTTGAGGACAGCGATGTACAATCCTGCTTCTTCGATTGCCATGACACCAGTTTGTCACCAAGAAATTGTAAAGCTCCTGAAGTACTTTTCCGTGAATCTAAGCATCCTGCGTGGTCAGCGTCTGAAAAAGCGATTAGTTCAAAACCAGAATCCTTCGGATACCAGATTCCCAAATTAATGGTTCCCTTGATGTATCGGAGGATTCTTTTAGCCTCAGAGAGGTGGGTTTCAGTTGGTCGTGACTGATAACGGGGAGCAAAGATGTACAGCAAAGACAATATCAGGTCTGCTAGCTGTTATATACATGAGAGACCCAATAATACTACGTTATTTTGTAGGGTCCACCAATTTCCCATGTAAATCAGCGTCTAGCTTCTTGGTATGAGCCATTGGTGTGGCGTAAGTGTCACAAGTTTGCATTCCAAATTTGTGTAACAATTCAAGGGCATATTTGGACTGACTCAAGAAAATACCACGGGGTGATTGATGAACTTGTAATCCTAGAAAGAATGTAAGTTCACCCATCATGGACATTTCAAAAATTTTCTTCATTAGTTTTGCAAAAGCGGTTGAGTACTTTTTATGTGTAGACCCAAAAATGATGTCATCCACGTAAATTTGAACAATTAAGATATGTGCCCCGTGATATTGTATGAAAAGAGTAGGGTCAACCGAACCTTTGGTGAAATTATTGGCAATTAGGAAAGATGATAACTTATCGTACCATGCCCGAGGAGCTTGTTTGAGACCATACAGAGCTTTGTTCAGTTTGTAGACATGGTTCGGGAACGCGGGATCAACGAATCCTTCTGGTTGGCTGACATAAACCGTTTCTTTAAGTTGTCCATTTAGAAACGCAGTTTTGACATCCATCTGAAAGACTGTCATATTCATATGAGCCGCGAATGCGAGAAATATCCGAACAACCTCAAGACGAGCAACCGGAGCAAAAGATTCTTCAAAGTCAATACCCTCTTCCTGACGATAACCCTTAGCCACCAAACGTGACTTATTTCTGATTACGTTTCCTTCAGCATCCAATTTGTTTTTCCAAATCCATTTGAGACCAATGACGTAGACCCCTGTTGGTCTTTCAACCAATTCCCATACTTCAAGACGTTTGAATTGGTTGAGTTCTTCTTGCATGGATTCGATCCAGTTGTCTTTCGTCATTGCGTCTTTGATGTTTTTAGGTTCAAATTGGTAGACAGTGAGTGCATAAATGCAATGTTCACCATCTGAGTGAAGACGTTGTCTCGTAACGACTGGTTGATTCGGGTTGCCAATAATGTTTTCCAGAGGATGGTCTTTTGTCCATCTATGTGTGGAGGGTTGATGTTGGTATACATTGTGCAGATTTTGAGGATTCAAATGGCTTGTTGATGATTCCGCTACATCAGGTGCAGTAGTTTCATTAGCAAACGGGTTAAAGAACGCATTTGGATCAAAATCTGCAGGTGGGGGTACTTCATTCAGAACATCATCAGCCGGTTCATCATTGTTGGAAGCGGTTTGTTCAACTGTTGTCATAGAGTCAACTGGTGGTGCTTCTTCAACCGTAGTTGTTGTAGCAGGTGTATCAGGTATAAGAGTAGTATCAGGTTGAGCAGCGGAAACAACGGATACACCTGGAGCACGTTCATCAATATCATCACTGAACAGAGGAGCAAATAACCTTTCCATTTGTTGACGAGTGAGCTGTGGGCTTTGTTCAGCTGATGATGGGGTTTGGGGGAAGTTTAAGCGGTTGTGACCGGGTTCCAAGCTGTTATACTCAGAAGCCATTTCCGTAAGTTCATCAAAATGAGCATGAATCGTTTCCATAACCTCCTTTGTTCGACGATTCTAGATTCGGAAACCTTTATCCAATAAAGACTCCAATGTCAGCTTTGGCTTTGAGCTTTCCAAAGTCATCATGATCATTATTCGGATAGCAAAGAGATCCAAATACATGAAAGTGTTTGAGATTCGGTTTTCTGTTGTGGACAAGCTCGAAAGGCGTTTTGTTGTGGCGTTTTGTAATCATAGAAGGGTTTTGAGTATAGCATGCAGTAGATACAGCTTCTGCCCATAAGTAATCTGGAAGTTTAGCATTGATTAACATTGTTCTTGCAGCTTCCACTAACGTTCGATTTCGTCTTTCAACAACTCCGTTTTGTTCTGGTGTGCTTGCAATAGATGTCTGATGCTGAATTCCCACTTTCTCATAAAATTCATGAAGAGTTTGGTTAACAAATTCAGTTCCTCTGTCTGTTCTGATTTGTCGGACGGTGTTTCGGAGCTGAACCTGTATTTTCGTGAGAAAGGTGATGATCATTTGTGGAGCTTGGTCTTTGCTTCGAAGAAAGTAGACCCAATTCCAGCGTGAATAGTCATCAACAATTACTAAGATGTAGCGTTTGCCATTGATCGTTTGCACGCGCATCGGGCCACACAAATCCATGTGAAGAAGATGAAGCACATGCTGAGAGCTGTGTTCCACCTTTGAAGGAAAATGAGCACGAGTGCTTTTCCGTTGTTCACAGGCTGAGCAAAGGTGATCTTTAGAATACCAAAATCGTGGGAGTCCTTCAACTAGTTTGTGTCGAGCAAGGTTGGTGATGGTTTGAAAGTTTAGATGTGAGAGACGACGGTGCCATAGCCAGGATTTTGTTGATGTTGCCTTTGAAAGTAAGCAAATGGGAGATGAAGCAACCATGTCTTGCATAGAGATAGTGTAAAGACTTGAATTACTCGAGCCAGACATAAGGTCGTTTCCTTGTAGATCACGAATGAAACAAGATTTCTCCCTGAAAGCAACCTCCAAATCTCCATCACAGAACTGACCTACTAAAAACAGATTGTGACCGAGGCCTTCCACATAATAAACCCTGCTAATTTTGATGTTCCCATTGATGTAGTCTCCGTAGCCCATGATAGCTGCGAAGTGATCATTCCCGAATCTAACAGTGCCAATGAACTTTGCAATAAAGTTTGATAACAGTTTAAGGTTGCCTGCCATGTGTCGGGAACATCCGCTATCAACAATCCAGAGAATGATCTGTATCACCTGCATTACCCACACACGACACAGATGGAATAGAAGTAGATGTGGAACCCGAAATGTTAGAGGGTTCCGGAGCCGTTATAGTAGACATACACACATCAATAGCTTTAGGTATCCATTTAAATCCAAGTGTGTTATATATCCATTTCTGCCATCTCCAACTAGTATTTGCTTTAGTCTTAGTGAATGCACTAGGTGGTACTACATTCCTAGGAGGTGAAACTGGAGCTACAGGGACAGCAATGCGTTTCTTAGAATCGAAAGAGGGCGGTCTACCAAGCACAGAATTAGAAAGATTAGTGGGCCTAGAGGTATTCCGGTTCTTAGGATTCCTTAAACGAGAGATGATAGCTTTAGCAACACATTTGTCATGACAATCAGAATTCATACTTTTACGACAAATAACACAAGGTGCATCGGACTGAATATCAAAAGTGCTTAAAGGTTTAGCATTCGTTACATCACTAGTTCTATTACATTTGCAGACGCAATATCTATAGTGGAAGCAACATGAGTCTTATTCATAGTCCTAGGGTGTTCTTCTACTTTAGCATTCCTTATTGATCTTTTCTTAGGTCGCAACTTCCTATTCTTCGATGTAGTGCTTCTAGGCTGTGAAGTGTGGACGTTTGGAAAAGATGCAACTATTCCTGTTTCAGTAGAAGGAAGCACGTTAGCAACTTGTGATTTGGCAGTATGGATTCTAGGTTCACGATTACTAAGTGTTACTGGGGCTATTCTCCTAATCACGGTAGGTGGAAGTTGTTCATACTTTCTTAACATTTCTCGTAACTTGAAGATAGTGTGAATCAGATCTTGATTTTCAGACCGAATATTTCCAGCAAAATGCATAACTTCTTTAGTGTGTGCAAGATAATGATCAAGTTCATTTGATGCTTCATCACGAGTCTTTTTGAGTAAATAAAAAATGACACCATATTCCTTTTTAACTTTTACAAGTTCTTGTTCATATTTTGAGATTTGACACTTAAAAGACAGGTTTTGATCATCCAGTTGCTCAATTTTAGGATCAGAAGATTTTGCACGCAACTGGGCAATTTTGGGTTGAAAAACAAGTTGTTCATCGTGAATATCTTTTTGATACCAATTAAGACGACGTATTGCATTTGAAAGTTCGTTTGACAATCGTTTATTTTCAACTTTTAAGGACTCAATCTGAAGCACATTATCAGTGTTCTCAACATTTACCACAGAATCAACAGTATCAGCAGAGATATAATCAAATGCATATGACAAAGAATTCAATAACACAACATTATGGACATCAGCACAGATGACATCTTCCAAGAGTTGATCAACATCTTTTCTTAACATTTTCTTTTTACGTTTAGTATTAGAAATAGATGTTTCTGTTTTCTCGAAAATGACCTTCATCAATCCAAGTTCCTTATGAAAGTCCCTTTCCCAAGACAATGCACAACTTTTCAAATTTTTAACATTTGGTAAAAGATTTTTCTGAAAAATTTCTCTTTGTTCTCGCGCCAGAGGCGATTGAAAATGTTGAACTTTGATTTCAGAATGATATTCTATCTCATGTTGTAAAGTTTTGAGGTCAGCCATGAAAAGGTCAAAATATCTAAGAATTTTGCGATTTTCAGGTTTTGAGTTTACTTCACTGATGGAAGGTAAAGGACCATAAGTTTGTGCATAATCTGGTTTGGGATTGACATTAGAAGACTCAGACGTTTTTATGATAATCCTTGGTGTGTTAGAAGAATCCGTTGGTGTAACGAAAGTGACCGATTTTAAATAGTTAAAAGGTTTGTTGTAAACAACATTTTCTAATTTTGATCGACTCTCGTCTTCTGCATCTAATTCCTCTTGACGATGATATTCAACAACACTCATAAAAAAATTATCAATTTTATATTCGCACCTTTGGAAACTTCAGGATTTGGTTTGAATGCTTTGGTTGAAAGCTTAGGTTTGTAATCAGCAAGATTTGGTCCATAGCCATTTGGATTTGGTTTTAAAGTAAACTTTTCAATAGCTGTGACCGACTCACCATGTTTGTAAACAACAGTTTTAAACTCTTTAAGTTTGTTTTGCAAGCCGATGATTTCTTCCAGATGATCATCTATTCGTTTCGTTGAATGCTTTTTGTATGCAGAGAACTGTTTTTGACAAGTTAACAACTTAGCCTTAGCTTTTTGAGTTTTCAAGGTGAGAGCGTTAATTTGCTTTTTATGTTCATGTTTCAGTTGTTCTATTTCAGACAACAAAGCATTCTTCGAAGCGCTAGATCACGCATCTGTCTCTCTAAATATTGTTCGTTTTGATGAGATTTGGCAAAGGCTGCTTCAAAACCTTTTTCACGTTTTCTTGAGTTTTGAAAAAGTTGAGTTGCTTTTGTAAACATTCAAAATCCTTTGTTAACAGTGCATTTTACTTTTCAAGTCCTGATTAATTGCACGACATTCTTCCACTATGGTTTGTTGGTCTTGTATTAAACGAGCAAAATCTGGATGAGGCAAAAGTTCGGCGTGTTCAACGTGAGTCACCACATGATCAATACTGAGATCCTCAAGTATAACCACGGAGTCAATTTGATTATCAAGGGAAACCATTTGGTCCTCTTGATCGTCAAATATAACTACGGGGTCTAGTTGAAAATCATCGGAATGAGATGTGGAAGACTCATTTTGAACATTCTGAGCCTTTCCGGATTCAGATGTTGGCGGAGATATTAGATCAGAGATGAATATGGTTTGTTCGGGTACCTAAGACAAGCCATCAGTGTCATACACTGGGCCTGTGTCACTCATGTGTAACTCATGCATATTAGCCATTAACATAACAGCTGCATTGGCCTGCAAATCCTCCATATCATCATCTGAGTCTGCATTTGCCATAAAGCTCTGTTCTTTGTCTGTGAGAGTTCCACCAGCTTCATCCTTAAGAGCCAAAGAAGAGCCTCTTTGTGATAAGCACTGGCCCTCATCCTCGGCTTTGGGCATGCATTAGCCAGGTGTCCCTTCTCATTGCAGTTGTAGCATCGAAGACCATTCAACCCATTCTGAGTATTTCCCTGTTCCACCACTTGAGCTCTATTGTTATTCCTACCCACAGCATTAAACCCTTGACCACCGCCCATCTGACGACCATAACCACGATTCTGAACTTCAACTCGTCCATTGTTCACAACAGCTTGATTCCGTGTGTTAGATGAGGAACGAATACGATTGTTGGATTTGTTGGTATAATGGCTAAAAGCATTAGCAATCTTAACAATCCTTGTTGCAATGCTTCGAACGGATCAGATTCCTCATTAGCTTCACTGACAAGTGCTTGAGCATTGTTGTTGTTGTATGGAAACAATTGAGTTTGTTGAGATTTTTGCTGTGAAGGATCATATGTTGTGATTGTAGCAGTTGGTTGAGTTGCTGGTTGAGGAGGATACCTGTTTTGAGCATACAAGGCAAGTTGTTGATTTTCCGGATTTGACGTTGAAGCAATTTTAGCACGGAGAATCCTTTCCCTATCAACTTCCTTTTCATGAGGCTTCAAGTAATCGTACAACAATCCGTATGTAGAATGATGCATGTTCTTCGCTTGACGGAGAAAAATGACATACTTCTCCCATTCAGGACCAAGACTACTCAGGAACTTAGTATTAACTGCAATTCTTGGCATGATGATGTTGTGTTTATCCAAATCATTTATGATGTCTGAGAATCGATGATGATAAGACTCGAGTGTCTCTCCAGGTTCAATCATGAAGTGTTCATAAGCAAAGTAAATTTTGGATTCCATGTCCTCCTGATTGAGTGCAGATCCTTCCATAAGAAGATGAATATGTTCTCACATCACCTTTGCAGTCTTTTGAGCATCAACACTTCGAAGAATTGGGTTAGGTAATCCTAAGAGGATATATTGCATTGCAAGTTCATCAACTTCATAGTGTAGAAGTTCTTCTGCATTAAGGTCTGCAACAGTAGCAATGTTTGATTGTTCATCTCTCGGTGGATTAGCATTTGGATCTCCGGGTACAATGACTGTAGGCATCTAAAATGGACCTTCCAAGATAACCTTCTTTAAGAACTTTCCATGTGGCTTCTTCAAATCACAAAACCTAAAGAACCTTATCACCCATTGATCGTAGTTTCCTGGAGTGAGCATTGGAGGTCTATCAAGTGATCCAGCCTCATGAATTGATTGTTGGCTGCTTAATGCTTCACACATCTTTGCAAACCAAGTGGGTTCCTTCATAGTGTTCCTTGATGGATGTTGATTAAATTCGTTTGTGTAGGGTTGAACTTGAAGATTTGGTGGTGGTTGAACCATTTGAGGTTGTGGGATTGCAGCAAGTTGTTGTTGATTAAATTTGTTGTTGATAAATTGCTTGTTCTTGATTCCATTGTTGATGTTGTGGACTTAGTTGTTGTTGACGTTGAGAATAAGTGTAAGGGAAATAGTTAGAGTATGGTGGTTGTGACATGTTGAAAACTTGTGTTGGTAAAAATGGATCTTTGTAGTCGAATGAACCTTTGTTGATGAAGTATCCTTAGGCGTAGAAATCACAATAAACCAAGTAGGACTTATGCGTAAAAACACCAAAGTTACGCGTAACAATGAGAGTTACGCGTAGTTTTAGCTTACGCGTAAGTAGGGAAAAGACACTAAAGTTATGCGTAGAAACTTATGGGTAGGATTATCTTATGCGTAAGACAAGGCTTAGGCGTAAGATTAATCTTATGCGTAGGATTTCTACGCGTAAGCTTATGCTTATGCGTAAGTTTAGGGTTTTTAGCCCAAGTGATCTTTTACACTATCACAGTGCAAAAGATATCCCAAGTCGACGTATTTTCAGGCTTATCCAAGCAAGAAAACATGGAGTAAACCACGAAACTGAAGATCAATCCAAGGAGTGAGTTATGCGTAAGATTAGGGTTTCACTTACGCGTAGGACTACTCGTAAAGTGAATTTTGCCCAAAGATGTTTCTAAACCAGATTTTTGTGATGAGAGAGCTTCAATATCACCAAAATAACACAAAAGTGTGAAACTTGATGAACCAAAACGTCTAAAACAGTTATGCGTAGACAGAAATCCTCGTTAAAAAACAAGCTCAAAAACGTTTATCCACGCATAAAGTTTGAAACTTTTTGCCAAAAACAGTTATGTTAACACCTTAAAACATTAAAAGTACAAGAATCTTGGATTCAAACGTTTAAAAATTGTGTTTTTAAGCGAACCAAAGTATCAAACCACGCACGTATGTTCTACGCGTAGGACCAAAACCCACTTCAAGAAACAAGACGTTCACCCAACTAGTAGGCGATAAATACCACTGTTAGGTCACTAGATTTACAACACAAGCTTAATAGAAAGATAGAGAGGCAATTGAACAATTATCCAAACACACACACACGTATAAATGTAAACGGTTATGCGTAAGGTATGAGTGAAAGAAATGAATTGAACAACCAACCCTCAAGTGAGGGTTATTACATAGTATTTATAGGAGGGAAGCTAGGGCAACACTCCTAGTTCCCATCCTTTTCCTTATTGGACTAGGCCTAGGCTTATGGGCCTTCTACATAAGCCTAAGGCTAATAACAAACATAAAGGCCATAATTAAGCTAACTATTGCATGTGAATCACTAACACTTCATTAAGGTTTAAGAGTGATTCCAACAGATATACTAACTAATTCTTAGTGTTTCGGCTACTCAATTTATCATTTAAGGTCCGGTTTTACCTCTTAAAAGTTTCTAACAGCAACATTATTTTAAGAAAAATAGTTCTTGTTGTCTAACTTGAACCTAACGTAATTTATTCATTTTAAATTCATTTTTATCCGTTCAAGAGACCACGTATTCGTTATAGAGACTATTTTCTATTTAGTCAGTCTAATCTTACTAAACGTCGACTGGTTTTTCTATTTTAACTGAAATAGAGCAAACCCTATATAGAAGAGCCAAAACCGCGCTTTATCCTAGTTTCTAATATCCAAATCAACCCAACATCAACTCCAAATCTATCCTAACTCTTCTACCAATTTTACAACAATCCAAAAGTGAGAGGGCAATATAATTATTGATAAGGATTTAAAACGCACGTTTTTAAGTGTTGTTCCCCGTTCACTATCGTTTAAAAACAGTTTAAATGCATAAAACAAGTTAATAGTGAACTATGACTGAAATTAACATAAGAAAACACACTAAGTAATTTTCAACATAATATTCTTATTAGAAATAAATCAACAAAGAATACGTTACCCAAGTACTTGCGGAATAGTACTTGGGATTGAAATGACAAAGTTGGGTGACTCCTCTCTAAGCTCAGGCTAAGTCTGAGCACAACTCTTAGAGCTCACTGAGCTATCTCAGGAACTAAGTTGTATTTGGAGGAGTGAAAAGATGGCTTGCGTGTGTGTGTTTTTACAATTCACAAGCTTAATCTTTTCACTCCATCTCTTATGCTATTTATACATGTATGAGATTTAACTCTATCCTAAGTGACAAAACTGACATCATACAGAATACAAAATACTGATGTATTTTGTCTCTGTTTATAAAGACTATTCTAAGTAAAGGACAAGGCTGCTTTCCATATTTCAGTGATGACACCGAGCTTGTAAGTTAGCCATTCAGGGAAAGTTGACTTATGTTGATAAGGACTTCTTTATCTGATTCAAACTTCTCCCGCCTTGTCCGCTCTTTCTTCATCTATTTATCCTTCATCTTCTTTTTCAATTTGTCTTGATGTAAGTAGTTGGAGAGGAGTCTTAGGGATTCAGTGAGTTATTTTCATCACTCACTGAATCCATCATTTTCTTCTTGACTCAGTCTTCACCCTTTAAGTTCCGCCTTACTGAGTGGAGAGACTACTACGCCTCGTACTGAGTGTCCCGAAGATGACTCACTGAGAGGCTATGCACTCAGTGACCTGATTGTGTTTAACGGACTAAACACTTGGGCTATTTTCTATTCAAATCCTAGATTAAGGGGTTTGAGTATTTATTGAACCCAACAGTCTCCCCCTATTTGGATATACAAATAGCCTAAGTGGTTGATCAGTGTAGGTGAGCAAATGGCTTCTTCCTACACTGAATGTACTAATGAATTCAATAAGGAACAATGAGTAAATGAATAAAACATACATCGTTTATTGATCAGATTACATAGTTCCTATTACTAGTACAAGAGAGATAAATTAAGATGATCAGTCGGATGGATCCCCGATGCTTCAAGCTTGACTTTCTTTGTGATCAGTGTTTCCCTGTCAGGATGATCTTTTATCTTGGCATTTAAGTCAGCACAGAATCTGATATTTGCAAGGGTCTGAATTTGAGAAGCCACTGGTATATAGCTTATCATTGTAGCTACTCCTGCCTTATCAATATCGCTCCATCTTTGGAACGCTGGGTTTCCATACTCATCAATGAAAAATAGCCCTCTTTCAGGCTGTTCAATCACTAAGCAGTTCACAAACTTAACACCTTCAGGTGGCTCCCTGTTGCACTCAAAGCCAGGCACTTTGATCTCAGGTTGGAACTCAACTCTTTTCCTTTTGCCAGTGGAAGTTTGTGGTGAGATCCTTGAGGTGCGATCAAAGGCGTTTGAATTCTAGTTGGGTGGTGCATCCCTCACCTTTCATATCTTTTGCTAAGCATCTTCATCAGTTCCTTGACCACCTTATTTTGCTTCTTTCCAATGATCGGACCAAGTTCATCAAGTTCAGTGATCCCAAAGTCACTGAATTTTAAGGGATCATGAACCTCAAAGTGTCTTTTGTCATCCCCTTTGTAAACATTCATAGCCAATGGTTTGGTGTTGGGAATAATCTTGACATCAATGATTTTTTCAGGAAGCCTTCGGTTGCTCATTGTCCAGTTGTATTCCTCAATTCTGCTTTTCTTGAGAGCTTCAGTTTTCTTTCTCTTTTCTTCATATGCTTTCTCATTGCAGCCATTTGAGCAGCCTGAGCATCCTTGAACTTTTGTCCTGCTGACCCTTTGGGAGCTTGCTTGCATCTAATCCCATATTCTCAGCTTCTTCAGCGACAACCTTTGCTAGTGCTTCTCTGTTCTTTTTCTCTTCCTCAACTAGTTTCAATCTTCTTTCTTCTTTAGCAAGATGTTTACTCAGTTGTTGAGGTGTGAGCAGGTATTCAGTGTCGCCGATTTTATAGGGAATCTTCTCAGGCTCAGTAGTCGTCATTATGCCTTTGCCTTTGTCTTGGCCTGAATAAGATGATGCAACCAAGGGTGGTGTTGTTGTGATAACTGCCAGTGTTGTTGATGATGTTGTTGGTAGGATGGATGAGATGGGAGTTCTGTATGGTGGTGATGTTGATGTCGAGACTAGAGACTGATGATGTTGGCTCCCCTCAGTGTGAAGAGGAGATTCTTGACAATATTCTCCCCTCAACTGTTTCCGTAGCGTCGGTGAGGGCAAGAGTTGGTGTTGGTCTTGAGGGGGACGGAGCTGCTTGACCCTTGAAGGCTTGATAAATTTCAGTGATCATTGCCTTCATATGCGAGGTGTCGGTTTGAATACCGTGACTTTGCTTCCAAGTTAGCTTGTGAGATTTCAAGAGCAATCATTCTGGGCCCAAGATTCCAGGCCAGAGATGAGGATGCTGAGCCGGTGTAGCCACTGCGTATTCAAGGAGTCCAATGTAGCTTGAAGAGACTGAACGAGGATGGAAGACCCGAACATTTGTAGATTTGAGCATATGGAGCAGTTCAATGAGGTTTGAGTATTGTTTCAGGTACACCTCAGTAGCTTCCAAGATTTTAGAGTTGGTTCTTTGGGTCTTCTTTGACAAACTCCTGATTTCATCTATCGTGGTACCTACACCTGAAGATGCCGAGGAATTTAGCCATGTTTTCATCCAGTCGGTGAATGTTGTCATACATCAGATCTCTGTGCTCATGAACATTTTCATCGAAGCCCTGTACCTCTGCCTTTAGATCAGCATAAGTTGCAGCAGACCTCGTATGTTGTTCCCACAATGTTTTAGTAACCCACGGTATAGCTTCCTTGAAGCCCGGTGATCCACTGAGCCAACGCCTTTCGGTGTGGGGAAGAACATTGTCAAACTCTTTGAATTCATCGAGCTTGAGGAGGATTGAAGTATGATCATCATGTTGGAATGGGGATTGATAAGCTCCTTTGGATCAGGTTGAGGCTCTTGTTCAGCTTGAACCTCAGCGTCCATTTCTTCTCCAGCTGATAAGATTTCATCATCAGTCTCAGCGAGCTCATCTTCAGAGAATAATATGACATTAGCAATTATGAGCAAGGGGTTGGTTATGGGTTCCATATCAGCGGGTGGTTTATATCCCTCTGAGTCTTTGTCCCCCGTTGACCCCTCGGACACTGGTGGGCGTTTCCTAGTGCCTTCACTGGAGTCAGGATTGGTTTTGGGTTCCGTATCGGCGGGTTGTTCCTTTCCTCAGTCTTTGTCCCCGGTGACCCACTGAGACACGGTGGGCGTTTCCAGTGCCTTTAGCGAGTCGGTGATAGTTGTATCCTATCAGCGGGTTGTTTGAGTCCCTCGAGTCTTTGGGAGATCGGTGTGCCCTCAGGAAAAGGCTTGGATTTGCTAATGTCATCACTGGGCGTTGTGGAAGGCGCTCCCCTACCAGCGGGTTGTATGTTTCCCTCTGGATCTTGGGGAGTAGTAGGTGTGACCAAGGGCACTGACTGTGATGTATCAGTGTCCTTCGTTGTCACTGGGGTGATTGTTGCCTGGTCAGTGGGTGTCTTTTTGGTCACGGGCTTTTGTGCCTCTTAGGCTGTGCTCCTGAAGCCTCAGGGCCCTGAGACTTTGGTTTAGTCTTAGTCCCAGTCTGAGACTTCCCCTTTTTCTTTTTAGGAGCAGGGTTTGGAGACACTGATCCACTTAGATTGTTTACAGCAATCATGTGGGCCGTCAATTCAATGGGAGTGACGAGGGATGGGTTCTTTTGAAAATTTGAAGGGCTCAGGATGCCAGGTAAATTTCCAAATTTTTCATCCTGTGTATAATTTGAACCCTACGATTGCAGAGCACAAGAGACAAACCTAGGATACGAAACATACTTCGTCCTAGTTTTGCTCTGTAGCTTCGTTACGAGATCACTGTAAATGATCTCCCCTATGTCGACAGTGACCCCATTCATCAAGCAGTATGCCATCATCTACTGAATAGAGTTAACCTGAATCACAAAAGTGAAGAGGATCCTCCAAGCCACGGGGAATGAGCTTTTTGTGACTGGGGTCTTGTCCAAGAGAGTTGGATCTAAAACGATTTGTTTTAACCCATCCTTCACTGTGGAGGGTTCAGGATGGGCGACATAAACTCCTTTGTTATAATCTAACCTGTTGTAGCGCAAAACGTTTTGAAATCCAAGGTGTATTGTTCCCCCCCATTAAGACTGAACCTGATGAGATACTCCCTGAGAGGTCTAAGGTTATTCTCATCAGTAGAAGGTGTCGGGTCAAAGGCTCTAGCTGTAGCCCAAAACTCCCTGAGGTAGTTTGGGTACAATACTGAGGGACATTTTACAAAGGCCGTTTTGAGTGGGCAGTTGAATAAAAATTTTATAATGTCTTTATAGGTTGGGACATTTTCAGGATATTCAAAATTTCCTATGACATTATTTGTTTTAAATTCAACATTAGTAAGATCCCCTACCCACTGAGAAGCAAACTGGAGAGATTGTGTTCTAGTCATTTCCATTAACAAAGATTTTAGGATATAAGAAATGTTTTGACTAGAACAATCAAAGTATTTAGATCTCTTCAAGTTTGTGATGAAAAACTTTTGTAAATGTTTACAAGAAGGGTTTTCCAAAAGAGGTTTAAAGAGTTTTGAGCACACAAATGTTTTTTTTTTTGAAATGATTTTGACAGAGTTTTGTTGCAGAAAAGATTTGTGTGTGTTTGTTTGTGTTTGAAGAGGGTATTTATAGAGTGATAAGAGAGGTTTTTTGTGCACAAATGGGAATATTGAGATTTGGTTTATGAAAGGCGTTTGAATTTCCACATTTAATGCTACCACTCCATTACCCGCAGCAAAATCCCGTTTTTCAAGGGAACAGTTGCAGTGCACAGTGCACTTTTGCAGAGATAAAATATCAATTTGATATTTTTGTGAGAGGCATTAAATGCCAAGTGGGATGACAGTAAGACAAAGAGACATATATTCCTTTATTAAATTGGCATAGTTACCAACTTAGGACATTAAAGTAACTGATACTTGGATCATTTAGTTACTTATTCAATGCTCTTTGTCAAGTGTCAGGGACCTGAATGAGTCTTACTCATTCAGTGAGAGGTTTATTTTGGGTGTCCAGGGAGGATGAACAATTTCAGAGAACTTACTGAGATTGGTTTTCAGATGCTTGACTTTCAATGTCAAGCATTCCCAATTCAGTTTTCAGTCTCCTGAAGGTGGGTTCATCCAAGGGTTTGGTGAAGATATCAGCCAGTTGATATTCAGTAGGGATGAAATGAAGTTCTATGTCTCCTTTCATTATGTGATCCCTGATGAAGTGATATCTGATATCAATGTGTTTTGTTCTTTGGTGGAGGGAGCGGGGTTGTTGGAGATTGCAATTGCACTAGTGTTATCACAGAAGATGGGCACCATTTTGTAATGGATGTTGTAGTCAGGTTGACTTTTCATCCATAATACATTGGCACAACATCCTGCGGCAGCTACATATTCAGCTTCAGTGAGGACACCTTGATTGTTGCTTCTTTGCACTCCAACAGACAGTTTTCCTCCAAGAAATTGACAGGACCACGAGGTACTTTTTGTCCATGTTGCACCCGGCATAATCAGAATCGAGTAACCCTTGAGATCAAACCCTGAGAATTTTGGATAATAGAGTCCAAGATTTGGGGTTCCCTTCAGTACTGAGTATTCTCTTAGGCTGCAGTGAGGTGAGATTCTTTGGGATTGGTGATATCTTGCTATTAAAGGAGAAAATTGTATATGCGGTCTAGTAGCGGTTAGATACATCAGTGATCCAACAATCCCTCTGAAATGATTTTGATTGACTGATTTTCGGTGAGATCAGGTCCAAGGTTGTTGGGGGACCATTGGTGTCTTCAGAGCAGTCGAATATCTCATATTTCTTCAAGATTTACTGTGTATTTCTCTTGACCGATGGATATTGCTTTATATCGGTTTGCTGATTTGTAGTCCAAGAAAGTATGTAAGTTCCCACATCATGCGCTCATTTCAAACTTCTTTTGTCATTAGTTTTTCAAAGCTGTTTGCAAAGTTTGTAGTTTGTTGAGCAAAGATGATATATCATCAACATACACTTGGACTAGTATCACATCTTGTTGGGTTCTATAGACAAACAGTGTGTTGTCTATCTTTCCTCTGACAAACTTGTTTTTGTATAGGAAGAGCTGAGAGAGTTTCATACCATGCGGGAGCTTGTTTAAGTCCATAGGGGCTTTGTCAAGCTGCTGCAGACATAGTCAGGGAATTCACTACTCTCAAAGCCTGGAGGTTGCTGAACATACACATCTTCCTTGAGATCACCATTTAAGAATGTACTTTTAACATCCATTGGTAGACCTGAAGTTCATGTATGTTGCATATGCAAGGAAGATCCTGATGGCTTCCATTCTTGCAACAGGAGCAAATGTCTCATCATAGTCAATGCCTTCTTGTTGACTGTAACCTTTGGCTACAGTCTGGCTTGTTTTTTTAATGACAGTGCCATTTTCATCAGTTTTGTTTTTGAAAACCTACTTCATTCCTATGACTACTACATCCTGAGGACATTTTATCAAGGTCATGACCTTGTTTTTGTCAAACTGTTGCAGTTCTTCTTGCATAGCCTGAACCAGCTTGGGTTTAGAGAGCTTCAGTGACACTTTTGGGTTCTATATCTGATAGATAATCAGCATATAGACATTCATTGGCTGAAGCTGCAGTTAGACTAGCAGCCATGCTTCTAGTGAGCATGCCCTCAGGGGGTTCACCAATGATGTTTACAAGCTCAATATCCTGAGATCTTGTCCACTTACATTGTGGTCTAGGATCTGAGCTTGATGAGTCACTGGGTGTTCAGAGTGAGTCAGGTGTAGGAGCAACAGAATCATTTAGAGCATCTGTTAGAGATGCTGTTCTGGGTGGGTTTCATGAATTACAGGTTCCTGTCATTTGGTTCAGTGTTACCTATCCAGCAGGGTGATGATTATCAGAACTCACTGATGGTTGGTTGGGGTAGGTTGTGAGGTAAGACATAATATGAGATGTCAGCATCAGCTTGATATGAGGAATTGAATTCAGTGGTGAACTCATCAGGAGGATATCTTGATGAGTCATCAATTCCTATTTCCTCCACTGAAGTGTTAGTGAACCTGATGCTTTCAGAACTTTCATCAAAGGTGACATGAAAGGTTTCCTCAACTTGTTGTCTCCTTGTGTTAAAACCCTAAAGGCTTTGGAGATCAGTGAGTAGCCTAAAAAGTATCCATCATCAGCTTTTACATCAAACTTGCCTAGATGATCCTTGTGGTTATGAATGAACACAGGACATCCAAATACATGAAGATAGCTGATGTCAGGAAAGTCTACCTTGAAGATCTCATATGGGGTTTGTTATGTCTTTGACAATGATTGACTGTTTTGAGTGTAACAGGCTGTTTTGACTGCTTCAGTCCAGAAATGCTTTGAGAGAGCTGAGCCATTTAACATGGTTCTAGCAACCTCAATGAGAGTTCTGTTTTTCCTTTCAGCAACCCCATTTTGTTCAGGGGTATATGGAGATGAGAAATTTTGAGAAATTCCTTTTTCATCACAGAAACTCTCAAGCTCTTGATTTTTGAACTCAGTACCATTGTCAGTTCTGATTTGTTTAACACTAATATCATTCTGGTTTTCAATCTTTCTGATGAATGACATTATTGTATCAGCTGCCTGACTCTTTTTGGAAAGAAAGTACCCAAGTGCTAACTTCTCAGGCTAGATTGATCTGGGACTGACAGGTCCAAAGAGATCCATGTGCAGGAGATGAAGATAGCTTTTGATGGAGAAATTTTGTTTGGTTTGAAGATGCTCTGTGGTGTTTACCCTTTTCCACAGAAGAGCATGGTTGTCTTTTGCAAAAAACCAGTGATGGTAAGCCCAGGACCTTGTTTTGTTTTGCCAAGTTGTTGAGGTTTTTGAAGTTTAAGTGTGAGAGTCTTTTATGCCACAGCCAATTGATAGTTTCAGTGGCTTTAGCAAAGAGACAAGTTCCATATTGGGAGAGTGTTGACATGTCTAGCACATAAACATCATCTCTCCTAGGAGCTATCAACACAACTTCCTGTTGGCATGAAAATGGTACCTTGTTTATCATTGAATTGTACAATGTATTTAGCATCACATAGTTGACTGACACTGATGAGATTGTATTTGAGACCATTGACATAGGCTATTCTAGAGAAAACTATCCCATTACAGTTTACTGAACCATAACCTTCAGTGGGACATGATGAGTATCACCAAATACTACCTTGGGCCCTGGTTCCTTTACATACTTGTGCAGATATTCCTTCACACCAGTCATGCTTCTTGAGCATCCACTGTCTAGATGCCAAACAGGCTCCTGGCATGTCTGGCACAAGTAGTAAATGAATTAGTTTCTTTAGTGACCCACTTACTAGTGGGCTTGGGTCTCAAGGTCTCTCTGAAATTTGCAATCGACTCATGGTCAGTGGTTGTGTGCACAGTGCTACCACAGGTTTTGCATTTAAAGGCTGAGGATGACTCAGTGACTCTAGGTTGTTTGGAACTCTCCTTGCAGAATGACACGTCATGTTGGGATGTCTCATGAGCTGGATTACCGCATATATCACAGCATGTATTCATGAGACAATAATCCTGATGATGATCATTAAACCCACAGTGAGGGCACAGAGGAAAAGGTTTTGCTCTATTCTTTGGAGTAGCTTTGGAGGATGAACATAATGTGACCAACTTTGGTATAGTTTGCTTGACTGACATACTGTAGATGATCTGCAGTCTTGTGATCATCCTTTTTGCAGATCATGCAGAAAAGGATTATATAACAATTGTCAGTGGTATGGCTGGTGTAATGACACAGCTCACACTTTTGTTTGTTTTTGGAGGTTGACTTAGACTTTGATGAAATGGAGGAAGCTGACTTTGTCTCCTTGATTGGTTCAGGGACCTTTTCAATGGATTCCATTTTTCAGTAAGCTTCCTCACAAGTTCAGTCAGTTGCTGAATTTGGTCAGCTTCAGTGGGGGCAGAGGATGTTGAAGTCTCAGTAGGAGTAGACTTTGTTGGATAGTTTTGCTTGTCTTTGTAGGATGGTTCTACCAAGTCCAGACCTTTCTTTTGGTGAATGAGGATTAAATTGTAGTGGAGTAAGCTCAGAGCTTGGTGCAGCACCCTGAAGAGGTTTCAGTGGTGGAAGCGGTGTTTGAGATTCTGCTTCAGACTCAGAGATGGTTCAGTACCACTGGTCATCTCAGGAAGTCCGCATGCTCTTAACTGAGCTGGCTCTCAGGCTCAAGAATCCTTCCAGAATCGAAATTTGGAAGCTTACTCTCAGGATTAACCCGTTCAATCCAATCACTGGGATTGGGATCAGCCAACATATTTGTAATCATGCCACAAGACACAAATGGCTTAGGAGACTGGTCTTTGTTGAGAGGGTCTGGGAGATGATCTTCACCTATGACTCTCTTCTTGCTACTGGGGGCACCAACAGCATCAAAGACCCTGGGATTCTTAGCAGTCCAACTATTAAGAATATCATTTGCCCTTTTAAGTTCATCTTGAAGATTCTGATTTCTTTTAACTAGTTCAGTGTTTTGAATTTGCAAAGTGACAGCCTCAAGCTTTGCTTGTTTTAAAATAAGCAATTCATCCCTACACTTATTCAATTCAAAACATAACTTGTTATACTTAGAAAAAAGATTCAGTCTTTGCTCTTCTACGAACTTAAGGTCTACATTAGATAATCATGTAAGATGCCAATCAGAGTCATCATCCATAGAAAGTAAAATGTTACCTTCTTCATTGTGATGTTGACCCATTCTCCATTTCTGGCATGATTCTTTCCAACAGCTAGCTTGTCCTCTTCTGAGAGGGCCATCAGTGCACTGACATGCACCAATTCATCATCAGATGAGATTGGCTCTTCATCCCGTCAAAGTTTCAGCAACGAGACCCTTGTTTTTACCTTGCATAGATTGAACATTTTTTGTTGTTTCAGAGGGACTGGCCTCAAGCAATGCAAGCTTAGCTTTTGCTTTCTTATACTTCAGCTTATAATCATGGTTTTGTTAAGATCATATTTGTTTGAACATTTTGATGAGACTGATAGATTTTTGGTTGAAATTTGCTAAAGGCTGAAGACTGATTGAACCTGATGGTTTGTAAGTGGGTCAGAGGATTGTTTTGAAAAACAGTCTTTTGCAAAATGCCTTTTGTGACACTTATAGCATTCAGGTCTTCAGTTGCTTTAGCTGTTAAAAAAACCTTTGTTTCTTTTTATAAACCTTCGAGAGTAGCAAGGAGTGCCCTTTCTGAAATTCAACTTCAGGTCATTTAGGTACTCTCACTGATCTCTCATCAGGCTCATCATCTGAGTTTCTTGGAAACTCTTGAACCACATTGTTAGAAAAGAAAAAGCAGTTGAAAATTGGTGAGAGGTGGTGGTCAGGGACTTCTTGACTTCCTGAGACTTCTTTAAGTCAGGGTATCGTCTGTTGATGAGGTTTTCCTCATAGATAAATTTCCCATAAATTTCAGGAAGCTCAAGATTTTGAATATGATTAGCATTCCTAAGTCCCTGAGAGAAATTCAACCCTCTTAGGGAGACTGTTGACAAAACCAACATTGATTTCATGTTTGGACAACTTAATACCATCATTTGAAAGTTCATTTAAAAGAGTTTTGTATCTGGTGTAAGTTTGAGAGAGAGAGTTTCTGAGTCCTTAGCCCTGAAGGTGTTATACCAATTTTAGGTCCATAATCCTGTTTTCCTTGGTGTCAGATGGTCCTTCATGACTATGAAATAGGTCATCCCAGGTTTGCTTAGCTGTACTACAGCTTATGACAGACTCCATAATATCGTCAGGAAGACAAGATATTATGATACTTTGAGTCTTTGTCCTGTTGACCATTCTTCTTTCATCCTGGGTCTACTGAGCTTCAGGTTTGGGCACCCTTCAGCAGTCTTGGGACAAATGGACCTCATTTATACACTTGATATAATAAGGTTCCATCCCAATCAAATAGCAAAGCATTCACTTTTCCATTTGTGAATTGTCCACTTCAAGTCTAGGGGCAACAGCTGAATAAGCTCCCCCTTTTTATCGACTAGTTGGGGTACATCAATTTCAGCCATTTAGGATCCTAATTTAAAAAACTTTTAGAGCGGCCTAAAAAACGAGTTTATAATTAGCTTGCTCTGATACCACTTGTGTTCCCGTTTCACTACGTTTAAAAACAATTTAAATGCATAAAACAAGTTAATAGTGAACTATGACTGAAATTAACATAAGAAAAACACACTAAGTAATTTTCAACATAATATTCTTATTAGAAATAAATCAAAAGAATACGTTACCCAAGTACTTGCGGAATAGTACTTGGGATTGAAATGACAAAGTTGGGTGAATCCTCTCTAAGCTCAGGCTAAGTCTGAGCACAACTCTTAGAGCTCACTGAGCTATCTCAGGAACTAAGTTGTATTTGGAGGAGTGAAAAGATGGCTTGCGTGTGTGTGTTTTTACAATTCACAAGCTTAATCTTTTCACTCCATCTCTTATGTTATTTATACATGTATGAGATTTAACTCTATCCTAAGTGACAAAACTGACATCATACAGAATACAAAATACTGATGTATTTTGTCTCTGTTTACAAAGACTATTCTAAGTAAAGGACAAGGTTGCTTTCCATATTTCAGTGATGACACTAAGCTTGTAAGTTAGCCATTCAGGGAAAGTTGACTTATGTTGATAAGGACTTCTTGATCTGATTCAAACTTTTCCCCTTGTCCCGCCTTCTCTCAGTCTCATTTATCCTTCAGTCTTCTTCTTCAGTTGTCTTCAGTGTAAGTAGTTGGAGAGGAGTCTTAGGGATTCAGTGAGTTATTGTCATCACTCACTGAATCCATCATCTTCTTCTTGACTCAGTCTTCACCCTTTAAGTTCCGCCTTACTGAGTGGAGAGACTACTACGCCTCTTACTGAGTGTCCCGAAGATGACTCACTGAGAGGCTATGCACTCAGTGACCTGATTGTGTTTAACGGACTAAACACTTGGGCTATTTTCTATTCAAATCATAGATTAAGGGGTTTGGGTATTTATTGAACCCAACATTAAGGGGTCATTTAAGCCCTTAATTGCCCACTTTTATATCCGTTACTGCTCAATTTCGTTCCTTTTCACTTTTTAGGTCTCTTGGAAGCAAAATGCTAGAATGATGCATATTTGGACGAAAATGAGTGAATATATGAAGAAAATGGCTAAGTCAAGATCGAATACACTCAAGCTGCTGGGAATTGTTACATCCTCGACGGGTACCCACTAAGGGCGCTTAGGCCGCTCCCGTATACGTAATTAAATTGGTGACGGTTCGTCGACTTTGGTAAAATACAACGGACGGCGTAAGGCTTTGAAGAGCGGAAGAGGCGTAACGAAGACTTTCCATCAAGACGGCTGATCCAGAATCAGACGACGTCAATCTGAAGCACGACGGGTCAACCTAAAGTGACGTCGTCCCAACTATTACTTGGCCAAGACGAAACCCTAATGCGGAAATCTGACGCGTCCCACATAAGGCGGAGCCGTCGCAAGTGTAAATTATACTATAGAATCAAATTTTCAGAATTTTAAGAGGTAAGGTGGGAGCAAAAACCTAAACGTTTGTAGTCCGGTTTAGACAGTATCTTAGGGTTCTCATAACCTATTTTACATCAAGATAAGTGTTTTACTTCATTAATTTCATTATATCTTCGATTGAATGTGTGATGCTTGGCGTGTTGAACATGTCCGGCTAAATTTCTTGTGTGTTTGCTTAGATCTATGAACATAGTTATAATATTGATTGGTTGTCCTCTATCTTATTGTAGTTAGTTAGGAGTGTACTAGGCCATCGGTGTGTTTAACTACCTGAGTAATCTTTGTGAACTTTTGTTTAAATCCCTTCGCGGATTTCGTAGGCTAAACCTACATAAGATAACCCTTAAAGTTAGTTTATGATCTTAGGAATTGGTAGGCAATAACTTAAGGTAGTCTCAAAGAGTTAGAAAAAAAGGCATACCCTACGACCTTAGAAAAACACAAACGCTGGTTAAGAATAAGGGACGGACTATTCACACCACCAATAAAGAAACTAGGGAGTTAATAGTATCTAAGTAGGACACATTTTAATCATCATATTCGAGCACACATCAATAGACATAAGACTACAATAGTTTTAGATAATTAGAGCGCAGAGTAATAGGAGAGAGTACCACCCATCCTCGAAACCTCGAGATTACCATTAGCTTCAAAAAAATATAAAAAGATAAAATTAATCTTCCCAACCTCAACCTTAGCGTAGTATACTTCTTACTAGCATTCCTATTCCCCTAGAGAACAAAATCAATACCGAGGCTTACCAATACTACACTACACGATAGGTTCACGCCTAGGGTGTTGAAAAACTAGTCCCTCGACGAAAAGGAAGTTCCTTTGACCCTAACGTGTTGAACGAGCACAAGTTTTTGGCGCCGCTGCGGGGAATATAATAGCTAGTTAGATTTTTATCTCATTTAGGTTCTTGCTTGATTCTATCAAGTAAGATTTTTTCTCATTTTTAGCTTTCTCG
>OU343220.1:179674235-179817831 GCA_910596185.1 Chrysanthemum makinoi
TTTCATATTTCCTAAGCAAACACACAAGTAAATTAGCCGGACATGGAGAACATGCAAGTATACACATAAGTAACTGAAGACATAATTAGATTAATGAAGTAAAACACTTATCTTGATGTAAGATAGGGTTTGGAACCCTAAAATACTGTACAAGACAGCCTTGGTTCGGTTTAGGTTTTTACTCCAAAAGACTACACTCTGAAAACTAAAAAATTCGGATTCTATATATAAGATTACATTCGCAACGGCGTCACCCTTTGATTTGTGACGCCGGGTCGCCGCCATTAGGGTTTCTCTTGGCCACGTTAGTCTTGTGACGGCGCTACCTTATGCTCGTGGACGCCCCTTCAGCCTCTCGACGCCGATGGATCAAATCTAGGCCGCCCGAGTTGCGACGACCTACTCTTTAAAGCACACCGCCACTTATAAATAAGCAATTTGGCTAATGAGTCATAAAGTGATGCGACGGCCGCAGCTTAACACTGACGCCGTCCCCTTCTGTTCCAGCAGCCCGAGTGTCTCGATTCTTGACTTTGGCCATTTTCTTCGTATATTCGCACCTTTTCGTCCGAATAAGTGTCATTCCAGCATTTTGCCTTCAAGATACCTAAAAAGTGAAAAGGAACGATATTAAGTAATAACGGATACAAAAGTGATCAACTAAGGGCTTAAATGACCCCTCAAAAAGGTACATTTTGAAACCTTGTCAAATATCCCTACACTTGGTATTTGCTTGTCCTCAAGCAAATGTGATTTTAGCCAATTAATTTATAAGTTTGGGGTCATGAAGCATTGGTTTAAAACAATCCACAACACATATAAGCCCCGCAAAAGTCATAACAAGCACGGAAATTACATACTAGCACCTCACATGGGGTGTTTGGATACTCACATCTCTCGGGTATATATGAAATATAACAAGTTGGAAATGAAAGATAAACACTCATTAACTGGTCCTAGTACATAGATTACTATAGGCTTGAGACTAGATCAAACCTCCATCGCTTTGGCGTAAGCACCTAGGAAAGACTATCAAAGGGGTCTTTTAAAGGGTTGTAATGTCAGGCTTACGGTAGGGAAACAAAGGGTTTGGTGGGATAGGCTATTTAGTGGTGGCAGGTCAAAAATCTTTATGTTACAAGCATGCGAAGAATGGAGTTGCTAAGCCAAGACTTGACACTCTAGACTCTACAAAACTGAAACAAACAGACATAAATTAAAGATAGATGTAGGATGGTAGCCCGTATTTTTTTTAATACTCTATTTTTTTTTCTTTTTCTCTTTTTCTATTTTTTTTTTTCGATTTTTTTTTTTTTTTTTTTTACACTTTTACTCTACCATCCTCTACGGTAACATCAAAATGATAGGGATTTATAGGCACATCCCTACACTTGAGTTTTTATTACTCTAACACTAATTTGACCCGAATTGAAAAGATCAAAACACTTGGAGTATATTATTACGCAAATAAAGGGAATTTGAATTTAACGTTCCCTTCCGTCATTTCATAAACTTTAACTTTTCCCATGAGTCCCAATCGTCCCAAAACTGTATACAAAGGATATGACTCGACTTAGCAACTTATGCAAGCAACTAGATAATTGAACTAAGTGTTTTTAGGGTGATAACAATAATGCACTAAAAGTGGGTGCATACAAGGTAGGCTAAGGCGATTTGGGTGTACATTTGGGGGTGGAGTGTAAACAATGCTCTTCATTGATATTTCGGAAAACCGAAACATCACGAGAACCGCGAAAAGGATAGGCTCTGAGGTGTTAACTAGGGGTATCATGTACTAAAGATGAGTACAACGCAAAGGTGTGGGGGAATTACTCAACCGATGTGGAAGAAGTAATTATATTACAGGTATCAAACAAGGGTTATCCTAATGCCTCTTATCATTTAGTTATTCCTAACTACACAAGTGTAGTCTTACTAGCGATCTCGGGATGCATCACAGAACAAGATCTAGAATCTATTATACTACCAGTTCACACACTAAGCATTAAAGATGAATGCTTTAATTCCAACTAATCTAAGGGCGATCCTCACATTTTGGGTGGAATTTAAGTGGTAAAGGGTTTTTGTGCTAGTCATATAACTTCCTATCCGTGAGACGCTTTATTAAGACTAATGGCCCACTCCTATATGTCATGAAAAATTTTAAATTTGGTGCCAAAATTACCCTAACCGACATTTTCTCATGGTTTATTACACAAATGCAATTGGACAAAGCAAATAATCAAGGATAAGCATAGTTTCAAAGTTCCCGTTTTATTTTCCCTCCCTACACTTAAATCGAACATTGTCCCCAATATTCCCCGAAAGTATCAAAGTTATGATAATGGAAGGTAATAAAAGATGAAAGAAACTAATACTCCCCTGATTAGCTCGGTAGGATCCGTGTAGGATCCGTGTGAAGTGGTGGTTATATTTTTCTTCAAGAAGAACTTTTGCGTGAAAAGCTCCTTCTCATATTATGTATCTCCTTCTTGATAAATTAAACCTGCACACTTGAAGAAAACAAACGAAACCTTCGCGTAAAATCGGTGGTAATAATATATATAAGACTCTACTAAACTAGGATATAATGCTTGTGGGATGGATATTTACAGAATTTCTAAAAAATTAACACCTAGAAAATTCCAAAAAATTATAAGTAGCTCAGAAAACGAGAAAAAGTAATCAGTTATTTTTGCTCCTTCCGACGCCGTTTGCGATCTGACGCCGTCAGTTATCCCGACAAAACCGGTCTCATGATTTCCGAAAAATTTCGAAAATTTACATCTTTAAAATCGGAAAATTTTCTCAAAACATCCATTATATGACTCGATACAAGCATTTGACTCGAACAAACACACATGTATATCTTTTAATTAATTGAAATTCTCATGTTTACGTTTCTTTTGAAAACGTGTGTAATCCTCCCTACACTTATCCTTTATGTAAAATACCTTTATATGTAATTAAGACGAGGTTAAAAACAAAATAAAGTATTTTTACAAATTTAAACATGAGAATAAGCAATCAATAAAAGATATATGACACAAACAAGCAAACAATTAAGCATGGGTTGCCTCCCACGCTTTTCTTTATTTATGAGTCTTGTAGCTAGACTCGTGAGTCGTGGTTCCCCACGCACCGATATAAGTAAGCTTATCCTTAACAATGTCATAAGGATCAAACTTATCATTTAAGTTCCTAGTAGTACGCTTGGTTCGATATGCCTTTTCAAACTTTTCTCCATCGGGATCATAGATTGTTATCCTAATGTGCCACTCTCCATTACCATCACTAGGCGGTCTATCCCAACCCCATTTATGTTTAGGCTTATCGCTCTCAACTTTCCACTTATTCATGACAAGGTTGACGGGCAAGCTTCCTTCATCTTCCTAAATACTAAATGCCCTCGAACGGGTTCACTTCCATGTCCCTAGTCATTTCTTTTTCATGGAAAGTTGCTTTACTAGCAAAGGCCTCATCTAGGTAGAAAGGTCGTTGGGGACCTATGAAGTTCTTATCTAACCAAGGTCCATATCTAGATGGCGTTCTATCCAACCTAATCTCATGTGGGATTTATTCTTCTTTGTAGTACGATGCTTTTGACATCGTGAAATTGACCTAGCACTCTCCTCTCCTACCACTATTTTGGACATCTTACAATCAATGATGGCACTAGCAGTAGCTAAGAATCCTCTTCCTACTAGCAATGGGCATGTCGGGTCCTTATTCATGTCTAGCACATGGAAGTCGGCCAAAAGAGTCAATTCTCCTACATGTACTACCATGTCTTTTATTATCCCTACCGGATATGCAACACTACCGTCCGCTAGACCTAAGATGGTTTCTGTTGGTTCTATCTTAACTAAGTTAAGGCTTCTATGGAGGGACAACGGAACAAGATTGATGCATGATCCTAAGTCGGCTAGAGCATCGAGAGGTTTGGAAGTTCCAAGCCTACACGGAAGAGTAAATAGCCCGGGATCGTCTAACTTCTTAGGTAGATTATTTCGCACAAAAGCGGACCCATGTTTTCCAAGTTTAAGTTCCAACTCATATTTTTCTTTTAAAGCATTATAATAAGGTGCATGAGCTAAGACTTCTAGAATCGGTTTTTCTTGATGGAGTTCCTTGTTCTCCTCCTCTAAATTAGGTTTGGGTTCTTGGTTGACGGGTTTCTCAAGAGTAGGTTCTACCAATGGCGCAGGGCCTTGGTACCTCAATTTGGATTGCTTGGAACCCTTGTTGATAGCATTTACCGAGTGAACCGTTGGGTGTGAGGGGCATGGATGTGCACTCTCCCATGGTGAGCAAGAACATGAAGTCGATGAAATCGAACTCTGTTGTTCCCCGTTCACTATTGTTTAAAACAGTTTAAATACATAAAACAAGTTAATAGTGAACTATGACTGAAATTAACATAAGAAAACACACTAAGTAATTTTCAACATAATATTCTTATTAGAAATAAATCAACAAAGAATACGTTACCCAAGTACTTGCGGAATAGTACTTGGGATTGAAATGACAAAGTTGGGTGACTCCTCTCTAAGCTCAGGGCTACGCCTGAAAGCACAACTCTTAGAGCTCACTGAGCTATCTCGTCAGAACTAAGTTAGTATTTGGAGGAGTGAAAAGATGGCTTGCAAGTGTGTGTGTTTTACTATTCACAAGCTTAATCTTTTCACTCCATCTCTTATGCTATTTATACATGTATGAGATTTAACTCTATCCTAAGTGACAAATCTAACATCATACAGAAGACAAAATACTGATGTATTTTGTCTCTTTTTACAAAGACTATTCTAAGTAAAAGACAAGGTCGCTTTCCATAACTCAAGAATGACACGAGCTTGTAAGTTAGCCATTCAGGAAAAGTTGACTTATGTTGATAAGGACTTCTTTATCCGATTCAAACTTCTCCCGCCTTGTCCCGCTTCTTTCTTCATCTATTTATCTTTCATCTTCTTCTTCAGCTTTGTCTTCGCAAGTAGTTGGTGAGGAGTCTTAGGGATTCAGTGAGTTATTGTCATCACTCACCGAATCCATCATCTTCTTCTTGACTCAGTCTTCACCCTTTAAGTTCCGCCTTCCTGAGTGGAGAGACTTCTTCTATGCCTGCATCTTGAGTGTCCTCAAGATGACTCACCGAGAGGCTATGCACTCAGTGACCTGATTAGTGTTTAACGGACTAAACACTTGGGCTATTTTCTATAGATTAAGGGGTTTGGGTATTTATTGAACCCAACAGTCTCCCCCTATTTGGATATACAAATAGCCTAAGTGGTTAATCAGTGTAGGTGAGCAAATGGCTTCTTCCTACTCAATGTACTAATGAATACAATAAGGAACACCGAGTAAATGAATAAAGCATACATCGCTTTATTGATCGATTACATAGTTCCTAACACTAGTACAAAAGATAAAACAAAATGATGTCAATCCGGATGGATTCCCAATGCTTCAAGCTTGACCTTTTTTGTGATGAGTATTTCTCTGTCAGGATGGTCTCTTATCTTGGCATTTAGGTCTCTGGCGAACCTCGATATTTCTCGGGATTGGATCTCGAGAGGCCATCGAATATAGTGATCATTGCAGCTAAACCAGCCTGATCAATATCACTCCATCTTTGAAATGCTGGGTTTCCATAGACATCAATGTGAAATAGCCCTCTTTCAGGCTCTTCAATCACTAGACAGTTCACAAATTTAACCCCTTCGTGTAGCTCCCTATTACACTCAGCCCGTGCACTTTAATCTCAGTGTTGGAACTCAACTCTTTCCTTTTGCGGTGGATGTTTGTGGTTGAGATCCTTGTGGTGCAGTCCAAGGAGTGTTTAATTCAGTTGGGCTTACCGGTGCATCCCTCAGCCTTTCATATCTTTTGCTGAGCATCTTCATCGCCTGACCACCTTATTTTGCTTCTTTCCAATGATCGGACCAAGTTCATCAAGTTCGGTGATCCCAAAGTCACTGAATTTTAAGGGATCATGAACCTCAAAGTGTCTTTTGTCATCCCCTTTGTAAACATTCATAGCCAATGGTTTGGTGTTGGGAATAATCTTGACATCGTGATTTTTTGAAGCCGGTTGCTCATTGTCGCTTGTATTCCTCAATTCTGCTTTTACTGAGAGCTTCAGTTTTCTTTCTCTTTTCTTCATACTGCTTTCTCATTTCACCATTTGAGCGGCTGAGCATCGTTGAACTTTTGTCCTGCGCTCGACCCTTTGGGAGCCGCTTGCATCTAATCCCATATTCTCGCTTCTTCAAGCGACAACCTTTGCCGTGCTTCTTCTTTTTTCTCTTCCTCAGCTAGTTTCAATCTTATTTCTTCTTTAGCAAGATGTTTACTCACCGTTGAGGTGTGAGCAGTGTATTCTGTCGCCGATTTTATAGGGAATCTTCTCGGCTCAGCAGTCGTCATTATGCCTTTGCCTTTGTCCCGGCCTCGAAGAAGATGATGCAACTAAGGGTGGTGTTGTTGTGATAACTGCCAGTGTTGTTGATGATGTTGTTGGTGGGATGGATGAGATGGGAGTTGCCGCGACGGTGGTGATGTTGATGTCGGAGCTACAGAGACCGATGATGTTGGCTCCCTCGGTGTGAAGAGGAGTTTCTTCACAATATTCTCCCCTCAACCGTTGCCGTAGCGTCAGTGAGGGCAAGAGTTGGTGTTGGTGCTGAGGGGGACGGAGTTGCTTGACCCTTGAAGGCTTGATAAATCTCAGTGATCATTGCCTTCATGTCGAGGTGTCGGTTTGAATACTGGTGACTTTTGCTTCCAAATTAGCTTGTGAAATTTGAAGAGCGGTCATTCGGGCCCCAGATTCCGTGCCGAGATGAGGATGCTCGAGCCAAAGTAGCCACCTGCGTATTCAAAGAGTCCAAGTAGCTTGAAGAGACTGGACTGAGGATGGAAGACCCTGAACATTTGCAGACTTGAGCATATTGAGCAGGCTTCGGTGAGGTTTGAGGATTGTTTCAGGTACACCTCAGTAGCTTCCAAGACTTTAGAGTTGGTTACTGGGTCTTCTTTGACAAACTCCCTGATTTCATCTATCGTGGTACCTACACCCTGAAGATGCCCGAGGAATTTAGCCATGTTTTCATCCGCCGGTGAATGTTGTCATACATCAGATCTCTGTGCTCATGAACATTTTCATCGAAGCCTTGTACCTCTGCCTTTAGATCGGCGATAACTTGCAGCCTCAAGATGTTGTTAGTGACCTCTTGCCCAAAAGTTGCAGCATCTCATGATAACTTGCAGCTGCCTCGTATGTCATACATCGATCTCACAATGTTTTAGTAACCCCTCGAATATAGCTTCCTTGAAGCCCGGTGATCCACTGAGCCAACCGCCTTTCGAGTGAGGGAAGAACATTGTCAAACTCTTTGAATTCATCAGAGCTTGAGGAGGATTCAAAAGCATGATCATCATGTTGGAATGGGGATTCATAAGCTCCTTTGGATCAGTGAGGCTCTTGTTCAAACTTGAACCTCGGCGTCCATTTCTTCTCCGGTGATAAGATTTCATCATCGATCTCAGCGAAGCTCATCTTCAGAGAATAATATCCCAATGACATCAGCAATTGTGAGCAAGGGGTTGGTTATGGGTTCCATATCAGCGGGTGGTTTATATCCCTCTGAAGTCTTTGTCCCCGTTGACCCCTCGGACACCGGTCGGCGCTTTCCCGATGCCTTCATTGGAGTCGATTGGTTGTGGGTTCCAGATCGGGCGGGTTGTTCCTTTCCCTCCGAAGTCTTTGTCCCCGACCCCGAGACACGGTGGGCGCTTTCCAGTGCCTTTAGCGAGTCGTGATAGTTGTATCCCTATCAGCGGGTTGTTTGAGTCCCTCTGAGTCTTTGGGAGAGATCAGTGTGCCCTCAGACAAAGGCTTGGATTTGCTAATGTCATCACTGGGCGTTGTGGAAGGCGCCCCCTACTAGCGGGTTGTATGTTTCCCTTTGGATCTTGGGGAGTAGTAGGTGTGACCAAGGGCACTGACTGTGATGTATCGGTGTCCTTCGTTGTCACTAGGGTGATTGTTTCCTCGTCAAGTGGTGTCTTTTTGGTCACGGGCTTTTGTGCCTCTTAGGTTGTGCTCCTGAAGCCTCGGGGCCCCGAGACTTTGGTTTAGTCTTAGTCCCATGGACTTCCCCTTTTCTTTTTAGGAGCAGGGTTTGGAGACACTGATCCACTTTGATTGTTTACAACAATCATGTGGGCCGTCAATTCAATGGGAGTGACAAGGGATGGGTCCTTTTGAAAATTTGATGGGCTCGGATGCCGTGTAAATTTCCAAATTTTTCATCCCGAGTATAGTTTGAACCCAAGAACGATTGCAGCACATGAGACAAACCTAGGATACTAAACGTACCGCCCTAGTTTTGATCTGTAGCTTCGTACGAGATCACTCGTAAATGATCTCTCCTATGTCGACAAGTGACCCCATTCATCAAGCAGATGCCATCATCAACCTGAATAGAGTTAACTTGTTCGGTGGATGAGTGGTTCCCGCCGAGGACCTGAATCACAAAAGTGAAGAGGATCCTCCAAGCCACGGGAATGAGCTTTTAGTGATCGGGGTCTTGTCCAAAAAAGTTGGATCTAAAACGATTTGTTTTAACCAATCCTTCACTGTGGAGGGTTCGTGGATGGGCGACATAAACACCTTTGTTATAATCTAACCTGTTGTAGTGCAAAACGCGTTTATAATCCAGGTGTATTGTTTCCCCATTTAGATCAACTGAACGATGAGATACTCCCGAGAGGTCTAAGGTTATTCTCATCAAGAAAGTGTCGGGTCAAAGGCTCTAGTCTGTAGCCCAAAACTCCCTCGAGGTAGTTTGGGTACACCACTGAAGGACATTTTACAAAGGCCGTTTTGAGTGGGCAGTTGAATAAAAATTTTATAATGTCTTTATAGGTTGGGACATTTTCGGGATATTCAAAATTTCCTATGACATTATTTGTTTTAAATTCAACGTTAGTAAGATCCCCTACCCACTGAGAAGCAAACTGGAGAGATTGTGTTCTAGCCATTTCCATTAACAAAGATTTTAGGATTTAAGAAATGTTTTGACTAGAACAATCAAAGTATTTAGATCTCTTCAAGTTTGTGATGAAAAACTTTTTTAAATGTTTACAAGAAGGGTTTTTCCAAAAGAGGTTTTGAAGATTTGAGAACACACAAATATTTTTGGATTTGAGAAAGAATTTTGACAGAGTTTAGTTGCAGAAAATAATTTGTGTGTTTTTGTGTGTGTTGGAAGAGGGTATTTATAGAGTGATAAGAGGGGTGTTTTGTGCACAAATGGGAATATTAAGAGTCGGTTTTTGAAAGACGTTTGAATTCCACATTTAATGCTACCACTCCATTACCCGCAAGAAAATCCCGCTTTTCAAGGAATGCTTGCAAGTTAAAAGTGCACTTTTGCGAGATAAAATATCAATTTGATATTTTTGTGAGAGGCATTAAATGCCAAGTGGGATGACAGGAAGACAAAGAGACATATATTCCTTTATTAAATTGGCATAGTTACCAACCTAGGACATTAAAGTAACTGATACTTTGATCATTTAGTTACTTATTCAATGCTCTTTGTCAAGTGTCAGGGACCCCGAATGAGTCTTACTCATTCAGTGAGAGGTTTATTTTGGGTGTTCAGGGAGGATGAACCATTTCAGAGAACTTATCGAGATTGGTTTTTCAATGTCAAGCACTCCCAATTCAGCTTTCAGTCTCCTGAAGGTGGGTTCATCCAAGGGTTTGGTGAAGATATCGGCCAGTTGATATTCAGTAGGGATGAAATGAAGTTCTATGTCTCCTTTCATTATGTGATCCCTGATGAAGTGATATCCGATATCAATGTGTTTGGTTCTTTGGTGGAGGACAGGGTTGTTGGAGATTGCAATTGCACTAGTGTTATCACGTAAGATGGGCACCATTTTGTAATGGATGTCGTAGTCACCGAGTTGACTTTTCATCCATAATACATTGGCACAACATCCTGCAGCAGCCTTACATATTCACCGGTGAGGACATAGCCACCGATTGTTGCTTCTTTGCACTCCAACGACCAGCTTTTCCTCCAAGAAATTGACAGGACCACGAGGTACTTTTTCGTCCATGTTGCAGCCAAGCATAATCGAATCGAGTAACCTTGAGATCAAACCCTGAGCACTTTGGATAGTAGAGTCCAAGGTTTGGGGTTCCCTTTAGGTACCTGAGTATTCTCTTGGCTGCAGTGAGGTGAGATTCTTTGGGATTGGACTGATATCTTGCTATTAAACAGACTGAAAATTGTATATCTGGTCTAGTAGCGGTTAGATACATCATGATCTAACAATCCTCTGAAATGAGTTTGATTGACTGATTTGCCGAGATCAGGTCCAAGGTTGTTGGGTGGGACCATTGGTGTCTTCACTGAGGCATAGTCAAATATCTCATATTTCTTCAAGAGATTTCTCGTGTATTTCTCTTGGTGATGGATATTCCTTTATCAGTTTGCCTGATTTGTAGTCCAAGAAAGTATGTAAGTTCCCCATCATGCTCATTTCAAACTTCTTTGTCATTAGTTTTTCAAACTGTTTGCAAAGTTTGTAGTTTGTTGAGCCAAAGATGATATCATCAACATATACTTGGACTAGTATCACATCTGTTGGGTTCTATAGACAAACGTGTGTTGTCTATCTTTCCTCGACAAACTTGTTTTGTATCAGGAAGGCCGAGAGAGTTTCATACCATGCCCTGGGAGCTTGTTTAAGTCCATAGAGGGCTTTGTCAAGCTTTGCAGACATATTCGAATTCACTACTCTCAAAGCCCTGAGGTTGCTTGAACATACACATCTTACTTGAGATCACCATTTAAGAATGCACTTTTAACATCCATTTGGTAGACCCGGAAGTTCATGTATGTTGCATATGCAAGGAAGATCCTGATGGCTTCCATTCTTGCAACAGAAGCAAATGTCTCATCATAGTCAATGCCTTCTTGTTGACTGTAACCTTTGGCTACCGAAGTCCGGCTTTGTTTTTAATGATGCCATTTTCATCGCTTTTGTTTTGAAAACCCACTTCACTCCTATGACTACTACATCCTGAGGACATTTGATCAAGGTCATGACCTTGTTTTATCAAATGTTGCGGTTCTTCTTGCATAGCTGAACCCACTTGGGTATTTTAGAGCCTCAGTGACACTTTTGGGTTCTATATCGATAGGTAATCAGATATAGACATTCATTGGCTGAAGCTGCGGTTAGACTAGCGACCATGCTTCTAGTGAGCATGCCCTCAGTGGGTTCACCAATGATGTTTACAAGCTCAATGTCCGGAGATCTTGTCCACTTACTTTGTGGTCTAGGATCCGAGCTTGATGATGTCACTGGGTGTTGGATGTGAGTTCGGTGTAAGAGCCACAAAATCATTTAGAACATCTATAGAGATGTCTTGTTCAGGGTGAGTTTCATGAGTTCGTGTTCCTCGATCATTTGAATCAATGTTTCTTATCAGCCAGGGACCGACCGATTATCAATGAACTCACTAATAGTTGGTTGGGGTAGGTTGTGAGGTAAGACATAATATGAGATGTTGGCATCAGCTTGATATGAGGAATTGAATTCGTTGTACTCATCGGAATGATATCTTGATGAGTTATCAATTCCTATTTCCTCCACTGAGGTGTTGGTGAACCCGATGCTTTCAGACTTTCATCAAGGTGACATGAAAGGTTTCCTCAACTTGTTTTCTCCTTGTGTTAAAAACCCTGAAGGCTTTGGAGATCAGTGAGTAGCCTAAGAAGTATCCATCATCAGCTTTTGCATCAAACTTGCCTAGATGATCCTTGTGGTTATGAATGAACACGGGACATCCAAACACATGAAAATAGCTGATGTCGGGAAGTCTACCTTTGAAGATCTCATATGGGGTTTTGTTATGTCTTTTGATAATGATTGACCTGTTTTGAGTGTAACAGTGCAGTTTTGATCGCTTCAGTCAAATGCTTTGAGAGAGCCGAGCCATTTAACATGGTTCTAGCAACCTCAATGAGAGTTCTTTTTCCTTTCAGAACCCCATTTTGTTCAGTGGGTATATGGAGATGAGAAATTTTGAGAAATTCCTTTTCATCACGAAACTCTCAAGCTCTTGATTTCTTAATTCGGTACCATTGTCGGCTTCGATTTGTTTAACAATAATGTCATTCGGTTTTCAATCTTCTGATGAATGACATTATTGTATCACCGACTCTTTTGGAAAGAAAGTTTACCCAAGTGTATCTTGAGAACTCATCAACAATGACAAGTGTATACTTCTCATGCTGGATTGATCTGGGGTGACAGTCCAAAGAGATCCATGTGCAGGAGATGAAGGCGACTTTGATGGAGAAATTTTGTTTGGTTTTGAATGATGCTCGTGGTGTTTACCCTTTTCACAGCGAGCATGGTTTGTCTTTTGAAAAAACCGGTGATGGTAAGCCAAGGACCTTGTTTTGTTTTGCCAAGTTGTTGAGGTTTTTGAAGTTTAAGTGTGAGAGTCTTTTATGCCATAGCCAATTGATAGCTTTGTGGCTTTGGCAAAGAGACACGTTCCATCTTGGGAGAGTGATGACATGTCTAGCACATAAACATCATCTCTCCTAGGAGCTATCAACACAACTTCCTTATTGGCATTGAAAATGGTACCTTGTTTATCATTGAATTGTACAATGTATTTAGCATCACATAGTTGACTGACACGGATGAGATTGTATTTGAGACCATTGACATAGGCTATTCTAGAGAAAACTATTCCATTACAGTTTATTGAACCATAACCTTCAGTGGGACATGATGAGTTATCACCAAATACTACCTTGGGCCCTGGTTCCTTTACATACTTGTGCGATATTCCTTCACACTAGTCATGCTTCTTGAGCATCCTTTGCCTAGATGCCAAATAGACTCCCTGGCATGTCTCTGCACAAGTAGTAAACTGAATTAGTTTCTCTTAGTGACCCACTTACTAGTGGGCTTGGGTCTCAAGGTCTCTCTGAAATTTGCAATCGACTCATGGTCGTGGTTGTGTGCATGTGCTACCAATGGTTTTGCATTTAGAGGCTGAGGATGACTCGGTGACTCTAGGTTGTTTGGAATTTCTCCTTGCATGAATGACACCGTCATGTTGGGATGTCTCATGAGCTGGATTACCGCATATATCACGGCATGTATTCATGAGACAATCATCCTGATGATGATCATTAAACCCACAATGAGGGCACAGAGGAAAAGGTTTTGCTCTATTCTTTGGAGCAGCTTTGGAGGATGAAGTATAACATGATGACCAACTTTGGTATAGTTTGCTTGACCGACATACTGTAGATGATCTGCATCTTGTGATCATCCTTTTGCAATCATGTAGAAAAGGATTCTATAACAATTGTTAGTGGTATGGTGGTGTAATGACACAGCCACACTTTTGTTTGTTTTGGAGGTTGACTTAGACTTTGAGGCTGGAGGAAGCCGAATTTGTCTCCTTGATTGGTTCAGGGGACCTTTTCAATGGATTCCATTTTTTCAAGTAAGCTTTCTCACAAGTTCAATCTTGTTGAATTTGGTCAATTCAACCGGGGACAGAGGATGTTGAAGTCTCAGTAGACTCTTGTTGGATTAGTTTTGCTTGTCTTTGTAGGATGGTTCTACCAAGTCCGGACCTTTCTTTTGGTGAATGAGGATTGAATTGTAGTGGAGTAAGCTCAGAGCTTGGATAAGCACTCAAGAGATTTCGGGGTGGAAGCGGTGTTTTAGATTCTGCTTTAGACTCGAGATGTGTTCGCACCACTGGTCATCTCAGGAAGTCCTAGCATGCTCTTAAGAGCTTGGCTCTCAGGCTCAAAAATCCTTCTAGAATCGAAATTTGGAAGCTTACTCTCAGGATTAACCCGTTCAATCCAATCCTCGGAATTGGGATCACCAACATATTTGTAATCATGCCACCAAACACAAATGGCTTAGGAGACTGGTCTTTGTTGAGAGGGTCAGGGAGATGATCTTCACCTATGACTCTCTTCTTGCTACTTGGGGCACCCACAGTATCAAAGACCCTGGGATTCTTAGCAGTCCAACTATTAAGAATATCATTTGCCTTTTTAAGTTCATCTTGAAGATTCGGATTTCTTTTAACTAGTTCAGTGTTTTGAATTTGCAAAGTGACAGCCTCAAGCTTTGCTTGTTTTAAAATAAGCAATTCATCCCTACACTTATTCAATTCAAAACTTAACTTGTTGTACTTAGAAAAAGATTCAGTCTTTGCTCTTCTACGAACTTAAGGTCTACATTCAGATAATTCATGTAAGATTGCCAATCAGAGTCATCATCCATAGAAAGTAAAATGTTTACCTTCTTCATTGTGATGTTGACCCATTCTCCATTTCTGACATGATTCTTTCCAACAGCAAGCTTGTCCTCTTCTGAGAGGGCCATCAATGCAATGTGACATGCACCAATTCATCATCCGATGAGACTGGCTCTTCATCCCAAAGGTTTCAAGAACGACCCTTGTTTTACCTTGCATAGATTGAACATTTTTGTTGTTTCGGGGATCGGCCTCAAGCAATGCAATCTTAGCTTTTGCTTTCTTATACTTAGCTTCATAATCAATGGTTTTGTTAAGATCGGATTTGTTTTGAACATTTTGATGAGACTGATAGATTTTTGGTTGAAATTTGCTAAAGCCTGAAGACTGATTAGATCCTGATGGTTTGTAAGAGGGTTCGAAGTTCTTTTGAAAAACAGTCTTTTGCAAAATGGCCTCTTTTTTATGACACTTATAGCATTCAGTGTCTTCAGTTGCTTTAGCAGTTGAAAAACCTTTGTTTCTTTTTATAAACCTTCGAGAGTTAGCAAGGAGTGCCCTTTCCTGAAATTCAACATTCAGGTCATTTAGGTACTCCTCACTTGATCTCTCATCGGGCTCATCATCCGAGTTTTTGGAAATCTTGAACCACATTGTTAGAAAAGCAGGTTGAAATTGGTGATGAGGTGGTGGTCGGGGACTTCTTGACTTCCCGAGACTTCTTTAAGTCGGGTATCGTCTTGATGAGGTTTTCCTCATAGACAAATTTCCCATAAATTTCGTGAAGCTCAAGATTTTGAATATGATTAGCATTCCTAAGTCCCTGAGAGAAATTCAACCACTTCTCAGGGAGACTGTTGACAAAACCAACATTGATTTCATGTTTGGACAACTTAACACCATCATTTGAAAGTTCATTTAAAAGAGTTTTGTATCCGGTGTAAGTTTGAGAGAGAGTTTGAGTCCTTAGCCAAGGTGTTATACTCAAGTTTCGGTCCATTATCCTGTTTTCCTTGGTGTCGATGGTCCTTCATGACTATGAACTAGGTCATCGAGGTTTGCTTAGTGTACTACAGCTTATAACAGACTCCATAATATCGCCAGGAAGACAAGATATTATGATACTTTTGAGTCTTTGGTCCTGGTTGACCACTCTTCTTTCATCCTGGGTCCATTGAGCTTCAGGTTTGGGCAACCCTTCAACAGTCTTTGGGATAAATGGACCTTCATTTATACACTTGATATAATAAGGTTCCATCCCAATCAAATAGCAAAGCATTCGCTTTTTCCATTTGTTGAATTTGCCAACTTCAAGTCTAGGGGCAATAGATGAATAAGCTCCACCCTTTTTATCGACTAGTTGGGGTACATCAATTTCAGCCATTTAGGATCCTAATTTAAAAAATTTAGAGCGCCTAAAACGAGTTTTATAATTATCCTTGCTCTGATACCACTTGTTGTTCCCCGTTCACTATCGTTTAAAAACAGTTTAAATACATAAAACAAGTTAATAGTGAACTATGACTAAAATTAACATAAGAAAACACACTAAGTAATTTTCAACATAATATTCTTATTAGAAATAAATCAACAAAGAATACGTTACCCAAGTACTTGCGGAATAGTACTTGGGATTGAAATGACAAAGTTGGGTGACTCTCTCTAAGCTCAGGCTAAGTCTGAGCACAACTCTTAGAGCTCACTGAGCTATCTCAGGAACTAAGTTGTATTTGGAGGAGTGAAAAGATGGCTGTGTGTGTGTTTTTTTTTTTACAATTCACAAGCTTAATCTTTTCACTCCATCTCTTATGCTATTTATACATGTATGAGATTTAACTCTATCCTAAGTGACAAAGCTGACATCATATAGAAGACAAAATATCGATGTATTTTGTCTCTTTTACAAAGACTATTCTAAGTAAAGGACAAGGTTGCTTTCCATAACTTTCAAGTGATGACACCGAGCTTGTAAGTTAGCCATTCAGGGAAAGTTGACTTATGTTGATAAGGACTTCTTTATCTGATTCAAACTTCTCCGGCCTTGTCCCGCTCTTTCTTCAGTCTATTTATCCTTCGTCTTCTTCTTTTAGTTTGTCTTCAGTGTAAGTAGTTGGAGAGTAGTCTTAGGGATTCAGTGAGTTATTGTCATCACTCACTGAATCCATCATCTTCTTCTTGACTCAGTCTTCACCCTTTAAGTTCCGCCATCGAGTGGAGAGACTTCTTCTATGCCTCGTTCTGAGTGTCCGAAGATGACTCACTGAGAGGCTATGCACTCAATGACCTGATTAGTGTTTAACGGACTAAACACTTGGGCTATTTTCTATTCAAATCATAGATTAAGGGGTTTGGGTATTTATTGAACCCAACAAACTCACTAAGGGTTCATAGTATCACTTGTGAAATTTCTGGTCATTAAAGGCCTTTTAAGAGGGAATTGCAAGCCACTTATTTGTCTCTCAATTTCGTTTCCTTAAAATCGGCTCAAGCTTTTAGTCAATCGTCTCTTGAGATGACATGAATCTAGATGCATATTTCAAAATTAGAGGATTGAACTATTAGGTGATTAGATGAGCTTTGGGGTGTGCTTGAATGGTTCCACTTAAGTTAGGGTGATTTCTCCAAGAGGGGTTGAAGAGTTTCCTAAGTTGTTTTGTTAGGGCTTGAAAGTGTACCACTTTCTCCCGGCTCCCAACGCATGGAGGCGAATCATAAAACCTTGTTGGGAGTCCTTTGCATCACGTGTCATGGGGACCACTACCTAACTCACAAGGTAGAGTGATTTTATTCACTTGATGTGAAGACTTAGGATTTTCGTAGGAACTCATTAGGAATTTAACTTGATCTTCAAGTTCGAGCATCCTTTAAGAGTCAGGGAGGCAAGGAGATTGCCTTAACGGTTTTGGGCAACTCACGGGGGTCATTCCAACTTTCGTTGTCATAGAGTGCAAGGTCCTCTATTATACCCCATGATTCAGATCACTAAGTTTTCCACCGCCGCTTGGTCAATGGATCGCCGGGAAGTTGACATGATCATAGAAGAGTTGGACGAGCCAAAGATCAACTACCGTGATGAGAGACGAAGTAAGTCCTTGAATCGAGTCCATGATTCTAAGAGATTCACTTGGTTGTTGGAACATCAAGATGTCATTCTAACTTAGTGGTTCCTCCGCGGGGAAAATGACGGAAAGATCATCCCAACTTGAGATGGAGCCGTCCGCCGCCAATAACTAGCTAGAGAGAATTAAAGAGACGCACGCCGGTCTCCTCGAAGTAGTAAAATTATATATAGGAATCAAAATTTTAAGGAAATCCTTAAGATGTATTAGGATCTTCGAACGTGGAGTAAAACCCTAAACGTTTGTAGTCCGGTTTAGACAGTATCTTAGGGTTCTCATAACCTATTTTACATCAAGATAAGTGTTTTACTTCATTAATTTCATTATTTCTTCGATTGAATGTGTGTATGCTTGCGTGTTTAACATGTCCGGCTAAATTTCTTGTGTGTTTGCTTAGATCTATGAAACCTAGTTATTAATTATTGATTGGTTGTCTCTTATCTTAATTGTAGTTGGCTTAGGAGTGTACTAGGCCATCGTTGTGTTTAAATACTTGAGTAATCTTTGTGAACCTTTGTTTATAAATCACTTAGCGGATTTCGTAGGCTAAACCTCCAAAGATAACCCTTAAAGTTAGTTTATGAATCTTAGAGAATTTCGTAGGCAATAACCTTAAGGTAGTCTCAAAGAGTTAGGGAAAAAGGCATACCCTACGACCTTAGAAAACACAACGCGTTAAGAATAAGGACGTGACTATTCAACCACCAATAAAAGATAACTAGGGAGTAATAGTATCTAGGTTGACACATTTTTAATCATCATACGAGCACACATCAATAGACATAAGACTACTCATAGTTTAGATAATTAGAGAGCAGAGTAATCGGTAGAAGTACCACCCCTCAAATCGAAACCTCGAGATTTTACCATTAGCTGTCAAAAAAATATAAAAAGATAAAAATAATCTTCCTCAACCTCAACCTTAGCGTAGTATACTTCTTACTAGCATTCCTATTCCCCTAGAGAACAAAATCAATACCCGAGGCTTACCCAATACTACACTACAACGATTAGGTTCACTGCCTAGGGTGTTGAAAAACTAGCTCGACGAAAAGGAAGTTCCTTTGACCCCTAACGTGTTGAACGCGCATCAAGTTTTTGGCGCCGCTGCCGGGGAATATAATAGCTAGTTATATTTTTATCTCATTTAGGTTCCCTTGCTTGATTCCTATCAAGTAAGATTTTTTCTCATTTTTAGCTTTCTCGTAGTCTATCCCCCTTCTTCGTGATATTGTTCGTAGCCCCATCACTTTTCATCATGGAAGGTGACAACCCACCACCAAATAAACCACTTCCACTTAAACCACAACCCATTGACCAACATCCCTATAACAATCGTCGCAACCGATATGTTAGTAGAAACAACGATCTTCGACATTTGCATAAGGTATTTGAGAGTACAATTAGCGACGCTTGTTGAAAAAGCGGTTAGCGCCTCGATTGTTGGCTCCATGATTAGCAGTAGTTCGGGTAATGATTTAGTGAATGAAAATGTGAACGAGGAAAATAGTGCTTACTTCAATCTTTACCCCATTAAGGAAGAAGTTGCTTACTAATAACACCAAATTAGCCTAATCTTTTATATATCAAATACCCGTGTTTATGGCCTCATTTGTATTAATATGGTACTTAATCCGTTCATATTCGTTTATAATTGCATTTCAGGATAAATGAGGCGTTGGAGCGGAAAAGATGTGAGAAAAGGCCAAATATATGTTCTGAAGATTGATTTACAAAGGCCTATGAATTATTTGTGAAGATTACGCCGTAACTCATTAATAATGTTACGGCGTAAATATGATGCTTTGAAGGATACGACATAACCTATTCTTAAGGTTATGCCGTAATTATTATTTTGAAGGTTACCACGTAACGTGGATTTAGTTACGCCGTAGTGATTATTTAGGAGCGGTTAAGTATGAGATGACGAAGGCTTACAGCATAACTCTATGAATTAGTTACGCCGTAATTAATTACTTTGGCGCAAAGTTTTGAAGGCTACGGCGTAATTATAATTTAATTACGCCGTAACTAATTAAATGCGGCTATTTTATATGAAGTTCAAAAGAGAAAAGGACTAAGCTACAAAGAATTACAGCGTAACTTATTAATTTAGTTACGTCGTAATTATTAAAAGCCCGGCCCAAGTTGCATGGTACCCTAATTTAGCATTATAAATAGATGATAATATTTTTCATTCAAGATATCAATTTGGGAGTACAAGTCTTGGACGAAAAGCAAAAGAAGAGAAAAAGAGGCGTACGGCAATTAAAGGGGTAAATCCGTTCGGGGTTTGCCCCGGTACTCAACTAGAGGATCGATAGCTTTATCCTTGGCACGATATGTAATTATTTTCTGACTCATAATATTATTTTGGTTTCATTATTGTTTATTATAATCTTGATTATCAATATAATTGTTAGCGAATTAATTCTTATTTTGTTCTATTTAATTGATTATTAATTTATTATTAGTCAATTAATTATTTGATTTTATGTCTTTGTTTATTTATTGTTTTATATGGTAATTATATTTGTCATTCCACTAGGATATTATGGAGATGTGGAAATTAGGTCATTACCTAGTTTTGATTCTTTTTATTATTAATGCTTTTGCGTTATTAATTGTTTCTAGTGTATGCATGCATAGTTTATTGGTAGCTACCCTTATTTCGGTAGTTTTGAATGGTGGTAGAGGCTAGTTGCTTAGGAGATATGACCAACTGACCCTAAGTGAGTAGACTGAGACGGGAAGGGTAAGATATGACCAACTGACGACCCTTTCTACTTGGGCGACTTGACCAACTGATCACCTACCGTTTGGATGAACTTAAGAATTAGGGGTGAGTGTTTAAGTTGCTAACGCCCGGGCACTCACTATTATAAGTCTAGCATGTAGCGGAACTTAATGACTCGACTTAGGGGACTAGGAACAACTGGACTTATGAGGGGACACCTGACTTCTCCAGTGGTGGCATCTTTGCTGATAGGTTAGGACGAACTGACCAAATGTTGTCCTCTCGACTTTGACCCCACTTGAAACAGGAATCTAGTGACATTTAGAACCCATGTAATGCGATAGTAAACGCCGGCTCTTAATGAATGCTATTAGATTGCCGAATGATCCGGGTGACCTGTTCATCTTGGTGAGGATTCCAAGAACCATAGGGTAGGCGAATTGACCAAAGGAGTCTATCGACTTATGCCACTTGTGGATGACCCCGGTTTAAAGAATTGCATCACTATCTCTTCCATTAGCTTGTTTACCAGAGAACCAGCCCAATTTATCATGTGACACCTTAAATATTATCAATCCTTTCATTAAAACTTATTTATTTGACCAATTTAATTAATTAGACAGCTAGGAATCAACCGTTCTTGGGACGACCTCATTCTTACCATTCCCTCACTACATGCGACCGGGTACACTTCCCGTTAGTGCATTAGGTAGGTCATAGGTAGACGAGTTACTATAAATGTAAAACCGGTGCATAAAACTGCATCAAGTTTTTGGTGCATTTGTCGGGAACGGTCTTCGTATTTTTGGCTGTTTGATTAATATTATTCTACAATTATGTCTTATGTCTTGAGATTACGGCGTAACCTTGGCCATGGTTACGGCGTAATCTATTCTTATATTATATCAGGTTTCTTTCAAACTGAAGTTACGGCGTAGTTGTTAATAGTATTACGACGTAACCAAGTCTGAAACATCCGTAATTACCTCACTTGTTGCTTATTGTTGAGAATTCTGGAAAGTAGGAATTCTGTTGATGTTACTGCTGACGAATCTGCTGAAGTGCAACATGATTATGCTCAAGAAGCAATTCTGCTGAAGCAGTAAAACGTGTAGATGGTTTCAGCTGATATTATATTTCTACTGATATAGTCAATCAATAATAGTTTGTTAGGATATGCATGAGCTATTTTAGGTAGTGATATGCATTTATTTTATATTATTGTTTTATTTAGGGTTCCTTGTGTATAAAAGGAACGGATGTCTTTTGTATTGAACAAGTCTTGAGAAAAATATTCCAGGAAAACATCTTTAGAGAGAGTGAAAAAGATCCATAGAGGATCATTGTTTTACGAGAAAAACCTTGTTGGTAACTTTGATTGTGTTAATTCTTATCCGCTGTGCATCTATTCAATCATTGTTATTATACCCTAGTTGAGTCCGGATCTTGGTTTCAACAATTGGTATAAGAGAGGGTGGCTCTTGATCTAGGGTTTATAAGGCTTTTCTGTATAGCAACTGTTGTGAAGAATACAAAGTAGCAGATCTGATTTGGTCATTAAATAAATCGACAGTTGTTCAAACTCAAGGTAAACTCGTACTGAATTTTTATATACCGGACAAGTCAAATAAATTAGTACCGCTCTTTTCATTCAAGCAGTATATATTTATTGTACACGTTTATACGAAGGGATCTCAATTTAATGGTCACGGGGCTTACAAAGATTAAGGTTTATTGAATAAATAACCAAAACATGGAAAATAAACCATCAAGCATCAGTAGAAACCAAAGACATTTGTAGTGTCAGCAGAAACACTAATCCTCCCCTTAGGCGTATGAGGATCCAACATCTGCAAAAATGGTATGAAGACAAATATACAACAATAAACCTCCCCTTAGGCTTATGCCTCCCCTCAATCCATGCACCTGACAAAGATTATTGTTCTTGGGTACCCAGAATGAACCTTTTCTTTGAGTTTTCCAAGAATAACCTTTTGAGGGCTTAACAGCAGTTGCCACTCTAACTCCACCATGTGCCATATTCAGATGAGATACATAAGGTGTATATGGTGAAAATAAGAACTTGTAGGTCTATAGGGCCTAAGTCTAGCATTACTTGTTCCACCAACCGGTGGTAGCGGTGAAGAATATCCTCCACTGAGGGAATGGAAAAGGCCTATTAAGCCTGTCGGCAAAAAGCAGATGCATACACCTTTGGTTTACCGGTCGGGCTGGTTTACACCTTGCTCTCACATGTGCAAATTTGGGAACAAATGGAGGAATACTAGCAACATTAGTCCATGTGGGTCTAAAAGTCTTATGGCCAGAGGAAACACCCATCTTTTTCTCAGGATAATCACAGTCTTTAATAAGATGGAGTTTACTACCACACACAAAACAAGATTTCTTCTTAACAGACTTATTCTTAACACAACTTTGTTTATTACATTTAAACTTATTAGAAACAGAACTAAAAGCAAAATTGTGTTCAACAGAATAAGTAACTGGCTTTGTTTTGGGCTCATCATCAGCTACTTTGGACTTGGATGTGTGCCTATGTAAGTCAGACTTTTCACTTGAATCACATGAGGCATAGTCAGTGGACTTTAAATTTGATGACTTGTCACTTTTAGAACAAGAGACAGAGTCATTAGTTTTGCTACTAAGGTCTGGCAAGTCACTTGAATTTTTGCCATATAAATGGTGTGATCCATCAAAGTCAACAGTAAGGGAAAGGTCAACAGGCATAGGTATTCCTCTAATAGATCCACGCATGACATGTAGGTCACCTTCTTTTACATAATTAGCTAAACCTGCTGGTGTAGTATTACGCCCATCATGCCTAGCTTCTAATCCTACATACTTTTTAAAACCTATACCTATCCCAGAATTAGGAGCTTGACTACCATATAGATGACTAGCTAACTTGTCACCAGAAACTAGCCATTCTTTATGCCTAGCTACTTCAGTATCCAACTTATCTTGCACATCTTGTTTTTCTATCTCTACTTTAGCTCTTTCTTTCTTAGAATATTTTAACTCATTTTTAGCATTAGTTAGATCTCTTTCTAACACTCTTATCTTTTCATCATAAGCCAACTGATTCTTTTGAAACCACACTTTTTGTCTTTCTAATGTTTTTAAAGACTGTTTATAAGCTTCAACATCAACATAGCATTCATTATATTTTGGTTTCAAAATATCATAGGCTTCCTTAAGTTCATTGTATTTTTCACGACAACCAAACACACAATTATGTACCTGAGAGATGCCCATGAATGCAAAGTGTGGACTGGCAAGTTCTTCAGCATAACCTGCAGCATCAGCTTCCTTGCTCATCATCTTGAATTCAGCCTTTCCACCATACCTTTCTTTGAGTGCATTCCATATACGACTTGCATCATCCATATAACAAAAATCTGCTACATGATCAGCAGGAATAGATTTAAGCAAGGTAGTTCTGGCCTTTGACTCTCTTTGTACAGCAATGTGTTCATCTGTAGTCGTTGGAGGATGAAAAAAGAGATTTCCATCGCGATCACATCCAGTCCTTTTCAAACTGTTGCCATTTTGGATCACCTTCCAGATATTCATATCATTATTTTTGATCCAGTGTTCCATCTTCTTAGCCCAAACATCGTACTCATCATTCATCAAATAAGGAAACATAACATCATCCCTATTAATATCAAATTCTACCATTTTATGTGATAACAACAGTAAAGTTATGTGCTAGTAGCAACCAAAATGAATATCAGCAGTAACCAACAATCAGTACACCTCGAAAATATATATCAGAAGGAAATAAAGCGAGGACCCCACATGATCAACACTGGAATAGACCAATCAAATTAATTCGAATAGAAGAATCACAAAGAGTTAAATATGGAACCACTTGACCAACAACAGCAACACAAAGAGAACTACTCAGTATCTGTTGTACCCACGTGAACTTCAGCAGCAACAAGAATATATTAGCCAATCAAAGTGATGACCACCGTATCTTCTATACACCTTACCACACTGAATTATATCTTTACTCGAACCAATGAATGATCAATAGAAACAAAATCGTATACCAAATAAAATGACTTGGTCACGTTAGCCAATCAATATACTTAGACTATGATAGCCAATGAAAGAACTAGCCCCACTATATGATTAACCAATAAAAAAAATACGAGCCCTACAACCTCACGTGAAGCTTCAGCAGAAACACAAAATATATTCAACCTCACGAGACACAATCATCCACGTGATTACTTTGAATTAGAAATCAAAGCATTTGACCAATCACAATAATAAAATGCGTAAGTCAAAACTTTACTCACGTGGTTCAACCGTTCAACCAATCACACACACCAATTAATAAGATGAATTAAATCTTGGGACCAATGAAAATCAGCCGCAATGTTTTACTTCAAACCGAGATCACGTATGGTCCAATCAAAGAGCAAGACTACCCTAACTATCATGTACCTTATCACACAGAATAGTCACGTGATAACAAAACAACTGATAACCGAGAATTGAAAACAGTTCACGTGTCCTCCAAGATCAACCAACTAGCAACAATTCTTGACCAATAAATCACATATGGGTCCCTCGTCTAATAAATCAAATCAATAAACCTTAATCTTTGTAAGCCCCATGACCATTAAATCGAGATCCATTCATATAAACGTGTACAATAAATATATAATGCTTGAATGAAAAGAGCGGTACTAATTTATTTGACTTATCCGGTATATAAAAATTCAGTACGAGCTTACCTTGAGTTTGAACAACTGTCGATTTCTTTAATGACCAAATCAGATCTGCTGCTTTGTATTCTTCACAACATTTGCTATACAGAAAAGCCTTATAAACCCTAGATCAAGAGCCACCCGCTCTGATACCAATTGTTGAAACCAAGATCCGGACTCAACTAGGGTATAATAACAATGATTGAATAGATGCACATCGGATAATAATTAACACAATCAAAATTACCAACAAGGTTTTTCTCATAAAACAATGATCCTCTATGGATCTTTTTCACTCTCTCTAAAGATGTTTTCCTGGAATATTTTTCTCAAGACTTGTTCAATACAAAAGACATCCGTTCCTTTTATACACAAGGAACCCTAAATAAAACAATAATATAAAATAAATGCATATCACTACCTAAAATAGCTCATGCATATCCTAACAAACTAATACTGATTGACTATATCAGTAGAAATATAATATCAGCTGAAACCATCTACACATTTTACTGCTTCAGCAGAATTGCTTCTTGAGCATAATCATGTTGCACTTCAGCAGATTCGTCAGCAGTAACATCAACAGAATTCCTACTTTCCAGAATTCCCAACACTTATGAAGTTATTTTACACATTTAATGCACTGGTAGTGTTTTTGTGCAGGTACAAAATGAACAAGTGGAGGAAATCTTGACAAGATCATAAGCCGAGATTAGTGGAGCAATGGACATGATTGGAGATGTCCAATGGATGACCGTTGATGATGGTTGCAGGTGTCTAACTTAAAGACTCAGGAGGATAAAGAAAAGTGCTCATCGGGAGACTACCCGTCCCTATCCAAGATTTAGTTTTTGATTTTATTTCATGGACCTTGTTGGATATTGTTGTGGTTTTTAGGTTTTGTAGTTGGTTTGGCATGTTTTGTTTATCTTGTTTGCGGGTATAAAGACCAAAGATAGATGATAGGAGTTCCGATATCTCCTCTTGATACCTAGGAAGAAGTTGACACTTTGGGCAAAAAAACATCAGTATGTAATTACGGCGTAATAGGCCGATCCATTTACGCCGTAACTGGCGATCAGTAAGGCCATCTGCCCATTTCTACATAACTACGGCGTAACTAGGCCTATCTAGTTACGCGGTAATTTCCTTGTTCCAAGTATCTTCTTTCTCAGGGATTTCTTATTACGCCGTAACTGGGCCGATCCAGTTACGCCGTAACCCCTTCCTAGTAAACATTTTTCTTAAGTCAACTCACCTACGCCGTAACTAGGCCGATCCAGTTACGCCGTAACTATCATCTGATATGAAATTTTTTAATAAAAACAGTTTCAAAGCATTCCATAACCTTGTATTAGTAATTAAATGAACTTTGTGGGTGTGTTCCCTGTAAACCCTCACGAGACTTCACTCATCCACTCGAGATACCGAGGGATTTAAAAGGCTTGTTGCATGCTCTAAATGCAACCGTGATTCCTACAAAAGTGAGTTAGGTTTTATTTTGTTTTTATTTTTACATTTCGTGCTATTTTTGTTTTCTATCCGGAATTATACTTTTTGGTATTAGTTTTTCTTGCAGCAATACAAATTGATTATGGAGCTATGATTGGTTGCAAGAGAACACTTTTTATCCGTCCTAGTTGAGTGACTTGGTGTTTGCAAGGAGAGTTGATGAGAAGTTGGATGTTGCTCGTCGAGGCACAATTGAAGCATGTTTTTGAACATGCATTATTATTCATACCGAGCAAATTCACGGGAGTTTTTTCGTTGCATCTCTAACCCTTTGTATTTTTCATTTATATGCTTAAGTATGACCTAAGTGGGGGGGGGGGGAAGGGATTAGAAGTAGATACCCACTTGTTTTTACTTGCCTTTATTTTTTTAGTTTTTGATGAAAAGTGTTTCATTAATTAAATTTTGACATGTTTTTCATTACTTAACTGGATTAATTTAGACTGAGCACACCTACCCTATATTTCCATTGTGTGAGGATAAGCCTTTCCGTTTTCCCCTTATACATAATTCCATAAAAATGAGTGTGCCGGTGGCTGTAGTAGACTTTAGAACTTGGCCTTGCATATCCTTTCGAGACCATTATCATGAGCATTACACTGAGGTAACATGGTGTGATCGGTGCTGCTAGGATATAGGGCAACTTTAGGATTAAACCTAAATAGCCCATTTATGTATTGTGTATATTGACTTTTCACATCGATCAGTCAATCCCCCTGTTAAACCCTTTTTATTACACTCATCATTAGTGCAAGATACCCCTAGATACACCCTTCAGAGCCTTTCCTTTCATTTTGTTCACCCAATATATATTGTTTCGTTACACCTATCACCTAGCCTACCCTGTAGTTTCTTTTGTCCATGGTCCGACCTGTTGGTTAATTTTGGTTCCACTAGTGAAAGTCGCGGGTTTTGAATAAAGGATTTTGGAAGAAAATCGGGTTTACATGATAGTTGATCTCAAGTAGGGGGATGCTTTATATGTTCGTATTGTTTTTATTTTTTATTCATGTATACCTTGTCTTGCCTAAAACAAATGATGAGAATGCAAGCAAGAGTTTGTTAGTTTATAGTTGGTGCTATAAATCAGCTTATGTGTCGTATTGTGTTAAGTATTCTCGCATTGTTCAATTAGGCGCAAATTTTTACAAATCCGTTTTGTCTTACGAATAAAATTAGAAACTCGAACATTTCTATCTTACCTTTCAAATTTTAATCAATATTCATACAATGGGGGCATTGTACATTTCAAGTGGGGGGATGGGAGATAGAAATGGTTGATTTTGGTCGAATTATGTGCTAAAAGTACCAAAATTTTAAATTTTTTTATAGCATATACTTTTTTTTCATTGATGATGAAGGCCGAGTTAATGCATCTTACTTGCCTAAGTTTATGGAGATTATGAGGCACTACGCTACATTTTATATGCATTGACTCGTGTGTGAAGACCCCTTGACTCTTGACCCTTGATTTTTGTTATGGGATTGAATGCGACTAGTAGTGGGGCGACTGTGGACTTAGGAATCTATTTGTTTCGTGTCTTTTTATTTACACCCATTAAATGTTTTCCCATGTCTTATCCTACCCTTGGTCATGAATCGAGTTTAGGTGAGGAAGCGAGCAATCATTTGTGTCTTGGCCAAGGATTTGGTCATGTATCATTGATTTTGTCCCCTTCGCCGTAGCTCGTTAGTAATGACAAAATAACCCCACAAGCCTATGTTGTGTCAACCCATGGCCTTTTAGAATAGCTGCATCTATAGACTCTAGTGGTGGAGATTAGTATCTTTGCCAAGCCTATCATAGAATACTCGCCATGACTGAGCAGTTAAGTGATCACCCAAAAATAAACAGGTGAATTATGAGAGAGAGAGAGAGAGAGTGTGATTTCAATTCCCTTTTCGTGAGGTGCTCGGTTTGGAATTTTCTAACTTAGGTGATTTTTAAACTCATAACTTCGAATTAATCCTGGGAGATATCTTTTTAAGATTTATTTAAAGGGTCTACTTGAGGACAAGTAGGATTCAAGTGGGGGGATATTTGATAATATCAAATTAGCCTGATCTTTTATATATCAAATTCCCGTGTTTATGGCCTCATTTTTATTAATATGGTACTTAATCCGTCCATATTCGTTCATAATTGCATTTCAGGATAAATGAGGCGTTGGAGCGGAAAAGATGTGATAAAAGGCCAAATATATGTTCTGAAGATTGATTTACAAAGGCCTATGAATTATTTATGAAGATTACGCCGTAACTCATTAATAATGTTACGGCGTAAATATGATGCTTTGAAGGATACGGCGTAACCAATTCTTAAGGTTACGCCGTAATTATTATTTTGAAGGTTACGGCGTAACATGGCAATTTAGTTACGCCGTAGTGATTATTTCGGAGCAGATAAGTATGAGATGACGAAGGCTTACATCGTAACTCTATGGATTAGTTACGCCGTAATTAATTACTTTGGCGCAAAGTTTTAAAGGCTACGGCGTAATTATAATTTAATTACGCCGTAATTAATTAAATGCGGCTATTTTATATGAAGTTCAAAAGAGAAAAGGACTAAGCAACAAAGAATTACGGCGTAACTTATAAATTTAGTTACGTCGTAATTATTAAAATCCCGGGCCCAAGTTGCATGGTACCCTAATTTAGCATTATAAATAGATGACAATATTTGTCATTCAAGATATCAATTTGGGAGTACAGGTCTTGGACGAAAAGCAAAAGAAGAGAAAAAGTGGCGTACGGGAATTAAATGTTCGGGGTTTGCCCCGGTACTCAACTAGGGGATCGATAGTTTTATTCTTGGCACGATATGTAATTATTTTCTAACTCATAATATTATTTTTGTTTCATTATTGTTTATTATAATCTTGATTATCAATATAATTGTTGGCGAATTAATTCTTATTTTGTTCTATTTAATTGATTATTAATTTATTATTAGTCAATTAATTATTTGATGTTATATCTTTATTTATTTAATCTTTTATATGGTAATTATATTTGTCATTCCACTAGGGTATTATGGAGATGTGGAAATTAGGTCCTGGCCTAGTTTTGATTCTTTTTAATATTAATGCTTTTGCGTTATTAATTGTTTCTAGTATATGCCTGCATAGTTTATTGGTATCTACCCTTGTTTCGGTAGTTTTGAATAGCTGTACAGGCTAGTTGCTTAGGAGATATGACTAAGTGACCCTAAGTGAGTAGACTGAGACGGAAAGGGTAAGATATGACCAACTGATGACCCTTTCTACTTGTGCGATTTGACCAACTGATCACCTACCGTTTGGATGAACTTAAGAATTAGGGGGTGAGTGTTTAAGTTGCTAATGCCCGGGCACTCACTATTATAAGTCTAGCATGTAGCGGAATTTAACGACTCGGCTTAGGGGACCAGGAACAACTGGACTTATGAGGGGACACCTGACTTCTCCAGTGGTAGCATCTTTGCTGATAGGTTAGGACGAACTGACCAAATGTTGTCCTCTCGAATTTGACCCCACTTGAAACAAGAATCTAGTGACATTTAGAACCTATGTAATGTGATAGTAAACGCCGGCTCTTAATGACTGCTATTAGATTGCCGAATGATCCCAGGTGACCTGTTCATCTTGGTGAGGATTCTAAGAACCATAGGGTAGGCGAATTGACCAAAGGAGTCTATCGACTTATGCCACTTGTGGATGACCCCGGTTTAAAGAATTGCATCACTATCTTTTCCATTATCTTGTTTACCAGAGAACCAGCCCAATTGATCACGTGAAACCTTAAATATTATCAATCCTTTCATTAAAACTTATTTATTTGACCAATTTAATTAATTAGACAGCTAGGAATCAACCGTTCTTGGGACGACCTCGGTCTTACCATTCCCTCACTACTTGCGACCGGGTACACTGCCCGTTAGTGCATTAGGTAGGCCATAGGTAGACGAGTTACTATAAATGTAAAACCTGGTAAGTAAAACCTGCATCAGGTACCACCAATACATAATCGACAATCCTCGATCACCCATCATTAGGATATTCCCAAAGATTAGGAGAGGAAATCCTTGGAACATCTAAATCCCTTGTATGATTGGATATAGGAATGTCAAGCACGCCTATATAGATACGGAATCTCCCATTAATGTGATGTCATCAACTGTTTACAATGACATTATGAATAAACGACTTAAGATTAGGAGAGACCCTCAGTATCTGGGTGGGGTTTGCAATATTGTGGGAAGAGTCAAGGATGTACACGTCTTTATAGGAAACTTCACCTACTTAGTTGATTTTGTGGTCCTAGAAGACATAGGATGTGTCATTGACTATAGCTTGTCCCAAGTTGTGTTAGAAAACCCGTTTGTTGAAAAGTCTAAACTAAGTTATAACATGTCCGAAGGAACGGTTAGATTTGTGAAAGGGGATGATGAAATTACTTATAGGATGCCTTGGAAGATGAACGGATATGGCCCTTTATCCCTTTATGAACGAGATAACATTAGAGCTTTTGAAGAAAAGAGCGAAGAAGATGTTGAAAAAGGCTTGAGCTTCATGTGGGAGAAAAGGAGGCTTTACTATAGGGATTGCTTGACCCTAGGACCTAGGTATAGAGTAGATTAGAATTTTGTCAATATGATAGATTTTTCATTGAGGATGAAAAACAAGACAACGTAGGAGCACGACTTCAAGTCTAGTTACAAGACTCATGAATAAGGAAAAGCGCTTCGTGGGAGGCAACCCATGCTTAATTGTTTGCTTGTTTGTGTGTCATATATCTTTTTCATTATTGTATGTTCTCATGTTTGAATTTGTGAAAATGCTTTATTTTGTCTTTAACCTCGTCTTAATTACATATAAAGGTATTTTACAAAAATGATAAGTGTAGGGAAGATTACACACGTTTTTAAAAGAACGTAAACATGAGAATTACGATTAGTGAAATTGATATATATGTGTGTTTGTTAGAGTCAAATGCTAGTATCTAGTCATAATGGATGTTTTGCAGAAATTTTTCCAGATTCTAAAGGTGTAATTTTTCCAGAATTTTCCAGGAAAACGCAGCAGACCAGTTTCTGTCAGGATAACCTGAGGGCGTCAGGATTAGAGCCTGACGACGTCTGGAGGAGCATAAACAGCTTATATAATTTCTCTCGTTTCCTGTGCTAATTATAAATTTTTAGAAATTCTCAGGTCTTAATTTTCTAGAAAATCTGCAAACCTCCATTCCACAAGCATTATATCTGTGACAATCCGTCAATTTCTCGGCTATTATTTATATCAGAATATGCGAGTTATTTATTTTCTGATCATTATAACTCTAAAATGAGAATTCATCTCGTGTTTTCCGAAGTCCCGGCACCACACGCGTACCGACACCATGATAATATTGGCACAAAAATTTATTTACTAATTTCAAGACAATAATAATACCATATTAATTCACTCGTCAAAACGTCTCCGGAAATATAAAATTTATAAAATACGGATACCCGAAAAGTAATCTACTTAAATAAACGTTATTTCTTGCAGAACAGATTATACGAGAGTACATATAATACAGCTAATAATAATAATAATAATCTCTACTCTACTCCTAAACCTACGCTGCTCCCTCCCTCTCACTTTTCCTTCTTTTTTGCTTTCATGTTCCTCCCACACTATCACTAATATGGTCTCTTCCATCTCCCTACTCAAGTCAAACCCAAAAGCAACTTGCCCACATTATCATCAATGGAATGGCAGCCTCCCAAGGTACGCCAAGTCGCCTACAAGATAAAGAGAAGAGCCAAACAAGGAAATCATCTAGGCATTGAGGTCAAGAAAGGGTGTTGGCTTCTACCCGAATATTGGTGTATAAATAGACATGGTTTCCACATATTCATGATCATCCACACTCAATATCACAAAAATTAGGGTTCTTGAAGTAAGAGGCTTTTTAAAATTGATTTGGGGGTTTTGCAATTCAAGATGTATATAGTCCAATTCTGGCTTCAACTTGATGATACACAAGAGGGCTCATGTTCAATTTAAGGTTCTTGTTCGGTTCTCCCCAACCCTCGACCCAACTACTTTTCTTTGTAAGATATATAGTTATTATGTTTTAATTGATTTATTAATTTGTTTCATCCCTTTCTGTTGTCGAACAATTTTATATGAGTGTTGTTGTTGTTGGTTTTGTCTTGGCTATCAAATGGTAAGTCATAAGAATTAAAAGTCTAAAAAGTTAATGGACTGTGTTCATGTTAAATGTTGTTGTTGTTTAAGCGTAATAAAAACTTAAGGAATATAGTCAAGAAAAACTTTGTATTGACTTAGTGTGGTAATTGGTTTACCTTAGTTTAAGTTATTTTCTAGCTTAACGACACTTCATTCGGCTTATGTTTGAACTATATCCTTGCTTATACCTGGGCTCATTCGAGTTCGTTAGTCTCGGCTGGAAATAAAACCCCGTCCGAAATATTGGTCTTGCTTACCCATTGGCTCAGTTGAAATTAACACCCACTCGAAGGGTGATTAATTTTTCCGCATCTGTGGCGACCCGTACAGACCACACGTCACCGGGTGACGGGTCATGTGCTCACGTTGGGTAGTACCCGGCTGTTAGAGTCACTAGTCAAATCAATTGTGAGTGGTCTTCTTTGTTTGCGTTGGTTTCGAGTCATCAAGGGTGTTTGTTATATTGTTACATACTAGACCTCGGGGAAGACTTGTATGGGTCTCGTTGCCTAGTGATTCGAGTCTTTGACTCACTAGTAGTTTACATCATTTCTGAACCTTTCATTTTGTCAAAATTAATACACAAATCTATTTTGAAAAACTCAGTTTTTATCTCAAAAATAATTGCCTTGGGCCTTAAATCTGTCAAAAGGGTGTGTATGTCCAATCTTGGCTTTGGGCCACGAGGCCCAACAGCAGCCCAACTCGTACCTCAATTGCGAACAACCCATTGACTGTTGGTTTGGGCCATAGCCCCAGACCGACGAACCACTCGCTCGCCTTTGCAAAATTTCTCGTCGATTAATATTTTACTTACGTTGTCATTGTAAATACTTAAATTGAGTAATGAATTTTATGAGCAAAATTTGTAATCTTGTAAAACAATTAAACCAAAAATGACTAACATAACGGAAATGTTTATATGAAGATTCTTCAAAAACTAATATTTCATTTTCTTTTAGACCCAACATATTTATTTACATAAATCAAGTTAAACTATGCGTATAAAACTATTTTTCCCGAACGGACTCATCTTGAGATAATCTATAAACCTCGGTTCAAATATTTTATAAACATATTATCTTAAGGCGACAATAAAAATGTTATATATACTTGTAGATATATAAATATACATTCACTTTAGTCATATCGATAAAACATATACATATAATTTCAAAAATAATATTCCAATTTACTTATAACATTATTTAAGCCAAACTTCCTTACCGGTCAAACGCCATATTTTCTATAAAGCTTTCGTTAAAACACTATATGTAACTTATTTCTAGCCGAAATATATACTTTTCAACATAGTTTTCAAAACAAGTTCTATTAGCAAAAATATACACATTATTTGAAGATGACAATTTTAAAACCTAACGTCAACAACAGCAACAACAACAACAATGCTGTGAAGATAAATAAAGTTAGATAAACTTTACTTGGGGTCAAAAAATGAGACTTGTCATATTAATCTAGGTCGCGTGTCGGTGCCATCCAATAATTCTTTTTGACTGCTGCTTTAGACTGCTTTTGCCAAGGTGAGTATTCACAGCCCCTTTTTACTTCTTTACTTATTTGGGGTGAAATGCATGAATATAAACTTAAATTGTTATTATCTTAATTTGAACCTTTTAATATATTTGAACTCTTTGATTTAGTTTGAACCCGTTAATATATTTGTACCCTTTGACTTATATTGAACTCCCTTTGACTTAATTTGAACCCTTAATATATTTGAACCTCTTGACTTATATTGAACTCTATTTTGACTTGATATGGACTCTTTAATATATTTTGAACCCTTAGACTCTTGGACTTAATTAAGAGCTTATGACCTGTTTGAACCTAGTGGACCGTAAGTCCTTGACCTAAAGTCTCCCCTGTTCGGAGCAACGCAAATTCTCCCTTGTTCGGAGCAATGCCGAGTCTCCCATGTTCAGAGCAGTCATGATTTGATAGTATATAATAGTTGTTATGATGGACTGTTCGTACAAACAGTACATTCGCATTGTTAGTCCCCGATTGGTTTGCCGTTCGCACTCCAATTATACGTACCGTTTGTACGGCTCCCTTGTGCAGAGCAGTAGGTAGTATGGATAGCGCTATTAGAGGTCGGCCAACCTCTCGTTCCCCTGTCTACGGAACGCATATTATTTATTTGTGGGGCTTTGCCGCATAACTTTATTATATATGAGGCGTTAATATGACCCTAGGTGCATTGACTACCAGACTTACCACTTGAAATATGGAAATGCATGTCAACTTATATGTTAAAAGTCTTGTATGGGCGGGACTTGTAACATGGTGAGTTGACAAGACATTTGCAAGGCAATCATATTCAAAAATGTTTTCGTACAATTTAAAGACTTTCTTAAAATGGGATTTTATAATATGTAAAAGGACTTTTATAAAAATGGCTCTTGTAATACATAAAACCTGTGTACTCACCAACTATTTTCATAGATGACCCGTTTTCTCATGCATTTCAGGTGATCGTCAATAAGCATGATTTATGAAGTCTTTTGCATAAACGAGTCTTCACGTGCCGTCTTTGGTCATTAATTATAAGAAGATGTCTTTTGGAAACCAAGCTTTAAGATTTTATTGCCAATCTTGGCTTGAAAAATATTGTAACATTTTATTATTTCCTTAAATTTAAATATGGTATTGTACTATATGTCTTTTGCTATGTATATTGATTATGTTGCACCTCGCGTTTTCGCCTCTGGCGAGGTGTAACAGATTGGTATCAGAGCCGAAGGTTATAGAGAATGCCGGGTTTTCTAAAATAAAAACCTCAACTATAACCAGGCTGAAGTTTTATAAAACCCTAAACATGGTATGAGTCGATTAGCCCGAGCATTTCATCATTGTTCCTAAATTATACATAGCCTGATCAACTATGCATAATTCAGGAGGAATCATTGGATGATTTAGGTAGTTACCTTAGATCATGTTTGGTAGGAGTCACGGTCTAGGTCACCTGAGAATGCATTGATCTATGTGTGTACATCGGTCTTATGTGTTTTCTGCATTTATGACTATACTACTAGGCATTATGTGTGCTAAGACTTTTGCCTTTAGGACTATATATGTGCTTGAACTTAAGTGCTTTGAATTGACTTGGCATGATGTGCATTGATCCCTGTAGTCAGACATGTACCTTTAGCATTAGGCATGCCTTCGTTTTTGTCATGTGGCGATCCCGACGTCATGAGCCTTAGTTAGACCTTTATCCTTCTCACTAATCTGAGCACCCCACTATTAGTTGATTTGATTGGTTTAAACAATTTCAAACTTGAGCCAAAATTTCAAAAGGTCTCTTACATAGATGAGAAGCCATCTCTTTCTGACAACTTGTTTCCTAGCTTGATCTAGTGACAGTTCTTGTTTGATGAGTTGCGAAAATCAAGTTAGAATTCAAGTTGTTACTCAACCTACAAAACTTAAACACATGACCGGTCAGGTCGACAAGTTGTGAAAATTCACCAACTAAGAGTCTTTTGAAGGCAAGGTTCGAGGATGAGAAAATTTGAACCATGAGAATGTACGCCTGTAGGGTAGACGGACTGAATCTCGAGGACGAGATTCTTTTTAAGGTTGGCAGACTGTGACAATCCGTCAATTTCCCGGCTATTATTTATATCAGAATATGCGAGTTATTTATTTTCTGATCATTATAACTCTAAAACGAGAAGTCATCTCGTGTTTTTCGAAGTCCCGACACCACACGCGTACCGACACCATGATAATATTGGCACAAAAATTTATTTACTAATGTCAAGACAATAATAATACCATATTAAGTCACTCGTCAAAACGTCTCCGGAAATATAAAATTTATAAAATACGGATACCCGAAAAGTAATCTATTTAAATAAACGTTATTTCTTGCGAAACAAATTATACAGTACGGAGTTCATATAATACAGCTAATAATAATAATAATAATCTCTACTCTACTCCTAAACCTACGCTGCTCCCTCCCTCTCACTTTTCCTTCTTTTCTGCTTTCATGTTCCTCCCATACTATCACTAATATGGTCTCTTCCATCTCCCTACTCAAGTCAAACCCAAAAGCAACTTGCCCAAATTATCATCAATGGAATGGCAGCCTCCCAAGGTACCCCAAGTCGCGTACAAGATAAAGAGAAGAGCCAAACAAGGAAATCATCTAGGCATTGAGGTCAAGAAAGGGTGTTGGCTTCTTCCCGAATATTGGTGTATAAATAGACACGGTTTCCACATATTCATGATCATCCACACTCAATATCACAAAAATTAGGGTTCTTGAAGTAAGAGGCTTTTTAAAATTGATTTGGGGGTTTTGCAATTCAAGATGTATATAGTCCAATTCTGGCTTCAACTTGATGATACACAAGAGGGCTCATGTTCAATTTAAGGTTCTTGTTCGGTTCTCCCCAACCCTCGACCCAACTACTTTTCTTTGTAAGATATATAGTTATTATGTTTTAATTGATTTATTAATTTGTTTCATCCCTTTCTGTTGTCGAACAATTTTATATGAGTGTTGTTGTTGTTGGTTTTGTCTTGGCTATCAAATGGTAAGTCATAAGAATTAAAAGTCTAAAAAGTTAATGGACTGTGTTCATGTTAAATGTTGTTGTTGTTTAAGCGTAATAAAAACTTAAGGAATATAGTCAAGAAAAACTTTGTATTGACTTAGTGTGGTAATTGGTTTACCTTAGTTTAAGTTATTTTCTAGCTTAACGACACTTCATTCGGCTTATGTTTGAACTATATCCTTGCTTATACCTGGGCTCATTCGAGTTCGTTAGTCTCGGCTGGAAATAAAACCCCGTCCGAAATATTGGTCTTGCTTACCCATTGGCTCAGTTGAAATTAACACCCACTCGAAGGGTGATTAATTTTTCCGCATCTGTGGCGACCCGTACAGCCACACGTCACCAGGGTGACGGGTCATGTGCTCACGTTGGGTAGTACCCGGCTGTTAGAGTCACTAGTCAAATCAATTGTGAGTGGTCTTGCTGTTTGCGTTGGTTTCGAGTCATCAAGGGTGTTTGTTATATTGTTACATACTAGACCTCGGGGAAGACTTGTATGGGTCTCGTTACCTAGTGATTCGAGTCTTTGACTCACTAGTAGTTTACATCATTTCTGACCCTTTCATTTTGTCAAAATTAATACACAAATCTATTTTTGAGAAACTCAGTTTTTATCTCAAAAATAATTGCCTTGGGCCTTAAATCTGTCAAAAGGGTGTGTATGTCCAATCTTGGCTTTGGGCCACGAGGCCCAACAGCAGCCCAACTCGTACCTCAATTGCGAACAACCCATTGACTGTTGGTTTGGGCCACAACCCCAGCACGACGAACCACTCGCTCGCCTTTTCAAAATTTCTCGTCGATTAATATTTTACTTACGTTGTCATTGTAAATACTTAAATTGAGTAATGAATTTTATGAGCAAAATTTGTAATCTTGTAAAACAATTAAACCAAAAATGACTAACATAACGGAAATGTTTATATGAAGATTCTTCAAAAACTAATATTTCATTTTCTTTTAGACCCAACACCTTTATTTACATAAATCAAGTTAAACTATGCGTATAAAACTATTTTTCCCGAACGGACTCATCTTGAGATAATCTATAAACCTCGGTTCAAATATTTTATAAACATATTATCTTAAGGCGACAATAAAAATGTTATATATACTTGTAGATATATAAATATACATTCACTTTACTCATATCGATAAAACATATACATATAATTTCAAAAATAATACTCCAATTTACTTATAACATTATTTAAGCCAAACTTCCTTTACCGGTCAAACGCCATATTTTCTATAAAGCTTTCGTTAAAACACTATATGTAACTTATTTCTAGCCGAAATATATACTTTTCAACATAGTTTTCAAAACAAGTTCTATTAGCAAAAATATACACATTATTTGAAGATGACAATTTTAAAACCTAACTTCAACAACAACAACAACAACAACAACAACAACAACAATGCTGTGAAGATAAATAAAGTTAGATAAACTTTACTTGGGGTCAAAAACTGAGACTTGTCATATTAATCTAGGTCGCGTGTCGGTGCCATCCAATAATTCTTTTTGACTGCTGCTTTAGACTGCTTTTGCCAAGGTGCGTATTCACAGTCCCTTTTTACTTCTTTACTTATTTGGGGTGAAATGCATGAATATAAAGTTAAATTGTTTTTATCTTAATTTGAACCTTTTAATATATTTGAACTCTTTGATTTAATTTGAACCCGTTAATATATTTGTACCCTTTTACTTATATTGAACTCTCTTTGACTTAATTTGAACCCTTAATATATTTGAACCCCTTGACTTATATTGAACTCTGTTTTGACTTGATATGGACTATTTAATATATTTTGAACCCTTAGACTCTTGGACTTAATTAAGAGCTTATGACATGTTTGAACCTAATGGACCGTACGTCCTTGACCTAAAGTCTCCCCTATTCGGAGCAACGCAAAGTCTCCCTTGTTCGGAGCAGTGCCGAGTCTCCCATGTTCGGAGCAATCATGATTTGATAGTATATAATAGTTGTTATGATGGACTGTTCGTACAAACTGTACATTCACATTGTTAGTCCCCGATTGGTTTGCCGTTGGCACTCCAATTATACGTACCGTTTGTACGGCTCCCTTGTGCGGCGCAGTAGGTAGTATGAATAGCGCTATTAGAGGTCGGCCAACCTCTCGTTCCCCTGTCTACGGAACGCATATTATTTATTTTTGGGTCTTTGCCGCATAACTTTATTATATATGAGGCGTTAATATGACCCTAGGTGCATTGATTTCCAGACTTACCACTTGAAATATGGAAATGTATGTCAACTTATATGTTACAAGTCTTGTATGGGTGGGACTTGTAACATGGTGAGTTGACAAGACATTTGCAAGGCAATTATATTCAAAAATGTTTTCGTACTATTTAAAAACTTTCTTAAAATGGGATTTATAATATGTAAAAGGACTTTTAAAAAAATGGCTCTTGTAATACATAAAACCTGTGTACTCACCAACTATTTTCATTGTTGACCCGTTTTCTCATGCATTTCAGGTGATCGTCAATAAACATGATTTATGAAGTCTTTTGCATAAACGAGTCTTCACGTGCCGTCTTTGGTCATTAAGTATAAGAAGATGTCTTTTGGAAACCAAGCTTTAAGATTTTATTGCCAATGTTGGCTTGAAAAATATTGTAACATTTTATTATTTTCTTAAATTTAAATATGGTATTGTACTATATCTCTTTTGCGATGTATATTGATTATGTTGCACCTCGCGTTTCCGCCTCTGGCGGGGTGTGACAATATCCTAGTGGAGTTGAGTCATATATAGTTTTGCCGGCGATTTTACGCGAAGGTTTTGTCTATTTTCTTAAAATGAGCAGGTTTTATTTATCAAGAAGAAGAAACATAATATTGGATGAAGCTTATCACGCATACATTCTTCTTGGGAAAGAATTTAACCACTACTTCACACGGATCCTACCAAGCTAATCAGGGGAGTAGTAGTTTCTTTCTCTTTTAATTACCTTCCATTATCATAACTTTGATACTTTCGGGGAACATTGGGGACAATTTTTTGTTTAAGTGTAGGGAGGGAGAATAAAACGCGAACTTTGAAACTATGCTTATCCTTGATTATTTGTCTTGTCCTATTTCATTTGTGTAATAAGCTATGAGAAATATTTGTTAGGGTAATTTTAGCACCAAATTTAAAATTTTTCATGACATGTAGGAGTGGGACTTTAGTCTTAATAAAGCGTCTCATGGATAAGATTTATATGACTAGCACAAAAACCTTTTACCACTCAAATTCCACCCCAAAAATGTGAGGTTCGCCCCTAGATCTATAGGAATTAAAGCATTCACCTTTAATGCTTTGTGAGTGTACCAGTAGTATAATAGATTCTAGAACTTGTTTTGTGATGCATGCCGAGATCGCTAGTGAGACTACACTTGTGTAGTTAGGAATAACTAAATGATAAGAGGTATTAGGATAACGCTTGTTTGATACCCGTATTATAATTACTTCTTCCACATCGGTTGAGTAATTACCCCACACCCTTGCGATGTACTCATCTTTAGTACACGATACCCCTAGTTAACCCCTCAGAGCCTATCCTTTTCGCGGTTCTCGTGATGTTTCGGTTTTCCAGAATATCAATGAAGAGCATTATTTACAATCCACCCCCAAATGTACACCAAAATCGCCTTAGCCTACCTTGTATGCACTCACCTTTAGTGCATTATTATTATCATACAAAACCCTTAGTGCAATTATCTAGTTACTTGCATGGTTGCTAAGTCGAGTCATATCTTTTGTACACAGTTTTGGGACGATTGGGACTCATGGGTAAAGTAAAATTTTATGGAGTGACGGGAAAGAACGTTAAAATCAAATTCCCTTTATTTACGTAAAAAAATACTCCAGTGTTTTGATCTTTTCAATTCAGGTCAAATTATTATTAGAGTAATAAAAAATCAAGTTTAGGGATGCTCCTATAAATCCCTTATATTTTGATGTTATCGTAGAGGATGATAGAGTAAAAGTGTATGCCAAAAAAAAAAAAAAAAAAAAAAAGCAAACGTGCTACCATCCTGTATCTTTCTTTATACTTATGTTTGTTTGTTTCAAGTTATCTAGAATTTAGTGAGTCGAGTCTTGGCTTAGCAACGCCATTCTTTTCATGCTTGTAACATAAGATTTTTGACTTGCCACCACTAAGTCGCCTAACGTTACAACCCTTTTAAAGACCTCTTAGATAGTTGTTCCTAGGTGCTTACGCCAAAGGGGTGGAGGTTTGATGTAGTCTAAAGCCTATGGTAATCTATGTGCTATGACCGGTTAGTGAGTGTTTATCTTCCATTTCCATTTACTATATTCCATATACACCCGAGAGATGAGAGAATCCAAACACCCCTTGTGAGGTGCTAGTATATAATTTCCGTGCTTGTTATGACTATTGCGGTGCTTTCACTTGTTGTGAATTATGTTAAACCAATGCTTCATGCCCCCTAACTTATAAATTGATTGGCCAAAAGCACATTTGCTTGAGGACAAGCAAATACCAAGTGTAGGGATATTTGATAAGGATTTCAAACGTACGTTTTTAAGGGGTTATTTAAGCCCTTAATTGCCCACTTTTATATCCGTTACTGCTTAATTTTGTTCTTTTTCACTTTTTAGGTCTCTTGGAAGCAAAATGATGGAATAATGCATATTTGGACGAAAAGGAGTGAATATATGAAGAAAATAGCTAAGTCAAGATCGAACACACTCAAGCTACTGTAATTGCACCTGACGGCGTCCCAACTAAAGGGCGATACCTTCCTTTTATATGTAATTAAATCTGTGACGGCTCAGTAGACTTTTTGCTAAAATACACCTGACGGCGTCAGGCTTTGTAGAGGAAAGGCTTCACGAAGACTTTTCAGCCCAGACGGCCTAGATCCAGAATCAGACGACGTCACTACTGAAGCCCGACGGCGTCACAACTACAACGTGACGCCGTCCCATCTATTACTTGGCCAAGACAAAACCCAAATGATGGCTATTTGACGGCGTCCCACCTATAAGGTGACGCCGTCGCAAGTGTAAAATTATATATAGAAATTGAATTTTCAGAATTTTAAGAGGTAGACGTGTGGAGTAAAAACCCTAAACGTTTGTAGTCCGGTTTGGACAGTATCTTAGGGTTCTCATACCCTATTTTAGATCAAGATAAGTGTTTTACTTCATTAATTTCATTATGTCTTCGATTGAATGTGTGTAGGTTTGCATGTTTAACATGTCCGGCTAAATTTCTTGTGTGTTTTCTTAGATCTATGAAACTTATTTATTAATTATTGATTGGTTGTCTCTTATCTTAATTGTAATTGGCTTAGGAGTGTACTAGGCCATCGTTGTGTTTAGATTCTTGAGTAATCTTTGTTAACCTTAGTTTATAAATCACTTAGCGGATTTCGTAGGCTAAACATCCAAAGATAACCCTTAAAGTTAGTTTATGAATCTTAGAGAATTTCGTAGGCAATAACCTTAAGGTAGTCTCAAAAAGTTAGGGAAAAAGGCATACCCTATGACCTTAGAAAACACAACGCGTTAAGAATAAGGACGTGACAATTCAACTATCAATAAAAGATAACTAGGGAGTAATAGTATCTAGGTAGACACATTTTTAATCATCATACGAGCACACATCAATAGACATAAGACTACCCATAGTTTAGATAATTAGATAGTAGAGTAATCGGTAGAAGTACCACCCCCCAAATCCAAACCCCGAGATTTTACCATTAGCTTTCAAAAAAAATATAAAATGATAAAAAATAATCTTCCTCAACCTCAACCTTAGCGTAGTACACTTCTTACTAGCATTCCTATTCCCCTAGAGAAGGATATCAATACCCGAGGCTTACCCAATACTACACTACAACGATTAGGTTCACTGCCTAGGGTGTTAAAAAACTTGCTCGACGAAAAGGAAGTTCCTTTGACCCCGAACGCATTGTACGCGCATCAATTATCATAGTCAAATGTTCAAATCATCATAAAAAATGGAAATAAGCACTAGTAATGAAATAGCACATGATTAAGTATTGTAAGGTTATGAAAAATATGATGACTTACTTGCACTTAGGAAGTGTATGTGATGATATGATGAACACAAATGTACCCCAATAATACTCCAAAACCATTTGTTTACTAATTAAAATACCCAATAAGCACTAATAAGCACTTGAACTAGCCAAAACCAATACTCCTTCTTGTTTATCTCTTTATAGCCAATTAAATGAGTAAGTGTGTGAGTGTTTTTGAGTTTTGATCTTGGTGCAAATGAACACATATGTAATCCTCCTCTTATAGGCAAAGTGAATTATGGGATTTTGATTATTATATAAGCTACTAAAAAAACAAAGTGTGTATGCTTGTTATGAGTGGTCGGTCAAAAAGCAAAAAACAAGAAGGAGTATAGTCTTTTCTTGTCTCATCTTTTAAGCCATAATCCCTTGTGTAATATTTGTATTGTGTAGTCCATAAAGTCTAAGTCACAAAGGTAAGAAAATAAGCATGGCATAAACAATTTAATAAGCTAGGTAACTATTTTATTAAGGGATGGAGGGGGAAGTAATAAAAAATATAGTAGGGAGTGTGTAAAAATTTATAAAATATATTTTTTGTGTGTGTTGGGTGTTTAAAATAGGTATTGTTTAGTATTTATATAATTATGGTTAATTGTATAGTTAAGTATTTATAATCAAAGAATTATAGAAAGTGTAAGAAAATGATATTTTTACTTTTGTAGTAGTTTAGAATATGCTAAAATTAGTTGTTGGGAGTATCAGATACATTGTGCGTTCATGCAAATAGTGAAAAGCATTTAATAAACTTACTAATGCAAGTAAGTAAAAATGAAAATGTAATAGAAATAAAATGTTAACTGTAATAGTGGCAATGTACTAGAGATATGTAGACTAAATCTTAGTCAAAAGCCATAGTGCATAAGAGGGTGTTTCTTGGTTTACGTAATTTAACTAGAAGTTATACGTAAATTGTACTTATGTAAGCTTCAAATTAAATAATTATAGTTTAGTAAATAGTATTTTCTTGGAAAATGGCGGGTTGTCACACCAAGTAATAACTCAAGCTTCCCAAATCTTTGATACTAAAGGCAAAATTGAGTTGTTCCTTGATGTGGATGGTTGCAAATATACTAAGTTTTAATATCTTCCTAGGCAGAATACCTAACTGTTATAGTGTGGTATAGGCAAGACACTGTGGATTGATCATTCTCTAAGGGAATAGTGAGGTAGGCTCGAAGTGTATGTCGAATTAAGTCTAAAGGTCGAGGGAAGATTATTTTTGGTCTTTTATATTTATTGGAAACAAGTAAAATATTGGGTTTAGAAGAGTTTGGTTTTTAACAACTAATTAAACTAAATTTAAACTAATTGGAAGGAAAGGTAAATTGGTGAACTTCTAGTATGAGGAAAGTGTATTCACTTAGAATTTTACTACTCCCTAGTTATCTTTTATTGATTAGTCGAATTGTCACGTCCTTTTCTAATTAATGTAGATATATTCCTTATTACCTATCGAGTGATGTTCAAGCCCTAACTCCTTTGAACTATGTATAAGTGGGTGGCGCCTAAGAACGCCTAGAACCTAACTTCAACAATACGAGTAAAGTTCACACATTAAATACAACGATATCAAGTTAAATTATTTACTAAACGTTTTAGTGGATGTTCAAGCTAGTGTAGTTTTACCTAGCCAGTTTTCCGACTCCTAACCCAAAGCATGAATCAACAAGAGATGACACACAATAATTAACAACTAGGTTTCATGCAATCCTAAGAAAATACTATTAAATTTAGCCTAGCATAGTAATGAAAATAAAAATAATCATGAGTAAACATAATTGAATGACTGATTAAATAACTTATCTTCTCAATACATTGAAGTTCTTGAGGCCAAAAGGCAGGGAAAAACACTTAAAAACTGCTAGGGTTCAAACCTCCAAAGTTATACCAAAGTTGCACACTTTACAATGAAAACAATGCGAAAACATACATAGATTTACAGTTGTGATGGCTTCACTTGTTAAGTGCAACGCCGTCATCTCGCCGCCAGTTATATCTATAGGTTCGTTCAAAAAGATATTCATAATTTGAATTATTGATTAGACAAATGGTTTGTTTAAATGAAATCGTGAAGTTGAATCCTCTTCATGATTTCCTTAAAGCACTCAATCAGAAAGACATCGTGGTTTTCTGGAAAAAAATTCATAATATGAATCACTGATCCGACACATGGTTCAATCCGTGAACACTTTTGAAGTTGAAATCATGAAGTTGTGTGAATTAGGGTTATGGATTTTGGTTTTGTGCAAATCAAGTTGTGTGAATTGGGGTGTTGGTGTGTTGTGAGTTTTGATTATATGTTCTTGAATTTATATTTACATAGATTGTCTTTTAGACTTCATGGGGTTTGATTGATGATATGAAGATTGGTATTTGTATGTAATGAAGATAAATGTTGATAGAGAACTGGAAGTAACAAAGAGAGATATAATGAATGTGTGTTAAAAGTGTTTCTGATCTTAATAGAAAAACAAGTGAAAAAGTATGAAAATACCCTCATGTGAATATCATGTGTGGTCCATTAACGAGTGATAGTGAGTATCTTTAGTTGGAGGGACTAACGGCGGATAACGTTTTCCACTTAAAGAAAAATGACGCATTTTTCAGTCAAAGGACGAAAGTTTGCGGTCAACGCAAACCACAAGGACGAATAGTGTAATTTACTCTTTTAATTTTTATGTTATGTATTCATGTTAGTGAAATACATATATGATATGTGGCACCACTATCTACTACCCATAAGAATTTATGATTAATCAGGACATATGTAATGACCTTATAAGTTTTAGCAGTAATGTCAAATGAAATGAGTATGTATGTTCTAGTGGTGTAAGTAGCAATAAGTTTATGGATACTTTCAACATTGATATATGGCGTACCAGTGGCGTCCTTGTTGTTTTGCATCATTATCATCATTTGATTTAACTAATTTTGTAACTTATCCATCCATACACTCATTGCAACATCATTTTTATGAAAAACATTTTGCATATCAAGCATTAGTATTCTGTGCAACTGTCATGTTGACTACTTTGTTAACTATGGTATCATGCATACGAGACCTTGGTATTTGGATTGGAGTTTTATACTTCCCATACAGAGGATGACCAACTGGATTTCCAACCAATTTGTAACATTCTTCTTTAGTACGCCCTTCCTTGCTACAATTACCACAAATCATCCCTTTTCTAAAGTTTCTTCTCCTTGTTGAAGATTCACCTTGAAAATAATTCCTATTGAACCTTGAATTGTTACTATAAGAATTTCTAGGGTTATTTGAGTGTGTAGATAATGCAGTAGTGAGTGTTGCCTTAACATTGTAACCTTCTCTTTGCTTTTCTCACTGCCTAATCATACTATAGGCTTTAGCAACAGTTTCCATGGAATTCATTAGCAAAATTTGACCTTTAACATTTCCATGGCACTCATCTAAACCCATCATAAATTGAATCAATGATTTCCTTTGATCTCTTTCCCCATTAATTCTCCCATTTTCGCATACACAAGCACAAACACACATATATGGTTCTTCTAATGAGTCACCTTCATCCCAAAGACCCTTCAATTTGTGATAATAGATCTCAATTGCAGTTTTGTTTTGCTTCAGTTGAACTAAATCATTAGTAATTTGATATATTCTAGAGTTAATTACAAATTTCGTCTTTGTGGTTTACACATTTTTTCATCTTTCTTCCTTTAACTTCAATAATTACACTGACCATCCCAATGGTTGTTCATTTCTAACAAAATGGTCCTTTGACCAACTTTTCGTTTGTTTTCTCCCATTAAGTCTATAACGTGCACGCCACGCGAGGGCATTTTCATCTTTTATACGCATTAATCTTCAACATCTGAAATCTTCTTGAATTCTTATTTATTTAAAATTTGTGAAACCACAAAGCATCTTTATAATTAAAAGACTAAAATACACTGTTGGTCCCTAAACTTGTCAAAATCCATCGCTTGGCACCGTTACTTGGATTTTTCATCGTCAGTAGTTCAAACTATGGGTTTTTGAGGCTAAACTAGACTCTTGACCCGTATTGCCAGGTGAATTCCCTGATATATTCCATAAAATCCCGTTATCCGTTTTGTGTTAAGTTGATTATGTTGAAATCAATGAGGTATCTGTTGATGAAATGGATGCTCTCATGATTGAAATCGGTTATGATAAAGGACAAACCAATTATTACTACTTTGTTAAGCTTGGTAGTACATTGGATGATGAATTGTTTAGTTTTCATGAAGCTGCTAATCTTGAGTTGTTTAAAGACATTGTCAAAAACCATAAGTTGGTAGATGTTTATGTTGAAATAGGTAAGACAAGATTAGAGTTGATTGAAATGTCCCCACAATCTATTAAGACTATTTTTATGTAGATGGATGAACATAGTAGAAAAGTCACTAGTGTTGAGCCTGCACTAGAGCCTTTTATGCAACTAACACAAGTACCTCTGGACCTAAATTATATTGGTGAATCTAGTTATTTGCCAAACATTGAGCCTGTATTTTCCACCCTAGACACGTCCTTTGCCAGCCAGCATGTTGATAGCAGTGATCATGCTTTACTACTTATTGATGAGGCCAATACTATTAAAGAGCCTGGTAATTTTGAGGTTAATCTGTTCCGAGTGACTCAGGGGAAGCAGTTAGAGAAATTAGGAAGAGCACTAGTTGATGGAAATAACATGTTTGAGGATCCTGATGTTGATGTTACTCTGTTCCAATTGACTCAGGATAAGCAGTTAGAGGAAGTAGGAAGCGCACCTGTTGATGGCAATAACATAGAAGAAGATGCTTTTGTTGATGTTACTCTGTTCCAAGTGAGTCAGAGTAGTGACTTAAGCAATGTAGGTAATGACTCAATTCAAGCAAATGAAGAGAATAGTTGTCAGGAGAATGATGTACAACTTGATTTGGTCCAAGGGAGTCAGAGTGCTTAGTTAGGTAAAGCAGGAACATCGACTAATATAAGTGACGACATGAAGTTGGAAAATGAGTTACCTGTGATGGATGATGATGCCTTTTACACTGATTATGTTTCTAACTCAGAGGTAGGTAAGTCTGTGGTGCCAAAAGTTAGGACAGAGTTTGCATCTGGAGTGTATACCACATCCTTGTACTATGGTCAATACTTTCCCACTGCAATAGATGTCAAACAGAAGGTAAGAGAAAATTCAATAGAAACTAGAAGGGAGTTTATTTTTATGCAGAATGACAAAAAAATAATAAGGGTCAGATGTAGGGGTTGTGTACTACTTTCAGGCCCAAGTGAAGGTCCTGGACTAGGTATAGGCCTTTTAAAGGTACATTAACTAGAAAGGGTATAAATTCATTGATTGTAGGAAAAAATGACCCTTCCCAAATACTCTACTCATGGCTATTGTTTATTAGCAGGCATGGTGAGACAGGTCCATGGACAATCAAAAAATATAATGAGAAACACACATGTTTGCAATCAAGGGCGATCCGAGCTTTTGACCTTAACTTTATCTCAAAGAAAATTACAGTACAAATTGAAACCGGTCAACGGGTTCCACTCAAGTTTGTTCATAATCAACTTACCAACCAATTTGTTCTTGAAGTGTCTATGCTGAAGGTTTTAAGGGCCAAAAAATTAGCAATAAGAGGCATTAGGGGTTAATTCAAGCTACAGTTTACCATGTTAAGAGATTATGTTCAAGAGTTGCAGAAGAGAAATCCTAATACAACAGTACTGGTGAATATGGAATGACCTGCAAATGAGGCACTTCTAACAAGAGAATGTATGTTTATTTAGGTGCACTAAAGGAAGGATTTGAATCCTGTCAGAGATTGTTGTTGGGCTAGATGCTTTTTCTATTGAAGGTCCTTTGAAGGGTGAACTGCTAACAGCTGTGGGAATTGATAGCAACAATGGTATATACCCATTAGCTTATGCATTTGCAGAATCAGAAAACATAGGATCATGGTCTTGGTTTCTTCATTGTTTTTTCGATGATCTTGTACTTGAGCCAAAATCAATAATCACATTTATTAGTGACATGCAAAAGGTACTCCCTTAAACTGGTAATGAATTAAAGTCCATCTGTTTTGAAAATACACTAAATATATTTGATTTTGTGCAGGATATCAGTGCAACTTTAAGAGATGTTTTTCCGAATGCAGAGTACATATTTTGTATTTATATTTGATTTTGTGCAGGATATCAGTGCAGATTTAAGAGATGTTTTTCCGAATGCAGAATACATATTTTGTATTAGAAGCATTCATGAGAATATGAAACTTCAATGGAAAGGTAGGGCCTTCAAAGACCATATGTGGAAATTTGAAACAGCCTCAACTGTTGTACAGTTTGAGAAAGCTATGGCTGCTTTCAAGATATTTAATCAACCTGCCCATGATTGGTTAAGTAAGATACCACTAATGTATTGGTCAAGGTCATATTTTTCATGTAAGTCATCTATTTGTTTGACTTAATTGGTATATGTTAATGCACTATGAAAAGTTATAATTAATACATCTTTATTTGTATTCTTTAAGGAGACCTCATTTTGATGTGTTACTTAATAACATGTGTCAAGTGTTTCATGTCAAAATAATTTAGGGTTTAAACAAACCAATTATTACAGCCTTAGAATACATCAGGGAATACTGTATAAAGAGAATAATGCATGTTGTGAAGGTGATTGAGAAGATTAATGGGCCACTAACACCAACTGCCCAACATATGTTAGATGGTATTAAGAAAAAGAATGTTAAGTATAATGTTTTATGGAATGGGGGAGATAAGTTTCAGGTTAGTGGACCATGGGGGGACTAGTGTGTAGTTAATGTTGTAGACAAGTCTTGTACTTGCAGAACATGGGAGATAACATGTTTAACATGTAAACATGATGTTGCTACCAATTGGAATATGGCTTTAAATAGACAACAAGTAGGAGTTGTGGAAACATGGGCTCATCCTTGTTTCTATCTTAACACTAGGGAGGCAACCTAAAAAAACCATGTCCAGCCTATAACTAGCAATGAACATTGGGAAAAATCCTATGTACCCATAAAAATTGTTCCACCGAAAGCTGAAAGAACACCGGCTAGGTCAACAAGTAAAAAAAAGTAAGGATAGCTCCTAAATCTAAAGAGATTGTGAAGAATGGTAAGTTGTCTAGGGCTTGGAAGAGTGTAAAGTGTAGTATTTGTTGAATTGATGGACACAACAGAAAAACATGTCTTGGGCATGGTGGAACTTAAAGTAGTCAAACTGGCCGTAAAGAAAAAAGTTTAAATGCTAAGGGAAATGTTAAAAAAGTGCCTCAAAAGGCTACAGCAAAGAAGACACATCCTAAAGGTAACAAAGTTGCAACCGATAAACAAGCTGAAGGTACAGGTGTTATTGAAAGTAAATATGGTGCAGTTCAAGAAAGTTGTTTTCAATCTGAAAATCAAGATCAAGCAACTGAAGATCCCATCATACATGATCAATCCCAGTCTCAATCCCAGAAACATGATCAATCACAGTCTAAATCTCAGCTCCGCTCAAGTGATGTGCAAGTAGTTTCTGATTCATCCCAGCCTAATACACGAAGAATGACTAGGAAACATGCTGCACTGTAAAGAATGATGGCCTCACCATAGGTCAATTACGTTATGCTACTTAACTAGACAATGTTTCATCTAGTATATTTGCTATAGACAAGTTATGTACTCTAAAAACATATGTGTGTGTCTAAATCTAATTTTCATGCTTCAAAAGTATGAATTTTATGCATTTTGATTTATATCCATTTGCATTATCTGTGGAACCATGTCATGTTTGTGTATTTTCATAGATTGACCAAGATTCTTGTGTGCATAATTTGCATCTAGTGTGGATTGTCTCTTATTGAAAAGTATATGACTGCATTACCTTCAACTGCAAAAAATTTCTAAGGTGATGTAGAGGAAGTTGTTTCTTCTTTAGTAAGCATGTGCATCAAGCCAAAACTAACCAAAGTCAATACTTCATAAGAATGTTGAAAATTAAAAGTCAAACCTAACCAAATTACTAACCATCTGCATAAACATAAGGCAGCAAATCCAAATCCAAAACCTAACCAAACTCAATACTTCATAACAATGTTGATAATTAAAATTCAAATATAAGCAAATTCATAACCATGTGCATAAACATAAGGTAAACTCAGAAAAAGAACAAAATTACCATCTGGGAAAGTTACTACCATTCAAGATAATCTACATTAACCCTTTTTTGGAGTTCGTTTGTATAGTCATACAAAAAGAGGATACCAAATTGTACCATCGGCCATCATACATTAAAGCTAAACAGTTAACCCAGTGCATAAACAATCAAAAACAATATCGAACTGAGCACTAGATAGATCTTCTACTTCCATACATCACCTTGAGCAGCTTCTAATCTTGCCTCAAGCTCATTTCTCCCCCTTAAAAGGCCTGGTATGATCATTCTTGAACGAACATACATTTTTGGATCATACCATCGTACCCACCGACAAGAAGACCCCTAATCATGAATATGGCAAGTCATTAAACAACCACCATTGTTACGATGTAGTTTGCTACATGCGAAAACAAAATAATACAATATATCTTAAAACACACTTACTTCATCAGGACAACCAAAGAATCTACGCCCTGGGTTGGACGACGTCCACGAAGTGTGAATTATAGCTTGCTTAACACACAAGCAACATACCATTTTCAAAGGTTTAATGTTTTGTATAAGAAAGGTTTTGTGGGATAGTTTAGGGAAGATAAGTCATGACAAATTTGTATTAAACACTCATATAGGAACTACTAACACTGTACAACAGTTTGATAAAGTACGCTACAGTGAAAGACGCTTTTATCCTCACCAACAAAATATTAACCTGGGCATTATGTGTCAAGGGACCAGTTTAGCCTAAAAAACTCATAGTTTGGACTACTGACAATGAAAAATCCAAGTTACGGTGCCAGGCGATGGATTTTGACAAGTTTAGAGACCAACGATGTATTTTAGTCTAATTAACATCTTCTTTTTAACATAATTATCATAACATCTTATAGTACTTGAACTCATAAAACCTTAGAACCATAATCAAACTATATCAACTTTAAAACATAATCATTATATAAAAATAAAATAAAAAGCCACAAATCTAGAAATTGTTATGGGTTTGTTGGGTTCGTAATCTTTATACATAATACACTTAAAAGAAAACAATACACAAATTAAGCAAAAAAAACCATTCTAAAGCTTCAGTGTTATCGCAGATTCGTATAAGAGTCGCTACTTATAAAGTTAGGAATACATGTTATACTTAACTAGAAAATGATACACAATTAAAGGAATGTGATTATTAATACCTCTTGAATCAAAATTATACATGATTTGCCTAACATGTGACAGAAAGCTACAATCTTTAGCAACAAACCTAATTCATCACCTTGAAAAGAAAGATTCAAATCTACATTGAACCACAAACCCAATTGTTGATTAGTTCCTAGTTCGATTCCAATTACAGGAAATTAAAACAAAACCCCAAATTTGTTTTGATCTTAGCTTTAAAAATTAGGGTGTCGATGCAAGTGGTTTTCGGAGGTGGGACCTTTCTTGTGACGGAGGTGGTTTTCAGGAAGAGGATATAATAAAAGATGGTGATCAAGGAGAAATATTAAGAATTATATATATGAGATGCAAAAACAAGCGAATTGTGTTTATGTGGGTTTTAATGGCAAATACATAAATAGACATTAATTTGTTGGATGGTGGTTGAGTTATGATGATAATGCTTAAAAAGCAAAACATCTGTAAAGATTGAGTATAAACATGTAAGAGTAATATTAATATTAATATTAATATAAGAAGATGAAGCTTTAAGTGAATTTTAAACATTATACATTAATGTTTGAAAATCTTGTTGACAACTGATAAGTAAAGAATCGGGATGAATTATGTAGAATCAATAAAGAATCAAGAGTAAAAGAGAAAATTGAAATAAAAAATAGGTTGAAGATGAAGTGCGTAAAAGGATAGAATTACCCTTGTACGATTGGATTTAACGGATGAGAGTTAACGGTCATTTGGTCAAAGGACTAGTCAGTTAGAAATCGACAACCACATGGACGAATGGTGTATTTCTTAAAGTTTAAGGACGAAATGTGCAAAAAAGGTGTAAACCACATAGAAGAAATTTGTAATGAACATTATATTCTACGGCCACCAAGTTGTGAATAATGCTCATGTAACTTATTCCAAGGATCATAAGCATAATTAGCAAAATCTGTTGAATTACTTATCTATTCAGTCATTGTGTTTAAAATCCATGAATTTGTCATGTCATTTGTGTTCTCTAAAGTGCCCTAATCCTTAAATTTACCTTTGTTTTACAAATTCACCAATAACTATTTTCAACTAATTCTTTGCATTAAGAGCAATTATTGTAGATCTCTTACAAGAGCCATAGTTTTCTGAACCAGTGAGCTTCTTTGATATCAAGAGTAGTTCAGGATGATCATGTTGATGTAGAAACAAGGGATGAGTTGGTGAATTAAAATCCTCGGTTATTGTGGTTGTTGCATTCATATTTGGGTTTTGATTGGGATTTGACATAATTGTTGAGCTTTAATTAGATGATTATGTAGTTTGATGGATAAGATTATGATCGATGATTAGAATCTGGTAGATTGGTCGAAAAATGTGAATAGAATTTGTTAGTTTCACCAGAGAATATGATCGGAGTTTGTTAGGGAGTTTGTTGAGTTTATTATATTTGTAAGAGATTGGTTATCACAAACACACAAGGCACAATATGTATGGATCAAATAGTTGAGGTGTTAGAGAGAGAGAGTTAAAGAGTTGAGAACCTAGTAAGAGAAATGAAAGTCATATGATTGAAAGTTCCAACTCTCTACCTTGGAGGGTAGAGGGTATTTATAGTTCTTACACAATATGCCTCCTACGGGCTGTGGATCGGGTGTATAGTGGGTAAAGACCCGTCCATCCTCCACGGTGTTACTTATCTAACTAATAGACGTTTAAGACTACGAACTTTCTAATGCTAACAAATACTCGGGGTGACCAAGTCTTTAACATGGATTTACTAAATCCTAACAATCTCCCCCTAAGGGAGGTCACCCCATAAAATACATTTTGAATTCTAGCATTCTATTACATGTCTTTGTCCTTATAGCTCGTAGTATATGATTCTTTAAAGTTTGCAATCTTTGTACTTCAAGTAGTGATCTTTGAATGTTCCTTGACTTGGTTATCTTTGAGCTTTCTTCGAGATCATCAGCCACAGTAAATCTCCATCTCATCCTTCATTGTATTGTCTCTATGTGATGGTGTGACTTTTAGACAGACATGCTCACACTTTGCTGGATCATGATATTATGCATCAAAGTTGTAGAAGCATTGTTGTATGTCTTTTAATTATCATGATTTCTTTGATTGAGAGTGTGAATTGTGAGCATGTGGATATGAATTGACATCTCAATGGACATCAACTGCAACTGTTGGTTGTTCTTGCAAACAACAGTTAGCAATAAACACACGAAAGTGTCTTTGTTCACTTTCATTGAATAGGGTTGCAAGAACCACGGTTCCCCTTTGATCAGTATAAATATTGCCTGTGATCAGGTAGAATTTCGAAGAATCTCTTTGACAGGGTCGCAACTTGAACTAGCCATTCTTAAACTGGAGCGTCTCAAAGTAGACAACACGGAGTGAGTGAACCGGCGAATTGAGATTCACTGATTGATGAGAAATTGATTTGAAACACAATCGCGTATTGCTGAATAAAGAGTTTTTGCAATATGACGAAAGTTTTAAAAGCAAAATCAAGTTTCAATCACAAATACTTTTGTTTGAAAAATTTATGCGCAGTCGATGTGCTAGAAAATTATTGTTGAGCACACCGAAAGGTTTTCCCAAAAGTATATGTCAATTCAATTACTGGAACAAGGTTGATTCAAATGTGAATCGTCCCATTGTTTTTTTCTAGTTGTCACAAGTTTGATCCTTGAAGGATCTCACAAGTCACCCACCAAGAGCTTGTTAGATGTGGGATCTAGAAGGATTTCCATCTTTATTGTGAATACTTTACGTATCACTCGGATGTTCTGGCAATACCACAAGGATAATGTGTAGGACTCTTAATGTATATTTTCTTAATTTTCATAGTGAATGAAACAGTAAGAATATTGACAGTGTGTCCTAATGAGATTTATTGATGATCTCTTGGCTCTAGACACAATAGTGCACGTTGGTTTTACTATGCGGAGACTGGGGAAAGGGTCTCCTTTTTCAATATCAACCATCTCTAATAGAAAGTCGATAGATTACATTGGTTCCCCGCGAGAATGAAACTAGTTCTTTTAAGAGAAATTGAGTAGCTGGGAAGTTTAGTGTCGTGCGGTACTGGGTCCATGACGTCTTGTCTTCAGTACCGGCGTTACCTTGGTAACCACCTGTAGCATATGTATTGAACCCGGTTTTTGCCCTAAGGTTGAATATTTGGGGGGCTATTTCTAACTTGTACATCGATGCACCATATCGTTTGTACACCTTTGGCACCTTTCAATAATGCCTTCAACACGACCCTTCGGCACCTTTCACTAATGCCGTCAACACAACACTTCTATGGAGGGTGGAAAGAACTATCAACAAGAGGCACTTTAGTGGTCTTGATGATGACGAATGTAGGATCGATAATATTATTGTGTTGATGATTCGGGTGGTCTTGGATGATCAAAATACATGTTTGCCATTAGAGAGAGAGAAAGTAGAGAGATGGTGTTCTTGGTAGAGAGTTGGTTCAATAAAATATAAAAGGTTAGATTGCTAAGCCACACCCCTTCCATGGATGGAAGGGGTATCTATAGTTACAATGAATACGTCCTCCTATCGGACTGTGGATCAGGCATACAGTGGGTAAAGACCCGTCCTTCCTCCACGGTGTTATACTAAACTAAACTACGCTACAAACTAACTAATAAGCTACTAAATAACGTAACTAATGACAAGTCTACGAGCTAAACTATGCTAGATAATATTTGGGGTGACCGACACTTTAACATTGAATTTCCAATTCCTAACAATCTCCCCCTAAGGGAGGTCACACCATGATTTACATTTTGAATCCTAGCATTCTTTCTTTGACTTCGTTCTTGAGCTCGTAGACTTCAATTATTCATCTTCTGCATCATTGTGCTATAGTAGTGACTCTTCATAGTCCGATTATATTGTACTTTGAGTGGAGGCCTTTAACTGATCCACATCTTTGATGATCTTTGAGCTTTCATTGAGATCATCAGCCACAGTAAATCTCTCTGGATCATCCATTGTTGTGTTGCCTTCATGTGATGTTGTGACTTTTGGACCGACATGCTCACACTTTTGAATCATGACATCTTTCCATCAGAGTAGCGGAAGCTTTTACTGGTTCATGATATTTGCGGCAGCGTAGCAGAAGCATAGGATGAAAATATCAGAGCCAGGTTCTGTAGATATGCACCAGTCATGATTTCTTCAACTAAGTGTGGATGCTGTGAGCATGCGGCTTTGGATTGACTCCTCAATTCTGATCAACTGCAACCGTCCAAATGTACCTGCAAACAACAGTTAGCAATAAAACACACGAAAGTGTCTTTGATCACTTTCGTTGAATTGAGGTACACGGCCCATGGTTCCCCGTTGATCAGTACAAGTACTGCCTGTGATCAGGTATAATTCCGAATAATCTCCTTGACAGGGTTTCGCAGCTGTTCTAGTTGTTCTCAAACCGGAACGTCTCAAAGAAGACAACACGGAGTGAGTGAACCAGCGAATTGAGATTCACTGATTGATGAAAAATTGATTTGAAAACAATCGCGTATTGCTTGAAGAAAGAGTTTTGCAATACGACAAAGGTTTTATGAGAAAGATCAATTTTCAATCAAAAATACGTTTTGTATTTGAAAAGAGTACACATTCGACGTGTTAGAGAAAAGAAGATTTGCACATCGAACGGTTTTTCCAAAAGTATTTTTTCAATCAGAGATACTTTTTGTGTTTGAAAACATAAGTACACATTCGATGCTCTAGAGAAAAGACGATTTGCACATCGAACGGTTTTTCCAAAAGTATTCGTCAATTCATTTCCTGGACCAAGGTTGATTCAAGAATGAATCTCCCCATTGTTTCTATCCAGTTGTCACAAGTTTGATCTTTTGCAAGATTTCACATGTCACCTACCAAGAGCTTGTTTGATGTTGGCTCTAGAAGGATTTCCATCTTCATCGTGAATATTTTCATATCACTCGGATGTTCTGGCAATACCACAAGGATAATGCGTAGGACTCTTAATATATAATCTTACTTTCCACATTGTGTGAAACAGCAAGTCTTCAAGAATAGTGTCCTAATGGGATATTGTGGATGATCTCTTGGCTCTAGAATCAATTGTGCACATTTGGTTCCTATTCCGGAGACTAGGGAGAGGGTCTCCTTCTTCAATATCAACAATCTCTAAGAGAAAGTCGATAGATAATGTCGGTTCCCCGTGAGAATGAAACAAGCCCTTTTAAGAGGAACTTGAGTAGCTTGGAAAGTTAGGTGCAGTGCCTCACTGGGTCCATGACGTCTTGTCCTCAATACCAGTGTTACCTTAGTAAACACCAGTAGCATATGTATTTGAACCCAGTTTCTGCCCTAAGGTTGAATTGTTGGAGGGCTATTTCTTTTCACCCTTTTCATATTCATTTCTTTTTCATTCTTCAACCCCTTCTGTGCTTACCGAGACTTCATAACTAGAACCTTGTTTGGTTTATTCTGGCACTCTTCCCATTTCTCATTTTTCTCCTTTTTTCAATATACCTAAGGACTTCTACACTATCTAGTGGATTGTCCCTGGGTAGATCCCTCCCGTTCTAGCGGATCGTGGGAACTAATACCTAACCTAACCATCCTTATAACACCATGCATAAAGTAAATTGGTGGGTCTTTTGGTACAGTTCATTCTTCCTTAAAACCAATTGAAAAATCTTTGGAAAAACAATCAAGGTACTTGTGATACGAGATCAAAGCATTTTGTACCTTAATTGTTTTGATCATTTAGAAAACCTCCCCCTCAACATGTGCATATGATTTAGAAAATGTTTAGCACATGGAGGCAAGAGGACTTTGAAATATTTTCTTTGATCACAATTTTCATAGAAAAAGCCATTTGATTTTCTTTGGTAAATTCTCCTCCTCAATATGTGCGTAGGATATTTGAAATCATTTTATCACATAGAGGAAAGAGTTCTTTTGAAGCACATTTATGATCACACAAGCCATTAAGAAACCATTCGCTCCCCCTCAATATGTGCATCAATAAATGAAAGAGTTTGGCACATATTAGAGAGAACTTGCACTTTAAATCAAAACGATCATCTTATATCAAGTTTCATTATTAAATCACAAATTCTCCCCTGATCAAAAATATCAAACCCTTTGAGATTTTGGATCTCAAGTGATTTAATCAGGTTTGCAAAACATGGGAGAATATGTGGCCAGGTTTAAATACTCATCTTGTTTTTGGATAAATCCTCCTCCTCAACATGTGCATTGTGTATTTGAAATCGTTTTGGCACATGGAGGCAGGAGTGCCTGTAAAGGACTAAAACTGATTCCATTAAAACAGATTTGAGATTTAAATCACGATCTCTCCCCCGATCAAAAATTTCAAACCATTTGAGATTTGTGATCCCAAAAGTTTTAAATCATTTAGAAAATTTTGGGGAAAGACGTGGCAAGATTTAATTTTGAAAAATGACTGATGAGGACCAATTACAGACATTAAAGTTTGTTAGTGTCAGGTATGATAGTTTTTAAGAGATCTTTAAGTAAAATAAAACAATTTCACAATCAAACAAGAACAGAAAAAATTTCATTTTGAAAGATCTTGATTCTTAATGAAAAATCATACCATGACATAACATTAAATCTTTAGATCACCACTTTTATTGTACAAAAGGACTTTTTATGAAGAAAATATCGTTTGAAATATTTTATTTTAAATCACTCTCCCCCTCAATCGATGACCGTCTGCTGAAGCAGTGAGACTTCTTACGTTTTTCAAAACAACAATATTTTTCCATTTTTCAAAACAACATTTTCAAAATTGTTTTAAGAAAATGGTATTTTCACAATTATCTTGCACAAAGATACGTTAGGTGGTTAAGTTGCTTTTGTTGTTGTTGCTGAGGGTCGGAAGAAAACCGTCTGCTGAAGCAGTGAGACTTCTTACGTTGCATTTTAATGTCAACTGAGGTCAAATTAAGCTCCGTTTCTTCAATCACTTAGAAGAAAACCATCTGCTGATGCAGTGAAACCTCTTACGTTGCATTTATGCCAACTCTCCTTGGAAGTCCAATTAAGCTCCGTTTCCTCATTTGTCGACCCAAGATATAGTTACCCTTTCCTTTCGGCATCCAATCATCATCAATAGTGGGATCCGGATCGGGAACATTTTTATACCAATATACCTGCATACGTTAGTGAACATACATACAGATATATGGTGGTCGACATCACCCAAAAAACAATCGACTAATAAAAGTCAATGCAACAAATCAATCAGATCATATAAATGTATGGGAATAATGTGTTTTCCAAACTCTAATCATCTAATCCTAACAATCATATCCTAGGCACCTAGTCCTTCAACGTAGGTTAACATTGTTTTGCATTTAAGTATTTAGGATAATTAGATAATCTCGTTAGATGAAACATATTTGAAAATATTCTCCCCCTCAATCAATGACTCATTTTTTTGAAAAGGTTAAAAGCGTTGAAGTCATTGATTGAGTTTTCAATTTGTACGAAAACTCTGAAACTGATTGTCTTGAAAGCAACTCATTTACCACCATTTGAGAAAACAAAAAATATTTTTCTGAAGAATTTTAGACGGAAAAACATTTGTGTAGGAATAGCAGTCCTTCGACATACTGTTAGGAATTAGAAATTCCAGGTATTAAAGAGTCGGTCACCTCAAGTATATGTAATCGTTAGAAAGCTCGTAGTCGTAGTTCTTTTGTGTTAAGTAGTATTTAGCTAAGTAACACCGTGGAGGACGGACGGGTCTTTACCCACTGTATGCCTGATCCACAGCCCGTTGTGTGGCGATTTATGTAAGACTATAAATACTCTCTACCTCCCAAGGTAGAGAGTTGGAGCTCATAATAATATCTTTCACTTTCTCTCACTAAGTTCCCTAAACCTCTAACTTTCTCTCTCTAGAATTCCACTTATACGCCCACTTGTGTTAATGGTTTGATGTGTTTGTGAAATCCAATAACTATCAATTGGTATCAAGAGCCATGGTTAGATCATATCTTGCACATCTTTGGATTTCTAGTGGTATTTAGGTGGTTTTTGAGTTTGAAAAAGTTTAGTGGTTTGTGCATCATTTGGTTGATTTCTTGTGTTAAAGTTTGGATTTTGTTAGTACTTTTATGTTTAGAATCATCACAAGTGTGTAGGTTTTCATTTGGTAAGCTTGAATCATCTTGGTTGGGTTGTTTTTGGATTGAAAAGTGATGTTTATGTGGTTTTTTTCTTGCTAGCGACTTAACACACGGAATACTTTCTTGCTAGCGACTTGCTTTACAAATTTGTAGCGAGTTACAGTTTTAGACCTAGCGACTTAGATCTAGCGAGTTACAGTACAAGTAGTGGACTCTCCACTACGGGTAGCGACTTGGTGGTAGCGAGTTGCTCTTTAGCGACTTGTATCTTTAGCGACTTGAGTAGCGAATTGCTGCCAAAATTTTGCTAGCGACTTGAGCCTTAGCGAGTTACTACTTAGCGACTTGCATTTGTCTGGCGACTTGGGACTCTAGCGACTTAGTGGTGTAGCGAATTAAGTGTTAGCGACTTGGACCTTAGCGAGTTGCTCTTTAGCGACTTGACTGTGTAGCGACTTGGTGCTTTAGCGACTTGTGTCCAGCGACTTGGGTCCTAGCGACTTGGTCTTAGCGACTTGGTTCAAGAATTCTTAGCGACTTGTTGACTTTTCCCGACAAAACTTCAAATGGCTATAACTTTTGATCCGTAACTCCGTTTTCAGCGTTCTACCCATCAAAACTAAAGTTCATTCGGGTCAACCTTCGAGGGCTAAATCCGCTCTGAATAGAAGTTATTGAGGTTTTTATGTTTTTAGACCTAAAATTCTCGGGAAAATCGTGCAACAACCAACCCAAATCACAACCAAACAACATCTCTGCTTATCCCACAAACAATCATAAGTCCTAACACACAATTGTCTATCATTGTGTCGATCCATCAGTCATCTTAACACATTCCATTGGTCATTGCTTAACGGTTTGGTCTTGATTTTAGTAAAATCCCGCGAAAGATTCTATTTCTCGGTTTAAATCATAGACTTGTAAAATCCGTGCATTCCACCACATCATGTCTTACTCTACTTACTCTACTGACCCAATGATTTCAGAAGTGCTTAAATTGTATGATGCTGTGGACAATAATGTTAATGATTGCTACACTGAACGATTAAAGATGTTTGAATTAAACAATGAGGATGTGAAATCTTCATGTTCTGAGTACAATGAGAATGAATTGCACCTGCTACAGAATGCCATGCAAATGGAATGCAGCATTGAGCCCTATCAGCTACTTCATCTACACCTCATACAGCTGTTATCCATAGCTGGGGATCGAACATGTAGTGCTCTTTTCCGCCAGGACTTACCTACATTGACAAGAAGCTTGCTTTTGAACTTAGAACATTTAAAGCTGCAACTTACCAATGAAGAGGTTCAAAAGGATGGTTCCAGTGCAGCTCTTCAAGTAATCTACAAACAATATCAGCCATTCATCAGTGGGGAATATTCAGCAGATTACGATCAACATTTGACTGGAATTTCCTTCAAAAAACATACTGGAATGGAAATTCAGGAATTCATTGAGACATTTATCCAACTCATGGATAATGTGAAAAAGTACATTGAAGAATCTGCTCAAAAGAATGAAAACATGAATGAGTGTCAGGTGCAGTTGAAAGATTGTTGTGATAAGTTGGGTAATGTTTCTGTTGAAGTATCGGGTGTTGCTGAATGCAGAATGTCAGTGACAACAAAAATTGATGAGTCGGATAATGCAAAAATGGAATCTTCGTGCTCAAATTCACAAGAGAGAGAGGTGCACCAGACACAACCTGTGCAAGTTAATGCAAAGGAACACTCCATGGAAGCTTCGGATGTACCCAAGATAGAGATGCACCCGTCACAGCCTGTGCATGTCAATGCTGAGGTAAGTTGCATGGAAGTTTCTGCTGTACCTAGTTGTGTATCTTCTACTCAAAATGATGATTATGAACTGCATGAGTACGCTGCATTTGTGCCTGATGATTCCCTTACCACTGAGCTTAACATATATAAGGATCAAGTTGCTATTTATGAACAGCGTGCTAAGTTTGAGTTGACCACCCGTGAGCAGGAAATGGATGTCCAAATACGTACAACTATTAGAAAAAGTAGGTTTAGAGAAGAAGTATTAAAACAAGAGTTAAATTCCTTACAAGAAAAGCTTTCTAAAACTGCTAAGCAAAAACAAGAACTTCAGGAAAATGTTAAAGTGCTTAAGCAAGAATTTAGTGCTAAGGAGTCAAAACTTTTGAATGATTTTTCTAATCTAAAGACTTTGAAAAACAAGCTTGAAAATAAGTTGTACGTACAAGGAAACACCATTCAGACTGCTCACATGATCACTAAGCATAGAGTTCTAAGTGACAAACATAGTGTTGCCTTAGTTGATGAACCAAACCCTGAGGCTTGTAAAAAGGCTAGAGAAGCTCATAAGGTACTGTATGATGGTAATGAGATCCTTAAGCCTAGACAAAAACCTAGTTGCGCTGAGTGCACTGAGGAAGATAAGAAATCAGATGAAGTCACTAGGGAGAAAATGAATAAGAAGCTAGATGATCCTGAGTGTAAAAAGAACAAGATAACGATAAAACCCCATGATTACACTAAGGAAAATTGGATATCCTTAAACATGTTTAAGCCTCATACTCTATTGACCCCTGAACAAGTGTTCTGGAAAAAGGATATGGACTTGCAAAAAGCTGAAAATCTTGTTGAAAAGAATCCCCCTTGTAGGAAATTCCCTAAAGCGACTGTGTATCCTCCAAATACACCAATGCATTTAGTTCCTAGAACTATTGCCACTAAGAGCAAGACCTTAATCAGTCAATATGTTATTCTTCAACTATTTGTCGATTTTGAGAAAACTTGTAAGAAAAGGATCACACCCACTGGGATAACTAAAGGGGAAAGGGGTTTTGAGCAAACAAAAGAATGCTATCTAACTGAGGTCATGCCTTTCTTTAAACAACTAAAAGATCATTTTGAGAGTCTTAAAAAGGGGATAAAATCAGATATTAAAGAAATGGAAAAGGAATTTGATGCAATGATAGTTGAGGTTAGTGACTATGAGCGAGAATTAAAATATAATGAGATTGAGAGGAAGAACTTGCATACCTTGAATGAGAATCTTATTTCTGAATGTATTACTCAAGATGTGTTTTACACTGCTACGAATTGTTCCATTAATGCTTCTCAATTTCATGAATTATCTGTTGCTCTGAAAGTCTCCCATGATCGTGTCATTGAGCTTGAAAAAACTAATTCTAAATTGCATGAGAAAATTGAACAGGATGATCATGATAACCTGGTGAAACAGTTTTCTAAATTGGAAGTTGAGCATCTTGCTTTGCAATTAAAATATCAACATCTAAAAGAAAATGTTAAAACCTCAAATATCAAGACATCCTTGGATGCTCCTGAATTTGATGCAGTTTTTGAAATTAGCAAACGTGATGAACAGATTCGAGCTCATTGTAACACGATCAGAAGATTGAAAGCCCAAATCTCTCAATTAAAGGGTCAAAAGAACAATATGACAGGCTCCCAAATGCCTCCTCCTTTAGATTCTCAGAATTCTCAAACTTTTCATCTTCAAAACTTAGTTAATGCCTTACAAAAGGAAAACGAGAGTTTTCTAGAAGAAAATGAAAATGTTAAAAGACATTTTAAAGAGTTATATGATTCAACAAAAGTCACCCGTGACCAAAACAACGAAAAAGTAATGTCTTTACAAAAGGAAATTGAGAATCTGAGAAGTCAGGGAAATGGGAAACTACCACTTGTTTTCAATAAGAATGTTGTCTCAAAGTCACCCTTAGATTGCAAATACACTGTGACAGTTAAATATATTCCTCCTCATCTTAGGAATAATGAACATGCTTTTCATGACTACTGTGCTCACCTTAAGGATAGTCTAGAATGTCTCCGTGAGATTGTCGAAGAGGATTTCATTAACAAACCTCTTGATAGTGAAATTAGGTTTGCTTGCCTCCAGGCCAAACGATCTCAAGAGCTGCTTGAATGTGTAATTGCAACATGTCCAAAACCCTTAGGTGAAAAAGGCAAAGTTGTGAAGCCTTGTTCTATGCCTAGTGCCAAACAGGAAATCTGTTCTATGCCTAAAGCCAAGCATGTGACCCTTGATATGCCTTGTTCCATATCTAAATTCAAGAAAACAACCTGTGATGTGCCTCCTAGAATTTCAGATCCCAGCACTTCTAGACCAGGAATGCAGAAAGTAGTGAAGCCATGTAATGTTCCCATCGTTACTTCTATAGATGTTAAGATTGACACTAAAGTTAGCGGGTCAAAACCTAGAAGCTATGCAAAGAAGGATAGGATTACGCAAACTAAAAGTGATCATGATAAGGAAGTGAAAGAACACCATAGGGACAAGAAGTTTGATTTGAACAAAAAGAATCGTGTTAGTTATAGTATTAGCTCTAAGCTTACTAAAATTAATTCGAGGCCTTATGCTGTCTGCAAAACATGCAAAAAATGTTTAATTTCTGGTAATCATGATAAATGTGATGTGTTATTTCTGAGGTCTAAGATTCATAACCCAGTTAAGAAAGTTTGGAGAGCGAAACAGATTAAGCAATCCTGGAAACCTACAGGGAATGTGTTTACAAATGTAGGATTTCAGTGGAAGCCCACAGGTCGAATATTAACGCATGGCAAACCTTACCCCTTAGCTAGATCCACTATGCCTAGAATAGTGCCTGTTAAGGTTTGGAAGCCAACTGGTAGAATAATCCCATTAAGCACAAAAGGTCATTTGACTAAGTCTGATGCTTCTACTAGTGCAGCTCCTAGTGATAATGCCATTGCATCTAGGGTTTCTGCTGATTCAAAGATTGTTTGTGCTAACCAAAAGGAACCCATCAGCACGTGGGGATCCAATGTTTCCAATTCTCTGTCTTCGTCTGTTGTCCAAAGCAGGTCGTACAAATCGTCCCTTGGTATTTGGATTCGGGCGGCTCTAAACATATGATTGGGCTCTTAACAATGACGTCTGTACACATCAGTCCAGGCCTCGTACTTCATCATTATGACGTCTGTTCACATCAGTTCAGGCCTCGTACTTCATCATTATGGCGTCTGCAGATAACACTTCAGGCCCCGTTCCTCAAAGAAAAGAAAAGTGTACGCTTTAGTGCGCTTTATCTTCAGAAGAAGAGAAATCTTCATGTTTATGACCATTCTCATCGAAATTCTTCATCAACAAGCCTCATGTTTCTCCCATGCTCATTCAGTCATCAAGTGGATCTACATTCATTAATGTATATTCTTATTCACTTGCTAAATCAAAAATGGCAACTTCGGATGCAATTTTTGATGGGATTTATGAGAAGAGTGAATATACTAAATGATGATGGATGTTTGAATAATGGTTATACGACTTAAAGTTTGATGACTCTCCTCCAATGCCTAATGTTTCACTCACTAAGGATAAATGGGATTCATTGTTTGGGATTCATTGTTTTTCAAAGATATGTTTGATGAGTACTTCCAACCTCTAACGAATGTTGATCATCCAGCTTCTGAAGCTCATGCTCCGGTTTCGACTGACTCAACTAGTTCACCATCTAAGAAGTACTTCTCAGACTACTCAAAAAGCCCAATCTCCAGTTATTCCTCAAGGCGTCGATAATGATTATCATAATATTGCAGTTGCACTCATGAATAATGATCCACTCTTTGGTATTCCTTTGCCAAATCTTCATGGATTATTATTCCTCTCATCGTGCATGCTATAAATCAACCACATGAACTTCATGGAAAATGTCTACCTCATCCGCTCGAAGTTATTGGTGTATCCTCCATATCAGTCTCTACATGAATACTTTTAGGAAGAATACATTGATGTTGAGGCATCATTTGTTCTGGTTCATTCAGTGGGTGAATGTACATCCGGTTGTATGTTTATTCACATGTTGGGAATTTGACACAAGTTGATTACTTCGAAGTTACTCTTTTATCACTTATTTGAGGTTGAAGTTGACGTTCACAAAGGCGTGATCTTATTTAATAACTTGCTCGAGCTTAAGAATTAGAGTTGAAGTCTTGGGTTATCTAGTTACCAGCAGTCGAGGTGGATGGTTGAAGACCTGGTTAACTATCACTATTAGGAGTTACGTTGTTTTACTCAGTGTCACGCGTATATTACGTTGTGGATAATCGCAAGAGGTGTTAATGTCTCATACTTTGGTTGAGTATTGAGTACTTAGAGATTTGCTTGAAGCATAAATTCTCGACACTGTTCTTCCAACATTAGTGCAAGCTTAAGATGCAAATGCAGGGAATTCTTCTTCAGTTTCAAGTTTGGTATATCAGGTTTTCTTCATCAGTGGTCACTTCAAATTGTCTACATATGGGTTGATAAAGATAGTCAGAGAGAGTTTCTATCGCAGTGGTCCTATGGCTCCTGGACACTCCAGCTCAGGACCCGCACTTCAAAACAGTCCCATTGGTTCATCCCTTGTTCAAAACTCTTCTCAAGAAACTCCATACGTACCTCCATCTGAAGATGATTTAGAGAAATTGTTTGTTCCTATGTTTGATGAACTGTATGATTCAATTACTAATGAGGTGTTGATCCCTACAACAGAGGATGCTCATATTCCTGTGAATGAAGTCAATCCTTCAGTCTCAATATCTTTAAGTCAAGAAGCACCTGCTGCTGATCCTTCACTCTCATCAACAAATCATCATTCTTCAAATGTACATCATGAAAATGTTTCTGGCATCAATGATGAAGTTAATCCCTTTGCTACTCCTGAAGATGCTCCATTTGAAAACATATTTGCTCCTGAATCATCATCAGAACCATCTTCTTCAGGAGACATCGACTCAGCTACCTCAGTCCCTCAACAACTGCCACATGAACACCTCAGAAAATGGACTCACGATCATCCATTAGACAACATCATTGGTAATCCCTCTCGTCCTGTATCAACCCGGAAACAACTTGCAACTGATGCCTTATGGTGCTTCTTCAACTCCGTACTATCTAAGATCGAACCAAAAGATGTTAAAACCGCCATGAATGAAGATAGCTGGTTCAATGCCATGCAAGATGAAATTCATGAGTTTGATCGACTTGATGTATGGGAGTTAGTACCTGCTCCAGACTGTGCTATGATTATAGCTCTTAAATGGATCTTCAAAGTGAAACTTGATGAGCATGGTGATGTGTTGAAGAACAAGGCTCGATTAGTTGCTAAAGGATACCGTCAAGAGGAGGGTATTGATTTTGAAGAATCTTTTGCTCCTGTTGCTCGAATCGAGGCAATCAGAATCTTTCTGGCTAATGCTGCTAGTAAGAACATGGTAGTCTATCAGATGGATGTGAAAACGGCATTTCTGAACGGAGATCTTAAAGAAGTCGTCTACGTCAGCCAACCTGAAGGATTTGTGAATCAAGAGCATCCTACTCACGTTTATCGTCTGAAGAAGGCTCTTTATGGTTTAAAGCAAGCTCCAAGGGCATGGTATGATACTCTGTCAAGGTTTCTTCTATCTACCGGATTTAGCAAAGGAGCAGTTGATCCTACATTGTTCACCAGGAAGTCAGGCAAACATTTAACTCATGTTCAAATTTATGTTGATGATATTATTTTTGCCTCGACAGACCCAATGGAATGTGATCGTTTTTCAAATGAAATGAGTTCAAAGTTTCAAATGTCAATGATGGGACAAATGTCATTTTTCTTGGGATTACAAATTTCTCAAAGTCCCGGAGGCATTTTCATAAATCAATTTAAATATGCAACAGAGATTTTAAAGAAATTTGGATTTGATTCAAGTGACCCTGTTGACACCCCCATGATTGACCGAACCAAACTAGATGAGGACCACTCAGGGATCATGATTGACCAAACGAAATATCGTAGTATGATTGGGTCCCTGATGTACCTCACTGCTAGTAGACCAGACATCTTGTTCGCTGTTTGCATGTGTGCTAGATACCAGGCTAAGCCTACTAAAAAGCACCTTGAAGCAGTTAAACGGGTCTTTCGGTATCTCCAAGGAACCATCAATATGGGTCTTTGGTACCCGAAGGACACCGGTATGTCACTAACGGCCTATGCAGATGCTGATCATGCAGGTTGTCAAGATACTCGTCGAAGTACATCTGGAGGTGCTCAGTTTTTGGGTGATAAGCTTGTGAGCTGGTCTTCAAAGAAGCAAATGAGTACTTCTATTTCCTCTACAGAGGCTGAATACATAGCCATGTCATCCTGTTGTGCTCAAATCTTATGGATGAGATCTCAATTATCTGACTATGGCTTCGTATTCAACAAAATCCCTCTGTACTGTGATAATAAAAGTGCTATTGCTCTCTCATGCAACAATGTTCAACACTCAAGAGCAAAGCATATCGACATTCGACATCATTTCATCAGGGAACAAGTAGAAAAAGGTGTGGTGGAACTCTATTTTGTGAGGTCTGAATATCAGTTAGCTGACATCTTCACCAAAGCTCTTCCAAGAGAACGTTTTGAGTTTATTCTTCCACGACTTGGCTTGAAAAGCCTTCAACCAGAAACACTCAAACGTCTTCAGGAGGAAGACGAGGAGTAAAAGGTTTCCTTCATCTATCTCTTGTAAATACTTATTCGAAAAACAAAATACAAAACTATAAAACTCTCAAAAAATCAAATAGAAAATTATAAAAATTTCAAAATCCATAAAAATCTGAAAAATTCGAAAAATCTTCAAAAATATTGTCATTTTGTCATGCGTTTTCTCGGTTCGATAATATCTACGGTCTTTGTGCTGTCATTCAAAGAATGACACGGGACTTTAGATGTTGTTCGAATTCCAAAAAAAAAAAAAAAAAAAAAAATCAAAAAAAAATTAAAAAATAAAAAAAAAAATTATTTTTGGGAGAAGGAGAAACTATGGTTTATTGTCATTTCAGGCAGTAACCCGCTCTTTCAAAGAAAGAACAGAGTCATACTTTATCATGTTTTCAAAATTCCATGCTCTGATTCTTTAAACATTTATCTGCTGAAAACTAACTGCTTTGAAAAATAACTCAGTCTCTATTTTTGATAATCATCTGGACTTATTTGTCAAAATATCAATCTCTCAATCAACAACCTATGTCATTGATTGAGGGGGAGAATGATTTCAATTAAATTAAAAAGTTATTTGGCATTAAATTGTTTTCAAAAGATATTCAGGCATGTTTTATCAATGGAGTTTAAAGTCTTAAAATCCGATCATTATCAGTTAAAACGCTTTCATAATCAAGTCACAATTCTCATTAAAAGCTTTCAAAAATCAATTTAAATCTATAAGAGATCACAAATCTCAAATGATTTGATAATTGTGATCGGGGGAGAATGTGTGATTTAAATTGGATTTAAACTGATAATTCGGTAAATGGTTTTATAAGGATGTACAAGCTCTCCTTCCCACATGTGACAAACGATTTCAAATTTTCCATGCACATGTTGAGGGGGAGCATCTATCTTAAACCCATGATTTGAAACGTGATAACTTATCTCAAGGTGCAGGTTCCCTCTAGTATGTGCAAAACTCTTTTCAAATCTCGAGGCACATATTGAGGGGGAGCAAAATCATGAAAACATCATCCTTCCCCAAAATGCTTTATCTACTTGATTCGATTAGGGAAGTGATGTTGATATTTTTTTGAAAATGGTAATCAAAGAAGTTAATTCTTTATCTTGCCTCCGTGTGGAAGACTATTTCAAATACTTGATTCACATGTTGAGGGGGAGTTCTTTTTCTAAAAATATCAAAAACAATTCAGGTACAAAATGCTTTGATAAAATATCATAAGTATCTGGATTGATTTTCAAATGGTTTTCAATTGGTTCCTATGGCATATGAACAATACCAAAAAGACCGACCAACTTTACATTATGTATGGTGATATAAGGACGATAAGGTTAGGTATGTGTTCCCATGATCCGCCAGAACCGGAGGGATCTACCCAGGGACTATCCACTAGTTAGTGTAGCGTTCTTAGGTATGATGATGAAAGGAGAAAAATGAGATATGGGAAGAGTGCTGACTAAGACTGAGCTAGTACTGGAAAAAACCCAACAAGGTTCTTGCTATGAAGTCTCGGTAAGCACTGAAGGGGTTGAAGAATTAAAAATAATTGAATGAGAAAAGGGTGAAAACAAATAGCCCTCCATTTATTCAACCTTAGGGCAGAAACCGGGTTCAATTCATATGCTACTGATGGTAACATCGGTATTGAAGACAAGACGTCATGGACCCAGTGACGCACTGCACTTCAACTTTCCAAACCACTCAAGTTCCTCTTAAAAGGACTTGTTTCATTCTCACGGGGAACCGACATTATCTATCGACTTTCTCTTAGAGATTGTTGATATTGAAGGAGGAGACCCTCTCCCTAGTCTCCGATATAGGATCCAAATATGCACAAATTGAGTCTAGAGCCACGAGATCATCAATAAATCTCATCAGGACACTTTCAATGAAGACTCTCTGTTTCACACAATGTGGAAAGAGAGATTATATCTTGAGTCCTACGCATTATCCTTGTGGTACTGCCAGAACATCTGAGTGATGTGTTTACATATTCACTGTGAAGATGGAAAGCCTTCTGGAGCCAACATCTAACAAGCTCCTGGTAGGTGGCATGTGAGATCTATTATATAGATCAACCATGTGACAACTGAACAGAAACAATGGGGCGATTCAATCTTTTGAATCAATCCTGGTTCAGGTTATGGATTGACGGATACCTTTGAAAAACCAGTCGTTGTGCTTTAAAACTCTTTTCATTAGCACGTCGACCGTGTACTAATTTTTCAAATCAAAAGGTGTTTTATGAATGATAATTGATTTTCATTAAAACCTTCGTTATATTGCAAAAACAATTTCTATTGAGCAATACACGATTGTTTTTCAAATCTCTTTTCATCAATCAGTGGACGTAAATTCGCTGGTTCACTCACTCCGTGTTGTCTTCTTTAAGACGTTCCGGTTTGAGAACAGCTAGAGCAGCTGCGAAACCCTGTCAAGGAAATTCTTCGGAATTATACCTGATCACAGGCAGTACTTGTACTGATCAACGGGGAACCGTGGTCCGTGTACCTCAATTTATCGAAAGTGATCAAAGACACTTTCGTGCGCTTTATTGCTAACTGTCTTATGCAGGTACACCCCGACGTTTGCAGCTGATCAGAATGAAGCGGTCAATCCATAGCCGCATGCTCACCTAACACATTCATCTCAAAAGAAATCATGATTAGTGCATCAATGACTCTGATATTTTCACTCCATGCTTCTGCTATGCTGCTGCCAATATCATGAATCAACGAATGCTTCCGCTACTCTGATGAGAAGATATCATGATCCAGAATGTGAGCATGTCGGTCCGAAAGTCACAACATCACATAATACCTACACCACAATGGATGTATCAGAGATCTTCTATTAGCTGATGATCTCAAAAGCTGGCTCAACATTATTATCACGTGGATCAGTAAAAGACCTCCACTTGGATTAACCAAACATGCAATGAGTGGAATCAATGACTACGAGCTTCGAAGCAAGGCACTACATCATGAATGCAAGATCAATTTTTAATGTAATATCTGTTTGTATTCAATGTAATTTTAGTACATGATTGAGGTGACCTCCCTTAGGGGGAGATTGTTAGGAATTAGAAATTCCAGGTATTAAAGAGTCGGTCACCTCAAGTATATGTAATCGTTAGAAAGCTCGTAGTCGTAGTTCTTTTGTGTTAAGTAGTATTTAGTTAAGTAACACCGTGGAGGACGGACGGGTCTTTACCCACTGTATGCCTGATCCATAGCCCGTTGTGTGGCGATTTATGTAAGACTATAAATACTCTCTACCTCCCAAGGTAGAGAGTTGGAGCTCATAATAATATCTTTCACTTTCTCTCACTAAGTTCCCTAAACCTCTAACTTTCTCTCTCTAGAATTCCACTTATACGCCCACTTGTGTTAATGGTTTGATGTGTTTGTGAAATCCAATAACTATCACATACTTTCCTCAAATTGTTTTAGGATAAGTGCACGATAATTTTTGAAAATTTTGGTTTAGCGCAGCACTTTCCTTTCTTGAAGAACGGGTTACTATTTGAAATAATAGCAAACCATGGTTTAAGCACGGGTTACAGTCTGAAATAACTGTAAGCCATAATTTTTTGACATGTTTTGAAAAAGAATATTTACACCTCGTGCTCGAACTTCGTCTATGGTCCCGTGCCATTATTGAATGACATTTCTAAGACCGCAGATGATATCGATACCGGAAGACATGTCTTGAGAATACAATATTTTTGGTATTTTTCAAATTTTTTTTGTTTGATTTTTATGGGTTTTTGAAGGTTTTATATTTTTCTATTTTCTTTTGTTGGTTTTCTATTTTTGTATTTGGTTTTTCTGAAAAATATATACAAAGAGAGATTAGATGATATAGTTTAAGAAGATGATGATACGAGTACCAAGATAAGGATATCGAGCAGCCCCGTTGTAGAAGATAGAAGTCATCAACTCTTAAGCATTCACCACCAAAGCTTCCAGGGCTCTTGAATCGAAGAAAGAAATTGAACCATCTGAAAGTGAGACTTTGTCAGCTTCCCCCCCAAACCAAAAATCCTTTAGCTGAGCAGATTCAAAGCTATATTTCAAGCTTGCTTTAGCCAGGTGCACATAGAAGCACACCATTATCATAAATCCCGCTGCTCCATTTTAAGAATGATAATCGAGGATCTCCATTCGGGGTTATATCATCCAATAGAACAACAGCAACGTATCATCCCACACATAAAACAATCTTCTCATATTTCTTTTCTACTGACGTCTGAAGCAATCCATTCCAAAAGGTGTCAAGAGAACACTTCCTCCAAGTAGATGAATTGATGCAGTCAGTCTCTTAGACTAGAGCTCACGAACCAGAATACACATACCCGAAGACAAAGAAACTTATACCATCGAAGTAGCAGATTAAGTCCAATAGCCAAAGAATAACCCCGATGTATACTTTTCTCTCCCCTTGAAGAAAGTGTATGAAGCTCAAGAACCCGAAGTACCTGAATGCCCAAAGAGAGAATAACCGATAACATTGAAGAAGCAGGCCGAATCACTGATTATCTCTGCGGGTGACAATCTCTGCGGATTTCAACACTAGAATAAGTGATTATATCTTTGAATCACTGATTAAGCCCTCAAGTAAAACAGCTGAGCATCCCCAATGTACACAATCTCTCTCCCCTGATGATTGTGATAACATCAAAATCATCACACACTTGTGTACCTCTTCCATCTTCAGAAACTAACTCTTCCATCTCTTCCCCCACATAGTTGGAATAAGAACACTAAACGCCTTGATGAGTAAAACCTTGAGTTTCTCTGCGGTCATGAAATTTGTTTTCCCGGGATAACTTCAATCACTTAGAAGTATTAAGTCCATCAAGTTTACTAGCCATGAGTCAAACCTTGAGTTTCTCTGCGGTAATAACATTTGTCTTCCCGAGATATCTTCAATTACTTAGAAGTATTAAGTTCATCAAGTTTTCTCACGTTTAGATACGTGTCTCCTTCCCCCTTGCGGGTTTTGACACTTCAGAATCAGCAACTCTTTGAAAGCCTAAATACTAGAAATATTTTGAGAAGAACGCTTGAAGTCTTTGTGAGAATCAACATGCTGAATAATGTGAGCAAGTCTAATTGGGGATTAAATCTGACATTTCACCCTCCCCCAATTAGTGTTCTCCCCTAAACTGACAATGCCCGGAATATGAAGAAGTCTTTGGATAATCAAATGCAACTCGTCTTTAGTCTTCTAACATGCACCAGAAAATGTAGAACAGACTGTAGACTCGACATTCTTCAAGATTGTGCAGTTGGGGAATAGATAGTTAACATCTTCAACTCACACCAAAAATCATCCCACCAAAAAGCATCCCGATTTACTTACATCTTGCAAATCCCCTTAACTAAAATCCCTCCCAATCAAACAAGAACAGAAAGATGTTCATCAAGGAAATCAGCAATCAGGCCGCAACGAACACACAAGATGGTAACACCAAACTACCAATCACATCAAACAAGAACAGAGAGATTGTTCGGAATCATCATGTTGATGTATACGTGAAGCATTAACCGGAAGCACTTTGTCGATAAACTCATCAATCCGAGTGAAGATGTCAACCAACGACTCTTAGAAGAAACTCCATTTAAAGATGACCCGATAAGAAGAAGCTCGGTTCTTACATGAGTTTGGAGCCAATTGACCATATATTCTCAAATGTAACTCAACCATGCAGAATTATCATACTTCTTCTCCCCCTCAAGAATTGCATACGGAGATGCCATTCTTGATTAAACAAGTGAAAATTATCCAAATGTTGTCAATTCACACTTCTCCCCCGCAAAATTAGCACAAGATGTCGCCATCGTCATTATAGTTGAGCAAGTGGAATAAGAAAACAATCAACAGTAGCTTGATTCACTTGATGATTAAGCGCTTGAAAAAAGCATGAAGCATGTTGATGAGAATGGTCATAATAAGAAGATTTCTCTTCTTCAGAAGATAAAGCGCACTTAAACGTACACTTTTCTTTTCTTTAGAGTACGAGGCATGAACTGATGTGTTCATACGTCATAAGAAGATTTCTCTTCTTCTTGAAGATAAAGCGCACTGAGATGTACACTTTTCTTTTCTTTAGAGAAGGAGGCATGACCTGTTGTGTTCATACGTCATTATGTTGAAGTACGAGGCCTGAACTGATGTGAACAGATGTCATAAATCTCTCTCTTTTCAGCTCTCGTGGCAAAACATGTAATCAACCCCATTATAATTTAGTAGGCTCTTTGTCGTGACAGCTCATTGAGAAAACCCAATATGATGAATTTGACCCTGAAGTAAACTACCCCGAACTCGTGACTTAAACTTGCACATATGAAACAAAGAGCGGTGCCGATTTCCATTAGCATCTCTAAGTACTCTCTATGTACTCTATACTCTTCAACCAACCAACCATCAAGTATAAGACGTACATTACCTCTTGAAAATCCACAATTGAATGTGACACTGAGCACTAAAACGTAACTCCTTAAAGTGATAGTTATTTTGTGGTGATATGAGCCCAATTTCCCCTCGTGGTAAAAGAAAAAAGACTCCCAAAAATAACTAGATTTCCAAGTCTTCGTTTTTGAAAATAAGCTCGAACAAGGATCTTGAAGAATCTTCATCCATCCATCCCCGATACCTTCAGATACTAAGTACACTCGCCCGTGATATTTCACTTCAACCTCAAATGAATAATAGTGAATTAACTCCGTTGTCACATCTTTCTTGGTTAAAAGCTCAAATCTAGCCTTATTTGATGTTTTAAATGAACTATGATAATGGTTTTCATCCCGACCATGGTTAATAGCACATAACCCCGTAAAACCTTGTAATAACCAAACTGCCTTGAAGAATATCCAACCAAACATCCAATTTATGAAGTACACCCATTTTTCCCTTCTTTGAAGTAGAAACCGTAGCACCAGCATCAGAATATCCCGAAATACGCTTTCCTTTCTCCAGGATAGTTCCATCATTACGGGATTTTACAACTCTATGGTTTAAACCGAGAAATAGTTTATTTTCGCGGGATTTTACAAAACCAAGAATAAACCGTAAGATAGATTTGGAAACGCACTTTACAATTACCAGGATGTTTCCATTGTCACGGGATTTTACAAGTCTATGATTTAAACCGAGAAATAGATTCTTTCGCGGGATTTTACAAAATCAAGACAAAACCGTAAACAATATCAGCTTGAATGTGTCATGACAACTTTGGTTTCAGTGAATATCTGTTTTAGGGGAACATGCAGCGGTTCATCAATGATTCTTACTCTAACATCAAAAAAATCATTAACCATCCAATAAACACTTTGGTAAACACATCAATCACGCATTATGTCGGCTATTGTAGTGATCACATGGAGAAATAGACCCGATATACCAAACTTGATCATGAAGTAAAATTCTCCAGATTTGTTACTTAAACTTGTACTAATCCTTGTGAAGAAGAAACGGTGTACCCGATGTACAAAACCTCTTGACATTCTCAACTGAGTGAGACACCGAAGTGATAGTTACGTTGTGGGTTAGGCAAGAAAGAATCACAACCGTAATTAAATAGCCAAGTCTTTATCACCTTCTATAAACGCCCAAACAAGTCATCTTCGCAAAAGGGAAAAAAGAAAGAAGACGAAATAAGTAAACGCCCCCGGAAAACCTCACTTCAAATCCAAGTAAGTAGATATTATATAAAGGCATCCCCGTAGTCAACCAAGTTCCAATAAAAATTCAAGCCGTGACAAAATATTCTCCGTGACAATGTCTAAGCCAAAGTGTCAAATCGCTTAACACAACCACTCTCATCAACAAATCTTATAAACACCTCTCACATTATCCAAATCTCAACTAGTCGCAAATCGCAAATCGCACCTTCAAATCTCATTATCAACTCCCATATCATCAAATCCCTTCAACAAATCTTGGTTTCTCCAATCTCATAATCACATCTCATATTTAAATTCACCAATTGGCAAGGTTAATCATCAAACCGTATTAGATCAGTCCAATCATCTGATTCAAAATTATTCGTACGGCCCAACACAATCAAGCGACCCAAATATTCATCAATTAAGTTTGGCTCAATATAGCATTTGTTCTTCATATCAACATAATAACAAAGCAATATTTGGTCTAATTATCCCATACATGATCAATACGAGACATCAAAAACAATCGGGCCCAAATATGTTACTCAATACCGGTTTAGAAACACCATTTCCATATTGACGCACGGTCGGCCCATTTCCATCATAAGATCCAATCTCAATCACTGCCCTAAAATTTTGGGTATTAAAATCCCACATATCTCACACATTACCCTAATAATCCTCCAACAAACCCTAAACATATCATAATAATACCTCCGCCCCCATTACTAACAACTCATAAAAAGTTTCGTATACCACAAATCCTCATCTAAACTCACAAATCAAACGCCTCTCATTCAAACTTCTAACATATATCTGCTTCCCAAATTGCATCTACTAAAATCAATCAATCTTCATACGAATCTCAACCCACTTACAATCAATTGAATAAAGTCCACACGATACAGATGATTAGAGACGCAGCCAAAGGAATATCATCACTACTTGTAGACCTCGCCACATGGATGGCTAGAAGGTATATGACATGGCTACGAAATTAGACCCAATGTACACGGTAGGTATTATTTAGATTCTTGTAAATATGTTGCAATTTGTCCTTAGAACGAATTTAAAGAAAGAAAATAACTTTATTAGTTATATTTCTTTACTTTTTGATTTCGTAAAGAATTTGAAGAATCAGCTTCAAAAAGATTGAGCGATGATGATTTGTATACCATTCGTGAAAAAAGACCTCAAAACCGTCTTGATAATACCTTAAAAATCACGAATGACACAAACTGAGATCCAACGAATGTTCATTTATTTTAGTACTCGTATATGAGAGACTGAAACACGAACAAAGAAATGAGGATAACGTCAAAGTTATAACTCAGATTCTTTTGATTCGGATATAACCATAAAATATTGATGATGACTAGCTCGATTGAGACCTTCAAGAGTCTGAAATACCATTAATGTATTCGAACGAGTGAATCTGAGATCTTGTTTATTTCTTCATATTAGATTTAATACGAGTCTTGTTGTTGTATATTGATATACCACTTAAGTTGTTGTAGATTTGTTGTAAGATTGATAAAGTCTTGATAGATGTACCAAATTGATGATGATATTGTTTGATGTTCATAGTGATTCATGTTGTTTTGTTGTTGTAGAAATTATGAAATGGTTGAACCTTGTAAGTGAGATAATAGAGGTAATTTGCGAGTAATTCTATGAATCTTGCTGTTGGTCTTGTAGTACAAACTGCAGTCTTTTAAACAGCCAAAACACCTTTGTCAAACTGCTTCTTTCATTCAAAACAAGTCGCTACTTGATTAAAAATTGACAAGTCGCTATTGACCGGTCAACGGATAAAACCATAGCAAATCGCTACCCAATAAGCAATTTGTCAAAACAAATCGCTTCAAATAAAACCATAGCAAGTCGCTTTTGACTTTATAAAAAGTCAACATATCTCCAAGTCGCTATAGAATAAGATAGACAAGTCGCTTTCAATAAAGGACCACAAATCACAACTCGCCTTTGACCTTTTGACCATGCAATGAATCTGGACAACAATAAGGACAGGTCGCTATCTATTTATCTGTTAACAACTAGCTTTTAAAAAAGAAGTTAGGACAAATCGCTACCTGGAACATGACCATACTGACAACTCGCCTAGAAGAACCTCAGCAGCAGCAACATGTCAGTAAACATCAATAATCAGACTAAATAAACAGTCACTTTATGAAAACAGGCAGCTGCACAACAAATTTAAAATCAATGATACTACTCAAATGACACCATAAAACTGGTACAATCACATTAAAAACTGTTTGGCCATCAATAAGCATAGACCATCATTAAAACCATATCAAACCGCTTCAAAAGCCGCATCGAACATAGTAAAAAGCAAGAATCGACCAACAAGCAACAAAAACTTAGTTATCACAACCCATACGAATCAAACCGCATCCAAACAACAAAAAAAACATAACAAACCGCATAAAGGACCATTCGAATCAATAAACCAACACAACCTTGGCTCTGGTACCAATTGTAGGATCGATAATATTATTGTGTTGATGATTCGGGTGGTCTTGGATGATCAGAATACATGTTTGCCATTAGAGAGAGAGAAAGTAGAGAGATGGTGTTCTTAGTAGAGAGTTGGTTCAATAAAATATAAAAGGTTAGATTGCCAAGCCACACCCCTTCCGTGGATGGAAGGGGTATTTATAGTTACAATGAATACGTCCTCCTATCGGACTGTGGATCAGGCATACAGTGGGTAAAGACCCGTCCTTCCTCCACGGTGTTATACTAAACTAAACTACGCTACAAACTAACTAATAAGCTACTAAATAACGTAACTAACGACAAGTCTACGAGCTAAACTATGCTAGATAATATTTGGGGTGACCGACACTTTAACATGGAATTTCCAATTCCTAACAACGAAGCTTTGCAACTCATGACTTGAGCTTGCACGTATTCAAAAGGTGGTGATCTCGCCTTTAAGAGGAACCTAGAGAATCACACAAACATAAAACTACATAGAATAATCCTTTGGATCAGAGGTTAGAGATGTTAGAATACTGGGAGAAAGTATATGTGAAGTGGTAGTGATCAAGAGAGAAATGACTCACTATTTACAGACAAAACTTGTCTACTGTCCCACGGATCCTCCTTAGAGGGATCCGGCTAGTGCAAACCCATGGATCCGGCTACTGGGTTAGTTTAGTCTGGATTTTGGTTTGCAAACCGAGTTATGGGTAATGAATTATGGATACCCAACAAGATGCAATGTACCTAGTCATTGGGTTATGGATCTTGGGTCATGGGTCATGGACTTTGGGTCATGGGTCATGGATCATGGATAAAACCCAACATGACTTCATGCATGATGTTATGCAATGGGTCATAGGTTATGGATCATGCTCCATGGGTATGGGTTATGGACTTTGGTTTTTTATCCAACAACATTCATTGTACCTAGTCAATGAATCATGGGTTATGGGTCATGGAATTTGGTTTTTACCCATTACAATATATATATATATATATAAAGCATTTCTATATTATGTAAACACTAGTTGTTATACATATGCATTGCTATAAGATGTAAGCAATATTACTTGTTAGTGTTTATATAAAAATGTTTTTAGTTTTATATAACTTATTTACTAAACATGTTTTGATATAGTTTTAATATGATTAGTAAAAGTGTGTTAGTAAACTATTGGCTCAAACATTTTACGTATTTTATTTGTTTCGTTAAAATGATTTTACGTTTGTTATCGACAAAACATTAGAAGATCGTAAAATATAAATAAAAGTTTTTATGGCTTATTTGTATTAACAATTTCACCTTTTTTTTATGACAAAACATAAGATTATTTTAAGAAAAAAATAAAATTCGTAAAAATTTGAATTGGAGTTTTTACTCTGTCTCCCCCTTTTTGTCGAAACAAAAAGAGCGTCGAAAGAAAACTAACACATTGTTTTGAGAAAAACTTGTGAAAAATAACAAAACGAAGAATAAAGAGTAAGATTAGAGAAAGAATCTCGTCTTAGCTCCCTCTTGACAGATGCTCCCATTTGTTGAGGGCGTCAAGTAGTTAGGACGGCTAAACAAGTGTGTTGCAAGTATGTTTGCAATGGTTTTGTCTTTGACGAAATACTCCCCCTTAGCGAGTGCTCCCTTTTGAGGAGGACGTCAAGTAATATAGAAAACCTAAGTAAATGTATTGCAAGCGTTTTTTGCAATGCTTTGCTTTGACGAAAAGCTCCCCCTTGTTGAGGGTGTCAAAGTCTTCATGTGTATTTTGAAAATCTACAAAACAAAGGTTAGAAAACAAGTATATAGTGTATAGTTTCCAAACAAATGAGATTCATATTAGTAAGGAAATAAACTTCTGCTGCATGGATCCCATGGATCATTCCTGTGAGGGATTCGTCTAGGCAAATTTGAGGGAACTGTGTACATGTATTCTTTTGACAACAATATAGATGTAAAACGTGATGTTAACATCAAAATGCGTTATGTATTATAGCACCAAACATATTCTCACAACTATATAGAATACAACATGTAGTTTCATTCAATAAACATGAGATATGATACACATATTTCTAAAACTAAGAGAATGATACAAACATGTAGTACATTTTCTAACAATTATAGGTTTTGCCTAAGACAAGAGAAAAGCACCATTGTGCTTGATTTCCTAAGTTATAAGGACGAGTAGATTTGTTGATTTGGTCAAATAGTTCAAGGAGATGATTATACATGAAATGTAACACATTTCGTACTTCTTGAACTAACCCTTGGGTATGTTGACAATTAGAGCAATTATTGTCATGAGTAGGAGATGGAGGTATTGGAGATGGAATGTTTTGAGGTGAAATATCGGGTGAGAGGGAAGAAGGTTCCACAAAGGATGGAGGGATTTGTGGAGGTGAGTTAAGTGAAGTAAGATGGGGTTCAACTAAATTGAAGGTGGTGATGTATGGGTCGGTGGTGGAAATAAGGAGGTATCCATATGGTCCGGTCTTTGAGATTGGTGATTCCTTGTACTCAAAGATGGACTATTTGATGGTAGAGGTGAGTAGAAGGCGGGTGTTGGTGACGTTCCATCATCAATGTTTTGGTGTGAAGGTAGTTCCTCATTTAATGAGAATGATGGTAAATGAGAAGTCCTAGGTGGTGAGTTTTCTAAGGAGTAAAGGTTTGGATGTGAAAGAGGTGTGGTGAAAGAGTGTAATATAGGTTCTAGAAATGATGGTTTAGGTGTTTTAGCGGAGCTAGGTGTGTTTGGTTTAGAGGGTGTGGTAGTGTTTGGTGAAAGTCTTTCCAAACCACATGGTCATATGCTAATTTTGAGGAGGAATTCTAGTGTTTGAGGTTTTGATGGGTGATGACTCTGTTGAAGAAATTTCATGTACAACATGAGCATTTTATTGGATGAACCTTTGGTTGATGAGGTTGTACTAGATTCTTTAGTCATGGTGAAAAGTAAGATGTAAGGTGTGTTTTAGCTACTGATTTTGAATGGTGTTTGAATGGTGGTTTGAGAACACAAGTACACTTGGTTTATAAAGGATGAATTAAGTTAGTGAATTAAAGTTTAGACCACTAAGGTTCTTAGCATGTACTAAGGTCAACTACATTGTTGGTCTTTCCTAGTGTTAGTTCACCATAAGTTAACACAAGTATGTATATGATAGAAATGAGATGAGAAAGGATGGTTGAATTACAAACACATGAAATAATATGGAAAGGCTATGCGTAATGTATTATGAGTGAAGAACACCTCTCCAAAGAGAGGTAACAATGTGTTTATAGGGAAAGGGAGCTAGGGCAATACATCTAGTCCCTTTTGGGCCTTTGCATAGGCTCATGGGCTTTCTACATAAGCCTAGCCTTTAATTACTAACATAAAAGCCATAAATGAGCAACCTATTACATATAAATGACTAACACTTGATAATACTATTTAGGAGCATTTCCAACAATCTCCCCCTAAGTGATAGTTATAATGTAATAGCGGTTGTTCGATGTCTTCTAGCATTCTTCTTTCTTGTGAGTAGAGATGCTTTTGGCTCCAACAATATCCCTTTGTTTGGGATCTTGTTTCTTTTGAAATTTTCAGCTTTGACATCGTAGTCTTCTTTGTTCTTTGTTCTTTTGTGGATGTAGTGATAGTATGTTGTTGTCTGCCATTGGTCAGCTTCATCGTTCAGGTGTCTTCACGTCTTTCTCCACCATGCTCACACGTCTTTTGACTTTGGATTTCAGATGTGAAGTTGTTCTCCAGTCTTTAACCTTTGTAGATTCCTTGGCTTTGATGAAGAATCATTTTAACTTTTGAGTTACCTTTTGAGAGAACTTCATATGTTCTGTTGTTGGTATGAGCATGTGGAGAATCAGCACGATCTTTTCTCCCATAAACTTTGGATCTCCAATCCTGCATGTAGACAGTTAGCAATAAAGTTCCCGACGTAAGAGTTCAGATATTTTCTATAGGCATATCCCAATTCGCTGGCGCAGCTTTAGCCGAATCTTAAACCAGATGGTCATTAGGATGTCCCCGTACTCAATCGTTACTCTGTCATTGTGAGTTGCTGGAGTATACCGAAGTATCACTCCACGACTGCAGACCGTTTGAGACCACCACGAACACTAAGCGTAACCCACATGGAGTTACCGAAGTGACCTGCTGTCAGGGCTGTTTGATGTTGACCCTGACAGGAGTTTCCATTCAATCACTGAGGATCACAATTGTGAATCCCCTCATAAATGTTCGTGGCAGATTGCTAGGATCTGTGAAGGACAATAGAAGGTTTCACTTGCGTTCTTATTTGTTGAACGACAAGTGATGAAAAGTCAAGTGTTTCTAAGAGATCTTTGGATGAATCTCGTGGCTCTAGAGTCAATAGTGCGCTTTGGTTTTCCTAAGCGGAGACTAGGGAGAGGGTCTCCTTCTTCAATACTGTTAGGTCACCATGTTTGAAAAACAAGCATCAATATAAGAAATAAGATGAAGGAGTGATCGGTTGAACACTATCACACACACGAAATATATAAGAGAAAAGTTAAGTGTAGGAAATGTGATAAAATGAACAACCAACTCTCAAATGAGAGTTACAAGATTATTTATAGGAAGGGAGCTAGGGCAACACACAAGCTCCCTTCCTTTCTTTATTGGGATTGGGTCAAGGCTTATGGGCTTTCTACATAAGCCTTGCCTTAAGTACTAACATAAAGCCTAATTAAGCTAACTATTACAATATTAATTACTAACACTTGTAATCTAGTTTAGGAGTGATTCCAACAATCTCCCCCTAAGTGTTGGTGATTAATGATTAGAGTGAAAAACATTGTAGGTGCTGATGTAATAGTTGCTTTGACATCTTCTGACATTCTTCTTTCTTGTGAGAAGAATTGTCTTGATTCGAACAATCTCCCCAGTGTAGGGATCTTGTTACTTTTGAAGTATTCTGCTTTGACGTCTTCATTTTCTTTGTTCTTAGATCTTTGTTCTTTGTGGTGGTTGTGATAATATGTTGTGGTTATCTGCATCAGGTCTGCTTCGTTGCTCCAGTGTCTCCACGTCTTTCTACAACATGCTCACACGCTTATATGACAGTGAATTCCAGATGTGAAGAAGTTCTCGAGTCTTTATAATTTTGAAGATTCTTTGACTTTGATGAAGAATCATTCTGACTTTGTGTTGCCTTTTGAGAGAACTTCAATTAGTGTTGTTGTTGGTATGAGCATGTGAAGAATCTGCACGATCTTTTCCACCCACGAGCATCCATAAGAAGAAAACATAAAATATGGGTTAGAAATGATCCAGCACTTACAAGTTTGAACTTCGAGTGTATTAACAGCATAGTGTGAAAACACGTCTCTAATTCTTCCAAAGGATATTCCTGAACTGGATTCCCACAAGTGAGATAACGCGATGTACCGAAGTACACCTACAGTTCAGGTGAGTCGCTGAGGTACACTAAAGCATCACCCCACGACTGTAGACTGTTTGATACACACTAAGCGTAACCCACAAGGAGTTACCGAAGTGACCTGCTGTCAGGGCTGTTTGATGTTGACCCTGGCAGGAGTTTCCATTCAATCACTGAGGATCACATTTGTGAACCCCTCATAAATGTTCACGACAGATTGCTAAGATCTGTGAAGGACTCGATAATGTATCACTTACGTTCTTATTGTTGAACGACAAGCGATGAATTGTCAAGTGTACCTAAGAGATCTTTTGATGAATCTCGTGGCTCTAGACTCAATAGTGCACTTTGGTTTTCCTGAGCAGAGACTAGGGAGAGGGTCTCCTTCTTCAATACCAACAATCTCTAAGAGAAAGCTGATAGTTTACGTAGGGTTCCCTGTGAGAATGAAACAAGCTTCTGTTGAGAGAAACTTGAGTGGCTAAGAAGGTTTAGTGCATGCGTCACTAGGTCCATGACGACTTTAATCTTCAATACCGGTGTCATCAAGTGACAACCAGTAGCATATGATTTGAACCCGGTGTCTGCCCTAAGTTGAATAATCTGGAGGGCTATTTATTTTCACCCTTTTCTTTACGTTTCTTTTTAATTCTTCAACTCCTTCTTTCTCCGATTCTCATTTTCTCCTTTTTATAATCATACCTAAGGACTTCTAAATTCTAACTATTGGAGGTGTCCTTGGGTAGATCCCTCCGGCTCTGGCGGATCATAGGACGGTTATTCCTAACCTTAGTCACCTTATAACTCCATGACTAACCTATGTTGCCATAAAACCATTTTAATGAAAACCTCTCAAAGTGGTTATGAATAAAAGCATTTTGTACCACTGAAAGAGTTTTATATTTTGCAGAAATACTCCCCCTCCACACGTGCTTAAGTATTTTGACAGAAAGCTGCACGGTGAGAGAAGAGCGCGCACTTTTGAATTGATCAACTCAAGATAAACAATTCCCTGCGAGACACGGTTACATCACTGACTAGGTCAGCTGAAGTTGTAAACACTCCTTGGATAGGAGGTTTGACCCGTCAAGGTTCATGTCTACCAAGAGTTTCTCGAATGGTACATTCTACTCGGAAAAGTCCTTTGCGAGACACGTTTACATCACTAGTGAACTAGCTTGAAATTATTACCCGTCCCGGACAAGTCTTTTCGTGTTACTAACATTTAAGAGCTCGTCAATTCATTGGTTAAGTCTTTAGCACAATGATTCAATAGCAATTCGTAACATATTTCTTATCACATAATTTTTCTCCCCCTCAAAAATGGCATATAAAAGGTATTTTTGACAAAATTTTGATATCGAATATGTCCATTTTGAGTTTTGTAGGAAGATTACCACGAAGAACAATTTTGTGAACAAAGTTTTAAGCAAATACTCCCCCTCAACAAGTGATATAAACTTTTGAGGTTTTGAAAATCATAAGGGGAAGTACTTGTTCTTTTGAGCAAAACTTTGAAAGTGAAAGTTTTGATTAGTTTTACTCAAAAGTAAAAAGCTTTCGCTCCTTTTATAAGGATTGTGGCACTGAAATGTGTGCACAAGCCATTGTCAGATATAATTCACACATCCAAATAATGATAAGAGAAACAAATTAAGGGGTACCAGGAGTATCAGGTATTCCAGCAATAACTCCAGGAATGCGTTCTGGATGATGGTAGCCTGTGAGAGATATGCTTTGACGACCAGCAACGAAACTCTTCAATGTTCTGATCTGATCCCGCCTAAACAATCTTTCATCAATCCTAGTGAGGATCTTCTTCACATCCCTCCTATCCCTCGAATTCCATCTCTTTGGTGGCCCTATGCTGTCATGAATCTCCTTTAACCAGTATGCTAACCCATCCCGAACCTTCTTCAATGTGTGATCCCAAAACTTATGAAGCTCTTTGCACGCCATGAAGCAATTGTGGTGTAGTTTACTTTGGTAGACTACCCCAAATGGTTTCTTGATCAGTGTGTATTGAGCAAGTTGGCTTATGTCGGGAAGGTCAAGCTGTGGTTCTGTGAGATTAACATGCTTCTGATACGATTCCACGGCAAGCTGAATATCTTCTACACGTTCTTGGATCACGATGCTACGGATGAATATGAGCAATGACTTGATGTACTCGCGTTGGATAGTTGTAGAGAAATGTCGCATTCGTCCTTGTACCTTTGCCAGATACATATCTTCAATGTCATTTAGCGACAATCTCGGAAAATCCGCTTCACAAAAGTCATATTCCTCTTCGTCTTGTTGTTTGACCACTATTTTCTTAAGGAATGTGTAGTCCCACTTCGACGAAAGAGTAACATGCTAGATTGCAACGATCCGTTTTTCACTGAATACTTCCTTTTTCGACTTCAGAACCTGGCATCTTTTGTAGTAGATTCTTCGTCGTTCTGGCCAATGATGAATCCCACACAGTGCATCGAGATCATACTTTTCCACTTTGTTGGCAAACATGTGTGTGGCTTCTTCCTCGATGGCTATGCTGTGGGAGTATATTGCTGCCGGGAAAGGGAGTGTGAGTGATGTAGCGTATTTCTTGGTGACATCGCTACCGTGTAGAAGAAACTCTAGGTCGTTGTTGAAGAAATAGCGGTATGGAATCTTGGGTTGATCCGGTCAGCCAATGGTAGGTAGAGGTTTGGTCCAACCAGTGTAGTATGGAGCTTTATCTTGTCTGGTGAAGTCAATGTTTGATTCAGGATTGAGCCAGTCAATGTTGTTAGACATGGCTCGTGCAATGTTGTCGAGATGGTATTCGACTTCGATTGCACTGTCTGAGCTGTCTTTAAGTAGTTGAAATGCATCATTCTTGATTCGCCTCAATTCTGCTTTGGTCATTTTCTTCACTTTGAACTTTTCCTGTATAAGCTTCACATGCTCCATTGTGCGACCATCTACCATTTCTTGACCTTCTGGTAATTGAGGTGTAGCATCAACAAGTTTAGAGAACCAGTCATATTCTTCGGTGTCATCTTCGTCTAGCCATGACACAACATTGGTCTTTGTCTTCTTCTTCTTTGGCTTCGAAGATGATTCTGGTTTCTTTGTTGTCGTAGGAGAAGTAGGTTGTTGTTGGGGCTCAGGAATTTCTTCATCGTCACCACCAGTGTATTCAAAGTGATCACCGGTTTTCTCTGTTTGTGGTGGTGACTCAGAATCCTGAGGTTTATCAGTAGCAGGAGACCGTTGTGGAGAACTTCTTTGAGTGGAGGTCCTTGGGGGTGGTGGAGGCATAGAGGATGATTCACCAGTTTTCTTCTTGCGTTTCACCTCAGAGTCCTTATCCACATCATCATCGTCTCTTGGACACTTAGCCGTTGTAGCTGCCGTTTTGCAAGAAGTTTTAAGTTGAAATTCCAGCAATGCCTCAAAAAATTTAGCTTCGTCAGAAGTAAACGTTGAAGATCGTTTAGACAATTGTACGACCAGCTTTGAAATCAATTTTGCATCGGAGACAACCGTGGGCTCACTTGGTTTGATTTGTATGGCAATAGGAGTAGATTGTATTGTTTGCTTGACCACTTGCATGAGATGTGGATAAAGTTGTCTGGTGAACATCTCTCTGGTCACTCCAGGGACAGTGTCGATGAGAAACTTGTGAGTGTATTCTCTGATCGTCTTCTCCATTTCCCCTTGGATATCTCTATTCAAAAATTGTTGCGGTTGTTCCCTTTCATCCGAGAACTCGTTTATCACGTCCTGAAGAATGTTAACTCTGTCGGCCAGTTGATTCAGTTTCTTGTTGACTACGTCTTTCTTCCTTACTTGCCTGACAGCTTTGACAATCTTTGTTTTTGCACGTGATATCCAAGTATCGGTCGGTTTCTTTACCGATTTGGATGCGGATCTGGTGGTGTCTTTGGATGGTGGTGGTGATGAATGAGAAGAAGAGTCTGACGATGATGATACATGAGGAGACTCAGGGTCCTTAGGTGGCTCAGAAGTTTGTTCCTTGATACGTACGGGACTGTCTAGAATGTAATCATTTGCTTCCTTTTCCGCTTGAGCCTTTTCTTCAGCCTTGATCCTCGCCTCTTCATATGCTTGTGCTTCTTTTTTAGCTTTTTCTTTAGCTGCGGCTTCAACATCTTCATCAGTAATTTTCTCAGTCTTCTCCTTCTTCTTATCAGGTTCCTCAAAGTCAAAGATCATCTCATCCTCTAGTTGCTTTTGTTCTGATTCGTGGGTGGTGGTACCAGTTCCCTTATCGGGTTGATTAACCGCATCGGAAACTGGTGTGGTTAGTGCACCACCACTTGACCCTCCAGGGCCACGAGTTTGTTGACGGGTGAATTCCTCAGCAACATGTTGTAGTCTGAGATTTTTCACTTTCTTTCTGTAGTCTTTGTCTTCATCCAGTGGCTCTTCATCTGAGCTTTCTTCTTCCTGTTCTTGCACTGGAGTTTTCCCTTTATCAGTCTTGGGACTTAGAGGTTTTTCAACTGTTAGTGTATCATCTGTGGCAGATTCTGAGTAGATAACCTCTTCATCTGTTTCAGTATCCTCCGTGTCCTCGTCCATCAGTTGTGGTTCTGGTTTGGGAATAGAGATGGCACCCTTTGATGGAACTTTCCTTTTGAGGGTGTGAGTCCTCTTAGGATATTTACGTGTACTCTCAGTGCTTGCAACACTTCCAGCACTGCCTCTCCTGGTCTTCCTAACAGGTGTACCAGAAGACTTTTCATCAATGAACCCCACTTTTCTTGCTTCAACTGCTTCCGGATATCGTTTGTACAATTGACGTCCCTTAATAGCAGCAGTAAGAAGGCAATCTCGTAATACTGCACCTTGTTTCTTCGTTGTTGAGTCCTTAAATCTGACAACATTGAGTGTGGACTCAAGCAACACGGAGTGATGGTTGGAGTCATCTAGTCTCAAAGGAATATCTGGATTATTCCCTAGAATCCTTTGGATTAACAGTTTAGTATATCTGATATAAGGAATCTTGGTGCCAGGATTTTTAAGGTATGACATCATGTCGTCCCAGATCAGAGCTGCAAATTCGATGTGTTTCATGTTGACCATGCCCTAAAATATTTGTAGTTCCATGAGCTTTGGATGCTCAAAACCACTGTCACGTCCAGAAACTGATTTGGCAATCATGATGTAGAGGGTTCTCCATGGCTGGGGAATGTTCTTAAGATCAACTGATGAGTGTTTTGTGATGATCCCAGCAGCTTCATCATAGCCGATGTCGACCATGAACTGGAGAGTGACATCTTCTGTAGGAGTAGCAGTGTATTCAGCAGGCTGGATGTTTGGAAGAAGAAGAATAGCCCTTAAGTCTGCTGGAGTGATGGTGACTTGTTTGTCGTTGAGTGTCACTGTTACAGCCTCTTGACCTTTGACCTTCTGCATTGTATGCCAGAATTGGTGAACATAAATCACCGGCACCGTTGCAGAATTAGAGAGCATGTTCTTGTAAGGGTGAGTCTTCAGAATATCCACAGCAATTTGACAAGAAGACTCAGAACACGTGAAGTTATCAAAATCGACTCTGAGATTGTTCTTCCCAATCTTCATAGTGTAACCGTCGGGGAAGATGTCTTCCATTGAGAGAACATTAGGTGCAGCAATGTATTCCATTTGGACGTCCATATTGTGATCTGAAAGATATTGAGCCAAAAGAACCAACATATCGAAAGACATTACGTTAGTCAAAAGTTGATTTTATTGTTCAATTATTGAATATGTTATGTTGATGAATGTTACGAGTCCAACGTCACTTGTATGTCCAATAGTCCAAAGTAGTCGTGATAAGTTTCGTGAATTTAATTTTGAGTTTTAAAGTCCAAATTTTTTCTTATTTTCACAACATATTAACCATTTAAGCTTATTAGTGACATTTTAGATTCGTGATGTTATGATTTATTTATTTACAAGTTTGTATGCGTAAAAATTCAAAATGATGGTTAAAATTAGGCTTAGGCGTAGGAATTGCAAGCTTATGCGTAAACAGTAGATCATACGCTTAGGCGCAAGCTTATGCGTAGGAACATAACTTGCGCGTAAGAAATATTACGTGTAAGAAAAGAACTTAGCATAAAGCTTACGCGTTAGCATATGATAGAGCTTATGCGTAAGGTTACTCGTAAGTGTGAACCTTATGCGTAAGACTCAAGTTTACGCATATCCTTCACAGGATACGCGTAGTCCCCTTTGTAGAACCTTACGCGTAAAGGTTACGCGTAAGAATACTCTTACGAATAACATTCTACGCGTAAGGTAATCCTTATCCGTAGGAAACCATGGTTAACCTTGATTCTGAAACAAATTCATCATAACACATTCATAAACACATTATTCAATTCTTATCAATTTCACATGAAGTCACAATCATTAACAGTTACGCGTGGGATTCACTTACGCGTAAAAACTTAAACCCTAGAATTCAAATATTACGAGTAAGGAATCTAGCCATAAGAATTGCACCAAAAGTTTTCTGGGATACCTTAGAAGCTATATGACTATGTTGCAACAAGTTTTAACATTAGTAACCTTATGGATCAAAAGTACCCAATTTATATGAACATAAACCCTAATTCTTAATTTTCACAAAATTAATGTTTCTGGGATCAATTCAAGAGTGGTTTTGGTTAATTAACAATGTTCCACTCATCATACAACAAACTATTTATACAGAAACACTCCCAAATGAAAACGCCCAAATCCACGCATAAACCCTAATTTTCGAAACACGGTTAAAACGATTTCTGGGTGGATTTTGAAGTTGGAAATGTTTATAACACGTGATTTTAAGAATTTAGACACAATAACTTTCATTATAAACACCCAATGATGATCTTGTGTTCATACGCATACGCGTAGAACACAAAATCACTCCTAACTCAAAATCTAGCCATTGGATTTGTATAAAAATCAGAACCATTGTTTATAATAACACAAAGATCATGTAACCACTTACAAATCAAGAGTTTAAAGCACGGATTGGTAGAACGATTTATAGGCGTAGGATTAGAAGGTTGAAAGTAATAAATGTGTTTAGAATGTTATTTGAAGAGATTTTATTAAAAATGAGTTTAAACTTTTGGCAACATTGGTCCCTACACCTCATTGATTTTCTTCCAATGCCCATAACTTCCACTTTGGTTACGTAAAGCATGATATTTGGAAAGAAACTTGACGACGTTCCCCCTCGACTTAAGAAATAATGAAATTTTATAAATTTGAGTCAGGGGAGTGACAATGAACCAGAAATGTGACCACCATTAACAAAGATACAACCTATATTAGGTAACATGCAAGTACAAGGTTTTATGAAACAGAAAATATTTACTTTCTCCCCCTCAACACTTGATCGAAAAAAATACTGAATTTTAAAAGAGAAAAGTGTTGACGGAAGATTTGTACTTGCCATGTTGAAAGAAATTTAGATAGGAGAATATTTTTGAATTTTGTAGATTTTATATTTTTGTATTTTGATTTTGAAAAAATATTTACAAAAGAGGTTTTGGTGTTTGACTGGTTTTAAGATTGTTTTGAAAGTTCATCTAGTTCCTCTGGAGTCAAACACCGCATACCAATCCGGTGGACCAACTCAGTAAACCTAGCAGGAGCTAAGGATTTGGTGAGAAGATCTGCCAGTTGGTATTCAGTACCCACAAAGTATAATTCAACAGTACCCTTTTCCACATGCTCCTTGATGAAATGATATCGAAGATCGATGTGCTTTGATTTTAAATGTTGAACAGAGTTGCACGAGATTGCAATAGCACTTCGATTGTCGCAGTACATCGGGATTTTTTCAAATACGTAACCATAGTCTTTGAGTTGTGTTCTCATCCAAATGACTTGAGCACAACATCCCGACATGGCTACATATTATGCTTCTATTGAGGACAGCGATGTACAATCCTGCTTCTTCGATTGCCATGACACCAGTTTATCACCAACAAATTGTAGAGCTCCTGAAGTACTTTTCCGTGAATCTAAGCAACCTGCGTGATCAGCGTTTGAAAAAGCTATTAGTTCAAAACAAGAATCCTTCGGATACCAGATCCCCAAGTTAATGGTTCCCATGATGTATCGGAGGATTCTTTTAGCCTCAGAGAGGTGAGTTTCAGTTGGTCTCGACTGATAACGGGAGAAAAGATATACAGTAAATACAATGTCAGGCCTACTGGCTGTTAGATACATGAGAGACCCAATAATACTTCGGTATTTGGTAGGGTCAACCAATTTCCCATGCAAATCAGCATCCAGTTTCTTAGTATGTGACATTGGTGTGGCATAGGTGTCACAGGTTTGCATTCCATGTTTGTTTAAAATTTCAAGGGCATATTTGTACTGACTTAGGAAAATACCACGGGGTGATTGATGAACTTGCAATCCAAGAAAGAATGTAAGTTCACCCATCATGGACATTTCAAAATGTTTTTTCATTAGTTTTGAAAAAGCGTTTGAGTACTTTAGATGTGTTAACCCAAAAATGATGTCATCCACATAAATTTGAACGATTAAAATGTGTGCCCCGTGATATTGTATGAAAAGTGTTGGGTCGACCGATCCTTTAGTGAAATTATTGGCAATAAGAAAGGATGATAACTAATCATACCACGCCCGAGGGGCTTGTTTGAGACCGTAGAGAGCCTTGTTCAGTTTGTAGACGTGATTAGGGAACTCTGGATCAATGAATCCTTCTGGCTGGCTAACATAGATCGTTTCTTTAAGTTTTCCATTGAGAAAAGCAATTTTGAAGTCCATCTGGAAGACCGTGATGTTCATGTGAGCCGCGAATGCAAGAAAGATCCGAACAACCTCAAGTCTAGCAACTAGTGCGAATGATTCCTCGTAGTCGATCCCTTCTTCTTGTCTATAACCCTTAGCCACAGACGTAACTTATTTCAGATAACCGTTCCTTCAGCATCCAGCTTGTTTTTCCAAATCCATATGAGACCAATAACATAGACTCCAGTTGGTTTTTCAACCAATTCCCATACTTCAAGACGTTTAAACTGATTGAGTTCTTCTTGCATGGATTCAATCCAGTTGTCATATGTCATGGCATCCTTAATGTTTTTGGGTTCAGCTTGGCAGACGGTAAGTGCATAAATGCAATGTTCACGGTCAGTCTGAAGTCGTTGTCTAGTTACGACTGGTTGATTCGGGTTGCCAATAATGTTCACTAGAGGATGGTCTTTAGTCCAACGATGTGTGGAGGGTTGATGTTGATATACAGTCTGCAGATTAGGAGGATTCAAATGACTTGTAGATGATTCCGCAACATCAGATGTGGCAGTTTCATTAGCAAAAGGGTTGAAGAACGCATTTGGATCATAATCTGCAGGTGGGGGTACTTCATTGTTCAGAAGATCATCAGCTGGTTCAGCGTCATTGGATGCGGTTTGTTCGACTGTTGTTGTAGAATCAACTGGTGGTGCTTCCTCAACAGTAGTTGTTGTAGCAGGTGTATCAGGTATTGGATTATGATCAGGTTGAGCAGCGGAAACATTTGCTACATCTGGAGCACGTTCATCAATATCATCACTAAACAGAGGAGCAAATAGATGTTCCATTTGACGTCGAGTAAGTTGTAAACTAGGTTCAGCTGATGATGGGGTTTGAGGGAAGTTTAAACGGTTATGTCCGGGTTCCAAGCTATTATGCTCAGAAGCCATTTCTGTAAGCTCATCAAAATTTGCATGAATCGTCTCCATAATCTCCCTTGTACGACGATTCCAGATCCGGTAACCCTTTGAATTTTCACAGTATCCAACAAAGACTCCAATGTCAGCTTTGGCTTTGAGCTTACCAAAGTCATCACGATCATTATTCGGATAACAAAGGGATCCAAATACATGAAAGTGTTTGAGATTCGGTTTACGGTTGTGGATAAGCTCATAAGGTATTTTGTTGTGGCGTTTGGTAATCATTGAACGATTCTGATTGTAGCATGCAGTTGACATGGCTTCAGCCCACAAGTAATCTGGAAGTTTTGCATTGATTAACATCGTTCTTGCAGCTTCCACTAACGTATGGTTTCGTCTTTCAACAACTCCCTTTTGTTCCGGTATTCGTGCAATTGATGTTTGATGCTCAATTCCCACTTTCTCATAATATGCACGAAGAGTTTGATTCACAAATTCAGTTCCTTTGTCTGTTCTGATTTGTCTGATTGTGTTCTGGAGCTGAACTTGAATTTTCGTGAGAAAGGTGATGATCATCTGTGGAGCTTGATCTTTACTTCGAAAAAAATAAACTCAAGTCCATCTTGAGTAGTCATCTACAATTACCAATATGTAGCGTTTTCCATTAATCGTCTGCACGCGCATCGGGCCACACAAATCCATGTGAAGAAGATGAAGCACATGCTGTGAGCTGTGTTCCACATTTGAAGAAAAATGAGCATGAGTGATTTTCACTTGTTCACAAGCTGAGCATAGGTGATCTTTAGAATACCAAAATCTTGGGAGACCTTCAACAAGTTTGTATCATGCAAGATTGGTTATGGTTTGAAAGTTTAAATGTGAGAGACGACGGTGCCATAGCCAAGATTTTGTAGATGTTGCCTTTGAAAGTAGACAGATGGGAGATGAAGCAATTATATCTTGCATTGAGATTGTATAAAGACTTTAATTGCGTGTACCAGACATAAGATCGTTTCCTTGTAGATCACGGATGAAACAAGTTTTCTCCCGAAAAGCAACTTCCATATCTCCATCACTAAATTGACCGACTGAAAAGAGATTGTGACCGAGACCTTCCACATAATAAACCATGCTAATTTCGATGTTACCATTGATGTAATCTCCGTAGCCCATGATAGTTGCGAAGTGATCATTCCCGAACCTAACAGTGTCAATGAATTTTGAAATAAAGTTTGATAACAGTTTGAGATTTCTTGTCATGTGCCGGGAACATCCGCTATCAACAACTAGAGGATGATCTGTATTACCAGCATTACACACAGATGACACAGATGGAATAGAATTAGTTGTGGAACCCGAAGAGTTAGAGGAATCCGATGCAGATATAGATGAAACACACATGTTCATGATTTTAGGTATCCATGTAAAGCCAAGTGTATTATGTAACCATTTCTACCATCTCCAACTAGTCTTAGCTTTGGTCTTAGTGAATGCACTAGGTGATAAGTTCTTCCTAGGAGGTCAAATTGGTTCTAAGGGTACATCAATGTTAATAGCATGAGCACTAGAAGGCAGTTTACCTAGCACAGACTTAGAAGCATTGGTGGGCCTAGAGGTATTCCGATTTCTATTGTTCCGCTTACGAGATAAAATAGCCTTAGCAACACATTTTTCATGACAACCAGAAAACATGCTTTTACGACAACCAACACGCGAGGCTTCAAACATAACTTTTAAAGTACTTAAAGATTCAGCATTCGTTACATCACTTTTTCCATTACATTTTTAAGACGCAATATCTAAAGTGGGTGCAACTTGAGTTTTACTCAAAGACCTAAGGTGTTCTTCTACTTCAGCATTCTTTATTGTTCTTTTCTTACGTCGCAACTTCCTATTCTTCCTTGTATTGCTCCTAGGCGGTGAAGTGCGGGCATTGGGAAAAGAGGCAACTATTCCTGTTTCAGTAGAGGGAAGCACATTAGTTTCTTGTGGTTTGTCATTAGATGTTCTAGAGTCATTTTGAGTCTGTTTAGGTGTAGTTACTACAGTGTTACTATCCCTATCTTGCTTAAGTTTCACTAACTCTGCTTTTAGATCATGGATTTTGTGTAACAATCTAGATTTTCAGAACGAGCGAGTCCATTTCGCCGTAAAACATCTTTGGTGTATGCAAGATGATCATCAAGGTCTTTTGACGCTTTAGCATGAGTCTTTTTGAGTAAATCAAATATGACACTATATTCCTTTTTAACGTTTGAAATTTCTTGTTCATATTTTGAGATTTGACACTTCAAAGACACATTTTCATCATCCAGTTGCTCAAGTTTTGGATTAAGAGTTTTGGTATGCAACTGCTGGAGTTTGTTTTGCAAAGCGAGTTCACGATTTTGACAATCTTTTTGACACCATTAAAGATGACGTTTTGCATTTGAAAGCTCATTTAATAATTGCTCATTTTCAACTTTTAAATAATTGATTTGTGACACAGTATAAGTATTCTCAACATTTGCAACGAAATCAACAGAATCAGCAGAGATATAATCAAATGCATATGCAACAGAATGTAATAACACAACATTATTGATATCAACACAGATAACATCTTCCAAGAGTCGATCAACATCTTTTCTTAACATTTTCTTTTTACGTTTATTATTTGAAATCGATGTTTCTGTTTGTTCGAAAACTCTTTTCATTAGTCCAAGCTCCTTGTGAAAATCCCTTTCCTAATATATTGCACCCATTTTCAAATTGCAGATATGTGGTAAAATTCTTTTATGAAAAATATCTTTTTGGGCTCGCGCTTGAGGCGATTGAAAGTGTTCAACTTTTATTTCAGAATTGATTTCAATTTCACGTTCCAAAAGTTTGATGTCCGATAAGAATGTTTCAAAATATTTTATAACTTTGCATTGTTCAGCTAATGGCTTTATTTCACTGAGTGAAGGTAAAGGACCATTAATTTGTGCAGTATTAGAATGGGGACCCTCATTAGAAGACTCAGAAGTAGGTGTGATAACCCAAGGTGTGTTAGAAAAATCCTATTTTGTGACGAAAGTAACGGCTTTTAAATAGTTAAATGGTTTGTTATAAACAACATTTTCCAATTTTGACCGACTCTCGTCTTCTGCATCTAATTCTTCCATGGGATTATATTCAACAACAGTCATAATGGAATCATTAATTACGTGTTACTTGTAAACTTGAGGATTTGGTTTGAATGCTCGGTTTGAAAACTTAGGTTTGTAATTAGCAAGATTCGGTCCATATCCATTTGGATTTGGTTTAAAAGTAAACTTTTGAATAGTTGTGATTGACTCACCATGTTTATAAACAACATTTCGAAACTCCTTGATTTTGTTTTGTAAGTCGACAATTTCTTCAAGATAGTCATCTATTCATTTCTTTGAATGCTTTTTGTATTCACGGAACTGTTTTTGACAAGTTAACAACTCAGACTTGGCCTTTTGAGTTTCCAAAGTGAGAGCATTAAGTTGTTGTTTATGATCATATTTCAGTTGTTCTATTTGAGATAACAAAGCAGTCTTAGAGGCAACTAGATCACGTATCTATTGTTCCAATGATTTTTCATTTTGGTAAGATTTAGCAAAAGCGACTTCAAAACATTTTTCATATTTTTCTTGTGTTTGAAAAATGTTGAGTTGAAATTTTAAGCATTCATTATCCTTAGTTAACAGTGCGTTTTTATCTTTTAATTGTTGATTGATGTTACGGCATGTTTCCATTTGAGATTTTTGGTCGTTAAGTAAGGTCATGAGCTCAATATCTAGATTAGACGAAAGATCAGCTTGTTCAACGTGAGTCTCAACATGATCATTATTTAGATCCTCAAATATAACCACGGAGTCAACTTGATTATCAGTGTTAACCATAAGGTCATCGTGATCGTCAAATATAACTACGGGATCTATTTGATTATCATCGGAATGAGATGTAGACGGCTCATGTTGAACACTCGGATCCTTGTCGGATGCAGATGTTGGCGGAGATATCAGATCAGTAATGAATATAGTTTGATAAATGGTACTGAGACAAGCCGTCGATGTCATACACTGTGGCTGTATCACTCATGTGGAGTTATTGCATGTTTGCCATCAACATAACTGCTGCATTAGCTTGCAAGTCCTCCATATCATCATCAGAATCTGCATTTGCCATGAAGCTCTGTTCCTTGTTGGTAAGAGTTCCACCAGCTTCATCCTTAAAAGCCAAGAGTAAAGCCTCTTTGTGATTAGCACTGCCTCTTGTCCTCGGCTTTGGGCATGTATTAGCCAGATGACCCTTCTCATTACAGTTATAACAATGAAGACCATTAACCCCATTCTGAGCATTACCCTGTTCAACCACTTGAGCCCTTTGTTGTTGTGGAGCACCCATGTTATTCCTTCCTATTGGATTAAACCCTTGACCACCGCCCATCTGAAGAACATTACCACAATTCTGAACTTCAACACGTCCATTGTTAACAACAGCCTGATTCCTTGTGTTTGATGAGGTACGAATGCGATTGTTTGAATATCGGCCAAAAGCTCTAGCAATCATGACAAACCCTTGTTGCAATGCATCAAAAGCTTCTGTATCCTTATGTGATTCACTGTAAAGTGCTTGATCATTGTTGTTGTTGTATGGGACCAATTAAGTTTCTTAAGATTGGTGCTGTGGTGGATCATATGGTGTGATTGTTGCAGTTGGTTATGGAGGATTTGTGAAGACGGTTTGCAAGGTAGGGAATTGAGGATAACAAGCTTGAGCCCACAATGCAAGAGTTTGATTATCCGGGAGTGAAGGTGAAACCGAGAGTCCACGGATAACCCTTTCTTTGTCAACTTCCTTTTGGTGGGGCTTCAAGTAGTCGTACAACAACCCGTATGTAGCATGATGAAGATTCTTCGCTTGACGGATGAAAATGACATACTTTTCCCAATCAGGACCAAGACTACTCAGGAACTTAGTATTGACTGCAATTCTTGGCATAATGATGTTATGTTTTTCCAAGTCATTGATGATGTCTGAGAATCGATGATGATATGACTCTAATGTCTCCCCTGGTTCAATCATGAAGTGTTCATAACCCAAGTAGATTTTGGATTCCATGTCTTCTTGATTGAGTTATGTGCCTTTCATTAGAAGATTAATATGCTCCCACACTTCTTTAGCAGTCTTTTGAGCATCAACACTTCGAAGTATCGAATTAGGTAATCCCAAAAGGATGTATTGCATTTCCAGTTCATCAGCTTCAAAGTGTAGAAGTTGATCAGTAGTAAGATCATAAAGACCGACAACGTTGGTGACATCACCTCTTGGTGGATTAGCATTTGGATCTCCGGGTGGGTAGGCATCTGAAATGGTCCTTCCAGGATGACCTTCTTCAAGAACTTTCCATGTGGCTTCTTTAGATCACAGAACCTAAAGAAACTTATCACCCATTGATCATAATTTCCAGGAGTGAGCATTGGAGGTCTATCAAGTGAGCCAGCCTCATGAATGGATTGTTGGCTACTTAAAGCTTCACACATCTTTGCAAACCAAGACGGTTCCTTCATAGTATTCCTGGATGGATGTTGATTATGAAAGTTTGTGTAAGGTTGCACTTGAAGACTAGGGGTGGTTGAACCAGTTGTGGTTGAATTGCTCCTTGAGGAAATTGTTGTTGAAGTTGTTGTTGTTGTTGTTGTTGTTGTTGTTGATAAAATTGTTGTTGTTGATGGAGTTGTTGTTGTTGTTGAGGATACACATGAGGGAAGTAGCAAGAGTATGGTGGTTGAGACATCTTGAAACTTGTGTTGATGATGGATCTTTGTAGTCGAATGAAACTTTGTTGATGAAGTATCCTTATGGGTAGAAAACTAGCTTAGGCAAAGAAAATACCTTATGCGTAAAAATACCAAGTTACACGTAAGAAGTGAGCTTAAGCGTAGGATTAGCTTACGCGTAGGGTTAAGGAAACCTTAGCTTATGCGTAATCCAAAAACTTAGAAGTAGAATGCTTATGCGTAAGATTTGCTTATGTGTAAGACAAGGCTTAGGCGTAAGAAAATGCTTAGGTGTAAAGATTCTACGCGTAAGTTTTAGCTTAGGCGTAAAAACTAGGGTTTTGCCCCAAAATCCTTTACACTTATTCCAGTGTAAAAGATATCCAAAGTCGAAGTGTTTTCATGCTTATCCAAGCAAGAAAACACCAAGTAATCCAAAAGCACTGACGATCAAACTTTGAAATGCTTACGCGTAACGACTAGGGTTTAGTTATGCGTAAGAATTGCCAACTTTTGTCAAAAACTGAATTTTCGTCAAAAGAGTTTCAAAACCATATTTTTTGATGAAACAGCTTCAATATCACCAAACTAACACAAAAGTGTGAAACTTGATGATCCAAAACTCTTATGCACCTTATGCGTAGAAAAGGCTACACGAGTAAAACCAAGCTCAAAAATAAAGAAATACACGTAAAGTTTGAAACTTTTTGCTAAAAACTTAAACTTTAACACCTAATAACCTTGAAAGTACAAGAATCTTGGATTTGAAAGTGTAAAAAATGGGTTTTTATGCGTATGAAAGTTTGAGTACCAAACTTTACGCGTATAAACAAGAAAACTTCAAAACAAAATCGTTTCACCCAACTATTTGGTGATTGATACCACTGTTAGGTCACCATGTTTGAAACACAATAATCAATATAAGAAATAAGATGAAGGAGTGATCGGTTGAACACTATCACACACACGAAATATATAAGAGAAAAGTTAAATGTAGGAAATGTGATAAAATGAACAACCAACTCTCAAATGAGAGTTACAAGATTATTTATAGGGAGGGAGCTAGGGCAACACACAAGCTCCCTTCCTTTCCTTATTGGGCTTGGGCCAAGGCTTATGGGCTTTCTACATAAGCCTTGCCTTAAGTACTAACATAAAAGCCTAATTAAGCTAACTATTACAATATTAATTACTAACACTTGTAATCTAGTTTAGGAGTGATTCCAAGAAATACTAACAATCTCTAAGAGAGATCCGATAGATTACATAGGGTTCCTAGTGAGAATGAAACAAGCTCTATTAAGAGAACTTGAGTGGTTAAGAAGGCTTAGTGCATTGTGTCACTGGGTCTATGACGACTTTGACCAGTGTCATCTTGTGACTACCAGTAGCATCTGAATTGAACCCGGTGTCTGCCCTAAGTAGAATAATTTAGAGGGCTATTTCTTTTCGATTTAAGATCATTTGAGGACAAAAGATTATTTACTTCAATCTCCTATTTTTATTTGATCTTGGATGAGATTAATCCAACAATTTAAAAACCACTTTCATCCTCTTTTTCTATTAATATCTTTCAAACCATATATCATTGCTCGGAGCATTTAATTATCTTTCTATAGGCAGACACTTTTGATATACATTCCAAATTTTTCTTCATTTTTTTTTAAAAGTTTTTTCCTTTTTACATTTCATAATTTGAATATCACACGTGATATTAGTGTAATATCATATATGATATGATATGTAATATCACATGTGATATTAGTGTAATATCACATGTGATATTAGTGTAATATCACATATGATATTATATCATATATGATACTAATATCACATGTGATATTCTTTAGTGTTTTATCATATATGATGTAGCCTTTTTGAAAGTATATCAAAGTGCTCGGATAATTAAATGCTCTCCATGGTGAAATATATTCCACTTAACGATTAACGGTTTAAAATATTTAAAATATAAAAAATAGGTGAAATAATAAAATCTTTTAATCCATTGATTTCTTTTTAGATAGATAGATGAGTCCTACCACTTTCCTTTTATTTTTTTAATTCTTCAATTCTCATTTTCTCCTTTTTCAATCATACTTAAGGACTTCTAAATACTAACTATTGGTGATGTCCTTGGGTAGATCCTCGATTCATAGTTTATCCCTAAACTTAGTAACCTTATAACTCCATGACTATCCTATGTTGCCATAAAACCATTTTCATGAAAATCTCTCAAAGTGTTTATGAATGAAAGCATGTTTGTAACACTTTGAGAGTTTTGTATTTTCAGAATTACTCCCCTTCCACATGTGCTTATGAGTTTTGACTGAAATCTGCACAGTGAGGGTAGAGCGCGCACTTTTGAATTGATCGACTCGAGATAGACAATTCCCCGTGAGACACGGTTATATCACTGACTGGGTCAGCTTGAACTTGTAAACACTCCTTGGTGAGGAGGTTAGACCCGTCAAGGTTCATGTCTACCAAGAGTTTCTCAAATGGTACATTCTACTAAGACTAGTCCTTTGCGAGACATGCTTACATCACTAGCGAACTAGTTTGAAATTATTACCCGTCCCGAACAAGTCTTTTCGATTTAAGACATTTTAGAGCTCGTCAATTCAAGAGTTTAAGTCTATGCACACTAAGATTCATTCACAATCCAACATATTTATATCACACAATTTTTCTCCCCCTCAAAAATGGCATATTAATGTTATTTTGATGAAATTTTGATATCGAATATGACCATTTCGAGTTTTGCGGGAAGATTTCCACAAAGAACGTTGATAAGAACAATTTAAGTTTGCAAATAATCCCCCTCAACAAGTGATATTAACTTTTGACGTTTAGAAAACACGAGAGAGAGTACTTGTTCTTTTGAGCAAAATTTTGAAAAATATTGAAAGATTTGATAAATTTGTTAAATTTTACTCAAAAGTAAGAAGCTTTCGCTCCTTTTATAAGGATTGTGGCACTGAAGCGTACCATTTTCATCACAAGATCGGGTTGTACACTGCTATTTATGTACAAACCATATCAAAATACAATCAAGAGTGTTTAAAGGGTACCCAACGATTACACACGACCCGGGACTTTATCTTCACGTTGGAACGTCAAGATAGAGAAACTTTGTCGTCCGCCCACATAGCTTTCCAACCTTCTCATCTGATCCCGGTGGAACGACCTTTCATCCAGCCTGGTTATAAACCTGCGAGCTTCCTTGCGTTCTTCTGAATTCCGTCTCTTCTTTGAACCAATGCTAGCTTCAAAATCCTTTAACCGATAAGCTAACCCGTCTCGAACCATCTTCAATGTTGCATCACAGAACTTATGGATATCGTCGAATGCCATGAAACAAGTGTGATGATGTTCACTGCAGTAGACGACTCCAAATTTTGTTTTATGCATGATAGTATATTGAGCATGTTGATTGAGTTCGGAAAGTGCATCAGCGATTTTATTAGATTTATCTGCTTCTGGTAAGATTCGACCCCAAGTTGTAGATCATCAACACGTTCTTGAATGACTTTGCTGCGAATGAAGATCAGCAGGGAAGTGATGAACTAAAGTTGAATCTCTGTTGAGAATTGTCACATTCTTCCTTGTACCTTTGTGAGATACATGTATTCGATGTCGTTGAGTGACAAACTCGAGAAATCGGCCTCAGTGAAATCATATTCTCGTTCATCTTGTCGTTTGACTTTGATCTTGTATAAGAATGAATAGCCCCACTTTGTTTCCAGTGTAACTCCCATCACAACAACTATTCTCTTCTCATTCTTTACCTCCTTGTTTGACCTTTGTACTTGACAACTTCTGTAGTACAATCTCCCCTTGCTGGCCAATGATGAATGTCGTATTTAGCATCGATGTCGTACTCCACCACCTTGTCAACGTATAGTTTGGTGGCGTCTTCTTCAATGGAAATATTATCGAAGAAAACTGCAGTTGAAAAGTTGAAGGTAAGTGAGGTAGCATACTTCTTGCTTACACTACTGCCGTGTTGAAGAAACTCTAGGTCATTGTTGAAGAAGAAACGGTAGGAATCTTCGGTTGCTCGGGTCGACCAATTGTTGGTAGAGGCTTTGTCAAATCAGTGTAGTAGGGAGTGTTATCCTTTCTTGTAAAGTCGATGTTCAATTCGGGATTTAGCCAGTCGATGTTGTTGGACATTGCACGGGCAATGTTGTCCAAATGGTTTTCGACCTCAACTGCGTTGCAGGCTTTGTCTTTCAACAAGTTGAATGCGTCATTCTTTATCCTGCGCAGCTCCCGTTTCGTCATCTTTTTCACTTTGAACTCATCTTGGATAATCTTTACTTGCTCCATTGTTCGACCATCTACCGGTTCTTGGCCTTTAGGAAATCTGGGTGTAGCATCAACCAACTTGCTAAACCATTCATAATCCTCAGTGTCGTCTTCGTCCAACCATGAGACGACAAAACCTTGTTTATTCTTCTTGGTTCTTGAGGATGATTCTGGTTGCGGTGATGGTCGAGGTGATGGTTGTTGCTGGGGCTTAGGAATGTCTCGATCCTCACCACCGATAAAAATGAAGTGATCATCGGTTTTCTGCAGTGGTGGTGGAGAATCTGCATCCTGAAGTTTCTCAGATGAGGGAGGTCATTGAGAAGCTTGTCTTGTGGGTGTAGTGGTAGTCTTAGGACGTGGTGGTGGCATGGATGATGATAAACCGTCGGTCTTCTTCTGACTTTTAGAATTCGGGTCTTGATCCTTGTCATCATCATCTCTTGGTCGCTTTTCCAGACCAGCAGCTTCTTTGCATGATTGCTTCAGTTGATGTGCAAAAAGTGCGTCATATAGGTTTTGCATTCATCAGGTGTGAAAGATGAAACCCGTGGGGACATCTGAAGTACCAGCGGTGAAATCAGATCATCTTCACTAACGACTGGAGGCTGGACTGGTCGGGTTTACATGACCACCAGTGTTGTTGTAATCACCTGCTTGATCAGTGTCTTGAGCGTTGGATATAATTGATTCTTGAACGTCTCTTTGGTGACACCAGGGACCATGTTGAGAAGAAAGTGGTGAGTGTAGTTCTGAATTTGTTCATTCATTTCTCCTTGAACATCTCTGGTGAGAAATGCCTTGATTTGTTCTCTTTCTCCCTTGAACTGGTCCATCTACTGAGAAAGCTCGATGACCTTGTCAGCCAGCATGTTCAATCTTTGTTCTTGAAAATTTTGTTTGCATTTTCTAGATTGAAGCAATGCTTTCTGGATCTTGGCTTTGGTGCGAGATGCCCAAGTATCGGCCTTTTTCTTGATTGATTTTATAGATGATTTTGTTGTTTCTTTGGATGGTGGTGGTGATGAGTGAGAGGATGGTTCGGTTTTGGAAGTCTCACGGGGTGGTTCCGAAGATTGCTCAGGGTTGTGTTCAGGGTTGTCCAGAATATAGTTATTTGTTTCCACTCTTATGCATTCCTCTTCAGCCTTCTTAGCAGCTTCGTCAGCAGCCCTTTCCTTTTAGCTTCCAAAATATCTTTCTCTGTGATTCTCTCATCAGTATCTTTATCGTCATCTCCAAAATCGATCATTTCCTCATCCTCTTGCTGCTTTTCCTCTGTAAGTTCCTTGGTAGTAGCATCGGTTCCTTTACCGGGTTGATTAACCGAATCAGGAACGGATGTAGAGAGAACACCACCGCTGGAACCTCCAGGTCCTTTGTTGAATTACAAACTCTTTAATAGCTTTCTCCATCCTTTGTTGCTTCAGAGTTTTCTAGAGTTGTTTCTCTGCAGCATGAGGATCATACTCCCAATTAGACTCTTCTTCTTCTTCTTCATCGAGAGGTTTCTTCCCTTTTTTAGATGAAGGACTAGCACGTTTATCCTTTGTCTTCTTCGTGATAGATGTGTCATCTGTTCGTTCTTCGGAGTACACAGTAAGGTCATCTGACTCAGTTTCAGAATTGTCATCTTGAAGTGACGTTTGAACTGGTTCCGGTTCTATTTTAGGATGGACGATTTTGGCAGGGACTTTCCTCTTTCTTCTTGGATTCCTTTTCTTGTACTTTGTAGTGATAGCAGTGCTTCCACCTTTCTTAGCCCTTGTTGTAACTGCTGGAGTCCTCTTTTCCTCTATGAAGCCAACTTTTCCGACAAGCACAGCTTCCTTGTAATGTATGTAGGTCGGAAGATCCTTGATTGCATCGGTAATCAAGCAAGCAGGGAGTTTCACACCTTGTTTTCTAGTTGATGTGTCTTTGAACCTAACAGAGTTTAAGGTAGGCTCATTCAGCATAGAGTGCATGCCGGGATCATTCAGTCTTAATGGGATATCCTGGTGCTTCCCGAGAAGATTGTGGATTAGCAACTTGGTGTATATGATGAAGGGAATCTTGGTACCAGGCTTCCTGTAGTGTTGCATCATGTCTTCCCAGATCAAACTAGCATAATCAATGTGGTTCATATGAACCATCCCCCAGAAGGTTTGAAGATGCATTAGCTTCGGGTGTTCATGACCACTATCTCTGCCTGAGACTGATTTGGCGATCATGAGATAGATGGTCCTCCAGGGTTGTGGGATATTTTTGAGATTGACTCTGGAATGCTTAGAGATGATTCCAGAAGCTTCGTCGTATCCAATGTTAATCAAGAAATCCAATAATTCCTCTTCATTTGGAATCGGGACGTATTCAGTAGAAGGAATGACAGGAAGAAGAAGAATGGCACGAAGATCCGCCACAGTGACCATGACTTCCTTAGTTCCAAGGTTCACTTTAACCGCATCTTGTCCATCAATTTTGTCCATAGTATGCCAAAACTGATGAATCTAGATTTTAGGTATAGTGGTTGTGTTGGTGAGCATGAGATTGAATGGGTGATTCTTGAGAATATCAACAGCAACTTTGCATGAAAGTTGAAGTCGACACGGAGATTGTTCTTCCCGATGATTTTGTCATAACCGGCAGGGAAGATATCAGCCATTGTGAGCATATTTGGGGCATTGAGGTTCTCTTGATTGACAGCCAGTTCGTGATCTGAAAGATATTTAGACAAAAGAACCAACATATTGAAACACATTGTGTTATTCTTAGTTTGATTTATTGTCTAATTACTTGTTTGAAGTTATCATTTTTATGAATGTTACGAGTCCAAATTCACTATTAGTCCAATTGTTTGAAGTTGATGTGATAAGTTACGTGAATATGTTAATTTTGAAGTTTTAATGTCCAAAGTTCACTTAAACACACAACATTTTAACTTTTGCGAGCTTATGAGTAACATTTTGGTTTTGTGACTTAAGTGTAACAATTTACAAGTTATTCTACCCGTAACAATTCAAAAACAAGGTGTAATGGTGGCTTAAGCGTAAACATGTGAACTTATGCGTAAAGGAGGAACTTAGGCGTACCTTTGACAGAATTCACCAAACTTATTTTTATGCACTAAAACGATTTGTAAACTTAATTTTCAAGATAAAACAACTTCAAAATCACCAAAATAACAAGAAAGTTTGAAACTTGATGAACCAAGATGAAATTTTATGCTACGCGTAAACCAAGTACACGAATAAAAAACAAGTTTAAAAACAATCTTAAACACGTAAAGTTTGAAACTTTTTGCAAAAAACATAAACTTTAACACTAAATAAACCTTAACTCATAAGAATCTTGAGTTTACAAGTGAAAAAATCAAAGCTTTATGCAAGAGAAAAATGTGTAACGTGAGAACTCTACGCGTACGACCAAAAACTTCAAAAAAAAGAGTGTTTCACCCAACTAAATGGCGATTGATACCACTGTTAGGTCACCATAAGTTAACACAAGATGTAGATGATAGAAATGAGATGAGAAAGGATGGTTGAATCACAAACACACGAAATAATATGGAAAGGTTATGCGTAATGTATTATGAGTGAACAACACCTCTTCAAAGAGAGGTAACAAAGTATTTACAGAGGAAGGGAGTGATTCGATAAAACCAATAATAGAAGTTTGTAGTATATTGGGTAACTCAAACGTGTTAGGTTTGAGCACTGAGATCGTTCCGATCGAGGGTTGAATGAAATTTTCAACTCACGTCGCGATTATCGGGATTTGAATGGGAAAAGGGGATAATTTGATGTTTTCTAAACTATGGGGCAAGGGAAGTAAATGGGAAGCAATTATAAGGGAATAAAAACTACGGGGAAACCTAATTATGCAAATTAAGACTAATACGATTTAAATGAAACGCAAATAAAATGCAACTAAATCTAAACTAAGTCCTAAAAATGATCTAAAATTACTTTTATACTAAAAATGAAATTTGAAAATTAACTAAGAATTAAAACAAATTTTTAGGATTTTTCTCGAATTTATTTGAATTAAAAACCAATTAAAACTAATTAAATTGCTAAAAATTATAATTTAACTAAGAAAATTATGGAAAAATATTTTTTTGGATTTTTATATTTTTCTTAATCTGAGAAAAATGAAAACCTATTTTTTTGAAGCTTTTCTGATTTATTTGTATTAAAAAGTAATTAAAAAGTATTAAAAACTAATTTAAAATAAGAAAAATAGTAAACAGATCCAGAAAATTATGAAAAATTCAGGAAAATTCTAAAATTATATTCTAAATCTATAAAAAACTATAAAAACTATGCTTATGTGTGAGAAAATGAAACTGTAGTGCAACTGACTTTGAAGTAAGCACTCAAAATAAGCTATAAGCTCCTACAGTGTACCAAAGGAAGACAGAACCTAATTTATGCAATTTTAACTTGATATCCACTAAAAACAACTACTCTATACCTCTATTGAACAAACTTCAATGATTTGGTTCAATTTCACTAATAAGCCAAAACGACCTAAACTCCTATCCTTAAAGCTTATAAACTAGCTTAACCACTAACTAGAATGAAATCCAGAAATTGAAATTACTAAACACCCAGCCATAGAATTCAAACACCAAATTATAGCCTTAAAATAACCCTAATGAACAAGTTATGCAAATTGCAACACACACATTGCACACTCGCTGAAAGTGTGCAGGCGATTGACCCAAAAGACAAGGCGCTAGAGAGCTTATAAAAATTTCTAAAAATTCCACTAAATTTGTACTTTGAAAGACAACCAGTTGAAGTTTATAAATCCAGAATCTCAATTAATTTTGACCAGAAATGAGCTCATGAAAAATCTAGAAAGTTTTGTAAAAACTGTGTTTTCTACTTTTGACTTTTTTTATCAAAATATGAGTTTTGACTATTCTGAACTTGTGAGCTTATTAAATGGAATGTAGCGATGTTATATGATAAAATGAATCCAAATAAAGCTAGCTTAACTACTTTTCTAACTAAATGCAAACTTATGAGGACTGATTTATCCTATAGTGGAAATGAGAATTGATTAGAACTGATTTTGATTATTAGTGAAAACAGATACCAAGTTAAGACTAGAATGAGTGTATTAAACCTAAGTGAGACTAACTCAACTGATTTTATCCTTAAAACTAACCTCTAACACAGAATCACCACTTAATCCAAACACTAGTTAAGCAAGCTAATAACTCTATCTTATACCAAGCTTCAAATCAAAACAGCAATTAACTAGATTCTAACAATCAAATAGCAGCTAACAAGTGATCTAATATTGATTAATAAACTACAAAGAAATAGGAATACAAAAGTCAGTGAATCAGGTTTTGAATTTAAACTTGAAATAATGCTCACATGAAGTCCACTTTTATTGCGACTTATCTCGAGAACCAAACTACATTATTTCAAACCAAATCCAACCCAAATCCAACGCATCACCCAATTCCATATCCAAAACCATATTAAGCTTCCAAATTGACTTTTGTTGGTGAGTATGGTTTGAGAGTAAAAACTTAGTAGAGACTTTTATAATCAATCAATAAGCTACTGAGAAGCTTATAATGGCCTATGAAAACAATTTGAATAACTGAAATCAATCTGAACACAAATTTACTATATTTTTTTATTTTTATGAGATTTTTGTATGTATTTTATTTTTATTTTTATTTTTATTTTTGTTAACATGAAATCAAAACTTGAAATAATATTTGAATAAGCTGACATAGAGATGAAATTGAACTAAACAAGCTACTAAGTAAACTAAAACAGATTTAATGATGAGATTTGGAAATCAAATGAAAACTGAAATTCATTAATTAAAAAGGGATTACAAGTACTAAATAAGAGAATACAATATTTGAAAGAAATTAAGCTTAACTAATACTAAAACTACTCAGATATTACATACATGAGCTTGTGATACAAAGGGGTATATATAGCAGTCGAATGAGCATTGGGAAGGATCTAGAATTGAGCTTTGTGCTTTCTCTCTACATCGGCGCCATTAGATTTGATTCCAGCTCCTTCCAATCATTGATAGCCCTTGGATCATGTGCATTCACTACAATCGACCAATCAAAAGAGAGAACACCACACGGATTGATGACCTCTCCATGTGTCGTGTGTCATAAGGTGTCGAGTAAAGGACTTAATTGCCCTTGATTTCGTGGAATTGGTCAATTGGGTAAAGGGGTATATTAGGGTTCTTATCTGGGTTACTTTGGGGAGGAATTTTGGCAGCATGGTTTTATTTTTTTATCCATGTTTTGAATGGGTGTGGGTTAATAACGGGTATGGGATGTGGGTAAACCGGGTATTATTATTTGGACCGGGTATAGATTGGGCCTTGGATAGTGGACATGGGCCAAAGTGTAACAAGATGCAATTGGACTTGGATTTAGGACCTAATATATGATCCATTTAATCATTTAGGGACTAAAGGTGTATAATTCTGAAAATCCAGGGACCAATAATGTAATTTTTGAAATTCACCCAAGGGCCATTCTTGTCATTCTTCAAATAAGCAAGGACTGATTATGTAAATTGTGGAAAACTAGAAGGGGGGGTTGAATAGTTTTACCAATTTAAAACTTACTTTTAAATATTTAGATCGACTTATGTCAATCTTTTTGGTTGTTTATGTTGGACGTTGATAGATAGAAATATAAACGTATAATGAAAGATAAAGAGTAAGAAGCACATCACCACGACACAAGTTATTTATAGTGGTTCGGCTACAAGGACACCTTCCTTGCCCTACTCCACTCCCTGAGTCACCTACTCGAGTGTTCGTAAGCACTACACCAACTCCTTATGGCGGAGAAGCCTTCACAACGTCGCTTAACCTTTTTCCGGTACAAAGCTAAATACCGAGTTCTTTCACACCAAGGCGAACCACACCTAACACAACGTGGCCTACCCTTTATACGGTGCTAGGCTAACCACCGAGTTCTTTCACACCTTAGGAGAACTAATCCTATAACAATGTCGCCTACCCTTTATTAGGTACTAGGCTAAGCACCTAGTTCCATTACTATGGAGGAACTACTACCCTTCACAACACAACACCTAATATCAAGGAGATCCTCTCCTTGTTACAACACCATCAAGGATATCACCATCCTTAGAAAAAAGCAAATACTTATAAGTATAACGATGCACCTCATCGACTATACGACCTAGGCATTCTTCCCAAATGCTACTTGATTTGATTCTTCGGCATCCTTCACTAATGCCTTTGACACAATGCTTGGCACCTTTCACTAATGCCTTCGTCTTGACACCTATAGCATTCTTCACTAATGCTCTTGAGATGAACGATAAGCACCTTTCACTAATGCTTTCGTCTTGACACTTTCGGCATCCTTCACTAATGCCTTCAACATCTATGGAGGAGGAAAGAACAATCAACAAGAGAACTTCAGTTGTCTTGATGATGACGAAGCATGGCAACTCATGGACTTGAGCTTGCTCGACTTCAAGAAGTGGTGATCTTGACTTTAAGAGGAACCTAGAAGATCACACAAAAACAAAAGACAAACTACATAGATCTCTTGGATCTGAGGTTAGAGAGATATAAAACTTGGAGAGAGTATATGTGAAGTGGTGAGCTAAAAGGAAAGAAATGGCTCACTATTTATAGAGAAAATTCTCTACTGTTCCCGGATCCCACGGATCCCTTCCACTTGGGATCCGGCTAGCACAAAGTCAGCGATCCGTGGAACGCTCCTCTTTGCCCATGGGTATTTTGGTTATAGGTCATGGGTCATGGGTTGATCCATGGATCTTTGGCTAGATACAATGTATCTCTTGAGTGCTCACCAAGGGTTCAATGTATCTCTTGAGTGCTCACCAAGGGTTCAATGTATCTAGACATTCTCTTAAGTGCTCACCAAGGGTTCAATGTATCTAGACATTGGGTATGGGTCAATACAATGGGTTATGGATATTATCCATATATGATATAAGCATGATGTCATGCAATGGGTTATGGGTCAAGCTCCATGGGTCATGGGCTTTGGGTTGTACCCAACTACATTCAATGTATTTGCCTAATGGGTTATGATACTTAAGTTTCTACCCATTTATATTACCCAATATACTACATACTAGTTATGTGTATATTTTACCCAAATATGTAAACACTAGTTGTTGTACATATGTAATATTAAATCATAAAATCACTTATACTTGTTTTAGTGTTTTATATGAAAATGTGAATATGTTAGAAACTATTAGTTCAAACCATTTACATATTTTATTTGTTTCGTTAAAATGATTTTACGTTTGTTATCGACAAAACATTAGAAGATCGTAAAATATAAATAAACGTTTTTACGGCTTATTTGTATTAACAATCTCCCCCTTTTTGTTGATGACAAAACATAAAATTATTTTAAGGAAAAGCTAAAATTCATAAAATTTTGAATTTATAGTTTTTACTTTCTTCTCCCCCTTTTTTTCGAAACAAAAAGAGCCTTGAAAGAAAGCAACACATTGTTTTTAATAAAAACATGTGAAAGAAATAAAAAGAGATAGAGAGCAAGTAACGGGAAAGGATCTCGTCTTTACTCCCCTTGACGAGTCCATCCCTAGGTAAGGGCGTCAAGAAAGTAATACTAATCTAGTTTGTTTGCAACTAAGTTTGCAAAAGATTTCGGCTAAGTGACGAATGTGCTCCCCCTTGATGATTGCAATTTTGCAAAGGGATGTCGAGAAATGTAATCCTAATATTACAAGTAATTTGCAATGTATTGTTTTGACACAAAGCTCCCCCTAGCTTTAGGGTGTCAAAGGCTTCAAGTGTAGATTGAATAACTACAAAACAAAGGTTAGAAAAAAAGTATAATGCATAATTTCCTGCATATGTGATCAAAGTTAGTAGAAAAATAGTTTTCTGTCTCACGGATCCCATGGTTCCCTCCTAGTAGGGATCCGTCTAGGCAATTTCAAGGGATCCGTATAGCTGATGATTAAATTCAGCAATGGTGATGTAACAAGTAATGTTAACATCAAAATGAGATATGTATTCAACCAACAAACATATACTAATACTAATAAGTGACCAAAGCTTAAGAAGCAACAATGTGCTTGAGTCTAGGGATGAGTAGACTTGTTGATTTGGTCCAATCTTTCAAGAAGATGATTAAACATGAAATGCAACTCATTTCGTACTTCTTGAACAAGTCCTTGGGTGATTAGACAATTAGAGAAATTATTGTCTTGATTAGGAACAGGATATTTTGAGGAGGTTCTACAAATGATGGTGGAGGTACATTGAGTAATTTTAGGATGAGGTTCTACTAGGAATGAGAGTGGTGGTAATGGAAATTCCTCCATATGATCAAGTCCTTGGTGGTTCCTTGTTTCCAACGATGGACTAATTGGTGATGTAGGTGGTTCCTATTTTAACGAGAAAGTTGGTGAATGGGAAGTTCTCGGTGGTGAATGCTCTAATGAATAGAGAGAGGCTCGGTAAAGGAGTGTAGTCCATGCTCTAGGAATGAAGGTTTAGACGTTTTGCTAGAACTAGGTACATTTGGTTTAGAGCTCGATGATCCCTTTTCTAACCTTAGAGGTTTAATGCTAATTATTGCGGTACTCTTAGCAATTGTTGATTGGGTTTGTTGAGGTGAGATTCTAGCACTATTATCTCTTACGGATGATGATTTGGTGGATGGGAAGTCCTACCATTTGTGGGTTTAACCGGAGATGATTTGGTTGAGGAAATTTTGTGTACAACACGAGCAAGTTTCTTGGGTGGTTCTTGGTTGGATGAGTTAGCACTAGGAGCTTTCCTCATGATGAAATGACTAAGGAAAAGGTTTCTAAATGCTGAGAATTATGTTGTGTTTGATGACTAAGGGATTCTAGGAAGATGACTTATAAAGGGAAGGATTTAGCAAGTGCATTCAAGACTTAAGTCTCTAATATCCTTTGGAATGTGATGATTAGCATGCACAAGGTTGAAGTTCAGAGTTTCACTGATCTAGGAACTCATTTAAGATGAGATGGAGTGTTTGAGTTAGGAAGATGAGTTGAAATGATTGTTTTAGCAATGTTAGACATAAACTGTCATCCGGATCCCACGGTTCCTTCCTCAGAGGGATCCGTCTAGGCTAATCCTAGGGATCCGGCTTTCAGCAGTTATGATAGAGTGGAAATGATGTTTCTAAGATCTAAGACCTATATCATCTTGAGTGTTTCAGTCCTCCTAAGTGTTTTAAATGAAGGGGTGCTTGAGTACTTGAAGGTAATGAGTGATGTAGCTAATGATTGTTATTTATGGAAGGATTTGGAACTTTCAAGAGTACCAATGGATGAGCAAGGATGACACTAAAGATTTAGAGTGTCAATTGAAGCTAAATGATCCTAGAGATCAGGTTGTGTCTTAGGATAGTGTTTTGGAAAATATCCTAGAGGCTTTGAGATGGAAAAACTAGAATTTGATCAACTTTGATCAATTTTGAGGTAAGGATGATTTATGATCAATTTTGCCATAATCGAAAGATTTCTAAAGCTAGATGTGAGGGATCATGTGAGAATGATGAGTGATCATAGAGAGCGGAAGAGTAATTGATTAAAGTGAAAATGATAGATCTACAAGCGTCTTAGAGTGTGATCTAGGTGATTTGAGTAGGAAAGGATCTACTTAACTTGATAAGGACTTAATTTGCCTTAAGACACTATGTTTAGCTTAGTGTGAGGTGTTCTAAGGACATAATTGAAATACAATGATTGCAATTGCATTTTATGTTTGCCGGATCCCACGGTTCCCTAAGAGTAGGGATCCGTCAAGCATAAATTTTGGGATCCGTCTATCTGCTAAGCAGAACCTTTACAAAAGGTATGCAATGAATTTGACAATGCATCATATTTCAAGTTTAAGAGGTTCTAACACTAGTATATCAAATGAGATCGAGCTCACAAATAACAAAGAGGTTTATCAAACTTAACAAGCACTATTTAAGAAGCTCAAAAACCTATTTACGATCTAGATTAGTAAATCATTTGTATTAACAATGGCGTACAGAGTAGATGATGGTGTTCAAGACAATAGGGTTGTTTTGCGAGTAATGAACTATGTATAATCATTACGGATGGTGATTAGCATACAATGAACTTCGTCCATGAAGTCATGTAGCTCTTTTCGATCAAAGCAAGATAATCGCTTGATGAGGCAAGTGGTTGTGATTAACTAAAAGAAAATTTTATTTTACAACTTGTTTGATTAGTAATCCTAAGACAATGCAAAGTATTTCCATTGTAAACTTACTTTAGGAAAACATAGGAGTATAAATTTCCCAAGTGAGAGAATGAATATGAGCATTTACTAGCGGTGCTCAAATAAGGCTAAACACGACCATTTTTACGGGTGATTCCACATACCCAACTTCTATCAAGGAAGCAATTCAACCGTTAGGTCAAATTGAGTTTCTAGTGCAATAAGTTCTCCAGATATTCATTCTCAAGTTTGGAAAATTTATATTCCTACAATGGCCTATCGAAGAGTAACAATGATGATACTTTGCTTCGTTTAATATTATACTTGAGCCAAATAAGGTGTGGCGTCATGTTAAAAATAAGTTCAAAAGTTGTCCATATGGTAAACAACAAAAAATGGTTGGATGAGCTAGTTCAACATATGTTGTTGGAAAGCTTTGAGTTTGGACTTTCGGATATGAACAATTATATTTGCGTTGCAAAATAATGTACTTGAGCATATCGGATGAAATAATCAAGTTGTCAATCCTACTATGAAGCTTGGAGAGTGATCATGAAAAGGAAATGGGAGAGTACATCATCAACACAAGTGTAGGTTATGATCCGATGTACATTCTTATTGTTTTTAGAATATGATACAAGAACAAAGGAAATCATATAAGCACATATGACAAACTCAATCAAAAATCCATTTAGTATGTTATATGTTTTAAACATTTTTCAACTTATATGACTTATCTAAATATCTAAACTAACATTTTCGACACAACTAGATGTTATCCCAAACACTCCTTCAAATAGCACATTGATTAGTAGAATATTACTAAATCGACAAACAAGAGAATGAATATCAAGGTAAGGAAACCACATATGCTATTCAATAAAACAAGCACAAAAGCTATTTGAGATAAGCAAATAATCAAGTAATGCAACGAAGACAATTTATCATTTAGCATAGCATACGAAAGTTCTTTTCATCGCTTTGTCTTAAATATAAACATGTATACCAAGCTTGATTAGTTTCTTTTATATTTAAAAATATGATCAAAACCTTAATTTCAATAGAGGACACATTGTTATTCAAAAAGCGAAAACATCCGTCTCCAATTAGATCAAAAGTTTGTGCAAAAGTTATGACCGAAAAATGACTTTCTATTATAAATCAATGATTCTGTAAATTATTGTTTTGAATCAGTATATGAAATCATTTTTAAATGAAAGTAGACTCAAATACCTTTAAAACGATAGGTGGCACGACTTCTAACGACTTACGGTTAAAAAGTTATGAATTTTTGAAATTCAGACAAAAACTGTCTTCGGTACCACGGATCCCACGGATCCCTTGCTTGAGGGATCCGTCCAGTGTAACTTGAGGGATCCGCGGATCACACGAAATTACAAAATATGCGTTTTGACCCGACGAAAAGGTTTAGTCTTTGTAGACTTTGAAGTTATATTACCCATTTTTACCTTTATTCAAGCTTGATTAACAAGATATCTAACAACAAAACTTCAAAGAAAAAATCACTAAAACACTTTTCATATTATGGTTATTATAAGATAGAAGCATATATCACCATTTTGTCCACAAGCAATTTAGCACGTTTTGAAAAAAAATGTAACTAAGAAAACATACCTTTGCTATATCCCCTTTTTATGGTTTTAGAAACCATAGACGCGAAATACTTCATGATCTTCTAAGATACCCCAATCCTTTGATATATTCCTTTTTTATGGTTTTAGAAACCATAGAAGCGAAATACTTCATGATCTTCTAAGATACCGAAATCCTAGTATGAAGATTTCTCAAAGGAAAATGTTAGAATGATCTATCACTATCCAACATATGATGATTTCTAAAAACATGACTTTTTGTTTTAAGAAACTCCCTTCTTTGTAGTTTTCAAACATACACGGATCGTATCAAGTTTTCAAAGTACAATATACAAAAAAAAAACTTGGTAACGCTCGATACCAATTGTGGAAAACTAGAAGGGGGGGTTGAATAGTTTTACCAATTTAAAATTTCCTTTTAAATATTTAGATCGACTTATGTCAATCTTTTTGGTTGTTTATGTTGGGCGTTGATAGATAGAAATATAAACGTATAATGAAAGATAAAGAGTAAGAAGCACATCACCACCACACAAGTTATTTATAGTGGTTCGGCTACAAGGACACCTTCCTTGCCCTACTCCACTCCCCGAGTCACCTACTCGAGAGTTCGTAAGCACTACACCAACTCCTTATGGCGGAGAAGCCTTCACAACGTCGCTTAACCTTTTTCCGGTACAAAGCTAAATACCGACTTCTTTCACACCAAGGCGAACCACACCTAACACAACGTCGCCTACCCTTTATACGGTGCTAGGCTAACCACCGAGTTCTTTCACACCTTAGGAGAACTAATCCTATCACAACGTCGCATACCCTATATTAGGTACTAGGCTAAGCACCTAGTTCCATTACTATGGAGGAACTACTACCCTTCACAACACAACACCTAATATCAAGGAGATCCTCTCCTTGTTACAACACCATCAAGGATATCACCATCCTTAGAAAAAAGAAAATAGTTATAAGTATAACGATGCACCTCATCGACTATACGACCTAGGCATTCTTCCCAAATGCTACTTGATTTGATTCTTCGGCATCCTTAACTAATGCCTTTGACACAATGCTTGGCACCTTTCACTAATGCCTTTGTCTTGACACCTATAGCATTCTTCACTAATCCTCTTGGCACGAACGATAAGCACCTTTCACTAATGCTTTCGTCTTGACACTTTCGGCATCCTTCACTAATGCATTCAACATCTATGGAGGAGGAAAGAACAATCAACAAGAGAACTTCAGTTGTCTTGATGATGACGAAGCATGGCAACTCATGGACTTGAGCTTGCTCGACTTCAAAAGTGGTGATCTTGCCTTTAAGAGGAACCTAGAAGATCACAAAAAACAAAAGACAAACTACATAGATCTCTTGGATCTGAGGTTAGAGAGATATAAAACTTGGAGAGAGTATATGTGAAGTGGTGAGCTAAAAGGAAAGAAATGGCTCACTATTTATAGAGAAAATTCTCTACTGTTCCCCGGATCCCACGGATCCCTTCCACTTGGGATCCGGCTAGCACAAAGCCAGGGATCCGTGGAACGCTCCTCTTTGCCCATGGGTATTTTGGTTATGGGTCATGGGTCATGGGTTGATCCATGGATCTTTGGCTAGATACAATGTATCTCTTGAGTGCTCACCAAGGGTTCAATGTATCTAGACATTCTCTTAAGTGCTCACCAAGGGTTCAATGTATCTAGACATTGGGTATGGGTCAATATTATGGGTTATGGATATTATCCATATATGATATAAGCATGATGTCATGCAATGGGTTATGGGTCAAGCTCCATGGGTCATGAGCTTTGGGTTGTACCCAACTACATTCAATGTATTTGCCCAATGGGTTATGATACTTAAGTTTCTACCCATTTATATTACCCATTATACTACATACTAGTTATGTGTATATTTTACCCAAATATGTAAACACTAGTTGTTGTACATATGTAATATTAAATCATAAAATCACTTATACTTGTTTTAGTGTTTTATGTGAAAATGTGAATATGTTAGAAACTATTAGTTCAAACCATTTACATATTTTATTTGTTTCGTTAAAATGATTTTACGTTTGTTATCGACAAAACATTAGAAGATCGTAAAATATAAATAAACGTTTTTACGGCTTATTTGTATTAACAATCTCCCCTTTTGTTGATGACAAAACATAAAATTATTTTAAGGAAAAAGCTAAAATTCATAAAAGTTTGAATTTGTAGTTTTTACTTTCTTCTCCCCTTTTTGTCGAAACAAAAAGAGCCTTGAAAGAAAGCAACACATTGTTTTTAATAAAAACATGTGAAAGAAATAAAAAGAGGTAGAGAGCAAGTAGCGGAAAGGATCTCGTCTTTACTCCCTGGACGAGTCCATCCCTAGGTAAAGGCGTCAAGAAAGTAATACTAATCTAGTTTGTTTGCAACTAAGTTTGCAAAAGATTTCGTCTAAGTGACGAGTGTGCTCCCCCTTGATGATTGCAATTTTGCAAAGGGATGTCGAGAAAACTAATCCTAATATTGCAAGTAATTTGCAATGTATTGTTTTGACACAAAGCTCCCCCTAGCTTTAGGGTGTCAAAGGCTTCAAGTGTAGATTGAATAACTACAAAACAAATGTTAGAAAAAAAGTATAATGCACAATTTCCTGCATATGTGATCCAAGTTAGTAGAAAAATAGTTTTCTGTCTCACGGATCCCATGGTTCCCTCCTAGTAGGGATCCGTCTAGGCAATTTCAAGGGATCCGTATAGCAGATGATTAAATTCAGCAATGGTGATGTAACAAGTAATGTTAACATCAAATGAGATATGTATTCAACCAACAAACATATACTAATACTAATAAGTGACCAAAGCTTAAGAAGCAACAATGTGCTTGAGTCTAGGGATGAGTAGACTTGTTGATTTGGTCCAATCTTTCAAGAAGATGATTAAACATGAAATGCAACTCATTTCGTACTTCTTGAACAAGTCCTTGGGTGATTAGACAATTAGAGAATTATTGTCTTGATTAAGAACAGGATGTTTTGAGGAGGTTCTACAAATGATGGTGGAGGTACATTGAGTAATTTTAGGATGAGGTTCTACTAGGAATGAGAGTGGTGGTAATGGAAATTCCTCCATATGATCAAGTCCTTGGTGGTTCCTTGTTTCCAACGATGGACTAATTGGTGATGTAGGTGGTTCCTATTTTAACGAGAAAGTTGGTGAATGGGAAGTTCTCGGTGGTGAATGCTCTAATGAATAGAGAGAGGCTCGGTAAAGAAGTGTAGTCCATGCTCTAGGAAAGAAGGTTTAGACGTTTTGCTAGAACTAGGTACATTTGGTTTAGAGCTCGATGATCCCTTTTCTAACCTTAGAGGTTTAATGCTAATTATTGTGGTTCTCTTAGCAATTGTTGATTGGGTTTGTTGAGGTGAGATTCTAGCACTATTATCTCTTACGGATGATGATTCGGTGGATGGGAAGTCCTGCCATTTGTGGGTTTAACCGGAGATGATTTGGTTGAGGAAATTTTGTGTTCAACACGAGCAAGTTTCTTGGGTGGTTCTTGGTTGAATGAGTTAGCACTAGGAGCTTTCCTCATGATGAAATGACTAAGGAACAGGTTTCTAAATGTTGAGAATTATGTTGTGTTTGATGACTAAGGGATTCTAGGAAGATGACTTATAAAGGGAAGGATTTAGCAAGTGCATTCAAGACTTAAGTCTCTAATATCCTTTGGAATGTGATGATTAGCATGCACAAGGTTGAAGTTCAGAGTTTCAGTGATCTAGGAACTCATTTAAGATGAGATGGAGTGTTTGAGTTAGGAAGATGAGTTGAAATGATTGTTTTAGCAATGTTAGACATAAGCGTCATCCGGATCCCACGGTTCCTTCCTCAGATGGATCCGTCTAGGCTAATCCTAGGGATCCGGCTACAGCTGATTATGATAGAGTGGAAATGATGTTTCTAAGATCTAAGACCTATATCATCTTGAGTGTTTCAGTCCTCCTAAGTGTTTTAAATGAAGGGGGTGCTTGAGTAGTTGAAGGTAATGAGTGATGTAGCTAATGATTTTTATTTATGGAAGGATTTGGAACTTTCAAGAGTACCAATGGATGAGCAAGGATGACACTAAAGATTTAGAGTGTCAATTGAAGCTAAATGATCCTAGAGATCTGGTTGTGTCTTAGGATAGTGTTTTGGAAAATATCCTAGAGGCTTTGAGATGGAAAAACTAGAATTTGATCAACTTTGATCAATTTTGAGGTAAGGATGATTTATGATCAATTTTGCCATAATCGAAAGATTTCTAAAGCTAGATGTGAGGGATCATATGAGAATGATGAGTGATCATAGAGAGCGGAAGAGTAATGGATTAAAGTGAAAATGATAGATCTACAAGCGTCTTAGAGTGTGATCTAGGTGATTTGAGTAGGAAAGGATCTACTTAACTTGATAAGGACTTAATTTGCCTTAAGACACTATGTTTAGCTTAGTGTGAGGTGTTCTAAGGACATGATTGAAATACAATGATTGCAATTGCATTTTCGCTTGGATCCCACGGTTCCTTAAGAGTAGGGATCCGTCAAGCACAAATTTTGGGATCCGTCTATCTGCTAAGCAGAACCTTTACAAAAGGTATGCAATGAATTTGACAATGCATCATATTTCAAGTTTAAGAGGTTCTAACACTAATATATCAAATGAGATCGAGCTCACAAATAACAAAGAGGTTTATCAAACTTAACAAGCACTATTCAAGAAGCTCAAAAACCTATTTACGATCTAGATTAGTAAATCATTTGTATTAACAATGGCGCGAGTAGATGATGGTGTTCAAGACAATAGGGTTGTTTTGGCCAACGGAAGTAATGAACTATGTAGAGTCATTACGGATGGTGATTAGCATACAATGAACTTCGTCCATGAAGTCATGTAGCTCTTTTCGATCAAAGCAAGATAATAAACGATGAGACAAGTGGTTGTGATTAACTAAAAGAAAATTTTATTTTACAACTTTTTTGATTAGTAATCCTAAGACAATGCAAAGTATTTCCATTGTAAACTTACTTTAGGAAAACATAGGAGTATAAATTTCCCAAGTGAAAGAATGAATATGAGACTGTTACTAGCGGTGCTCAATTACGGCTAAACACGACCATTTTTACGGGTGATTCCACATACCCAACTTCTATCAAGGAAGCAATTCAACCGTTAGGTCAAATTGAGTTTCTAGTGCAATAAGTTCTCGGTATTCAGTCTCAAGTTAGGAAAATTTATATTCCTACAATGGCCTATCGAAGAGTAACAATGATGATACTTTGCTTCTTTTAATATTATACTTGAGACAAATAAGGTGACGAAGGCGTCATGTTAAAAATAAGTTTAAAAGTTGTCCATATGGTAAACAACAAAAAATGGTTGGATGAGCTAGTTCAACATATGTTGTTGGAAAGCTTTGAGTTTAGACTTTCGGATATGAACAATTATATTTGCGTTGCAAAATAATTTACTTGAGTATATCGGATGAAATAATCAAGTTGTCAATCCTACTATGAAGCTTGGAGAGCGATCATGAAAAGGAAATGGGAGAGTACATCATCAACACAAGTGTAGGTTATAATCCGATGTAGATTCTTATTGTTTTTAGAATATGATACAAGAACAAAGGAAATCATATAAGCACATAGGACAAACTCAATCAAAAATCCATTTAGTGTGTTATATGTTTTAAACATTTTTCAACTTATATGACTTATCTAAATATCTAAACTAACATTTTCGACACAACTAGATGTTATCCCAAACACTCCTTCAAATAGCACATTGATTAGTACAATATTACTAAATCGACAAACAAGAGAATGAATAGAAAGGTAAGGAAACCACATATGCTATTCAATAAAACAAGCACAAAAGCTATTTGAGATAAACAAATAATCAAGTAATGTAACGAAGACAATTTATCATTTAGCATAGCATACGAAAGTTCTTTTCATCGCTTTGTGTTAAATATAAACATGTATACCAAGCTTGATTAGTTTCTTTTATATTTATAAATATGATCAAAACCTTAATTTCAATAGAGGACACATTGTTATTCAAAAGCGAAAACATCCGTCTCCAATTAGATCAAAAGTTTGTGCAAAAGTTATGACCGAAAAATGACTTTCTATTATAAATCAATGATTCTGTAAATTATTGTTTTGAATCAGTTTATGAAATTATTTTTAAATGAAAGTAGACTCAAATACCTTTAAAACGATAGGTGTCACGACTTCTAACGACTTACGGTTAAAAAGTTATGAATTTTTGAAATTGAGACAAAAACTGTCTTCTGTACCACGGATCCCACGGATCCCTTGCTTGAGGATCCGTCGGTGTAACTGAGGGATCCGCGGATCGACCAGCAATTACAAAAATGTACGTTTTGACCCGACGAAAAGGTTTAGTCTTTGTAGACTTTCTAGTGAAGTTATATTACCCATTTTACCTTTATTCAAGCTTGATTAACAAGATATCTAACAACAAAACTTCAAAGAAAAAAATCACTAAAACACTTTTCATATTCTGCTTATTATAAGATAGAATCATATATCACCATTTTGTCCACAAGCAATTCACCGTTTTGAAAAAAATGTAACCAAGAAAACATACCTTTGCTATATCCCCTTTTTATGGTTTTAGAAACCATAGGCGCGAAATACTTCATGATCTTCTAAGATACCCCAATCCTTTGCTATATTCCTTTTTATGGTTTTAGAAACCATAGAAGCGAAATACTTCATGATCTTCAAAGATACCGAAATCCTAGTATGAAGACTTCTCAAAGGAAAATGTTAGAATGATCTATCACTATCCAACATATGATGATTTCTAAAAACATGACTTTTGTTTTAAGAAATTCCCTTCATTGTAGTTTTCAAACATACACGGATCGTATCAAGTTTTCAAAGTACAATATACAAAAAAAACTTGGTAACGAAGCTCTGATACCAATTGTGGAAAACTAGAAGGGGGTTGAATATTTTTACCAATTTAAAACTTCCTTTTAAATATTTAGATCGACTTATGTCAATCTTTTGGTTGTTTATGTTGGACGTTGATAGATAGAAATATAAGCGTTATAATGAAATATAAAGAGTAAGAAGCACATCACCACGACACAAGTTATTTATAGTGGTTGGCTACAAGGACACCTTCCTTGCCCTACTCCACTCCCGAGTCACCTACTCGAGAGTTCGTAAGCACTACACCAACTCCTTATGGCGGAGAAGCCTTCACAAGTCGCTTAACAACTTTCCGGTACAAAGCTAAATACGAGTTCTTTCACACCAAGGCGAACCACACCTAACACAACGTCGCCTACCCTTTATCTGGTGCTAGGCTAACCACCGAGTTCTTTCACACCTTAGGAGAACTAATCCTATCACAACGTCGCCTACCCTTTTTTAGGTACTAGGCTAAGCACCTAGTTCCATTACTATGGAGGAACTACTACCCTTCACAAGACAACACCTAATATCAAGGAGATCCTCTCCTTGTTACAACACCATCAAGGATATCACCATCCTTAGAAAAAAGCAAATACTTATAAGAATAACGATGCACCTCATCGACTATACGACCTAGGCATTCTTCCCAAATGCTACTTGATTTGATTCTTCGGCATCCTTCACTAATGCCTTTGACACAATGCTTGGCACCTTTCACTAATGCCTTCGTCTTGACACCTATAGCATTCTTCACTAATGCTCTTGACACGAACGATAAGCACCTTTCACTAATGCTTTCGTCTTGACACTTTCGGCATCCTTCACTAATGCCTTCAACATCTATGGAGGAGGAAAGAACAATCAACAAGAGAACTTCAGTTGTCTTGATGATGACGAAGCATGGCAACTCATGGACTTGAGCTTGCTCGACTTCAAGAAGTGGTGATCTTGCCTTTAAGAGGAACCTAGAAGATCACACAAAAACAAAAGACAAACTACATAGATCTCTTGGATCTAAGGTTAGAGAGATATAAAACTTGGAGAGAGTATATGTGAAGTGGTGAGCTAAAAGGAAAGAAATAGCTAACTATTTATAGATAAAATTCTCTACTGTTCCCCGGATCCCACGGATCCCTTCCACTTGGGATCCGGCTAGCAAAAAGCCAGGGATCCGTGGAACGCTCCTCTTTGCCCATGGGTATTTTGGTTATGGGTCATGGGTCATGGGTTGATCCATGGATCTTTGGCTAGATACAATGTATCTCTTGAGTGCTCACCAAGGGTTCAATGTATCTAGACATTCTCTTAAGTGCTCACCAAGGGTTCAATGTATCTAGACATTGGGTATGGGTCAATACCATGGGTTATGGATATTATCCATATATGATATAAGCATGATGTCATGCAATGGGTTATGGGTCAAGCTCCATGGGTCATGGCCTTTGGGTTGTACCCAACTACATTCAATGTATTTGCCCGATGGGTTATGATATTTAATTTTCTACCCATTTATATTACCCAATATACTACATAGTTATGTGTATATTTTACCCAAATATGTAAACACTAGTTGTTGTACATATGTAATATTAAATCATAAAATCACTTATACTTTTTTTAGTGTTTTATGTGAAAATGTGAATATGTTAGAAACTATTAGTTCAAACCATTTACATATTTTATTTGTTTCGTTAAAATGATTTTACGTTTGTTTTCGAAAAAACATTAGAAGATCGTAAAATATAAATAAACGTTTTTACGGCTTATTTGTATTAACATAAATTCTGAAACTTCAAGGGTATTTCTCGCCAAATGATGAAAGTTGAAGGACTGTTTCTGACAATTCTGTAAACTTGATCAAATCTTTCACAAATCATCCTTTCAGCCTAGAAATCTTCACAGATGCACAATTCGACCTTAGGCTCGACTTTAGCACTCTTTATCTCTCGTGCTCGGGTTTTTGTCAGATTTGGTTTCTTTTTGTGTGTTTTGACATATCCGTTCCTGCACAAGCACAAACTCAAGAAAACAGCAAATATTAGCAATAAACGGCTCTTTCTTGGTTATTTTGGGTCTAATTTGATAAAGAAATTATATGCGTTTTAGCACATATCAAAATACCCCAGACGAGACCATTGTCGTGTCCTCACGCAATGTAATCAACTCACGCTTCTAAAACTAAGGATTTCAATCTCTTTCTACTAAACCTATGAAAAAGTAGCAAAGATTCCTCAAAAGAGATTAAGAAAGCCTTAATTCTAAAAACACCCCGTTTACCTTTTTATTCACATGTAGATATTACGATTAAGCACTTCCATTATGAGTGACGGTTTGTTGAACTTTCTTGTCGATCAATAACTCCAACATTTTTCAAACGACACGTTAGGATCACGGAATAGGAAACACAACACAGCGTGAAGTGACCATACTGGATAGAATACATGGTCACGATTTTCACAAGTCCCCAAACTAAGCGTTAAATCGAAATCATTGTTAAATATGATTTTAGATGCTAACACTACCCATGGAAGTTACTTGTGTAATTACCTTTTGCTCCCATTTTCCTATTTTCCTCTATATATTTTTATTTTTGTTGAGAAATGAATTTCTTCATATTTCTCGTTTGATAATTTTATTAGATAAAGATATGAAGCTAAGTCGATAATTAGTTATCCATCTTCCTTCGAAAACCATTGCACACAAGAATGAGGTCCACATCAAGGTCCTAATTTCTCATGATTTAGGGAGATATCTCCCGGATTCAAAGTTTGGCTTAACACTTATTTCACATATTTGCATTTTTGCAATTTAGGCCCTTGGTCTTTTCAACCACTAACTCAGCGGGATTACCGTTTTATCAGAAGTCTTATTATGACTTTGTAATTTCCTCAACCTTTTTAGAAGTCCATGACAACGGGGTACGTGGGACATAGAAAACTTTATGGCTTTGGATTTTTCAACTTTAATACATTTGGGCTTTATTTCATGTTAATTTTTGTGCCAAACTCCGAATCCTACGGCTTCTATAACAATAGAAACAATAGCAACAAACTATCGAGAATCAGTTGTCTACATTACACATACTTGAAAGTACCTTGATGTGTACCCAACTCTCATGGGCAAAGATTCTCTAAAGAAGATAAAGAACTAACTATCGCCAAAAACTCAACATCTTTAATTATTATTTAGACAGATATGGGGTGAAACAATCTTGTGGGACCAAAAAGCCATAAGTACCTTCGATGGGCTCTAAAGCGAACCAACTACTCCACGCTTAGCATCTAAACTTATAAGTAACTCTATCATTCCTCGATCTCCGCAAATTTAAAATCCCAAATAATGAGATCTGCGGATGCTTAGCCGATAATTTTAGATTATCTATGGTTAAGGGAACAAGCTAGGGCTCAACACGCGGTCAGGTCGAATTCCATTCCTACTCTCACCAGTGGAAAGTCAATCAAGGTGTCAAAACATATATTAACTTAGCAAATGCTTCATCAAATAATCTCAAGTCTTGCATTTTTAAAGTCACTTATTAGAAACTAGCAAATTCTTGTTTAAGCTTCGCATATTTAAAATCACTTAGGGAGACTTGCAAATTCTTGGCTTTGTGAGCTAGAATCGCATTTTATAGCCTCTTGTCTAAGCAATTAGCAAAGACTATGTCAAGAAAAACGCATATTTAAAGTAACTTCTAAGAAACTCGCAAAGACTTTTCAATCATAAAACTAACAAAAGCTTACAAAAATTTTAAATTTTCTCATTTTTGCACAATTTTTACATTTTCTAAGGAAAACGGGGTTTAGAGTATCACGACAAAAATAAGCAAGTGCGGTCAAATCAAATCGAAAATTACCCACCCAGGACTAAAATGAAACATTGTCCTCAATGTTTAAAAGCAAGGGTATCAACGAAAATCTAAAAGCCGTTTATTAAGTATGCTAAAAGATAAACGTTAGTCGATAAGATTTGGATATCGGTTTTCCTGACAACGATCATGAAACTCGAGTGGATAAAAACAAACTTCAAGCACGAGAGTCTTCATATCGGGAAAATCCTACACAACATCACAAACAACCAAACACGAGAAATAGAAGAGGCTAACCCCTTCACGTCACTTATTAGAAAATAGAAAGAAGATAGAGATAAGCATGGGGTGCCTCCCACGAAGCCTACTATTTTTCTGGTCACGAGTCGCTAGCTTGACTCGATCCCAGTTCAGTTGTCCTTGGGGAAACAAGCGAGAAGGATACCCGGATCAAAGATGGTATCCTCACTCCGGAGGGAAAAAGAATGGGTGGGTTGGGAGGGAAAGAAAATGTCGGGCTCAAGCACAAATGGGATAACTCCTCCCAAACTCTCAAAAGATTTTTCAAGAAAGAGTGATCCACCATCCGGTGGTTTTGCGAGCAGACGTCGGGATGACGGATCTAAGAGAGAGGACTCCATAGAAGACGGGAGTTCATGGTACAGAGAGGTGTTTCTTAAAGGCTCAAACATGAAGGCATCCAAGAGAGGATCCTTTTTTCGGTTAACTTTGGTTAATTGAAATTCTTCTTTGATGAGTATCCCAGGGTTAAAAATCTTGTCCTCAGAAAGGTAGGAAATCAAGGTATCATCTACGTGAAAATCCTCACGAGAAAAAGAATCACTCTCGGATAAAAAATGTCGTGGGACCTCGGAATCAATAATCTCATCAATCGAAAACTTCACTTCATTATCTTTCTTCGGGAAAAATGGATCATCATATTCATTTTCTTCATTCTCGGATGGAATCAAGTCGGTAGGAGCAAGTTCATCGGTGAACTTCTCAAGAAGTGAATCGATATAAGACGACTTGACTTCTTTAATAACTTTTTCTTCGGAGGATATAAGAATCCCCGTAAAGCATTTTTTCAATCAAACGAATATCTCCATCGATGTCAATATCGGCATAATCATTTTCCGGTGAAACTGAATCGAATTCAAATAAGCTTCAATTTCTTCCATGATAGAATCATCAGTGCGAGACGGTTTAGGTTCAAAAACATCATTCGGAGGAGAGTAAGAAGACGGTTCATTATATATAAATTTTTCAAGTAAAAGAATGTCCCCCTCCGGGTGAAAAGTAGCATCATCAATCTCAACGGGAATCGAATCATCATTAATATAAGCCTCGATCTCCTCCCAAATGGGGTCACTTTCCGTAGTGGGATTGCCACTCAAAGAAAACTCGACGTTCTTAAGTTCAACACAACAAACACAAAGCGGAGGTGGGACAAGTGGTGTGCTCTTAGAGCTAGCATTTTCCACCACAACCGTTGTAGTCTCTTTTTCTAATTTCTTCCTTTGCTGCGCGTTATCGTTGATAAACTCTTGACCGTAAAGCGTGAAAGACTGGATCAATTCTCGATGTCTTAGGCCCAACTTTTGAACCACGGAGGTTGGACGTTTTTGGTACTTCCGTTATTAGTAGGAATTCCCGGGTCCTTTGTCACCTCGTTTTCATTAATTTTGGCCACATCATTATAGTTGGTGAAAGATTTGGAAGTATGGTTAACGTTAAACGTGACGGCTTCTTTTCCAACTCTTAAAGTGATCTCTCCATCATATACATCAATCAACGCATGTCCCGTCCTTAAGAAACATCTTCCGAGAATAAGAGGTACTCGAGGGTCGGCATCGAAATCAACGGCAACAAAATCCGCGGGGAAATCGAACGTCCCCACTTTAACAAAAACATCCTCGGCTATACCAATTGGTTTCGTAGTAGTACGGTCGGCTAGCTCGAGGGTCATACGTTAGGGGTAAATGGGGGGCAATGAAAGCTTTTCATAAATTGATTTGGCATCAAATTGATACTCAGCCAAGATCGGCCAAGCGGAGCATTGAATAATTCCTTAAAAATACGGAATGAGAACTTGCCGGGTCACCTAACCTTTCGGGAAGTTTCTTGAGAATAACCGCCGAACAATTCTCATTCAAAGACGTTTTTGCCAAATCCACAATTTTCTCTTTGTTACTTAACAATCCTTTTAGTGTCGAAACAAACTTAGGCATGAGAAGAAGAGCATCCGTGAAGCTAATTTCAAGTGAAGATCTTGAAATATTTGAAAGAATTTTCTATTTGAAGATTAGCTTGTTCCGTTGCTTTTGATCATTCATCCTTGACGGGTGCGGAAGTGTTGTTTTTAGATTAGTCTTTTCAGCACTAACCGGAGCATCCTTAGGCTCAGACGTCGGGACAACCATGGGTTGGACATTCTCGGTACTCCCCTTATTAGTAGGAAGCACCGGGTCCTTTGTCACCCGGTCTCACGGTCTACCACACGAGACGGAGAAGAAGAAATAGTGGTAGGAGCTGTGGGTCCATCGTAAGCAACACCACCCGGGTAGTGGTGCTTTCATGTCACCTCTCGGGTTGGGAATCGTATTGCTAGGAAGAGTACCGGAACCCGAGGGTTGAGAATAAGAAGTAGAAGCTTGATTGGCTTGAAAGAAACTAGCCATCATATTCCTCATTTCACTCATATGCTTGTTACTCGTAGCTTCCATTTCCCTTTTGAAATCATTCCTTATACTAGTGATTTGAGTTTGCAAACTTTTAATGGTATTATCGGAATTCTTCATGTAAGTCAGAAACTCGTTGTTTGGAGCAGCTTGATGAGGTGGTTGATAAACTTGAGGTGGAGGAGCTTGGTAGTTTTGATTACCATGATTGAGATTAGTTCCTCGGTTTTGATTGTAAGATTGATTTTGATAGCGGTTTTGGTTTTGTTGAGGAACGGGTGCAAAACCGGGTGGTCCCATTTGGTTGGCACGGTAACCTTGGTTTGATTTTGAACCGTGATTAGCGGATGCTACGGAAGCATTTCTGAGATCGCCATCGGTGGCTTGACAATTATAGTATGGATGAGGACCACCGCAAAATAACACATGTTTCATAGCGGCTTTGACTAGCTCGGTTTGATTCTTAAACTCTCTCATCATCGAATTAATAGCATCACTCACCCACTTTCAACTTTTTCAAACCGTAGTTATCATTAGTAGAAATCTTAGAAACAACGGTCGGTTTCGCGAGACAACTTTTGACTTGTTTTCGATAATCGTTCTAATATCGGCGGGCATACGACTCAAGATATTACCACCGGCGGCTGCGTTAAGCGAATCTTGATCGGACGGCGTTAGAGCATTATAGAACGTATCAATCTGATGAAGATCGGTAAAACCGTGATTTGGGCATTTACGTAAAAGTTCTTTAAATCTATCCCATGCTTCTCCAAAACTTTCGTCAAATTTTTGTTGAAAATTTATGATTTGATTTCGTAACATCGTAATTTTCGAAGGAGGAAAGAATTGGTTCACAAATTTCTTAGAAAGATCGGCCCATGTTGTAATTGATTGAGGGGGTTCTTTTTCGAGCCAAGTCCGGGCTGCCCCTTCAAGGGAAAATGGAAATAATCTCAACTTAATTGACTCATGAGTAGCGCCGAAGTTTATCGTAGAAGCAACTTGATTAAACCAACGGAGGTGTGCGTAGGGCTCCTCATGGTCTAAACCACAAAAAGGTTTATTTGAAACCAATTGAATTAAGTTCGTTTTTAGTTCAAAATTCTCGGCATCAAGTGGTGGAACAACGATAGCATCACCGTAGCCGTCTACGGGAGCTTGAAGTAACTTCGATCATCGTTCGAGTATGCGCCATGACGACGAGTTCTTCAACGATAGTGCGTAACTCCGAGTGCGTCTATTCTACGATTACGATTACGTCGTGGCTGAGAACAGTGCGCATGCACTAAAATTCAAAATCAAAATCAAAAGGAAAAATAAATTTGAAAAGGAAAATCTTTTGGTTTTATACTTAGAAAACATTTGAAAATCAATCTTTTGTAACCTTCAGCGTCAACCGGTGCTCGGTAGCTCCCAAAAGTACGTCTTGTGAAGCGAACGAAAGAGTGGATCGTTCTTAATCTGCAATTTAATGTCAAGACTTCCGTTTACCCGCGTGTATAGGTTGTACCGAGGTGTAGCCGACCGAAACAATTGACGTTCGGGTTTGTTTTGTTAGTTTTTTAATTTTTATGGTTTTGTAAACACTCTAGGAAGAATGTTTTGGTGTGTTTAGATGTTTTTGGGTTTTTAGAAAAAGATTTATAAAAAACGACGGTAACTTCACTCGGGGAAGGATCTTCAAATGCACGCAATTCGAGACGGAAATACGAAAATTCACTACAAGCCCTCCCCGGCAGCGGCGCCAAAAATTGATTCGATAAAACCAATAATAGAAGTTTGTAGTATATTGGGTAACTCAAACGTGTTAGGTTTGAGCACCGAGATCGTTCCGATCGAGGGTTGAATGGAATTTTCAACTCACGTCGCGTTATCAGATTTGAATGGGAAAAGGGGATAATTTGATGTTTTCTAAACTATGGGGCAAGGGAAGTAAATGGGAAGCAATTATAAGGGAATAAAAACTACGGGGAAACCTAATTATGCAAATTAAGACTAATACGATTTAAATGAAACGCAAATAAAATGCAACTAAATCTAAACTAAGTCCTAAAAATGATCTAAAATTACTTTTATACTAAAAATGCAATTTGAAAATTAACTAAGAATTAAAAAAAAAATTAGGATTTTTCTCGAATTTATTTGAATTAAAAACCAATTAAAACTAATTAAATTGCTAAAAATTATAATTTAACTAAGAAAATTGTGGAAAAATATTTTTGGATTTTATATTTTTCTTAATCAGAAAAATGAAAACTTATTTTTTTAAGCTTTTAGTTTATTTGTATTAAAAGGCGATTAAAAAGTATTAAAAACTAATTTAAAATAAGAAAAATAGTAAACAAATCCAGAAAATTATGAAAAATTCAGGAAAATTCTAAAATTATATTCTAAATCTATAAAAAATATAAAAAACTGTGCTTATGTGTGAGAAAATGAAACTGTAGTGCAACTGACTTTGAAGTAAGCACTCAAAATAAGCTATAAGCTCCTACAGTGTACCAAAGGAAGACAGAACCTAATTTATGCAATTTTAACTTGATATCCACTAAAAACAACTACTCTATACCTCTATTGAACAAACTTCAATGATTTGGTTCAATTTCACTAATAAGCCAAAACGCATTCAAACTCTATCCTTAAAGCTTATGAACTAAGCAACTGAACTAGAATGAAATCGAGATGAAATCATGTAAACACCCGGCCAGAGAGAATTGAAACACCAAATTATAGCCTTAAAATAACCCTAATGAACAAGTTATGCAAATTGCAACACACCTATGCACACTCAGATGATCTTTGAAAAGTGTGCACAGGCGGTTTGACCCAAAACACAAGGCTGCTAGAGAGCTTATCAAAATTTCTAAAATTCCACTAAATTTGTAGTTTGAAAGACAACAGTTGAAGTTTATAAATCGAATCTCAATTAATTTTGACCGAGAAATGAGCTCATGAAAAATCTAGAAAGTTTTGTAAAAGCGTGTTTTCTACTGACTTTTTTATCAAAATATGAGTTTTGACTATTCTGAACTTGTGAGCTTATTAAATAGAATGTAACTGATGTTATATGATAAAATGAATCCAAATAAAGCTAGCTTAACTACTTTTCTAACTAAATGCAAACTTATGAGGACTGATTTATCCTATAGTGGAAATGAGAATTGATTAGGCGATTTTTGATTATTAGTGAAAACAGATACCAAGTTAAGACTAGAATGAGTGTATTAAACCTAAGTGAGACTAACTCAAAAGATTTTATCCTTAAAACTAACCTCTCACACAGAATCACCACTTAATCCAAACACTAGTTAAGCAAGCTAATAACTCTATCTTATACCAAGCTTCAATCAAAACGACAATTAACTAGATTCTAACAATCAAATAGCAACTAATAAGTAATCTAATAATGATTAATAAACTCTGGCAAATAGGAATACAAAAGTGCGAAACAGGTTTGAATTTAAACTTGAAATAATACTCACATGAAGTCCACTTATTGCAAACATCTCAGAACCAAACTACACTATTTCAAACCAAATCCAACCCAAATCCACTTCGCATCACCCAATTCCATATCCAAAAACCATATTAAGCTTCCAGTTGACTTTTGTTGGTGAGTATGGTTTGAGTGGCGGGTAGAGACTTTTATAATCAATCAATAAGCTCTTGAGAGCTTATAATGGCCTATGAAAACAATTTGAATAATGAAATCAATCTTAGAACACAACTTTACTATATTTTTTATTTTTATGAGATTTTTGTATTTTTTGTGTGTTTTGTACATATCCGTACCTCTGTGCACAAACTCAAGAAAACCACAAATATTAGCAATAATCGGCTCTTTCTTGGTTATTTTGGGTCTAATTTGATAAAGAAATTATATGTGTTTTAGCACATATCAGGGAGCTAGGGCAACACATCTAGTCCCTTCCTTGGCCTTTTAAGCCTTTGCATAGGCTCATTGGCTTTCTACATAAGCCTAGCCTTTAATTACTAACATAAAACCATAAATCAACTATTACATATAAATGACTAACACTTGATAATACAGTTTAGGATCGTTTCCAACACCTAGGAGTCATTTAAAGCAAAGTGAAGTGTTTAGATTACCAAAGAGAGTTTGAAATTGATGAGTTGAGTGAATTTCAACTATTCTATAGAACCGGTTCCCACGGATCCATAACATTGGGGATCTGTCTAGTTGAAATCCAGGGATTCGTCTTCAGAGAGAAAGAAAATGGAGTGATGATGTTCTACCAAAGTTTAGTACCTATATATCTTGAGTGTTTAAGTTCCCTAAGTTGTATTAAATGGTATAGGACTTCAAATGTTCAAAAATAAATGAGTTTTTATGTATGCACATAAGTGGTTAAGCATGATACTAAGATTTTGAAAGTGTCAACTGATGTCAAATGATCCTAGAGATCAGATGGTGACTTAGAAAAAAATTGGAAAATTCCTTAAAAATCACAAGAAATAAAAAACTAGTTTTTAGCCTATTTTGAGATAAAGATGACTAAAATCAATCAACTAAAATTGAGAAAAATATCAAACTAGGTGTTTTGAGATGAGAGAAACAATGTTTAAGAATTGGAGTGGAAAAATGGTGAGTTTTGAAGAAATGATAAATCAAAAACACCTTGAATGTGATCTTAAGTCATCCATGAGTGGATGTGGGATCATCTGAGCCTAAGGGGAACTTAAGTGAACCTCTTGTACAAAATTTGATCCGGTCCGAACAGTCAGAGTCCTATGAGACTCAAAAGCATTTCAGGACACAAATGCAAATGAAGATCAGAGAATCTGATGAATTCCGGGTCGTTATGTCCCACGGAGACTCAATGGTGTGTCAAGACCAATTGAAAGATAGAAGGATCACTAAAGATAATGATCAGAAAGGTTTGGATGGAATATTACCCTACTGAAAAAGCCAACAAATAACAACGGCTAAAATACAAATTAAGAAAGTTAAAAAGATAAAAGATATTAAATAAACGCTATCACTATATTTAAAAGTGATGAACGTTTAAAACTTAAAACTAAAAACTTACGTTTAAATTAAAAATAACGTAAACGTACAAAATAAAACGTGAAATTTACACAATAAAAATCCTAAAAATATGAAAAATACATTTTTACAATCCTAATTATATAAGAAAATTATTAGAAAAGGAAAATTATTTTTATAACTATTTAATTAATTATTATTAATTAAAAACTAATTTAAACTATTTAATAATACTCTAAAATAAAAGAAAATATGAGATAAGACTAGAAAAATAAGATTAAGACTTAGAAAAATCTAAAATATTATAAAACTAATTTTAAAACTGAAAATATATTTTTTAGACTTTTTATGTATTTATTATTAATTAATTACTATTTAAAACTAATTTAAATTGTGAAAAATACCAAATAAAAGGAGAAAAATAAGGAAAAATCTTTTTTAAGCTTTTTATATTTATCTTAAACTATTAAAATTGAAAAATTATTTTTTAGAACTTTTTCTTAATTAAATGCAATTAAAGCTAATTTAAAATGATTAAAAACTGATTTTAAATAAGAAAAATACTAAACAGTGACCAAAATTAATGAAAATTGCAGGGAAAATCTAAAAACTTATTCTACAGCTGAGAAAAATATAAAAACTAGGGCCTATGTGGAAGATTATAGAGCTGTAGTGTAAACTAGTGGGAAATAAGCACTATTTAATAAGCTAATAAGCAAAAGAGTAAACCAAATGGAAACAGGAGCTAGGCTATACTATAACTACTCTAAAGCAAGCATCTAAATCTAATCCTAACACCTAATAAGCATACTACTATTGATTCAAGCAAGCTGCTCACTTAACTACAGGAAGCGGTCCCAGTTTAGGCAGCTGTTGCTAATCAAATAAGCCAAAGTGAAAACTAAGAGTGTGGTTCTAAGACCACCAACAGAGACTATATATCCAAAATTTTAGCTTATGAGGACTACTAATGAAGAAGATATAGGCAAAAGCAAAATGCTATAAATGGGCGGAAACAGTTTACTGATACTTGATTACGATGTGGTTTTAATGAAATTTTGAAGCAATTTAAACTAAGCTAGAGCTAAGCTAAGTACAAATAAACTATACCTAAGTCTAGAGGGGCATGAGGAGATGTAAGCAAAACAATTTAGAAAGGTTTTAGACCAACAATAAGCACTAATAATGGTGTTGAAGCGACATTTGTTCTTTGTTTGGACATTTGCAACGTGAAACAGAATCGACCTACCTTTTTTGTGTTCAAAACTTTGCAAACTTGTAGCTAGCATAAACTCAACTTTAAAACTTGTTTAAACCTACAACCACTTTGACTTTGAGAGTCAAAGTGGATTAACAACTTTGACTTTTGAACTAAGCTTAAACCAAACACCCTTATAACTCAAAATCATTTTTGAAGCTTGAAATTTAAAGAGAAACTTGCTCAAAACTTCAAATGAAATGCACAAACTAAGCTTAAACTAATCTCAAATACTTATTCAAATCAGACTTTAACCAAGATTATGTTTGACTTTCCATCTTTGACCGGATTGACTTTTCTTGACTTTGTTTCAATGTTGCTTTAAACTTAAACACAAACTTATAAAAAACTACAAGAAGCTTAAATAAGCTTGTATGAGCTTGAAAATAAGCCACTAACACTTGTACATAAAATTTTGGCTGAAATGCAGTAACGATAAGCATGAAATATGAAACTTTAACAAACCTTGAAATTTATTCTTAAAGCAGTTACAAAGCTAACTTAACTTGAGTTTGAAACATAAAAACAAGAAATTACATAATTTTAAGCTAAGCTAATACATAAATAAAAAGCGACATTAAGAAAAACTCTAAACTACTAACTACTACTTGAAACTGCTTCTCTCCCTTTTCTTTTATACTGAGCTTCTTTCTTTGCTTGACTTTGAGCACTTCCTTAATATTTTGGACCATTGGATATCTTGGGATCATTTGGCCGTGGATTGAATTTTTGGCCAAAGTCAATTTTTAACTTGGGGTTGATAGGAATGGGTAAAGGGCAATTAATGATTCTTGGATATTGGTATAGGATGAGGGGACATGGAAATGTGAATGGTGAGGAGGGGGTGTGGTTGTGTGATTGTAGCAGACATGGAGCAGGTGGGAGAAGGACTTTAGGCGCGTTGGTGTTTATTTGACCATGTGGTGGTTAATGGACCGGGTTGAAGGGTTGGGCCAAGGGTATTTGTTTTGGGCTTTGGGGTAACAATTAGGTCCGGTTGGTTTTAGAAGTTAATAACACAGGACCAACATGTAAAGTTCAATTTCCAGGACCAAACATGAAACTTATGAAGAAAGTAGTCAAGGGTTGGTCTTGCCAAGATTAATAATCAAGGGTTGATTTTGACCTTTTGAAAATTTCAAGGATTAGTTTTGAACATTTTTGGATTTTGGGGACCAAACTGTAATTTTCTCAAAACTTTTAGATTTCTCACCAAAGGACTAAATATGACAATTTGTGATTTTAAAAAGACCTTTGGTGACTTTTCTTTGAAATTATGTGCTCGAGGGGTTGCTTTTGACAATTTTGAAACTTGAGGGACTAAAAGCGCAATATTTGCAAATTTGATCGTTTTCATCGATTTTGATATTTTTGCATTTAAAGCACATAAAACACTGATTTGTGATATTTTCATCATTTTGATGCATTTTTGAGTGTTTTCGGATGATTTTGCGGTTTATATTGTACAAAATGATGAGTATTTAGACACTCATCAATCCCGCACATTGAGATATTGCTAGTCCCTAGCAATGATTTGAGAAAACTTGATGGATTTTATCTCTTTACCAAAAGCCATCACTTACGGAGTAGCCAAATGTTTCAGATTCAAGTAAGAACCATGGTACAGATAACCATCGATTTATGGCAAATCATAAACCATATAACGGATTTGATGTGTCTTTACCTAGGTATACCATTAGCCAACTCTTAGATAATTTATCAATATTATCTTTGGTGAGCCGATTACCAATTATGGTTTTCCTTTACCACAAGCCATAAACTTGCGGGCTAGCCAACTCTTCACTTTTAGGATATGGTGAGTTGAATACCATACAATTTTGGGCAAATTGCAAGCCATATAAACGGATTTGAGAAATCTTTACCAAGAGCTTTGCTCTGGATTAGCCAATCCTTTTGTTTATCAAACATGGCGGACTGATAACCAAATGAGTAAGTGTAAAACACTTACTCCAAAAATTTTGGCCAAAAGCGGGGGTGGGTAGATAATATATGAAATTCGTGAGAATTCCCAGCATAAAATGAATATTGCCCTCAATATTCAATCTGCGGCGATTATGCGAAACAAAGACGTAAAAGGGAAATACTACGGCCATTATTTGAAAGATTTTTTTTTTTTTTTTTTTTTTTTTAGATATATATAACATGTGGGGCATCACCCCCACACTTAGGTGGTAGAAGGGGGTAAGAAAGCGAAATATGGGTGAAAACCCATATTGTGTGTGCTCTTGTTTTTGTTTTCGAGTGCTAGCTTGACTCGAGCCAGAATAATTTGTTCATGGGGAAGTAAAGTGGAAGAAACAATCTCCATCGGACTTTCATTCAAGATATTTGGACAAACATTTGAAACAGTGAAAGTTCCACAGATGAGATATAGAGAAAGACCGGCTCACAAATGATAACTGAAAATGCGAGGTCAAAGATAGTGTCCTCGCTCGAGCGAGTGAAGAAGAGAGAGTCAGAAGTAGGTGAAGAAAAGAAGGAAGATCATGATAACAATCATGACTAGATCTTCTTCCTCGAATTAAGTGCGATTGCACTTATTTGGAGTTTATTGGTTGAGCTCTTAGGGTTGGAAGGCATCTCGGTTGGGAGGGTGGGAAGATTTGTCATAACTATGCAAATTGAATTCTCTCCCCAGATCATTATTTTGCCATCCACGCAATCATACTCCGTATATATGAGGAGAGTTCAGTGAACTCCTCATGAAGAATATCTGAGGTGGGACATATGCGGTGCCATTTATAAATATGCACCTCGTCCATTATGGTCTCCAGGCAGGACTCATCACTATCAAAGATTGGATTAAATTTAGAGTAAATTGAGATCAATTCGAATAAAGGATTAGTGATAGTGTGTGGCATTGTGGAAACAACATGGGCAACATCCTCTTCTAAGTTGACGATCTCGGAATGTGGAAGTGATGCATCAATAAATTCTATATCTTGAGAATATAAAGAATCGGCATCACTATAATCATTGTCAAATCGAGAAAGTCTCAACAGATCATTTGAAAGGAGAAGACACATCACACTCATGGAAATTCCCTCGAGACTACAGGGGTTGGGATAAAGTTCTCAACATTAGATGATTCCGTTCAGGTGAGATGCTTATCCCATGGTGAAGAGTCGATAGGAGCTCTGGTGTGATTCCGATGAATTGAGGGATTGAGAGATAACATTGTTCAATGGAATAGCACTCTCCTGCGTCATCGTCATAATCAAGTGCATCTTGCGAAGCTAACAGCTCTTGAATAGTAATCTGCCATAGTTTTATAGCAAAGCCATAAAATTAAAAAGCGAGAGGTTGAGAAGATAGAATTATCGTGGTTTGAGGATAGGAATGGAAATTAAGCAATTAGAGGGTAAAGATGAATATTTTTGGATTTTTGAAAAACATGCCATAAAAACAAAGAATGAAAATATTTTTGGATTTTCTGATAACTTTACAAAAAACTTTTTACAAAAGATGGGGTATGTTGCGAAAGTGGATGCGAAAAAGGCTAACAGCGCTAAAACCTCCGTGGCAAAAATTGATCGGTCGTGACCGTCAAGTCCTCTGAACTCAAAAGCTCGGAACACAAATGCAAATGAAGATGGAGAATACAGTGAATTTCGGGTCGTTATGTCCCACGGAGACTCAATGGTGTCAAGACCAATTCAGGGCGATAGAATCACTAAAGATAATGATCAGAAAGGATTTGGATGGAATATTACACTCACTTGAAAAAGCCAACAAATAACAACGGCTAAAATACAAATTAAGAAAGTTAAAAAGATAAAAGATATTAAATAAACGCTATCACTATATTTAAAGTGATGAACGTTTAAAACTTTAAAACTAAAAACTACGTTTAAATTAAAAATAGCGTGGCGTACAAAATAAAGTGAAATTTACACAATAAAATCCAAAATGAAAAATACATTTTTACCATCCTAATTATATAAGAAAATTATTAGAAAAGGAAAATTATTTTTATAACTATTTAATTAATTATTATTAATTAAAAACTAATTTAAACTATTTAATAATACTCTAAAATAAAAGAAAATATGAGATAAGACTAGAAAAATAAAGATTAAGACTTAGAAAATCTAAAATATTATAAAACTAATGAAATATATTTTTTAGGCTTTTTATGTATTTATTATTAATTTAAAACTATTTAAAACTAATTTAAATTGTGAAAATACCAAATAAAGGAGAAAATAAGGGAAAAATCTTTTTTAAGCTTTTTATATTTATCTTAAACTATTAAATTGAAAATTATTTTTAGAACTTTTCTTAATTAAATGCAATTAAAGCTAATTTAAAATGATTAAAAGCGATTTTAAATAAGAAAAATACTAAACTTGACAAAATTAATGAAAATAGCAGGAAAATCTAAAACTTATTCTACAGCTGAAAAATATAAAACTAGGGCCTATGTGGAAGATTATAGAGCTGTAGTGTAAACTAGTGGGAAATAAGCACTATTTAATAAGCTAATAAGCAAAAGAGTAAACCAAATGGAAGCAGGAGCTGGGCTATACTATAACTACTCTAAAGCAAGCATCTAAATCTAATCCTAACACCTAATAAGCATACTATTGGATTCAAAAAGGCTGCTCTTAAGCTACCACGGAAAGCAGGTCCCAGTTTAGGCAGTCTGTGCTAATCAAATAAGCCAAAGTGAAAACTAAGAGTGTGGTTCTAAAGACCACCAACCAGAGACTATATATCCAAAATTTTAGCTTATGAGGACTACTAATGAAGAAGATATAGGCAAAAGCAAAATGCTATAAACGGTACATGATAGCAGTGCAGTGTGGTTTTGTGAGAATTTTGAAGCAATTTAAACAAAGCTAGAGCTAAGCTAAGACACAAATAAACTATACCTAAGTCTAGAGGGGCATGAGGAGATGTAAGCAAAACAATTTAGAAAGGTTTTAGACCAACAATAAGCACTAATAATGGTGTTGGCGACAGCTGTTCTTCTTGTTTGGAGCAATGAACGAAACAGTCGACCCACTTTTTTGTGTTCAAAACTTTGCAAACTTGTAGCTAGCATAAACTCAACTTTAAAACTTGTTTAAACCTACAACCACTTTGACTTTGAGAGTCAAAGTGGGTCAAACTTTTAGACGAAATAAGCTACCAAACACCTTTACATAACTCAAAATCATTTTGAAGCGAAATTTAAAGAAACTTGCTCAAAACTTCAAATGAAATGCACAAACTAAGCTTAAACTAATCTCAAATACTTATTCAATCAGGACTTTAACAAGATTATGTTTGACTTTCTTTACATCTTGACGGATTGACTTTTCTTGACTTTGTTTCAATGTTGCTTTAAACTTAAACACAAACTTATAAAAAACTACAAGAAGCTTAAATAAGCTTGTATGAGCTTGAAAATAAGCCACTAACACTTGTACATAAGATTTTGGCTGAAATCATGTGATAAGCATGAAATATATGAAACTTTAACCAAACCTTGAAATTTATTCTTAAAAGCATTACTAATAGCTTAGAGTTTGAAACATAAAAACAAAATTACTAATTTAATACTAATAATAAATAAAAGCGACATTAAGAAAACTCTAAACTACTAACTACTACTTGGCTGCTTCTCTCCATAGCTTTTCTTTTATACCCAAGCTTCTTTCTTCTTGACTGAGCACTTCCATATTTTGGACCATTGGATATCTTGGGATCATTTTGGTAGTGGATTGAATTTTTAGGCCAAAGTCAATTTTACCTATTCTGTTGGGTTGATAGGAATGGGTAAAGAACAAGTAATGATTCTTGGATATTGGTATGGGATGAGGGACATGGAAATGTGAATGGTGAGAGAGGAGAGTGTGGTTGTGTGATTGTGGCGGACATGGAGCGGTGGAGAAGGACTTTTGGCGGGGTGGTTTATTTGACCATGTGGTAATGGAGGGTTGAAGGGTTGGGCCAAGGGTATTTGTTTTGGGCTGGGGTAACAATTAGGTCAGGTTGGTTTTAGAAGTTAATAACACAAGGGACCAAACATGTAAGTTCAATTTCCAAGGACCAAACATGAAACTTATGAAAAGTAGTCAAGGGTTGGTCTTGCCAAGATTAATAATCCAAGGGTTGATTTTGACCTTTTTGAAAATTTCCAAGGATTAGTTTTGAACATTTTTGGATTTTAGGGACCAAGCGTAATTTTCTCAAACTTTTAGATTTTCCACCAAAGGACTAAATATGACAATTTGTGATTTTAAAAGGACCTTTGGTGACTTTTCTTTTGAAATTATGTGCTTTCGGGGGCGCTTTTGACAATTTTTGAAACTTGAGGGACTAAAGCGCAATATTTGCAAATTTGT
>OU343220.1:179817931-179881600 GCA_910596185.1 Chrysanthemum makinoi
TGAAAGTTGGGTGCCAAAGGTGTACAATCGATATGGTTCATCGATATACAAGTTAGATAGTTTGGGTCAAAGGATGTTGATGTCCTTCTAGTGTTGAAACAAGGAGTGTGTCTCCTTTGGGTAGTTGTGTAGTGGTGTAGTGTTGGGTAGTGGTTCCTCCTTTGTAATGGAACTCGGTATCTAGTCTTGTACCGGATAAAGTGTAGGCGACGTTATGATAGGTTTGGTTCTACCTTGTGGAAGAACTCGGTGTTCAAATTGTACCGATAAAGAGTAGGTGACGTTGTGAAGGCTTCTTCGCCACATTAAGGAGCTTGTGTTGTGTAGTGCTTATGAACTCTCGAGTGGGGTGCTCGGCGAGTGGAGTAGGGCAAGGAAGGTGTCCTTGTAGCCGAACCACTATAAATACTTGTGTCGTGGTTTTGTGTTCCTTACTGTTTATACTTTTCATTACTTACTTATATGCTTATCTATCATTATCTAACACACACATTAAATAGATTGACATAAGTTGATCTAAATACTTTAAAACGAAGTTTTAATCGGTAAAACTATTCAAACCCCCTTCTAGTTTTCCACAATTGGCATCAAAGCTTCGTTACCAAGTTTCTTAGAGTATATTGTACTTTAAAAACTTGATATGATCCGTGTATGTTTGTAAACGACAAAAAAGGAAATTTCTTAAAACAAAAAGTCATGTTTAAAAAAGAAATTTATACTTTAAATGTTGGATAGCGATAGATCATCCTAACATTTTCTTTTAAGAATTCTTCATGCTAGGATTCGTTCAATGACTTCGCTCCATCTAAAGAAAAATGAAGTCAACACCCAAAGAAGAATCCAAAGTAGTTACGATTTGCTTTTAAAAAATAATGCATTAGGTATTTAAAAAGCTCATGAAGTATTTCAAGATCTATAATTAGTTAATCTAAAAACATATTAATTGTTTGTAGATAAATTAATAATATATGCTTCTAAATTATATTAGGTAGTATTAAGTATTATAATTACATATACTATGAAAAGACTCATAGATTTAATGCTTAAACTTCAGTATCACAATTTCTCCAAAAAGTCGTTCTTCATATTAAACACATCATCATGAATAGTATTCTTGGTTGATCTCCATAGACAAAACTATAAACTAGTCATTATACATCTTTACCTCACAAAGAAATTTGGTTAATCAAAAGTTTTGATTCTTCATTTCTCACATAGAGATATTGGCATTGCATTAGTAATCTATGTCAATATTTTCCATTCAAAACTTTCCGTATCATGATAAAATAGTATTTTAACATGATTCTTAGTTTCCCGAATTATGGCTTACTCGCAAAAAGGAACCTCGTCAAAAGTGTTTTGTAAACACGAAGACTCATCAAAACCTTGTACCATAGAGAAACCCTAAGATATAGATCAAAACCATTGAAAAAATCAAAATCAAAAACTCACGTGTCAAAATTATCAAACCCACTCAAATTGTTTCTCTGCTGAACTGCAAGATCCCATTTTAACTAGCCGGATCGCTTTTACAAGGGATCCGTAGGAACCCATTACACACACAGCGAAATAGAATAAGTACTGATGATCACCGCTGCACTTCTACTATTCACTTTACTCTTCCACACATACGCACTCATAAACTCGGAATTACTGTTCCTAGGAGATCTTTCATCATCATTCCAAGAAATTCAATCACTTGTGGAAGTATTATCTTCACTACATTGTAATTTCCATACTCTAGTTCCTATTAGTACAATTTTTACATCTTGAGAACTTTGATTCAAGTGGGTTTGTTACAATTTGCTATCACATTGTTTTCTAAGATAACTAATCGAAGAACAAACATTGTTAATACAAATTAGAACTCATAATAAATTCAAAAGAGATGTGTTGAGAAAAAATTGTGATGAACCTCAAAAAGGAACCATTCACTTAATTAACACCACATTGTGGTTTTGGTGTTTAGGATCAATCATGCCAAGTTCTAAACAACAAGATTACCAAGATACGGCTCATTACATACCAATGCACCACCAAAAGGAAGGTCTTAGCCCTCAAGATCGAAAAGCTTTCAAAATGATACAAAAGCGGTTGTTTCATGAAGGTCGTAGGTCACCAATCCTTTCTCAATAATACCGACATTCCCGAGGTCTTTTCGAGAATCAATTTTCAGTGTCTCCTCAACATCAACGAACAAATATGCCCCTGCATTTTTCTGAGTTCTACAAAAGCATTCAGATCATAAAGAATGATGACGGAACCATCTCAATTTCCTTCATCATCAATGAGCACAACTATACCTTAACCCTTGTAGTATTTTGCCCTGATTCTTCGTCATTCCTCACCATGGAGTGTGATGTATTCCAACGATTATCATTAGCAAAGCTTCATGACATGGTTGATGATCATGAGGTTTACTTCACCACCCATGAATCCGCCAATAGAGATGCCGCTTATTCAAAGAGCCTCCCAAACTCGAGTAACTAGGAATTCAAAGGTCATCCACCGCGATCCCTTCCAAATGGAACTATTTGAGATGTTTCCTCTCTACAAGAAATGGGAATAAGTTCTTAAGGAGAATGTCCTTTGCTTGGTTGGAAACAAGGATCATCCTAACGCATGTCTAGTTTACATGATTTATTGCCTTGTCAACACAACTCCTTTCAACCTCGCATACTACATGATCAAGTGGATGGCTAGAATTTCTAAGACAGATAAGATGGTTCTAACATATGCTATGCTTCTTACTCGCCTGGCTAACTTTGTCTTTGCCTTAGAACCCTCTCCCTATATAGATGACCACTTTCCTCGCAACAACGCCATGGTACCTCTAACCGAGGAGAAAATGTGAGGTTCATGGTTGAAGGTAAAGACCTCATCCACCAACGAGTTATCGGTATATCGAGGGAGAAGGAAGCAACCCGCGGGAAAACTACCACCTCGACCTTCTGCGTCCTACATTGACCAATTTCTCCGACATTCCAAGCCCTTCCCAAGAGTTCCAATAAATGAAGGGGATGTTCAAATGCATTGCCAATTTCTAAGAGAAGAAGAAATGAGATGGAAGCTCGAGGGATTCAAGTGAAGTTTCGAGGGGTTTGAAGGAGAAGCTTGAAGGTAATGAGAGGTAAGGTCAAGGACCTTCATTTCCAATGTGATGTAACATCTAAACAATATTTCTTTAACTTAGAACTCAGTAGTCTTTGATGGTATGTAAAATATAAACAAGAAATATATTAACCTAGGATAACATAATAGGAATTTTACGACTCTTTGACATCATATCAAAAAGTCGGTCTTTCTCCTAATTGCATGCTTATATGTCACTTTCAAATGCCATGCTTGCTTGCTTTACTTACATACATGAATGCTTGATGTAGAAATCACTAGGTTTGAAATTACGCGGTACAAAAATCTTACACGCCGTTCTTTGAAGGAATGGTCCTAAGTTTACACCGGGCTATAACTAGCCAAATCTCAAATGAAGGATCCGTGGATCCGGTGGACAAAATAGTTTTCAACACCTCACATCAATCCAACCTTCCGGACTTTATTAGACTAGGTAAACATGATTGATGAAATGTCCTACTCATCATTTCAGTACAATATAAACCGCAAAATCATTCAAAACACTCAAAAATGCATCAAAAATGATGAAATATCACAAATCGTGTTTTATGTGCTTTAAATGCAAAAATATCAAAATCGATGAAAACGTGACAAATTTGCAAATATTGCGCTTTTAGTCCCTCAAGTTTCAAAATTGTCAAAAGCAACCCCCGAGCACATAATTTCAAAAGAAAAGTCACCAAAGGTCTTTTTAAAATCACAAATTGTCATATTTAGTCCTTTGGTGAGAAATCTAAAAGTTTTGAGAAAATTACAAGCTTTGTCCCTAAAATCCAAAATGTTCAAAACTAATCCTTGGAAATTTTCAAAAAGGTCAAAATCAACCCTTGGATTATTAATCTTGGCAAGACCAACCCTTGACTACTTTTCATAAGTTTCATGTTTGGTCCTTGGAAATTGAACTTACATGTTCTGGTCCCTTGTGTTATTAACTTAAAACCAACCTGACCTAATTGCACCCCAGCCCAAAACAAATACCCTTGGCCCAACCCTTCAACCCGGTCCATTAACCACCACATGGTCAAATAAACCACCCTCCAAAAGTCCTTCTCCCACCTGCTCCATGTTCTGCTACAATCACACAACCACACCCTCCCTCACCATCCACATTTCCATGTCCCTCATCCTATAATATCCAAGAATCATTAATCAGCTCTTTACCCATTCCTATCAACCCCAATGCTTAAAATTGACTTTGGCGCCAAAAATTCAATCCACTACCAAAATGATCCCAAGATATCCAATGGTCCAAAATATTGGTGGAAGTGCTCAAAGTCAAGCAGTAAAGAAGCTTCGGGGTATAAAAGAAAAGGAGAGAAGCATTTAAGTAGTAGTTAGTAGTTTAGAGTTTTTCTTAATGTCGCTTTTTATTTTATGTATTAGCTTAGCTTAAAAATTATGTAATGCTTATGTTTCAAACTCGCTAAGTTACCTTTTTAATCTGTTTTAAGAAAAATTTCAAGGTTTGGTTAAAGTTTCATATTTCATGCTTATCAAGTTACAGATTTCAGTTTCAAAATTTATGTACAAGTGTTAGGGTTTATTTTCAAGCTCATACAAGCTTATTTAAGCTTCTTGTAGTTTTTTATAAGTTTGTGTTTAAGTTTAAAGCAACATTGAAACAAAGTCAAGAAAAGTCAATCCGGTCAAAAAGATGGAAAGTCAAACATAATCTTGGTTAAAGTCCGATTGAATAAGTATTTGAGATTAGTTTAAGCTTAGTTTGTGCATTTCATTTGAGTTTTGAGCAAGTTTCCTTTAAATTTCGCTTTCAAAATGATTTTGAGTTATGGGGTGTTTGGTTTAAGCTTATTTCGTCTAAAAGTCAGTTGACTCAATTTTGACTCTCAAAGTCAAAGTGGTTGTAGGTTTAAACAAGTTTTAAAGTTGAGTTTATGCTAGCTACAAGTTTGCGTGTTTTGAACACAAAAAAAGTGGGTCGACTGTTTCGTTTCTCAATTGCCCAAACGCAGAAAGAACAGCCGCCGCTTCAACACCATTATTAGTGCTTATTGTTGGTCTAAACCTTTCTAAATTGTTTTGTTTACATCTCCTCATGCCCTCTAGACTTAGGTATAGTTTATTTGTACTTAGCTTAGCTCTAGCTTAGTTTAAATTGCTTCAAAATTCTCACAAAACCATCGCACTGCTTTCAAGGTACCGTCCATTTATAGCATTTGCTTTTGCCTATATCTTCTTCATTAGTAGTCCTCATAAGCTAAAATTTTGGATATATAGTCTCTGGTTGGTGGTCTTTAGAACCACACTCTTAGTTTTCACTTTGGCTTATTTTGATTGCACGCACTCTAAACTCGGGGACCTGCTTTCCCCGTGGTAGCTTAGCGAGCAGCTTTGCTTGAATCAATAGTGCTTAGGTGTTTTAGGATTAGATTTAGATGCTTGCTTTAGAGTAGTTATAGTATAGCCTCCAGCCCTGCTTCCATTTGGTTTACTCTTTTGCTTATTAGCTTATTAAATAGTGCTTATTTCCCACTAGTTTACACTACAAAATTTCTATAATCTTCCACATAGGCCCTAGTTTTTATATTTTTCTCAGCTGTAGAATAAGTTTTTAGATTTTCCCTGCTATTTTCATTAATTTTGTCATTTAGTATTTTTCTTATATTTAAAATCGCTTTTAATCATTTTAAATTAGCTTTAATTGCATTTAATTAAGAAAAGTTCTAATAATTTTTCAATTTTAATAGTTTAAGATAAATATAAAAGCTTAAAAAGATTTTTCCTTATTTTTCTCCTTTTATTTGGTATTTTTCACAATTTAAATTAGTTTTAAATAGTAATTAATTAATAATAAATACATAAAAAGTCTAAAAAATATATTTTCAGTTTTAAAATTAGTTTTATAATATTTAGATTTTTTCTAAGTCTTAATCTTTTATTTTTCTAGTCTTATCTCATATTTTCTTTTATTTTAGAGTATTATTAAATAGTTTAAATTAGTTTTAATTAATAATAATTAATTAAATAGTTATAAAAATAATTTTCCTTTTCTAATAATTTTCTTATAATTAGGATTGTAAAAATGTATTTTTCATATTTTAGATTTTATTGTGTAAATTTCACGTTTTATTTTGCACGCTATCGCTATTTTTAATTTAAACGCAGTTTTTAGTTTTAAGTTTTAAACGCTCATCACTTTAAATATAGTGATACGCTATTTAATATCTTTTATCTTTTTAACTTTCTTAATTTGTATTTTAGCCGTTGTTATTTGTTGGCTTTTTCAGTAGTGTAATATTCCATCCAAATCCTTTCTGGACACATATCTTTAGTGATTTTATCGCATCTGAATTGGTTCTCACACACCATTGAGTCTCCGTGGGATTACAACGACCCTAATTCATCAGATTCTCGATCTTCATTTGCATTTGTGTTCCAGCTGTTTTGAGTCTCAGAAGGACTTGACTGCCGGACCGGATCAAATTTTATGCCGTGCCATCAGGAGGCTTTAAATACAGGTTAGCCTTTTTCGCACTCCACTCTCTTGCACATATACCCCATCTTTTGTAAAAAGTTTTTGTAAAGTTATCAAAAAAAAATCCAAAAATATTTTCATCTTCTTTTGTTTTATGGCATGTTTTTCAAAAATCCAAAAAATATTCATCTTTACCCTCTAATCGCTTTACTCCTCCATTCCTTACTCTCTAAACCGATAATTCTATCTTCTCAACCTCTCCTCTCGTTTTAATTCTTATGGCTTCCGCTATAAAACTATGGCAGTAATTACTATTCAAGAGCTGTGCTAGCCTTCGCAAGATGCACTTGATTGGTGACGATGACGGTGAGAGTGCTATTCCATGAACAATGTTATCTCAATCCCTCACCCATGGAATCACACCCAGAGTTCTATCGACTCTTCACCATGGGGATAAGCATCTCGCCGACTATTCTAAAACTAATCATCTAATGTTGAGAACTTTATCCCAACCCCAAGTGAAGTCTGAGGGAATTCTTCACCATGAGTGTGATGTGTCTTTCTCCTCTTTCACAAATGATCTTGTTGCATTCTCTCGTATTTGACATGATTATAAAGGATGCCGCATTCTTTATATTCTCAAGATATAGAATTTATTGATGCATCACTTCCACATTCCGAGATCGTCAACTTAGAAGAGGATGTTGACCATGTTGTTTCCAATAAATGCCACTACTTTACTATCACTAATCCTTTATTCGAATCTCATCTCACTACTCTAAATTCAGCTAATCCAATCTTTGATAGTGATGAGTCCACACGAGACCATAATGGACGAGGTGCATATTTATAGCCCAATGGCACCGCATATGTCCCACCTCTCGTGATATTCTTCATTTAGAGTTCACGCAAGGAACTCTCTCATATCATACTCACTGGTATGATTGCGCTGATGGCAAAATAATGACGGGGAGAGAATCAATTTGCATAGTTATGACAAATCTTCCCACCCTCCCAACTCTCCAACCCTAAGAGCTCAACCAATAAAATCCAAATAAGTGCAATCGCACTTAATCAGGAAGAAGATCTAGTCATGATTGTTATCATATCTTCCTTCTTTCTTCACCTACTCGTGATTCCCTCTCTTCACTCGCTTGAGCGAGACACTATCTTGACCCCTCGCATTTTCTGGCTATCATTTCAGGAGCCGGTCTTTCTCTCTATATCTCACTTCCGTGGAACTTTCATGTTTCAAATGTTTGTCCAAACATCTTGAATGAAAGTCCGATGGAGATTGTTTCTTCCACTTTGCTTTCCCCATGAACAAATTATCTTCGTGGTCGAAAGTTTAGCCACTCGAAAACAAAACAAGAGCACACACAATATGGGTTTTCACCCATATTTCTCTCGCTCTTCTACCCCCTTTCTACCACCTAAGTGTGGGGGTGATGCCCCACATGTTATATATATCTCTAAAAAAAAAAAAAAAAAAATCTTCTTTATAAATAATGGCCGTAGTATTTCCCTTTTACGTTCTTTGTTTCGCATAACCGCCGCAGTATTCTTTGAATATTGAGGTATATTATTTCTAAGTGCTGGGGAATTCTCACGCAATTTCATATATTATCTTTACCCACCCCCGCTTTTGGCCAAAATTTTTTGGGAGTAAGTGTTTTACACTTACTATTTGGTTATCGTATCCGCCATGTTTGATAAACTAAAGGATTGGCTAATCCTGTGAGCAAACCATTTTGGTAAAGATTTCTCAACTCTTTTATATGGCTTGCAATTTGCCCAAAATTGTATGGTATTCAACTCACCATATCCTAAAAAGTGAAGAGTTGGCTAGCCCGCAAGATTATGGCTTGTGGTAAAGGCAGTGGGAAAACCATAATTGGTAATCGACTCACCAAAGATAATATTGATAATTTATTTCTAAGAGTTGCTAACCGTGGCGGTACTTTCCGTGACACATCAAATCAAGTTATATGGTTTATGATTTGCCAATAAATCGATGGTTATCTGTACCATGGTTCTTACTTGAATCAAAACATTTGGCTATTCTTAAGTGATGGCTTTATAGATAAAATCCATCAAGTTTTCAAATCATTGCTAGGGACTAGCAATATCTCAAGCAGGGGGATTGATGAGTTGTCTAAATACTCATCATTTTTTGTACTATAACCTAAAATCATCCGAAAACACTCAAAATGCATCAAAATGATGAAAATATCACAAATCAGTGTTTTATGTGTTTTAATGCAAAAATATCAAAATCGATGAAAACGATCAAATTTGTAAATATTGCGCTTTTAGTCCCTCAAGTTTCAAAATTGTCAAAAGCAAATTCCCCGAAAGCACATAATTTCAAAGAAAAGTCACCAAAGGTCTTTTTAAAATCACAAATTGTCATATTTAGTCCTTTGGTGAGAAATCTAAAAGTTTTGAGAAAATTACAAATTGGTCCCTCAAAATCCAAAAATGTTCAAAACTAATCCTTGGAAATTTTCAAAAAGGTCAAAATCAACCCTTGGATTATTAATCTTGGCAAGACCAACCCTTGACTACTTTTCATAAGTTTCATGTTTGGTCCTTGGAAATTGGAACTTTACATGTTTGGTCCCTTGTGTTATTAACTTCTAAAACCAACCTGACCTAATCAGTTACCCCAAAGCCCAAAACAAATACCCTTGGCCCAACCCTTCAACCCGGTCCATTAACCACCACATGGTCAAATAAACCACCCTAAAAAAGTCCTTCTCCACTGCCTTCCATGTCTCAACAATCACACAACCACACCCTCCTCACCATTCACATTTCCATGTCCCTCATCATCCTATACCAATATCCAAGAATCATTAATTGCCCTTTACCATTCCTATCAACCCAACAAGTTAAAAATTGACTTTGGCGCCAAAAATTCAATCCACGGCCAAAATGATTCCAAGATATCCAATGGTCCAAAAATATTAAGGGAAGTGCTCAAAGTCAAGCAAAGAAGAAGCTCTGGGTATAAAAGAAAAGAGGAGAAGTAGCTTCAAGTAGTAGTTAGTAGTTTAGAGTTTTTCTTAATGTCGCTTTTTATTTATGTATTTAGCTTAGCTTAAAAATTATGTAATTTCTTGTTTTATGTTTCAAACCTGTTGTTAGCTTTGTAATCTGCTTTTAAGAATAAATTTCAAGGTTTGTTAAAGTTTCATATTTCATGCTTATCATATGATTTCTGGGCCAAAAATTTATGTACAAGTGTTAGTGGCTTATTTTCAAGCTCATACAAGCTTATTTAAGCTTTGTAGTTTTTATAAGTTTGTGTTTTGTTTAAAGCAACATTGAAACAAAGTCAAGAAAAGTCAATCCGGGTCAAAAGATGGAAAGTCAAACATAATCTTGGTTAAAGTCTGATTTGAATAAGTATTTGAGATTAGTTTAAGCTTAGTTTGTGCATTTCATTTGAAGTTTTGAGCAAGTTTTAAATTTCAGCTTTCAAAAATGATTTTGAGTTATAAAGGTGTTTGGTTTGCTTATTTCGGTCTAAAGTTGTTTGGACTCCACTTTGACTCTCAAAGTCAAAGTGGTTGTAGGTTTAAACAAGTTTTAAAGTTGAGTTTATGCTAGCTACAAGTTTGCAAAGTTTTGAACACAAAAAAAAAAGGGGTCAGACTGCCTGCTCGGGCTGCTCCAAACAGCTGTATCAGCTGGCTGCTTCAACACCATTATTAGTGCTTATTGTTGGTCTAAAACCTTTCTAAATTGTTTTGCTTACATCTCCTCATGCCCCTCTAGACTTAGGTATAGTTTATTTGTACTTAGCTTAGCTCTAGCTTAGTTTAAATTGCTTCAAAATTGGCTAAAACCACATCAAAATAAGTATCGCTAAGTGTTCTCATTCATTTATAGCATTTTGCTTTTTGCCTATATCTTCATTAGTAGTCCTCATAAGCTAAAATTTTGGATATATAGTTCTCGTTGGTGGTCTTTAGAACCACACTCGTTTTCACTTGGCTTATTTGATTAGCAAATAGTAAATGCCTAAACTGGGACCCGCTTCCTCGTAGTAGCTTAAGTGAGCAGCTTGTTTGAATCAATAGTAGTATGCTTATTAGGTGTTAGGATTAGATTTAGATGCTTGCTTTAGAGTAGTTATAGTATAGCCTAGCTCTCTGTCCATTTGGTTTACTCTTTTGCTTATTAGCTTATTAAATAGTGCTTATTTCCCACTAGTTTACACTCATGCTCTATAATCTTCCACATAGGCCCTAGTTTTTATATTTTTCTCAGCTGTAGAATAAGTTTTAGATTTTCCTGCAATTTTCATTAATTTTGGTCATCTGTTTAGTATTTTTCTTATTTAAAATCAGTTTTAATCATTTTTAAATTAGCTTTAATTGCATTTAATTAAGAAAAAGTTCCAAAAAATAATTTTTCAATTTTAATAGTTTAAGATAAATATAAAAAGCTTAAAAAAGATTTTTCCTTATTTTTCTCCTTTTATTTGGTATTTTTCACAATTTAAATTAGTTTTAAATAGTAATTAATTAATAATAAATACATAAAAAGTCTAAAAATATATATTTTCAGTTTTAAAATTAGTTTTATAATATTTTAGATTTTTCTAAGTCTTAATCTTATTTTTCTAGTCTTATCTCATATTTTCTTTTATTTTAGAGTATTATTAAATAGTTTAAATTAGTTTTTAATTAATAATAATTAATTAAATAGTTATAAAAATAATTTTCCTTTTCTAATAATTTTCTTATATAATTAGGATTGTAAAAATGTATTTTTCATATTTTTAGGATTTTTATTGTGTAAATTTCACGTTTTATTTTGTACGTTTACGTTATTTTTAATTTAAACGTAAGTTTTTAGTTTTAAGTTTTAAACGTTCATCACTTTAAATATAGTGATAGCGTTTATTTAATATCTTTTATCTTTTTAACTTTCTTAATTTGTATTTTAGCCGTTGTTATTTGTTGGCTTTTTCAGTAGTGTAATATTCCATCCAAATCCTTTCGGATCATTATCTTTAGTGATCCTTCTATCTTCTGAATTGGTCTTGACACACCATTGAGTCTCCGTGGGACATAACGACCCGGGAATTCACTGTATTCTCTGATCTTCATTTGCATTTGTGTCTGAGCTGTTTTGAGTCTGTAAGGACTTGACGGTTCGGACCGGATCAAATTTTGTACAGTAGGTTCACTTAAGTTCCCCTTAGGCTCAGATGATCCCACATCCACTCATGGATGACTTAAGATCACATTCAAGGTGTTTTTGATTTATCATTTCTTCAAAACTCACCATTTTTCCACTCCAATTCTTAAACATTGTTTCTCTCATCTCAAAACACCTAGTTTGATATTTTTCTCAATTTTAGTTGATTGATTTTAGTCATCTTTATCTCAAAATAGGCTAAAAACTAGTTTTTTATTTCTTGTGATTTTTAAGGAATTTTCCAATTTTTTTCTAAGTCACCATCTGATCTCTAGGATCATTTGACATCAGTTGACACTTTCAAAATCTTAGTATCATGCTTAACCACTTATGTGCATACATAAAAACTCATTTATTTTTGAACATTTGAAGTCCTATACCATTTAATACAACTTAGGGAACTTAAACACTCAAGATATATAGGTACTAAACTTTGGTAGAACATCATCACTCCATTTTCTTTCTCTCTGAAGACGAATCCCTGGATTTCAACTAGACAGATCCCCAATGTTATGGATCCGTGGGAACCGGTTCTATAGAATAGTTGAAATTCACTCAACTCATCAATTTCAAACTCTCTTTGGTAATCTAAACACTTCACTTTGCTTTAAATGACTCCTAGGTGTTGGAAACGATCCTAAACTGTATTATCAAGTGTTAGTCATTTATATGTAATAGGTTGCGCATTTATGGCTTTTATGTTAGTAATTAAAGGCTAGGCTTATGTAGAAAGCCAATGAGCCTATGCAAAGGCTTAAAAGGCCAAGGAAGGGACTAGATGTGTTGCCCTAGCTCCCTGATATGTGCTAAAACACATATAATTTCTTTATCAAATTAGACCCAAAATAACCAAGAAAGAGCCGTTTATTGCTAATATTTGCTGTTTTCTTGAGTTTGTGCTTGTACAGGTACGGATATGTCAAAACACACAAAAAAAAATACAAAAATCTCATAAAAATAAAAAAATATAGTAAAGTTGTGTTCAGATTGATTTCAGTTATTCAAATTGTTTTCATAGGCCATTATAAGCTTCTCAGTAGCTTATTGATTGATTATAAAAGTCTCTACCCAGTTTTTACTCTCAAACCATACTCAGTCAACAAAAGTCAACTGGAAGCTTAATATGGTTTTGGATATGGAATTGGGTGATGACTGGATTTGGGTTGGATTTGGTTTGAAATAGTGTAGTTTGGTTCTCGAGATAAAAATAATTTGGACTTCATGTGAGTATTATTTCAAGTTTAAATTCAAAAACTGTTTATTTGCACTTTGTATTCCTATTTCTTGTAGTTTATTAATCATTATTAGATTACTTATTAGTTGCTATTTGATTGTTAGAATCTAGTTAATTCTTTGTTTTGATTTGAAGCTTGGTATAAGATAGAGTTATTAGCTTGCTTAACTAGTGTTTGGATTAAGTGGTGATTCGTGGTGTAGAGGTTAGTTTTAAGGATAAAATCTTTTGAGTTAGTCTCACTTAGGTTTAATACACTCATTCTAGTCTTAACTTGGTATCTGTTTTCACTAATAATCAAAATCAGTTCTAATCAATTCTCATTTCCACTATAGGATAAATCAGTCCTCATAAGTTTGCATTTAGTTAGAAAAGTAGTTAAGCTAGCTTTATTTGGATTCATTTTATCATATAACATCAGTTACATTCTATTTAATAAGCTCACAAGTTCAGAATAGTCAAAACTCATATTTTGATAAAAAAGTCAAAAGTAGAAAACAGCTTTTACAAAACTTTCTAGATTTTTCATGAGCTCATTTCTCGGTCAAAATTAATGAGATTCTCGATTTATAAACTTCAATCAAGTTGTCTTTCAAACTACAAATTTAGTGGAATTTTAGAAATTTTGATAAGCTTCTCTAGGCAAATTTTGTGTTTTGGGTCAAACGCCTGCACACTTTCAAAGCGATAATGAGTGTGCATAGGTGTGTTGCAATTTGCATAACTTGTTCATTAGGGTTATTTTAAGGCTATAATTTGGTGTTTCAATTCTCTGGCGGGTGTTTAACATTTCAATTTCGGATTTCATTCTAGTTCAGTGGTTAAGCTAGTTCATAAGCTTTAAGGATAGGAGTTTAGGCTGTTTTGGCTTATTAGTGAAATTGAACCAAATCATTGAAGTTTGTTCAATAGAGGTATAGAGTAGTTGTTTTTAGTGGATATCAAGTTAAAATTGCATAAATTAGGTTCGTCATTTTCCTTTGGTACACTTGTAGGAGCTTATAGCTTATTTTGAGTGCTTACTTCAAAGTCAGTTGCACTACAGTTTCATTTTCTCACACATAAGCATATTTTTTTATATTTTTTATAGATTTAGAATATAATTTTAGAATTTTCCTGAATTTTTCATAATTTTCTGGATTTGTTTACTATTTTTCTTATTTTAAATTAGTTTTTAATACTTTTTAATTACTTTTTAATACAAATAAATCAGAAAAGCTTAAAAAAAAATAAGTTTTCATTTTTCTCAGATTAAGAAAAATATAAAAATCCAAAAAAATATTTTTTCCACAATTTTCTTAGTTAAATTATAATTTTTAGCAATTTAATTAGTTTTAATTGGTTTTTAATTCAAATAAATTCGAGAAAAATCCTAATTTTTTTTAATTCTTAGTTAATTTTCAAATTGCATTTTTAGTATAAAAGTAATTTTAGATCATTTTTAGGACTTAGTTTAGATTTAGTTGCATTTTATTTGCGTTTCATTTAAATCGTATTAGTCTTAATTTGCATAATTAGGTTTCCCCGTAGTTTTTATTCCCTTATAATTGCTTCCCATTTACTTCCCTTGCCCCATAGTTTAGAAAACATCAAATTATCCACTTTTCCCATTCAAATCTCGATAATCGCGACGTGAGTTGAAAATTCCATTCAACCCTCGATCGGAACGATCTCGGTGCTCAAACCTAACACGTTTGAGTTACCCAATATACTACAAACTTCTATTATTGGTTTTATCGAATCAATTTTTACTTGCCGGAGGGCTTATAGTAATTTTCGTATTTCGATCATTCGAATCATAAGCGTGCATTTGAAGATCCTTCCCTCGAGTGAAGTTACCGTCGCTTTTATAAATCTTTTTCTAAAACCAAAACATCTAAAACACCAAACATTCTTCCTAGTGTTTACAAAACCATAAAATTAAAAACTAACAAAACAAACCGAACGTCAATTGTTTCGTGCCGGCTCACCTCGTAAGTACAACCTATACGGGGTAAACCGGAAGTCTTGACATTAAATTGCACGAAGAACGATCCACTCTTCGTTCCGCTTTCCACAGACGTACTTTTGGGAGCTACCGAACTCACCGGTTGGCCGGAGGTTACAAAAAGATTGATTTTCAAATGTTTTCTAAGTATAAAAAACCAAAAAGATTTTCCTTTTTCAAATTTATTTTTCCTCTTTGATTTTTGATTTTGAATTTTTAGTGCATGCGCTTTCGTTCTCAGATCCCGACGTAATCGTAATCGTAGAATAGACGTATTCGAAGTTACGCTATCGTTGAAGAACTCGTCACATGCGCATTAATTTCGAACGATGATCGAGTTACTTCAAGCTCCTGTGAACGGCTACGGTGATGCTATCGTTGTTCCACCACTTGATGCGAGAATTTTGAACTAAAACGAACTTAATTCAATTGGTTTCAAATAAACCTTTTTGTGGTTTAGACCATGAGGAGCCCCACGCACACCTCCGTTGGTTTAATCAAGTTGCTTCTACGATAAACTTTCGGGGCGTTACTCATGAGTCAATTAAGTTGAGATTATTTCCATTTTCCCTTGAGGGGCAGCCGGACTTGGCTCGAAAAGAACCCCTCAATCAATTACAACATGGGCCGATCTTTCTAAGAAATTTGTGAACCAATTCTTTCCTCCTTCGAAAATTACGATGTTAATTTAAATCAAATCATAAATTTTCAACAAAAATTTGACGAAAGTTTTGGAGAAGCATGGGATAGATTTAAAGAACTTTTGCGTAAATGCCCAAATCACGGTTTTACCGATCCTCATCAGATTGATACGTTCTATAATGCTCTAACCGTCCGATCAGATTAAACCTTGCTTAACGGCGCAAAGCCGCAAGTGGTAATATCTTGAGTCGTATGCCCGCCGATATTAGAACGATTATCGAAAACAAGTCAAAAGTTGTCTCGTTTAGAAACCGACCGGTTGTTTCTAAGATTTCTACTAATGATAACTACGGTTTGAAAAGTGAGTTGAGTGGGCTGAGTGATGCTATTAATTCGATGATGAGAGAGTTTAAGAATCTGAAATCCGAGCTAGTCAAAGCCGTTACTGAAACATGTGTTATTTGCGGTGGTCCTCATCCATACTATAATTGTCAATCCACCGATGGCGATCTCGTGAAATGCTTCCGTAGCATCCGCTAATCGGTTCAAAATCAAAACCAGGTTACCGTGCCAACCAAATGGGACCACCGGTTTTGCCCGTTCCTCAACAAAACCAAAACCGCTATCAAAATCAATCTTACAATCAAAACCGAGGAACTAATCTCAATCATGGTAATCAAAACTACCAAGCTCCTCCACCTCAAGTTTATCAACCACCTCATCAAGCTGCTCCAAACAACGAGTTTCTGACTTACATGAAGAATTCCGATAATACCATTAAAAGTTTGCAAACTCAAATCACTAGTATAAGGAATGATTTCAAAAGGGAAATGGAAGCTACGAGTAACAAGCATATGAGTGAAATGAGGAATATGATGGCTAGTTTCTTTCAAGCCAATCAAGCTTCTACTTCTTATTCTCAACCCTCGGGTTCCGGTACTCTTCCTAGCAATACGATTCCCAACCCGAGAGGTGACATGAAAGCGACCACTACCCGAAGTGGTGTTGCTTACGATGGACCCACGGCTCCTACCACTATTTCTTCTTCTCCGTCTCGTGTGGTAGACCGTGAGACCGGGGTGACGAAGGACCCGGTGCTTCCTACTAATAAGGGAGTACGAGAATGTCCAACCATGGTTGTCCCGACCGTCTGAGCCCAAGGATGCTCCGGTTAGTGCTGAAAAGACTAACCCAAAAACAACACTTCATCTACCCGTCAAGGATGAATGATCAAAAGCAACGTGAACAAGCGAATCTTCAAATAGAAAAATTCTTTCAAATATTTCAAGATCTTCACTGAAATTAGCTTCACGGATGCTCTTCTTCTCATGCCTAAGTTTGTTTCGACACTAAAAGGATTGTTAAGTAACAAAGAGAAAATTGTGGATTTGGCAAAATCGTCTTTGAATGAGAATTGTTCGGCGGTTATTCTCAAGAAACTTCGAAGGTTAGGTGACCCCGGCAAGTTCCTCATTCCGTGCGATTTTTAAGGAATTATTCAATGCTCCGCCTTGGCCGATCTTGTAGCGGTATCAATTTGATGCGAAATCAATTTATGAAAAGCTTTCATTGCCCCACTTACCCCTAAGCGTGTATGACCCTCGAGCTACAGTCGCATTCCACGTACTACTACGAAACCAATTGGTATAGCCGAGGATGTTTTTGTTAAAGTGGGGACGTTCGATTTCCCCGCGGATTTTGTTGCCGTTGATTTCGATGCCGACCCTCGAGTACCTCTTATTCTCGGAAGATGTTTCTTAAGGACGGGACATGCGTTGATTGATGTATATGATGGAGAGATCACTTTAAGAGTTGGAAAAGAAGCCGTCACGTTTAACGTTAACCATACTTCCAAATCTTTCACCAACTATAATGATGTGGCCAAAATTAATGAAAACGAGGTGACAAAGGACCCGGGAATTCCTACTAATAACGGAAGTACCAAAAACGTCCAACCTCCGGTGGTTCAAAAAGTTGGGCCTAAGACATCGAAAATTGATCCGAGTCTTTCACGTTTTACGGTCAAGAGTTTATCAACGATACGTGCTGAGCAAAGGAAGAAATTAGAAAAAGAGACTACAACGGTTGTGGTGGAAAATGCTAGCTCTAAGAGCACACCACTTGTCCCACCTCCGCTTTGTGTTTGTTGTGTTGAACTTAAGAACGTCGAGTTTTCTTTGAGTGGCAATCCCACTACGGAAAGTGACCCCATTTGGGAGGAGATCGAGGCTTATATTAATGATGATTCGATTCCCGTTGAGATTGATGATGCTACTTTTCATCCCGAGGACATTTCTTTACTTGAAAAATTTATATATAATGAACCGTCTTCTTACTCTCCTCCGAATGATGTTTTTGAACCTAAACCGTCTCAAGACTTGCTGATGATTCTATCATGGAAGAAATTGAAGCTTATTTGAATTCGATTCAGTTTCACCGGAAAATGATTATGCCGATATTGACATCGATGGAGATATTCGTTTGATTGAAAAAATGCTTTACGGGGATTCTTATATCCCTCCGGAAGAAAAAGTTATTAAAGAAGTCAAGTCGTCTTATATCGATTCACTTCTTGAGAAGTTCACCGATGAACTTGATCCTACCGACTTGATTCCGTCCGAGAATGAAGAAAATGAATACGATGATCCGTTTTTCCCGAAGAAAGATAATGAAGTGAAGTTTTCAATTGATGAGATTATTGATTCCGAGGTCCCACGACATTTTTTATCCGAGAGTGATTCTTTTTCTCGTGAGGATTTTCACGTAGATGATACCTTGATTTCCTACCTTTCTGAGGACAAGATTTTTAACCCTGGGATACTCATCAAAGAAGAATTTCAATTAACCAAAGTTAACCGAAAAAAGGATCCTCTCTTGGATGCCTTCATGTTTGAGCCTTTAAGAAACACCTCTCTGTACCATGAACTCCCGTCTTCTATGGAGTCCTCTCTCTTAGATCCGTCATCCCGACGTCTGCTCGCAAAACCACCGGATGGTGGATCACTCTTTCTTGAAAAATCTTTTGAGAGTTTGGGAGGAGTTATCCCATTTGTGCTTGAGCCCGACATTTTCTTTCCCTCCCAACCCACCCATTCTTTTTCCCTCCTGAGTGAGGATACCATCTTTGATCCGGGTATCCTTCTCGCTTGTTTCCCCAAGGACAACTGAATTCGGGGATCGAGTCAAGCTAGCGACTCGGTGACCGAAAACAGTAGCGCTTCGTGGGAGGCACCCCATGCTTATCTCTATCTTCTTTCTATTTTCTGTAATAAGTGACGTGAAGGGGTTAGCCTCTTCTATTTCTCGTGTTTGGTTGTTTGTGATGTTGTGTAGGATTTTCCTGATATGAAGACTCTCGTGCTTGAAGTTTGTTTTTTATCCACTCGAGTTTCATGATCGTTGCTGAAGGAAATCCGATATCCGAAATCTTATCGACTAACGTTTATCTTTTAGCATACTTAATAAACGGCTTTTAGATTTTCGTTGATACCCTTGCTTTTAAACGTTGAGGACAATGTTTCATTTTAGTCTGGGGTGGGTAATTTTCGATTTGATTTGACCGCACTTGCTTATTTTTTTCGTATACTCTCGCAACCCCGTTTTTCCTTAGAAAATGTAAAAATTGTGCAAAAATTTGAAACTTTAAAATTTTTTTGTAAGCTTTTGTTAGTTTTATGATTGAAAAGTCTTTGCGAGTTTCTTAGAAGTTACTTTAAATATGCGTTTTTCTTGACATAGTCTTTGCTAATTGCTTAGACAAGAGGCTATAAAATGCGATTCTAGCTCACAAAGCCAAGAATTTGCAAGTCTCCCTAAGTGATTTTAAATATGCGAAGCTTAAACAAGAATTTGCTAGTTTCTAATAAGTGACTTTAAAATGCGAGACTTGAGATTATTTGATGAAGCATTTGCTAAGTTAATATATGTTTTGACACCTTGTTGACTTTTCTCACGGTGAGAGTAGGAATGGAATTCTGACCTGACCGGGCGTGTTGAGCCCTAGCTTGTTCCCTTAACCATAGATAATCTAAAAATTATCGGCTAAGCATCCGCAGATCTCATTATTTGGGATTTTAAATTTGCGGAGATCGAGGAATGATAGAGTTACTTATAAGTTTAGATGCTAAGCGTGGAGTAGTTGGTTCGCTTTAGAGCCCATCGAAGGTACTTATGGCTTTTTGGTCCCACAAGATTGTTTCACCCCATATCTGTTAAATAATAGTTAAAGATGTTGAGTTTTTGGCGATAGTTAGTTCTTTATCTTCTTTAGAGAATCTTTGCCCATGAGAGTTGGGTACACATCAAGGTACTTTCAGTGTTGCGGTGTAATAGACAACTGATTCCTGATAGTTTGTTGCTATTGTTTCTATTGTTATGAAAGCCGTAGGATTCGGAGTTTGGCACAAAAATTAACATGAAATAAAGCCCAAATGTATTAAAGTTGAAAAATCCAAAGCCATAAAAGTTTTCTATGTCCGACGGTACCCCCGTTGTCATGGACTTCTAAAAAGGTTGAGGAAATTACAAAGTCATAATAAGACTTCCGATAAAACGGTAATCCCGTTGAGTTAGTGGTTGAAAAGACCAAGGGCCTAAATTGCAAAAATGCAAATATCTTTGAAATAAGTGTTAAGCCAAACTTTGAATCCGGGAGATATCTCCCTAAATCATGAGAAATTAGGACCTTGATGTGGACCTCATTCTTGTGTGCAATGGTTTTCGAGGGAAGATGGATAACTAATTATCGACTTAGCTTCATATCTTTATCGGAATAAAAATTATCGAAACGAGAAATATGAAGAAATTCATTTCTCAACAAAAATAAAAATATATAGAGGAAAATAGGAAAATGGGAGCAAAAGGTAATTACACAAGTAACTTCCATGGGTAGTGTTAGCATCTAAAATCATATTTAACAATGATTTCGATTTTACGCTTAGTTTGGGGACTTGTGAAAAATCAGGGACGATGTATTCTATCCGTATGGTCACTTCACGCTGTGTTGTGTTTACCTATTCCGTGATCCTAACGTGTCGTTTGAAAAATGTTGGAGTTATTGATCGACAAGAAAGTTCAACAAACCGTCACTCATAATGGAAGTGCTTAATCGTAATATCTACATGTGAATAAAAAGGTAAACGGGGTGTTTTTAGAATTAAGGCTTTCTTAATCTCTTTTGAGGAATCTTTGCTACTTTTTCATAGGTTTAGTAGAAAGAGATTGAAATCCTTAGTTTTAGAAGCGTGAGTTGATTACATTGCGTGAGGACACGACAATGGTCTCGTCTGGGGTATTTTGATATGTGCTAAAACGCATATAATTTCTTTATCAAATTAGACCCAAAATAACCAAGAAAGAGCCGTTTATTGCTAATATTTGCTGTTTTCTTGAGTTTGTGCTTGTGCAGGATATGTCAAAACACACAAAAAGAAACCAAATCGACAAAAACCCGAAAGCACGAGAGATAAAGAGTGCTAAAATTTGGCCGGAAGGTCGAATTGTGCATCTGTGAAGATTTCTAGGCTGAAAGGATGATTTGTGAAAGATTTGATCAAGTTTACAGAATTGTCAGAAACAGTCCTTCAACTTTCATCATTTGGCGAGAAATACCCTTGAAGTTTCAGAATTTATGTTAATACAAATAAGCCGTAAAAACGTTTATTTATATTTTACGATCTTCTAATGTTTTTTCGAAAACAAACGTAAAATCATTTTAACGAAACAAATAAAATATGTAAATGGTTTGAACTAATAGTTTCTAACATATTCACATTTTCACATAAAACACTAAAACAAGTATAAGTGATTTTATGATTTAATATTACATATGTACAACAACTAGTGTTTACATATTTGGGTAAAATATACACATAACTATGTAGTATATTGGGTAATATAAATGGGTAGAAAATTAAATATCATAACCCATCGGGCAAATACATTGAATGTAGTTGGGTACAACCCAAAGGCCATGACCCATGGAGCTTGACCCATAACCCATTGCATGACATCATGCTTATATCATATATGGATAATATCCATAACCCATGGTATTGACCCATACCCAATGTCTAGATACATTGAACCCTTGGTGAGCACTTAAGAGAATGTCTAGATACATTGAACCCTTGGTGAGCACTCAAGAGATACATTGTATCTAGCCAAAGATCCATGGATCAACCCATGACCCATGACCCATAACCAAAATACCCATGGGCAAAGAGGAGCGTTCCACGGATCCCTGGCTTTTTGCTAGCCGGATCCCAAGTGGAAGGGATCCGTGGGATCCGGGGAACAGTAGAGAATTTTATCTATAAATAGTTAGCTATTTCTTTCCTTTTAGCTCACCACTTCACATATACTCTCTCCAAGTTTTATATCTCTCTAACCTTAGATCCAAGAGATCTATGTAGTTTGTCTTTTGTTTTTGTGTGATCTTCTAGGTTCCTCTTAAAGGCAAGATCACCACTTCTTGAAGTCGAGCAAGCTCAAGTCCATGAGTTGCCATGCTTCGTCATCATCAAGACAACTGAAGTTCTCTTGTTGATTGTTCTTTCCTCCTCCATAGATGTTGAAGGCATTAGTGAAGGATGCCGAAAGTGTCAAGACGAAAGCATTAGTGAAAGGTGCTTATCGTTCGTGTCAAGAGCATTAGTGAAGAATGCTATAGGTGTCAAGACGAAGGCATTAGTGAAAGGTGCCAAGCATTGTGTCAAAGGCATTAGTGAAGGATGCCGAAGAATCAAATCAAGTAGCATTTGGGAAGAATGCCTAGGTCGTATAGTCGATGAGGTGCATCGTTATTCTTATAAGTATTTGCTTTTTTCTAAGGATGGTGATATCCTTGATGGTGTTGTAACAAGGAGAGGATCTCCTTGATATTAGGTGTTGTGTTGTGAAGGGTAGTAGTTCCTCCATAGTAATGGAACTAGGTGCTTAGCCTAGTACCTAAAAAAGGGTAGGCGACGTTGTGATAGGATTAGTTCTCCTAAGGTGTGAAAGAACTCGGTGGTTAGCCTAGCACCGTATAAAGGGTAGGCGACGTTGTGTTAGGTGTGGTTCGCCTTGGTGTGAAAGAACTCGGTTATTTAGCTTTGTACGGAAAGGTTAAGCGACGTTGTGAAGGCTTCTCCGCCATAAGGAGTTGGTGTAGTGCTTACGAACTCTCGAGTAGGTGACTCGGGGAGTGGAGTAGGGCAAGGAAGGTGTCCTTGTAGCCGAACCACTATAAATAACTTGTGTCGTGGTGATGTGCCTCTTACTCTTTATATTTCATTATACGTTTATATTTCTATCTATCAACGTCCAACATAAACAACCAAAAAGATTGACATAAGTCGATCTAAATATTTAAAAGGAAGTTTTAAATTGGTAAAAATATTCAACCCCCCCTTCTAGTTTTCTACAATTGGTATCAGAGCTTCGTTACCAAGTTTTTTTTTGTATATTGTACTTTGAAAACTTGATACGATCCGTGTATGTTTGAAAACTACAAAGAAGGGAATTTCTTAAAACAAAAAGTCATGTTTTTAGAAATCATCATATGTTGGATAGTGATAGATCATTCTAACATTTTCCTTTGAGAAGTCTTCATACTAGGATTTCGGTATCTTTGAAGATCATGAAGTATTTCGCTTCTATGGTTTCTAAAACCATAAAAAAGGAATATAGCAAAGGATTGGGGTATCTTAGAAGATCATGAAGTATTTCGCGTCTATGGTTTCTAAAACCATAAAAAGGGGATATAGCAAAGGTATGTTTTCTTACTTACATTTTTTTTCAAAAACGTGCTGAATTGCTTGTGGACAAAATGGTGATATATGATTCTATCTTATAATAAGCAGAATATGAAAAGTGTTTTAGTGATTTTTTTTTTCTTTGAAGTTTTGTTGTTAGATATCTTGTTAATCAAGCTTGAATAAAGGTAAAAATGGGTAATATAACTTCACTAAAAAGTCTACAAAGACTAAACCTTTTCGTCGGGTCAAAATGTACATTTTTGTAATTCTGGTCAGATCCGCGGATCCCTCAGGTTACACTGGACGGATCCCTCAAGCAAGGGATCCGTGGGATCCGTGGTACAGAAGACATTTTTGTCTGAATTTCAAAAATTCATAACTTTTAACCGTAAGTCGTTAGAAGTCGTGCCACCTATCGTTTTAAAGGTATTTGAGTCTACTTTCATTTAAAAATGATTTCATAAACTGATTCAAAACAATAATTTACAGAATCATTGATTTATAATAGAAAGTCATTTTTCGGTCATAACTTTTGCACAAACTTTTGATCTAATTGGAGACGGATGTTTTCGCTTTTGAATAACAATGTGTCCTCTATTGAAATTAAGGTTTTGATCATATTTATAAATATAAAAGAAACTAATCAAGCTTGGTATACATGTTTATATTTAACACAAAGCGATGAAAAGAACTTTCGTATGCTATGCTAAATGATAAATTGTCTTCGTTACATTACTTGATTATTTGTTTATCTCAAATAGCTTTTGTGCTTGTTTTATTGAATAGCATATGTGGTTTCCTTACCTTTCTATTCATTCTCTTGTTTGTCGATTTAGTAATATTCTACTAATCAATGTGCTATTTGAAGGAGTGTTTGGGATAACATCTAGTTGTGTCGAAAATGTTAGTTTAGATATTTAGATAAGTCATATAAGTTGAAAAATGTTTAAAACATATAACACACTAAATGGATTTTTGATTGAGTTTGTCCTATGTGCTTATATGATTTCCTTTGTTCTTGTATCATATTCTAAAAACAATAAGAATGTACATCGGATTATAACCTACACTTGTGTTGATGATGTACTCTCCCATTTCCTTTTCATGATCGCTCTCCAAGCTTCATAGTAGGATTGACAACTTGATTATTTCATCCGATATACTCAAGTAAATTATTTTGCAACGCAAATATAATTGTTCATATCCGAAAGTCTAAACTCAAAGCTTTCCAACAACATATGTTGAACTAGCTCATCCAACCATTTTTTGTTGTTTACCATATGGACAACTTTTTAATTTATTTTTAACATGACGTCACCTTATTTGTCTCAAGTATAATATTAAAAGAAGCAAAGTATCATCATTGTTACTCTTCGATAGGCCATTGTAGGAATATAAATTTTCCTAACTTGAGAATGAATACTTGAGAACTTATTGCACTAGAAACTCAATTTGACCTAACGGTTGAATTGCTTCCTTGATAGAAGTTGGGTATGTGGAATCACCCGTAAAAATGGTCGTGTTTAGCCGTAATTGAGCACCGCTAGTAACAGTCTCGTATTCATTCTTTCACTTGGGAAATTTATACTCCTATGTTTTCCTAAAGTAAGTTTACAATGGAAATACTTTGCATTGTCTTAGGATTACTAATCAAAAAAGTTGTAAAATAAAATTTTCTTTTAGTTAATCACAACCACTTGTCTCATCAAGCGATTATCTTGCTTTGATCGAAAAGAGCTACATGACTTCATGGACGAAGTTCATTGTATGCTAATCACCATCCGTAATGACTCTACATAGTTCATTACTTCCGTTGGCCAAAACAACCCTATTGTCTTGAACACCATCATCTACTCTGCACGCCATTGTTAATACAAATGATTTACTAATCTAGATCGTAAATAGGTTTTTGAGCTTCTTGAATAGTGCTTGTTAAGTTTGATAAACCTCTTTGTTATTTGTGAGCTCGATCTCATTTGATATATTAGTGTTAGAACCTCTTAAACTTGAAATATGATGCATTGTCAAATTCATTGCATACCTTTTGTAAAGGTTCCTTAGCAGAGATAGACGGATCCCAAAATTTGTGCTTGACGGATCCCTACTCTTAGGAACCGTGGGATCCGCAAACAGAAAATGCAATTGCAATCATTGTATTTCAATCATGTCCTTAGAACACCTCACACTAAGCTAAACATAGTGTCTTAAGGCAAATTAAGTCCTTATCAAGTTAAGTAGATCCTTTCCTACTCAAATCACCTAGATCACACTCTAAGACGCTTGTAGATCTATCATTTTCACTTTAATCCATTACTCTTCCGCTCTCTATGATCACTCATCATTCTCATATGATCCCTCACATCTAGCTTTAGAAATCTTTCGATTATGGCAAAATTGATCATAAATCATCCTTACCTCAAAATTGATCAAAGTTGATCAAATTCTAGTTTTTCCATCTCAAAGCCTCTAGGATATTTTCCAAAACACTATCCTAAGACACAACCAGATCTCTAGGATCATTTAGCTTCAATTGACACTCTAAATCTTTAGTGTCATCCTTGCTCATCCATTGGTACTCTTGAAAGTTCCAAATCCTTCCATAAATAACAATCATTAGCTACATCACTCATTACCTTCAAGTACTCAAGCACCCCCTTCATTTAAAACACTTAGGAGGACTGAAACACTCAAGATGATATAGGTCTTAGATCTTAGAAACATCATTTCCACTCTATCATAACTGCTGTAAGCCGGATCCCTAGGATTAGCCTAGACGGATCCCTCTGAGGAAGGAACCGTGGGATCCGGATGACAGTTTATGTCTAACATTGCTAAAACAATCATTTCAACTCATCTTCCTAACTCAAACACTCCATCTCATCTTAAATGAGTTCCTAGATCAGTGAAACTCTGAACTTCAACCTTGTGCATGCTAATCATCACATTCCAAAGGATATTAGAGACTTAAGTCTTGAATGCACTTGCTAAATCCTTCCCTTTATAAGTCATCTTCCTAGAATCCCTTAGTCATCAAACACAACATAATTCTCAACATTTAGAAACCTGTTCCTTAGTCATTTCATCATGAGGAAAGCTCCTAGTGCTAACTCATTCAACAAAGAACCACCCAAGAAACTTGCTCGTGTTGTACACAAAATTTCCTCAACCAAATCATCTCCGGTTAAACCCACAAATGGTAGGACTTCCCATCCACCGAATCATCATCCGTAAGAGATAATAGTGCTAGAATCTCACCTCAACAAACCCAATCAACAATTGCTAAGAGAACCACAATAATTAGCATTAAACCTCTAAGGTTAGAAAAGGGATCATCGAGCTCTAAACCAAATGTACCTAGTTCTAGCAAAACGTCTAAACCTTCATTCCTAGAGCATGGACTACACTCCTTTACCGAGCCTCTCTCTATTCATTAGAGCATTCACCACCGAGAACTTCCCATTCACCAACTTTCTCGTTAAAATAGGAACCACCTACATCACCAATTAGTCCATCGTTGGAAACAAGGAACCACCAAGGACTTGATCATATGGAGGAATTTCCATTACCACCACTCTCATTCCTAGTAGAACCTCATCCTAAAATTACTCAATGTACCTCCACCATCATTTGTAGAACCTCCTCAAAACATCCTGTTCCTAATCAAGACAATAATTTCTCTAATTGTCTAATCACCCAAGGACTTGTTCAAGAAGTACGAAATGAGTTGCATTTCATGTTTAATCATCTTCTTGAAAGATTGGACCAAATCAACAAGTCTACTCATCCCTAGACTCAAGCACATTGTTGCTTCTTAAGCTTTGGTCACTTATTAGTATTAGTATATGTTTGTTGGTTGAATACATATCTCATTTGATGTTAACATTACTTGTTACATCACCATTGATGAATTTAATCATCAGCTATACGGATCCCTTGAAATTGCCTAGACGGATCCCTACTAGGAGGGAACCATGGGATCCGTGAGACAGAAAACTATTTTTCTACTAACTTGGATCACATATGCAGGAAATTGTGCATTATACTTTTTTTCTAACCTTTGTTTTGTAGTTATTCAATCTACACTTGAAGCCTTTGACACCCTAAAGCTAGGGGGAGCTTTGTGTCAAAACAATACATTGCAAATTACTTGCAATATTAGGATTAGTTTTCTCGACATCCCTTTGCAAAATTGCAATCATCAAGGGGGAGCACACTCGTCACTTAGACGAAATCTTTTGCAAACTTAGTTGCAAACAAACTAGATTAGTATTACTTTCTTGACGCCCTTACCTAGGGATGGACTCGTCCAGGGGGAGTAAAGACGAGATCCTTTCCCGTTACTTGCTCTCTACCTCTTTTTATTTCTTTCACATGTTTTTATTAAAAACAATGTGTTGCTTTCTTTCAAGGCTCTTTTTGTTTCGACAAAAAGGGCGAGAAGAAAGTAAAAACTATAAATTCAAACTTTTATGAATTTTAGCTTTTCCTTAAAATAATTTTATGTTTTGTCATCAACAAAAAGGGGGAGATTGTTAATACAAATAAGCCGTAAAAACGTTTATTTATATTTTACGATCTTCTAATGTTTTGTCGATAACAAACGTAAAATCATTTTAACGAAACAAATAAAATATGTAAATGGTTTGAACTAATAGTTTCTAACATATTCACATTTTCACATAAAACACTAAAACAAGTATAAGTGATTTTATGATTTAATATTACATATGTACAACAACTAGTGTTTACATATTTGGGTAAAATATACACATAACTAGTATGTAGTATATTGGGTAATATAAATGGGTAGAAACTTAAGTATCATAACCCATTGGGCAAATACATTGAATGTAGTTGGGTACAACCCAAAGCTCATGACCCATGGAGCTTGACCCATAACCCATTGCATGACATCATGCTTATATCATATATGGATAATATCCATAACCCATAATATTGACCCATACCCAATGTCTAGATACATTGAACCCTTGGTGAGCACTTAAGAGAATGTCTAGATACATTGAACCCTTGGTGAGCACTCAAGAGATACATTGTATCTAGCCAAAGATCCATGGATCAACCCATGACCCATGACCCATAACCAAAATACCCATGGGAAAAGAGGAGCGTTCCACGGATCCCTGGCTTTGTGCTAGCCGGATCCCAAGTGGAAGGGATCCGTGGGATCCGAGGAACAGTAGAGAATTTTCTCTATAAATAGTGAGCCATTTCTTTCCTTTTAGCTCACCACTTCACATATACTCTCTCCAAGTTTTATATCTCTCTAACCTCAGATCCAAGAGATCTATGTAGTTTGTCTTTTGTTTTTTTGTGATCTTCTAGGTTCCTCTTAAAGGCAAGATCACCACTTCTTGAAGTCGAGCAAGCTCAAGTCCATGAGTTGCCATGCTTCGTCATCATCAAGACAACTGAAGTTCTCTTGTTGATTGTTCTTTCCTCCTCCATAGATGTTGAATGCATTAGTGAAGGATGCCGAAAGTGTCAAGACGAAAGCATTAGTGAAAGGTGCTTATCGTTCGTGCCAAGAGGATTAGTGAAGAATGCTATAGGTGTCAAGACAAAGGCATTAGTGAAAGGTGCCAAGCATTGTGTCAAAGGCATTAGTTAAGGATGCCGAAGAATCAAATCAAGTAGCATTTGGGAAGAATGCCTAGGTCGTATAGTCGATGAGGTGCATCGTTATACTTATAACTATTTTCTTTTTTCTAAGGATGGTGATATCCTTGATGGTGTTGTAACAAGGAGAGGATCTCCTTGATATTAGGTGTTGTGTTGTGAAGGGTAGTAGTTCCTCCATAGTAATGGAACTAGGTGCTTAGCCTAGTACCTAATAAAGGGTAGGCGACGTTGTGATAGGATTAGTTCTCCTAAGGTGTGAAAGAACTCGGTGGTTAGCCTAGCACCGTATAAAGGGTAGGCGACGTTGTGTTAGGTGTGGTTCGCCTTGGTGTGAAAGAACTCGGTATTTAGCTTTGTACCGGAAAAAGGTTAAGCGACGTTGTGAAGGCTTCTCCGCCATAAGGAGTTGGTGTAGTGCTTACGAACTCTCGAGTAGGTGACTCGGGGAGTGGAGTAGGGCAAGGAAGGTGTCCTTGTAGCCGAACCACTATAAATAACTTGTGTCGTGGTGATGTGCTTCTTACTCTTTATCTTTCATTACACGTTTATATATCTATCTATCAACGTCCAACATAAACAACCAAAAAGATTGACATAAGTCGATCTAAATATTTAAAAGGAAGTTTTAAATTGGTAAAACTATTCAATCCCCCCTTCTAGTTTTCCACAATTGGTATCAGAGCTTCGTTACCAAGTTTTTTTTTGTATATTGTACTTTGAAAACTTGATACGATCCGTGTATGTTTGAAAACTACAAAGAAGGGAATTTCTTAAAACAAAAAGTCATGTTTTTAGAAATCATCATATGTTGGATAGTGATAGATCATTCTAACATTTTCCTTTGAGAAGTCTTCATACTAGGATTTCGGTATCTAAGAAGATCATGAAGTATTTCGCTTCTATGGTTTCTAAAACCATAAAAAAGGAATATATCAAAGGATTGGGGTATCTTAGAAGATCATGAAGTATTTCGCGTCTATGGTTTCTAAAACCATAAAAAGGGGATATAGCAAAGGTATGTTTTCTTAGTTACATTTTTTTTCAAAAACGTGCTAAATTGCTTGTGGACAAAATGGTGATATATGCTTCTATCTTATAATAAGCATAATATGAAAAGTGTTTTAGTGATTTTTTTCTTTGAAGTTTTGTTGTTAGATATCTTGTTAATCAAGCTTGAATAAAGGTAAAATGGGTAATATAACTTCACTAAAAAGTCTACAAAGACTAAACCTTTTCGTCGGTCAAAACGCATTTTTGTAATTGTGTGGATCCGCGGATCCCTCGAGGTTACTTGGACGGATCCTCAAGCAAGGGATCCGTGGGATCCGTGGTACAGAAGACAATTTTTGTCTGAATTTCAAAAATTCATAACTTTTAACCGTAAGTCGTTAGAAGTCGTGCCACCTATCGTTTTAAAGGTATTTGAGTCTACTTTCATTTAAAATGATTTCATAAACTGATTCAAAACAATAATTTACAGAATCATTGATTTATAATAGAAAGTCATTTTTCGTCATAACTTTTGCACAAACTTTTGATCTAATTGGAGACGGATGTTTTCGCTTTTGAATAACAATGTGTCCTCTATTGAAATTAAGGTTTTGATCATATTTTTAAATATAAAAGAAACTAATCAAGCTTGGTATACATGTTTATATTTAACACAAAGCGATGAAAAGAACTTTCGTATGCTATGCTAAATGATAAATTGTCTTCGTTGCATTACTTGATTATTTGCTTATCTCAAATAGCTTTTGTGCTTGTTTTATTGAATAGCATATGTGGTTTCCTTACCTTGCTATTCATTCTCTTGTTTGTCGATTTAGTAATATTCTACTAATCAATGTGCTATTTGAAGGAGTGTTTGGGATAACATCTAGTTGTGTCGAAAATGTTAGTTTAGATATTTAGATAAGTCATATAAGTTGAAAAATGTTTAAAACATATAACATACTAAATGGATTTTTGATTGAGTTTGTCATATGTGCTTATATGATTTCCTTTGTTCTTGTATCATATTCTAAAAACAATAAGAATGTACATCGGATCATAACCTACACTTGTGTTGATGATGTACTCTCCCATTTCCTTTTCATGATCACTCTCCAAGCTTCATAGTAGGATTGACAACTTGATTATTTCATCCGATATGCTCAAGTACATTATTTTGCAACGCAAATATAATTGTTCATATCCGAAAGTCCAAACTCAAAGCTTTCCAACAACATATGTTGAACTAGCTCATCCAACCATTTTTTGTTGTTTACCATATGGACAACTTTTGAACTTATTTTTAACATGACGCCTTCGTCACCTTATTTGGCTCAAGTATAATATTAAACGAAGCAAAGTATCATCATTGTTACTCTTCGATAGGCCATTGTAGGAATATAAATTTTCCTAACTTGAGAATGAATATTGGAGAACTTATTGCACTAGAAACTCAATTTGACCTAACGGTTGAATTGCTTCCTTGATAGAAGTTGGGTATGTGGAATCACCCGTAAAAATGGTCGTGTTTAGCCGTAATTGAGCACCGCTAGTAACAGACTCATATTCATTCTCTCACTTGGGAAATTTATACTCCTATGTTTTCCTAAAGTAAGTTTACAATGGAAATACTTTGCATTGTCTTAGGATTACTAATCAAACAAGTTGTAAAATAAAATTTTCTTTTAGTTAATCACAACCACTTGCCTCATCAAGCGATTATCTTGCTTTGATCGAAAAGAGCTACATGACTTCATGGACGAAGTTCATTGTATGCTAATCACCATCCGTAATGACTATAGATAGTTCATTACTTCCGTTGGCCAAAACAACCCTATTGTCTTGAACACCATCATCTACTCTGCACGCCATTGTTAATACAAATGATTTACTAATCTAGATCGTAAATAGGTTTTTGAGCTTCTTAAATAGTGCTTGGTAAGTTTGATAAACCTCTTTGTTATTTGTGAGCTCGATCTCATTTGATATACTAGTGTTAGAACCTCTTAAACTTGAAATATGATGCATTGTCAAATTCATTGCATACCTTTTGTAAAGGTTCTGCTTAGCAGATAGACGGATCCCAAAATTTGTGCTTGACGGATCCCTACTCTTAGGGAACCGTGGGATCCGGCAAACATAAAATGCAATTGCAATCATTGTATTTCAATTATGTCCTTAGAACACCTCACACTAAGCTAAACATAGTGTCTTAAGGCAAATTAAGTCCTTATCAAGTTAAGTAGATCCTTTCCTACTCAAATCACCTAGATCACACTCTAAGACGCTTGTAGATCTATCATTTTCACTTTAATCAATTACTCTTCCGCTCTCTATGATCACTCATCATTCTCACATGATCCCTCACATCTAGCTTTAGAAATCTTTCGATTATGGCAAAATTGATCATAAATCATCCTTACCTCAAAATTGATCAAAGTTGATCAAATTCTAGTTTTTCCATCTCAAAGCCTCTAGGATATTTTCCAAAACACTATCCTAAGACACAACCTGATCTCTAGGATCATTTAGCTTCAATTGACACTCTAAATCTTTAGTGTCATCCTTGCTCATCCATTGGTACTCTTGAAAGTTCCAAATCCTTCCATAAATAACAATCATTAGCTACATCACTCATTACCTTTAAGTACTCAAGCACCCCTTCATTTAAAACACTTAGGAGGACTGAAACACTCAAGATGATATAGGTCTTAGATCTTAGAAACATCATTTCCACTCTATCATAACTGTTGAAAGCCGGATCCCTAGGATTAGCCTAGACGGATCCCCTCGAGGAAGGAACCGTGGGATCCGGATGACAGTTTATGTCTAACATTGCTAAAACAATCATTTCAACTCATCTTCCTAAATCAAACACTCCATCTCATCTTAAATGAGTTCCTAGATCAGTGAAACTCTGAACTTCAACCTTGTGCATGCTAATCATCACATTCCAAAGGATATTAGAGACTTAAGTCTTGAATGCACTTGCTAAATCCTTCCCTTTATAAGTCATCTTCCTAGAATCCCTTAGTCATCAAACACAACATAATTCTCAGCATTTAGAAACCTTTTCCTTAGTCATTTCATCATGAGGAAAGCTCCTAGTGCTAACTCATCCAACCAAGAACCACCCAAGAAACTTGCTCGTGTTGTACACAAAATTTCCTCAACCAAATCATCTCCGGTTAAACCCACAAATGGTAGGACTTCCCATCCACCAAATCATCATCCGTAAGAGATAATAGTGCTAGAATCTCACCTCAACAAACCCAATCAACAATTGCTAAGAGTACCGCAATAATTAGCATTAAACCTCTAAGGTTAGAAAAGGGATCATCGAGCTCTAAACCAAATGTACCTAGTTCTAGCAAAACGTCTAAACCTTCATTCCTAGAGCATGGACTACACTCCTTTACCGAGCCTCTCTCTATTCATTAGAGCATTCACCACCGAGAACTTCCCATTCACCAACTTCTCGTTAAAATAGGAACCACCTACATCACCAATTAGTCCATCGTTGGAAACAAGGAACCACCAAGGACTTGATCATATGGAGGAATTTCCATTACCACCACTCTCATTCCTAGTAGAACCTCATCCTAAAATTACTCAATGTACCTCCACCATCATTTGTAGAACCTCCTCAAAACATCCTGTTCCTAATCAAGACAATAATTTTTCTAATTGTCTAATCACCCAAGGACTTGTTCAAGAAGTACGAAATGAGTTGCATTTCATGTTTAATCATCTTCTTGAAAGATTGGACCAAATCAACAAGTCTACTCATCCCTAGACTCAAGCACATTGTTGCTTCTTAAGCTTTGGTCACTTATTAGTATTAGTATATGTTTGTTGGTTGAATACATATCTCATTTTGATGTTAACATTACTTGTTACATCACCATTGATGAATTTAATCATCACCATACCGGATCCCTTGAAATTGCCTAGACGGATCCCTACTAGGAGGGAACCATGGGATCCGTGAGACAGAAAACTATTTTTCTACTAACTTGGATCACATATGCAGGAAATTATGCATTATACTTTTTTCTAACCTTTGTTTTGTAGTTATTCAATCTACACTTGAAGCCTTTGACACCCTAAAGCTAGGGGGAGCTTTGTGTCAAAACAATACATTGCAAATTACTTGTAATATTAGGATTACATTTCTCGACATCCCTTTGCAAAATTGCAATCATCAAGGGGAGCACATTCGTCACTTAGACGAAATCTTTTGCAAACTTAGTTGCAAACAAACTAGATTAGTATTACTTTCTTGACGCCCTTACCTAGGGATGGACTCGTCAAGGGGAGTAAAGACGAGATCCTTTCCCGTTACTTGCTCTCTATCTCTTTTTATTTCTTTCACATGTTTTTATTAAAAACAATGTGTTGCTTTCTTTCAAGGCTCTTTTTGTTTCGAAAAAAAGGGGGAGAAGAAAGTAAAAACTATAAATTCAAAATTTTATGAATTTTAGCTTTTCCTTAAAATAATTTTATGTTTTGTCATCAACAAAAAGGGGGAGATTGTTAATACAAATAAGCCGTAAAAACGTTTATTTATATTTTACGATCTTCTAATGTTTTGTCGATAACAAACGTAAAATCATTTTAACGAAACAAATAAAATATGTAAATGGTTTGAACTAATAGTTTCTAACATATTCACATTTTCATATAAAACACTAAAACAAGTATAAGTGATTTTATGATTTAATATTACATATGTACAACAACTAGTGTTTACATATTTGGGTAAAATATACACATAACTAGTATGTAGTATATTGGGTAATATAAATGGGTAGAAACTTAAGTATCATAACCCATTAGGCAAATACATTGAATGTAGTTGGGTACAACCCAAAGCCCATGACCCATGGAGCTTGACCCATAACCCATTGCATGACATCATGCTTATATCATATATGGATAATATCCATAACCCATCGTATTGACCCATACCCAATGTCTAGATACATTGAACCCTTGGTGAGCACTTAAGAGAATGTCTAGATACATTGAACCCTTGGTGAGCACTCAAGAGATACATTGAACCCTTGGTGAGCACTCAAGAGATACATTGTATCTAGCCAAAGATCCATGGATCAACCCATGACCCATGACCTATAACCAAAATACCCATGGGCAAAGAGGAGCGTTCCACGGATCCCTGGCTTTGTGCTAGCCGGATCCCAAGTGGAAGGGATCCGTGGGATCCGGGGAACAGTAGAGAATTTTCTCTATAAATAGTGAGCCATTTCTTTCCTTTTAGCTCACCACTTCACATATACTCTCTCCAAGTTTTATATCTCTCTAACCTCAGATCCAAGAGATCTATGTAGTTTGTCTTTTGTTTTTGTGTGATCTTCTAGGTTCCTCTTAAAGTCAAGATCACCACTTCTTGAAGTCGAGCAAGCTCAAGTCCATGAGTTGCCATGCTTCGTCATCATCAAGACAACTGAAGTTCTCTTGTTGATTGTTCTTTCCTCCTCCATAGATGTTGAAGGCATTAGTGAAGGATGCCGAAAGTGTCAAGACGAAAGCATTAGTGAAAGGTGCTTATCGTTCGTGTCAAGAGCATTAGTGAAGAATGCTATAGGTGTCAAGACGAAGGCATTAGTGAAAGGTGCCAAGCATTGTGTCAAAGGTATTAGTGAAGGATGCCGAAGAATCAAATCAAGTAGCATTTGGGAAGAATGCCTAGGTCGTATAGTCGATGAGGTGCATCGTTATACTTATAAGTATTTGCTTTTTTCTAAGGATGGTGATATCCTTGATGGTGTTGTAACAAGGAGAGGATCTCCTTGATATTAGGTGTTGTGTTGTGAAGGGTAGTAGTTCCTCCATAGTAATGGAACTAGGTGCTTAGCCTAGTACCTAATAAAGGGTAGGCGACATTGTTATAGGATTAGTTCTCCTAAGGTGTGAAAGAACTCGGTGGTTAGCCTAGCACCGTATAAAGGGTAGGCGACGTTGTGTTAGGTGTGGTTCGCCTTGGTGTGAAAGAACTCGGTATTTAGCTTTGTACCGGAAAAAGGTTAAGCGACGTTGTGAAGGCTTCTCCGCCATAAGGAGTTGGTGTAGTGCTTACGAACTCTCGAGTAGGTGACTCAGGGAGTGGAGTAGGGCAAGGAAGGTGTCCTTGTAGCCGAACCACTATAAATAACTTGTGTCGTGGTGATGTGCTTCTTACTCTTTATCTTTCATTATACGTTTATATTTCTATCTATCAACGTCCAACATAAACAACCAAAAAGATTGACATAAGTCGATCTAAATATTTAAAAGGAAGTTTTAAATTGGTAAAACTATTCAACCCCCCCTTCTAGTTTTCCACAATTTACATAATCAGTCCTTGCTTATTTGAAGAATGACAAGAATGGCCCTTGGGTGAATTTCAAAAATTACATTATTGGTCCCTGGATTTTCAGAATTATACACCTTTAGTCCCTAAATGATTAAATGGATCATATATTAGGTCCTAAATCCAAGTCCAATTGCATCTTGTTACACTTTGGCCCATGTCCACTATCCAAGGCCCAATCTATACCCGGTCCAAATAATAATATTTTACCCACATCCCATACCCGTTATTAACCCACACCCATTCAAAGCGGATATAAAAATAAAAACCATGCGCGCCAAAATTCCTCCCCAAAGTAACCCAGGTAAGAACCCTAATATACCACTTTACCCAATTGACCAATTCACTGAAATCAAGGGCAATTAAGTCCTTTACTCGACACCTTATGACACACCTGACACATGTGGAGAGCCAGGTCATCAATCCGTGTGGTGTTCTCTCTTTTGATTGGTCGATTGTAGTGAATGCACATGATCCAAGGGCTATCAATGATTGGAAGGAGCTGGAATCAAATCTAATGGCTGTCGATGTAGAGAAAGCACAAAGCTCAATTCTAGATCCTTCCCAATGCTCATTCGACTGCTATATATACCCCTTTGTATCACAAGCTTATGTATGTAATTTCTGAGTAGTTTTAGTATTAGTTAAGCTTAATTTCTTTCAAATATTGTATTCTCTTATTTAGTACTTGTAATCCCTTTTTAATTAATGAATTTCAGTTTTCATTTGATTTCCAAATCTCATCATTAAATGCTTTTTAGTTTACTTAGTAGCTTGTTTAGTTCAATTTCATCTCTATGTCAGCTTATTCAAATATTACTTCAAGTTTTGATTTCATGTTAACAAAAATAAAAATAAAAATAAAAATAAATACATACAAAATCTCATAAAAATAAAAAAATATAGTAAATTTGTGTTCAGATTGATTTCAGTTATTCAAATTGTTTTCATAGGCCATTATAAGCTTCTCAAGAGCTTATTGATTGATTATAAAGTCTCTACTCAGATTTTACTCTCAAACCATACTTTCGGTCAACAAAAGTCAACTGGAAGCTTAATATGGTTTTGGATATGGAATTGGGTGATGCGTAATGGATTTGGGTTGGATTTGGTTTGAAATAATGTAGTTTGGTTCGAGATAAGCTGCAATAATTTGGACTTCATGTGAGCATTATTTCAAGTTTAAATTCAAAAGCCTGATTATTTGCACTTTTGTATTCCTATTTCGTAGTTTATTAATCATTATTAGATTACTTATTAGTTGCTATTTGATTGTTAGAATCTAGTTAATTGCTGTTTTGATTTGAAGCTTGGTATAAGATAGAGTTATTAGCTTGCTTAACTAGTGTTTGGATTAAGTGGTGATTCTGTGTTAGAGGTTAGTTTTAAGGATAAAATCAGTTGAGTTAGTCTCACTTAGGTTTAATACACTCATTCTAGTCTTAACTTGGTATCTGTTTTCACTAATAATCAAAATCAGTTCTAATCAATTCTCATTTCCACTATAGGATAAATCAGTCCTCATAAGTTTGCATTTAGTTAGAAAAGTAGTTAAGCTAGCTTTATTTGGATTCATTTTATCATATAACATCAGTTACATTCCATTTAATAAGCTCACAAGTTCAGAATAGTCAAAACTCATATTTTGATAAAAAAAAGTCAAAAGTAGAAAACACAGTTTTTACAAAACTTTCTAGATTTTTCATGAGCTCATTTCTGGTCAAAATTAATTGAGATTCTGGATTTATAAACTTCAACTGGTTGTCTTTCAAAGTACAAATTTAGTGGAATTTTTAGAAATTTTTATAAGCTCTCTAGCGACTTGTCTTTTGGGTCAAATGCCTGCATTGCACACTTTAGCTGGTGAGTGTGCTGGTGTGTTGCAATTTGCATAACTTGTTCATTAGGGTTATTTTAAGGCTATAATTTGGTGTTTGAATTCTATGGCTGGGTGTTTAGTAATTTCAATTTCTGGATTTCATTCTAGTTCAGTGGTTAAGCTAGTTTATAAGCTTTAAGGATAGGAGTTTAGGCTGTTTTGGCTTATTAGTGAAATTGAACCAAATCATTGAAGTTTGTTCAATAGAGGTATAGAGTAGTTGTTTTTAGTGGATATCAAGTTAAAATTGCATAAATTAGGTTCTGTCTTCCTTTGGTACACTGTAGGAGCTTATAGCTTATTTTGAGTGCTTACTTCAAAGTCAGTTGCACTACAGTTTCATTTTCTCACACATAAGCATAGTTTTTATATTTTTTTATAGATTTAGAATATAATTTTAGAATTTTCCTGAATTTTTCATAATTTTCTGGATCTGTTTACTATTTTTCTTATTTTAAATTAGTTTTTAATACTTTTTAATTACTTTTTAATACAAATAAATCAGAAAAGCTTCAAAAAAATAGGTTTTCATTTTTCTCAGATTAAGAAAAATATAAAAATCCAAAAAAATATTTTTCCATAATTTTCTTAGTTAAATTATAATTTTTAGCAATTTAATTAGTTTTAATTGGTTTTTAATTCAAATAAATTCGAGAAAAATCCTAAAAATTTGTTTTAATTCTTAGTTAATTTTCAAATTTCATTTTTAGTATAAAAGTAATTTTAGATCATTTTTAGGACTTAGTTTAGATTTAGTTGCATTTTATTTGCGTTTCATTTAAATCGTATTAGTCTTAATTTGCATAATTAGGTTTCCCCGTAGTTTTTATTCCCTTATAATTGCTTCCCATTTACTTCCCTTGCCCCATAGTTTAGAAAACATCAAATTATCCCCTTTTCCCATTCAAATCCCGATAATCGCGACGTGAGTTGAAAATTTCATTCAACCCTCGATCGGAACGATCTCAGTGCTCAAACCTAACACGTTTGAGTTACCCAATATACTACAAACTTCTATTATTGGTTTTATCGAATCACTCCCTTCCTCTATAAATACTTTGTTACCTCTCTTTGAAGAGGTGTTGTTCACTCATAATACATTACGCATAACCTTTCCATATTATTTCGTGTGTTTGTGATTCAACCATCCTTTCTCATCTCATTTCTATCATCTACATCTTGTGTTAACTTATGGTGACCTAACAGTGGTATCAATCGCCATTTAGTTGGGTGAAACACTCTTTTTTTTGAAGTTTTTGGTCGTACACGTAGAGTTCTCATGTTACACATTTTTCTCTTGCATAAAGCTTTGATTTTTTCACTTGTAAACTCAAGATTCTTATGAGTTAAGGTTTATTTAGTGTTAAAGTTTATGTTTTTTGCAAAAAGTTTCAAACTTTACGTGTTTAAGATTGTTTTTAAACTTGTTTTTATTTCGTACTTGGTTTACGCAGTAACATAAAATTTCATCTTGGTTCATCAAGTTTCAAACTTTCTTGTTATTTTGGTGATTTTGAAGTTGTTTTATCTTGAAAATCAAGTTTACAAATCGTTTTAGTGCATAAAAATAAGTTTGGTGAATTCTGTCAAAGGTACGCCTAAGTTCCTCCTTTACGCATAAGTTCACATGTTTACGCTTAAGCCACCATTACACCTTGTTTTTGAATTGTTACGGGTAGAATAACTTGTAAATTGTTACACTTAAGTCACAAAACCAAAATGTTACTCATAAGCTCGCAAAAGTTAAAATGTTGTGTGTTTAAGTGAACTTTGGACATTAAAACTTCAAAATTAACATATTCACGTAACTTATCACATCAACTTCAAACAATTGGACTAATAGTGAATTTGGACTCGTAACATTCATAAAAATGATAACTTCAAACAAGTAATTAGACAATAAATCAAACTAAGAATAACACAATGTGTTTCAATATGTTGGTTCTTTTGTCTAAATATCTTTCGGATCCACGGTACCTGGCTGTCAATCAAGAGAAACTCAATGCCCTAAATATGCACACAATGGCTGATATCTTCCCTGCCAGTTATGACAAAATCATCGGGAAGAACAATCTCATTAATGTGACTTCAACTTTCATGCAAAGTTGCTGTTGATATTCTCAAGAATCACCCATTCAATCTCATGCTCACAAACACATCCACTGTACCCAATAGCTACATTCATCAGTTTTGGCATACTATGGACAAAATTGATGGACAAGATGCGGTTAAAGTGACCCTTGGCACTAAGGAAGTCATGGTCACTGTGGCGGATCTTCGTGCCATTCTTCTTCTTCCTGTCATTCCTTCTACTGAATACGTCCCGATTCCAAATGAAGAGGAATTATTGGATTTCTTGATTAACATTGGATACGACGAAGCTTCTGGAATCATCTCTAAGCATTCCAGAGTCAATCTCAAAAATATCCCACAACCCTGGAGGACCATCTATCTCATGATCGCCAAATCAGTCTCAGGCAGAGATAGTGGTCATGAACACCCGAAGCTAATGCATCTTCAAACCTTCTGGGGGATGGTTCATATGAACCACATTGATTATGCTAGTTTGATCTGGGAAGACATGATGCAACACTACAGGAAGCCTGGTACCAAGATTCCCTTCATCATATACACCAAGTTGCTAATCCACAATCTTCTCGGGAAGCACCAGGATATCCCATTAAGACTGAATGATCCCGGCATGCACTCTATGCTGAATGAGCCTACCTTAAACTCTGTTAGGTTCAAAGACACATCAACTAGAAAACAAGGTGTGAAACTCCCTGCTTGCTTGATTACCGATGCAATCAAGGATCTTCCGACCTACATACATTACAAGGAAGCTGTGCTTGTCGGAAAAGTTGGCTTCATAGAGGAAAAGAGGACTCCAGCAGTTACAACAAGGGCTAAGAAAGGTGGAAGCACTGCTATCACTACAAAGTACAAGAAAAGGAATCCAAGAAGAAAGAGGAAAGTCCCTGCCAAAATCGTCCATCCTAAAATAGAACCGGAACCAGTTCAAACGTCACTTCAAGATGACGATTCTGAAACTGAGTCAGATGACCTTACTGTGTACTCCGAAGAACGAACAGATGACACATCTATCACGAAGAAGACAAAGGATAAACCTGCTAGTCCTTCATCTAAAAAAGGGAAGAAACCTCTCGATGAAGAAGAAGAAGAAGAGTCTAATTGGGAGTATGATCCTCATCTTTGCAGAGAAACAACTCTAGAAAACTCTGAAGCAACAAAGGATGGAGAAAGCTATTAAAGAGTTTGTAATTCAACAAAGGACACGGAGGTTCAGTGGTGTTCTCTCTACATCCGTTCTGATTAGGTTAATCAACCGGTAAAGGAACCGATGCTACTACCAAGGAACTTACAGAGGAAAAGCAGCAAGAGGATGAGGAAATGATCGATTTTGGAGATGACGATAAAGATACTGATGAGAGAATCACAGAGAAAGATATTTTGGAAGCGAAAAAGGAAAGGGCTGCTGACGAAGCTGCTAAGAAGGCTGAAGAGGAATGCATAAGAGTGGAAACAAATAACTATATTCTGGACAACCCTGAACACAACCCTGAGCAATCTTCGGAACCACCCCGTGAGACTTCCAAAACCGAACCATCCTCTCACTCATCACCACCACCATCCAAAGAAACAACAAAATCATCTATAAAATCAATCAAGAAAAAGGCCGATACTTGGGCATCTCGCACCAAAGCCAAGATCCAGAAAGCATTGCTTCAATCTAGAAAATGCAAACAAAATTTTCAAGAACAAAGATTGAACATGCCTGGTGCCGACAAGTCATCGAGCTTTCTCGATAGATGGACAGTTCAAGGAGAAAGAGAGAACAAATCAAGGCATTTCTCACCAGAGATGTTCAAGGAGAAATGAACGAACAAATTCAGAACTACACTCACCACTTTATTCTCAACATGGTCCCCCGTGTCACCAAAGAGGCGTTCAGAATCAATTATATCCAACGCTCAAGACAGCGATCAGCGGTGATTACAACAACATTTGGTGGTCATGTAAACCCGACCAGTCCAGCCTCCAGTCGTTAGTGAAGATGATCTGATTTCACCGCTGGTACTTCAGATGTCCCCACGGGTTTCATCTTTCACACCTGATGAATGCAAAACCTATATGACGCACTTTTTGCACATCAACTGAAGCAATCATGCAAAGAAGCTGCTGGTCTTGAAAAGCGACCAAGAGATGATGATGACAAGGATCAAGACCCGAATTCTAAAAGTCGGGAAGAAGACCGACGGTTTATCATCATCCATGCCACCACCACGTCCTAAGACTACCACTACACCCACAAGACAAGCTTCTCAATGACCTCCTCATCGAGAAACTTGAGGATGCGATTCTCCACCAGCTGCAGAAAACCGATGATCACTTCATTTTTATCGGTGGTGAGGATCGAGACATTCCTAAGCCCCAGCAACAACCATCACCTCGACCATCACCGCAACCAGAATCATCCTCAAGAACCAAGAAGAATAAACAAGGTTTTGTCGTCTCATGGTTGGACGAAGACGTGGTTGACAGCTTGGCGAGGATTATGAATGGTTTAGCAAGTTGGTTGATGCTACACCCAGATTTCCTAAAGGCCAAGAACCGGTAGATGGTCGAACAATGGAGCAAGTAAAGATTATCCAAGATGAGTTCAAAGTGAAAAAGATGACTTGAAACGGAGGCTGCAGGATAAAGAATGACGCATTCAACTTGTTGAAAGACAAAGCCTGCAACGCAGTTGAGGTCGAAAACCATTTGGACAACATTGCCCGTGCAATGTCCAACAACATCGACTGGCTAAATCCCGAATTGAACATCGACTTTACAAGAAAGGATAACACTCCCTACTACACTGATTTGACAAAGCCTCTACCAACAATTGGTCGACCCGAGCAACCGAAGATTCCTACCGTTTCTTCTTCAACAATGACCTAGAGTTTCTTCAACACGGCAGTAGTGTAAGCAAGAAGTATGCTACCTCACTTACCTTCAACTTTTCAACTGCAGTTTTCTTCGATAATATTTCCATTGAAGAAGACGCCACCAAACTATACGTTGACAAGGTGGTGGAGTACGACATCGATGCTAAATCGACATTCATCATTGGCGGCAAGGGGAGATTGTACTCAGAGTTGTCAAGTACAAAGGTCAAACAAGGAGGTAAAGAATGAGAAGAGAATAGTTGTTGTGATGGGAGTTACACTGGAAACAAAGTGGGGCTATTCATTCTTATACAAGATCAAAGTCAAACGACAAGATGAACGAGAATATGATTTCACTGAGGCCGATTTCTCGAGTTTGTCACTCAACGACATCGAATACATGTATCTCACAAAGGTACAAGGAAGAATGTGACAATTCTCAACAGAGATTCAACTTTAGTTCATCACTTCCCTGCTGATCTTCATTCGCAGCAAAGTCATTCAAGAACGTGTTGATGATCTACAACTTGGGGTCGAATCTTACCAGAAGCAGATAAATCTAATAAAATCGCTGATGCACTTTCCGAACTCAATCAACATGCTCAATATACTATCATGCATAAAACAAAATTTGGAGTCGTCTCTGCTGGTGAACATCATCACACTTGTTTCATGGCATTCGCGATATCCATAAGTTACGTGATGCAACATTGAAGATGGTTCGAGACGGGTTAGCTTATCGGTTAAAGGATTTTGAAGCTAGCATTGGTTCAAAGAAGAGCCTGAATTGAAGAACGCATAAAGGAAGCTTCGCAGTTTATAACCAGTGCTGGATGAAAGGTCGTTCCACGGAGGATCAGATGAAGGTTGGAAAGCTATGTGGGCGGACGACAAAGTTTCTCTATCTTGACGTTCCAACGTGAAGATAAAGTCCCGGGTCGTGTGTAATCGTTGGGTACCCTTTAAACACTCTTGATTGTATTTTGATATGGTTTGTACATAAATAGCGGTGTACAACCGATCTTGTGATGAAAATGGATGCGCTTGATTGCCACAATCCTATAAAAGGAAGCAGCTTCTTACTTTTGAGTAAAATTTAACAAATTTATCAAATCTTTCAATATTTTTCAAAATTTTGCTCAAAAGAACAAGTACTCTCTCTCGTGTTTTCTAAACGTCAAAAGTTAATATCACTTGTTGAGGGGGATTATTTGCAAACTTAAATTGTTCTTATCAACGTTCTTTGTGGAAATCTTCCCAAAACTTCGAAATGGTCATATTCGATATCAAAATTTCATCAAAATAACATTAATATGCCATTTTTGAGGGGGAGAAAAATTGTGTGATATAAATATGTTGGATTGTGAATGAATCTTAGTGTGCATAGACTTAAACTCTTGAATTGACGAGCTCTAAAATGTCTTAAATTGAAAAGACTTGTTCGGGACGGGTAATAATTTCAAACTAGTTCGCTAGTGATGTAAGCATGTCTCGCAAAGGACTAGTCTTAGTAGAATGTACCATTTGAGAAACTCTTGGTAGACATGAACCTTGACGGGTCTAACCTCCTCACCAAGGAGTGTTTACAAGTTCAAGCTGACCCAGTCAGTGATATAACCGTGTCTCACGGGGAATTGTCTATCTCGAGTCGATCAATTCAAAAGTGCGCGCTCTACCCTCACTGTGCAGATTTCAGTCAAAACTCATAAGCACATGTGGAAGGGGAGTAATTCTGAAAATACAAAACTCTCAAAGTGTTACAAACATGCTTTCATTCATAAACACTTTGAGAGATTTTCATGAAAATGGTTTTATGGCAACATAGGATAGTCATGGAGTTATAAGGTTACTAAGTTTAGGGATAGCGTCTATGAGCCGCCAAAGCGAGGATCTATCACCAATAGTTAGTATTTAGAAGTCCTTAGGTATGATTGAACAAAAGGAAAAAATGAGAATCGGAGAAAGAAGGAGTTGAAGAATTAAAAAAATAAAAGGAAAGGGGTGAAAAGAAAGGAGGTTATTTAAATACCAAACTTTTCTCACATACCAAAGTTATTTTAAATACAAACTTTTCTACACATACCAAAGGACTCATCTCCACCATCTATCTGAAGGATTAAAAGCATTTTATTATTTCACCTATTTTTTATAATATTTTAAATATCTTTTAAGCCAGACCGTTGTCGTCATTAAGTAGAAAATATTTACAATCGCGGCGAGCATTTAATTATCTTTCTATAGGCGAGCACTTTGATATACTTTGAAAAAAGAAAAAATTTTCATTTTCTTTTTCACGTTTTTCGTTATTTTTGTTTTTTCGTTATTTTGTTTTTTAAATGGCGAAATTTGCATGAAAAAAATCATATATGATAAAACACTAAATTGAATATCACATGTGATATTAGTGTTAAATCATATATTACACTAATATCATGTGATATTACACTTATGTGATATTACATATCATATCATATATGATATTACACTAATATCACATGTGATATTCAAATTAGTGTTTATCATATATACGTATATTTTTAATACAAATTCGGTAATAATACAAAAAAGCGAAAAAACTTTTAAAAAATGAAAATTTAAAAAAAAAGAAAAAATGAAGAGAAAAAAATTTGTCGAATTTGGGTAATATCAAAGTGCGTTGAGGAGGATGAAATTAAGGGAGATATTAATATTTGAAAAAAAGAGGATGAAAGTGAATTGTTGAGATTAATCTCAATTAGATCAAATAAAAATAGAAAAGGAAATCTTTTGTACTCAAATGTGAAAAGAAATAGCCCTCTAAATTATTCTACTTAGGGCAGACACCGGGTTCAATTCAGATGCTACTGGTAGTCACAAGATGACACTGGTCAAAGTCGTCATAGACCCAGTGACACAATGCACTAAACCTTCTTAACCACTCAAGTTCTCTTAATAGAGCTTGTTTCATTCTCACTAGCAACCCTATGTAATCTATCGGATCTCTCTTAGAGATTGTTAGTATTTCTTGGAATCACTCCTAAACTAGATTACAAGTGTTAGTAATTAATATTTTAATAGTTAGCTTAATTAGGCTTTTATGTTAGTACTTAAGGCAAGGCTTATGTAGAAAGCCCATAAGCCTTGGCCCAAGCCCAATAAGGAAAGGAAGGGAGCTTGTGTGTTGCCCTAGCTCCCTCCCTATAAATAATCTTGTAACTCTCATTTGAGAGTTGGTTGTTCATTTTATCACATTTCCTACACTTAACTTTTCTCTTATATATTTTTCGGTGTGTGATAGTGTTCAACCGATCACTCCTTCATCTTATTTCTTATATTGATGCTTGTGTTTCAAACATGGTGACCTAACAGTGGTATCAATCGCCAAATAGTTGGGTGAAACGATTTTGTTTTGAAGTTTTCTTGTTTATACGCGTAAAGTTTGGTACTCAAACTTTCATACGCATAAAAACCCATTTTTTACACTTTCAAATCCAAGATTCTTGTACTTTCAAGGTTATTAGGTGTTAAAGTTTAAGTTTTTAGCAAAAAGTTTCAAACTTTACGTGTATTTCTTTATTTTTGAGCTTGGTTTTACTCGTGTAGCCTTTTCTACGCATAAGGTGCATAAGAGTTTTGGATCATCAAGTTTCACACTTTTGTGTTAGTTTGGTGATATTGAAGCTGTTTCATCAAAAAATATGGTTTTGAAACTCTTTTGGACAGAAAATTCAGTTTTTGACAAAAGTTGGCAATTCTTACGCATAACTAAACCCTAGTCGTTACGCGTAAGCATTTCAAAGTTTGATCGTCAGTGCTTTTGGATTACTTGGTGTTTTCTTGCTTGGATAAGCATGAAAACACTTCGACTTTGGATATCTTTTACACTGGAATAAGTGTAAAGGATTTTTGGGCAAAACCCTAGTTTTTATGCCTAAGCTAAAACTTACGCGTAGAATCTTTACACCTAAGCATTTTATTACGCCTAAGCCTTGTCTTACACATAAGCAAATCTTACGCATAAGCATTCTACGTCTAAGTTTTTGGATTACGCATAAGCTAAGGTTTCCTTAACCCTACGCGTAAGCTAATCCTACGCTTAAGCTCACTTCTTACGTGTAACTTGGTATTTTTACGCATAAGGTATTTTCTTTGCCTAAGCTAGTTTTCTACCCATAAGGATACTTCATCAACAAAGTTTCATTCGACTACAAAGATCCATCATCAACACAAGTTTCAAGATGTCTCAACCACCATACTCTTGCTACTTCCCTCATGTGTATCCTCAACAACAACAACAACTCCATCAACAACAACAATTTTATCAACAACAACAACAACAACAACAACAACAACTTCAACAACAATTTCCTCAAGGAGCAATTCAACCACAACTGGTTCAACCACCCCTAGTCTTCAAGTGCAACCTTACACAAACTTTCATAATCAACATCCATCCAGGAATACTATGAAGGAACCGTCTTGGTTTGCAAAGATGTGTGAAGCTTTAAGTAGCCAACAATCCATTCATGAGGCTGGCTCACTTGATAGACCTCCAATGCTCACTCCTGGAAATTATGATCAATGGGTGATAAGTTTCTTTAGGTTCTGTGATCTAAAGAAGCCACATGGAAAGTTCTTGAAGAAGGTTATTTTGGAAGGTCCATTTCAGGATGCCTACATCACTGTACCCGGAGATCCAAATGCTAATCCACCAAGAGGTGATGTCACCAACGTTGTCAGTCTTACTGATCTTACTACTGATCAACTTCTACACTTTGAAGCTGATGAACTGGAAATGCAATACATCCTTTTGGGATTACCTAATTCGATACTTCGAAGTGTTGATGCTCAAAAGACTGCTAAAGAAGTGTGGGAGCATATTAATCTTCTAATGAAAGGCACATAACTCAATCAAGAAGACATGGAATCCAAAATCTACTTGGGTTATGAACACTTCATGATTGAACCAGGGGAGACATTAGAGTCATATCATCATCGATTCTCAGACATCATCAATGACTTGGAAAAACATAACATCATTATGCCAAGAATTGCTGTCAATACTAAGTTCTGAGTAGTCTTGGCCCTGATTGGGAAAAGTATGTCATTTTCATCCGTCAAGCGAAGAATCTTCATCATGCAACATACGGGTTGTTGTATGCGACTACTTGAAGCCCCACCAAAAGGAAGTTGACAAAGAAAGGGTTATCCGTGGACTCTCGGTTTCACCTTCACTCCCGGATAATCAAACTCTTGCATTGTGGGCTCAAGCTTGTTATCCTCAATTCCCTACCTTGCAAACCGTCTTCACAAATCCTCCATAACCAACTGCAACAATCACACCATATGATCCACCACAGCACCAATCTTAAGAAACTTAATTGGTCCCATACAACAACAACAATGATCAAGCACTTTACAGTGAATCACATAAGGATACAGAAGCTTTTGATGCATTGCAACAAGGGTTTGTCATGATTGCTAGAGCTTTTGGCCGATATTCAAACAAATCCAACAATCGCATTCGTACCTCATCAAACACAAGGAATCAGGCTGTTGTTAACAATGGACGTGTTGAAGTTCAGAATTGTGGTAATGTTCTTCAGATGGGCGGTGGTCAAGGGTTTAATCCAATAGGAAGGAATAACATGGGTGCTCCACAACAACAAAGGGCTCAAGTGGTTGAACAGGGTAATGCTCAGAATGGGGTTAATGGTCTTCATTGTTATAACTGTAATGAGAAGGGTCATCTGGCTAATACATGCCCAAAGCCGAGGACAAGAGGCAGTGCTAATCACAAAGAGGCTTTACTCTTGGCTTTTAAGGATGAAGCTGGTGGAACTCTTACCAACAAGGAACTGAGCTTCATGGCAAATGCACGAGTCGATGATGATATGGAGGACTTGCAAGCTAATGCAGCAGTTATGTTGATGGCAAACATGCAATAACTCCACATGAGTGATACAGGCCCGATTGTATGACACGACGGCGGCTTGTCTCAGTACCAGATCAAACTATATTCATTATTGATCTGATATCTCCGCCAACATCTGCATCCGACAAGGATCCGAGTGTTCAACATGAGCCGTCTACATCTCATTCCGATGATAATCAAATAGATCCCGTAGTTATATTTGACGATCACGATGACCTTATGGTTAACACTGATAATCAAGTTGACTCCGTGGTTATATTTGAGGATCTAAATAATGATCATGTTGAGACTCACGTTGAACAAGCTGATCTTTCGTCTAATCTAGATATTGAGCTCATGACCTTACTTAACGACCAAAAATCTCAAATGGAAACATGCCGTAACATCAATCAACAATTAAAAGATAAAAACGCACTGTTAACTAAGGATAATGAATGCTTAAAATTTCAACTCAACATTTTTCAAACACAAGAAAAATATGAAAAATGTTTTGAAGTCGCTTTTGCTAAATCTTACCAAAATGAAAAATCATTGGAACAATAGATACGTGATCTAGTTGCCTCTAAGACTGCTTTGTTATCTCAAATAGAACAACTGAAATATGATCATAAACAACAACTTAATGCTCTCACTTTGGAAACTCAAAAGGCCAAGTCTGAGTTGTTAACTTGTCAAAAACAGTTCCGTGAATACAAAAAGCATTCAAAGAAATGAATAGATGACTATCTTGAAGAAATTGTCGACTTACAAAACAAAATCAAGGAGTTTCGAAATGTTGTTTATAAACATGGTGAGTCAATCACAACTATTCAAAAGTTTACTTTTAAACCAAATCCAAATGGATATGGACCGAATCTTGCTAATTACAAACCTAAGTTTTCAAACCGAGCATTCAAACCAAATCCTCAAGTTTACAGTGCAGAACACAGAATTAATGATTCCATTATGACTGTTGTTGAATATAATCCCATGGAAGAATTAGATGCAGAAGACGAGAGTCGGTCAAAATTGGAAAATGTTGTTTATAACAAACCATTTAACTATTTAAAAGCCGTTACTTTCGTCACACAATAGGATTTTTCTAACACACCTTGGGTTATCACACCTACTTCTGAGTCTTCTAATGAGGGTCCCCATTCTAATACTGCACAAATTAATGGTCCTTTACCTTCATTCAGTGAAATAAAGCCATTAGCTGAACAATGCAAAGTTATAAAATATTTTGAAACATTCTTATCGGACATCAAACTTTTGGAACGTGAAATTGAAATCAATTATGAAATAAAAGTTGAACATTTTCAATCGCCTCAAGCGCGAGCCCAAAAAGATATTTTTCATAAAAGAATTTTACCACATATCTGCAATTTGAAAATGGGTGCAATATATTAGGAAAGGGATTTTCACAAGAACTTGGACTAATGAAAAGAGTTTGAACAAAGCGAAACATCGATTTCAAATAATAAACGTAAAAAGAAAATGTTAAGAAAAGATGTTGATCGACTCTTGGAAGATGTTATCTGTGTTGATATCAATAATGTTGTGTTATTACATTCTGTTGCATATGCATTTGATTATATCTCTGCTGATTCTGTTGATTTCGTTGCAAATGTTGAGAATACTTATACTGTGTCACAAATCAATTATTTAAAAGTTGAAAATGAGCAATTATTAAATGAGCTTTCAAATGCAAAACGTCATCTTTAATGGTGTCAAAAAGATTGTCAAAAATCATGAACTCGCTTTGCAAAACAAACTCAAGCATTTACATACCAAAATCTTCCCAAAACTTGAGCAACTGGATGATGAAAATGTGTCTTTGAAGTGTCAAATTTCAAAATATGAACAAGAAATTTCAAACGTTAAAAAGGAATATGGTGTCATATTTGATTTACTCAAAAAGACTCATGCTAAAGCGTCAAATGACCTTGATGATCATCTTGCATACACCAAAGATGTTTCTGCGAAATGGACTTCGCTCGTTAGAAAATCTAGATTGTTACACAAAATCCATGATCTAAAAGCGAGTTAGTGAAACTTAAGCTTAAGATAGGGATAGTAACACTGTAGTAACTACACCTAAAAGGACTTCAAAATGACTCTAGAACATCTAATGACAAACCACAAGAAACTAATGTGCTTCCCTCTCTGAAACAGAATAGTTGCCTCTTTTCCCAATGCCGCACTTCACAGCCTAAGAGCAATACAAGGAAGAATAGGAAGTTGCGACGTAAGAAAAGAACAATAAAGAATGCTGAAGTAGAAGAACACCTTAGGTCTTTGAGTAAAACTCAAGTTGCACCCACTTTAGATATTGCGTCTTACAAATGTAATGGAAAAAGTGATGTAACGAATGATGAATCTTTAAGTACTTTAAAAGTTATGTTTGAAGCCTCGTGTGTTGGTTGTCGTAAAAGCATGTTTTCTGGTTGTCATGAAAAATGTGTTGCTAAGGCTATTTTATCTCGTAAGCGGAACAATAGAAATCGGAATACCTCTAGGCCCACCAATGCTTCTAAGTCTGTGCTAGGTAAACCGCCTTCTAGTGCTCATGCTATTAACATTGATGTACCCTTAGAACCAATTTGACCTCCTAGGAAGAACTTATCACCTAGTGCATTCACTAAGACCAAAGCTAAGACTAGTTGGAGATGGTAGAAATGGTTACATAATACACTTGGCTTTACATGGATACCTAAAATCATGAACATGTGTGTTTCATCTATATCTGCATCGGATTCCTCTAACTCTTCGGGTTCCACAACTAATTCTATTCCATCTGTGTCATCTGTGTGTAATGCTGGTAATACAGATCATCCTCTAGTTGTTGATAGCGGATGTTCCCGGCACATGACAAGAAATCTCAAACTGTTATCAAACTTTATTTCAAAATTCATTGACACTGTTAGGTTCCGGAATGATCACTTCGCAACTATCATGGGCTACGGAGATTACATCAATGGTAACATCGAAATTAGCATGGTTTATTATGTGGAAGGTCTCGGTCACAATCTCTTTTCAGTCGGTCAATTTAGTGATGGAGATATGGAAGTTGCTTTTCGGGAGAAAACTTGTTTCATCCGTGATCTACAAGGAAACGATCTTATGTCTGGTACACGCAATTAAAGTCTTTATACAATCTCAATGCAAGATATAATTGCTTCATCTCCCATCTGTCTACTTTCAAAGGCAACATCTACAAAATCTTGGCTATGGCACCGTCGTCTCTCACATTTAAACTTTCAAACCATAACCAATCTTGCATGATACAAACTTGTTGAAGGTCTCCCAAGATTTTGGTATTCTAAAGATCACCTATGCTCAGCTTGTGAACAAGTGAAAATCACTCATGCTCATTTTTCTTCAAATGTGGAACACAGCTCACAGCATGTGCTTCATCTTCTTCACATGGATTTGTGTGGCCCGATGCGCGTGCAGACGATTAATGGAAAACGCTACATATTGGTAATTGTAGATGACTACTCAAGATGGACTTGAGTTTATTTTCTTCGAAGTAAAGATCAAGCTCCACAGTTGATCATCACCTTTATCACGAAAATTCAAGTTCAGCTCCACAATCGACAAATCGAACAGACAGGAATGAATTTGTGAATCAAACTCTTCGTGCATATTATGAGAAAGTGGGAATTGAGCATCAAACATCAATTGCACGAATACCGGAACAAAAGGGAGTTGTTGAAAGACGAAACCATACGTTAGTGGAAGCTGCAAGAACGATGTTAATTAATGCAAAACTTCCAGATACTTGTGCTGAAGCCATGTCAATGCATGCTACACTCAGAATCGTTCAATGATTACCAAACGCCACAACAAAATACCTTATGAGCTTATCCACAACCGTAAACCGAATCTCAAACACTTTCATGTATTTGGATCCCTTTGTTATCCGAATAATGATCGTGATGACTTTGGTAAGCTCAAAGCCAAAGTTGACATTGGAGTCTTTGTTGGATATGTGAAAATTCAAAGGGTTACGGATCGGAATCGTCATACAAGGGAGATTATGGAGACAATTCATGCAAATTTGATGAGCTTATCGAGATGGCTTCGAGCATAACAGCTTGGAACCCGACATAACCGTTTAAACTTCCCTCAAACCCCATCATCAGATGAACCTAGTTTACAACTTACTCGACGTCAAATGGAACATCTATTTGCTCCTCTATTTAGTGATGATATTGATGAACGTGCTCCAGATGTAGCAAATGTTTCCGCTGCTCAACCTGATCATAATCCAATACCATACACCGCTACAACAACTACTATTGAGGAAGCACCAGTTGATTCTACAACAACAAAAAAAACCGCATCCAATGACAACCAACTGATGATCTTCGAACAATGAAGTACCCCACTGCGATTATGATCCAAATGCGTTCATCAACCCTTTTGCTAATGAAACTGCCACATCTGATGTTGCGGAATCATTTACAAGTCATTTGAATCCTCCTAATCTGCACAGTGTATATCAACATCAACCCTCCACACATCGTTGGACTAAAGACCATCCTCTAGTGAACATTATTGGCAACCCGAATCAACCAGTCGTATCTAGACAACGACTTCGTGACCGTGAACATTGCATTTATGCACTTACCGTCTGCCAAGCTGAACCCAAAAACATTAAGGATGCCATGACATATGACAACTGGATTGAATCCATGTAAGAAGAACTCAATCAGTTTAAACGACTTGAAGTATGGGAATTGGTTGAAAAACCAACTGGAGTCTATGTTATTGGTCTCATATGGATTTGGAAAAACAAGCTGATGCTTGAACTAAGCATTCAAATAAGTTACGTCTCGTGGCTAAGGGTTATAGACAAGAAGAAGGGATCGACTACGAGGAATCATTCGCACTAGTTGCTAGACTTGAGGTTGTTCGGATCTTTCTTGCATTCGCGGCTCACATGAACATCACGGTCTCCGGATGGACTTCAAAATTGCTTTTCAATGGAAAACTTAAAGAAACGATCTATAGCAGCCAGAAGGATTCATTGATCCGTAGTTCCCTAATCACGTCGACAACTGAACAAGACTCTCTACGGTCTCAAACAAGCCCTCGGGCGTGGTATGATAAGTTATCATCCTTTCTTATTGCCAATAATTTCACTAAAGGATCGGTCGACCCAACACTTTTCATACAATATCACGGGGCACACATTTTAATCGTTCAAATTTATGTGGATGACATCATTTTTGGGTCAACACATCTAAAGTACTCAAACGCTTTCTCAAAACTGATGAAAAAACATTTCGAAATGTCTATGATGGGTGAACTTACATTCTTTCTTGGATTGCAAGTTCATCAATCACCTCGTGGTATTTTCCTAAGTTTACAAATATGCCCTTGAAATTTTAAACAAACATGGAATGCAAACCGCGGATACCATGCCACCATACTAAGAAACTGGACGCTGATTTACATGGGAAATTGGTTGACCCTACCAAATACCAAGTATTATTGGGTCTCTCATGTATCTAACAGCCAGTAGGCCTGACATTGTATTTGCTGTATATCTTTTCTCCTTATCGGTCGAGACCAACTGAAACTCACCTCTCTGAGGCTAAAAGAATCCTCCGATACATCATGGGAACCATTAACTTGGGGATCTGGTATCCGAAGGATTCTTGTTTTGAACTAATAGCTTTTTCAAACGCTGATCACGCAGGTTGCTTAGATTCACGGAAAAGTACTTCAGGAGCTCTACAATTTGTTGGTGATAAACTGGTGTCATGGCAATCGAAGAAGCAGGATTGTACATCGCTGTCCTCAATAGAAGCATAATATGTAGCCATGTCGGGATGTTGTGCTCAAGTCATTTGGATGAGAACACAACTCAAAGACTATGGTTACGTATTTAACAAAATCCCGATGTATGCGACAATCGGTGCTATTGCAATCTCGTGCAACTCTGTTCAACATTTAAAATCAAAGCACATCGATCTTCGATATCATTTCATCAAGGAGCATGTGGAAAGGGTACTGTTGAATTATACTTTGGGGTATTGAATACCAACTTCTCACCAAATCCTTAGCTCCCTAGGTTTACTGAGTTGGTCCACCGGATTGGTATGCGGTGTTTGACTCCAGAGGAACTAGATGAACTTTCAAAACAATCTTAAAACCAGTCAAACACCAAAACCTCTTTTGTAAATATTTTTCAAAATCAAAATACAAAAATATAAAATCTACAAAATTCAAAAATATTCTCCTATCTAAATTTCTTTCAACATGGCAAGTACAAATCTTCCGTCAACACTTTTCTCTTTTAAAATTCAGTTATTTTTCGATCAAGTGTTGAGGGGAGAAAGTAAATATTTTCTGTTTCATAAAACCTTGTACTTGCATGTTACCTAATATAGGTTGTATCTTTGTTAATGGTGGTCACATTTCTGGTTCATTGTCACTCCCCTGACTCAAATTTATAAAATTTCATTATTTCTTAAGTCGAGGGGGAACGTCGTCAAGTTTCTTTACAAATATCATGCTTTACGTAACCAAAGTGGAAGTTATGGGCATTGGAAGAAAATCAATGAGGTGTAGGGACCAATGTTGCCAAAAGTTTAAACTCATTTTTAATAAAATCTCTTCAAATAACATTCTAAACACATTTATTACTTTCTAACCCTAACCTACCTATAAATCGTTCTACCAACTGCTTTAAACTCTTGATTTGTAAGTGGTTACATGATCTTTGTGTTATTATAAACAATGGTTCTGATTTTTATACAAATCCAACGGCTAGATTTTGAGTTAGGAGTGATTTTGTGTTCTACGCGTATGCGTATGAACACAAGATCATCATTGGGTGTTTATAATGAAAGTTATTGTGTCTAAATTCTTAAAATCACGTGTTATAAACATTTCCAACTTCAAAATCCACCCAGAAATCGTTTTAACCGTGTTTCGAAAATTAGGGTCGTGGATTTGGGCGTTTTCAGGGAGTGTTTCTGATAAATAGTTTGTTGTATGATGAGTGGAACATTGTTAATTAACCAAAACCACTCTTGAATTGATCCCAGAAACATTAATTTTGTGAAAATTAAGAATTAGGGTTTATGTTCATATAAATTGGGTACTTTTGATCCATAAGGTTACTAATGTTAAAACTTGTTGCAACATAGTCATATAGCTTCTAAGGTATCCCAGAAAACTTTTGGTGCAATTCTTATGGCTAGATTCCTTACTCGTAATATTTGAATTCTAGGGTTTAAGTTTTTACGCGTAAGTGAATCCCACGCTGAATTAATGATTGTGACTTCATGAAAAAAATTAAAAAGGATTGAATAATGTGTTTATGAATGTGTTATGATGAATTTGTTTCAGAATCAAGGTTAACCATGGTTTCCTACGGATAAGGATTACCTTACGCGTAGAATGTTATTCGTAAGAGTATTCTTACGCGTAACCTTTACGCGTAAGGTTCTACAAAGGGGACTACGCGTATCCTGTGAAGGATATGCGTAAACTTGAGTCTTACGCATAAGGTTCACACTTACGAGTAACCTTACGCATAAGCTCTATCATATGCTAACGCGTAAGCTTTATGCTAAGTTCTTTTCTTACACGTAATATTTACGCCGCAAGTTATGTTCCTACGCATAAGCTTGCCTAAGCTGTATGATCTATCTTGTACGCATAAGCTTGCAATTCCTACGCCTAAGCCTAATTTTAACCATCATTTTGAATTTTTACGCATACAAACTTGTAAATAAATAAATCATAACATCACGAATCTAAAATGTCACTAATAAGCTTAAATGGTTAATATGTTGTGAAAATAAGAAAAAATTTGGACTTTAAAACTCAAAATTAAATTCACGAAACTTATCACGACTACTTTGGACTATTGGACATATAAGTGACGTTGGACTCGTAACATTCATCAACATAACATATTCAATAATTGAACAATAAAATCAACCTTTGACTAACGTAATGTCTTTCGATATGTTGGTTCTTTTGGCTCAATATCTTTCAGATCACAATATGGACGTCCAAATGGAATACATTGTTGCACCTAATGTTCTCTCAATGGAAGACATCTTCCCCGACGGTTACACTATGAAGATTGGGAAGAACAATCTCAGAGTCGATTTCGATAACTTCACGTGTTCTGAGTCTTCTTGTCAAATTGTTGTGGATATTCTGAAGACTCACCCTTACAAGAACATGCTCTCTAATTCTGCGAACGCGGTGATTTATGTTCACCACTGGCACACAACGCAGAAGGTCAAAGGTCAAGAGGTCAGTAAAGTAACACTCAACGACAAACAAGTCACCATCACTCCATCAGACTTAAGGGCTATTCTTCTTCTTCCAAACATCCGCCTGAATACAATGCTACTCCTACATAAGATGTCACTCTCCAGTTCATGGTCGACATCGGCTGTGATGAAGCTGCTGGGATCATCACAAAACATTCATCAGTTGATCTTAAGAACATTCCCCAGCCATGGAGAACCATCTACATCATGATTGCCAAATCAGTTTCGACGCGATGGTTTTGAGCATCCAAAGCTCATGGAACTACAAATATTTTAGGGCATGGTCAACATGAAACACATCGAATTTGCAGCTCTGATCTGGGACTACATGATGTCATACCTAAAAGCCGGCACCAAGATTCCTTATATCGATATACTAAACTGTTAATCCAAAGGATTCTGGGAATAATCCGATATTCCTTTGAGACTAGATGACCCAACCATCACTCCGTGTTGCTTGAGTCCACACTCAATGTTGTCAGATTTAAGGACTCAACAACGAAGAAACAAGGTGCAGATACGAGATTGCCTTCTATCTGCCTTGCTAAGGGACGTCAATTGTACAAACGATATCCCAAGGTTGAAGCAAGAAAGTGGGGTTCATTGATGAAAAGTCTTCGGTACACCGTTAGGAAGACCGGAGAGGCATCTTTGGAAGTGTTGCAACAATCGAGTACACGTAAATATCCTAAGAGGACTCACACCCTCAAAAGGAAAGTTCCATCAAAGGGTGACATCCCTATTCCCAAACCAACCACAATGATGGACGAGGACACGGAGGATACTGAAACAGATGAAGAGGTTATCTACTCAGAATCTGCCACAGATGATACACTAACAGTTGAAAACCTCTAAGTCCCAAGGCTGATAAAGGGAAAACTCCAGTGCAAGAACAGGAAGAAGAAAGCTCAGATGAAGAGCCACTGGATGAAGACAAAGACTACAGAAAGAAATTGAAGAAGCTCAGACTTCAACATGTCTGCGAGGAATTCACCCGTCAACAAACTCGTGGCCCTGGAGGGTCAAGTGGTGGTGTACTAACCACACCAGTTTCCGATGCGGTTAATCAACCCGAAAAGGGAACTGGTACCACCACCCACGAATCAGAACAAAAGCAACTAGAGGATGAGATGATCTTTGACTTCGAGGAACCTGATAAGAAGAAGGAGAAGACTGAGAAAATTATTGATGAAGATGTTGAAGCCACAGCTAAAGAAAAAGATGAAAAAGAAGCCCAAGCTCAAGCAAATGAAGAGGCGAGATCAAGGTGAAGAAAAGGCTCAAGCGGAAAGGAAGCAAATGATTACATTCTAGACAGTCCCGTACGTAGCAAGGAACAAACTTCTGAGCCACCTAAGGATCCCGAGCCTCCTCATGTATCATCATCGTCCGACTCTTCTTTCATTCATCACCACCACCATCCAAAGACACCACCAGATCCGAATCTAAATCGGTAAAGAAACCGACCGATACTTGGATATCACGTGCAAAAACAAAGATTGTCAAAGCTGTCAGGCAAGTAAGGAAGAAAGACGTAGTCAAAAAGAAATTGAATCAATGGCCGACAAAGTTAACACTCTTCAGGACTTGATAAACGAGTTCTCGGATGAAAGGGAACAACCGCAACAATTTTTGAATAGAGATATCCAAGGGGAAATGGAGAAGACGATCAGAGAATACACTCACAAGTTTCTCATCGACACCGTCCCTGGAGTGACAGAGAGATGTTCACGCACAACTTTATCCACATCTCATGCAAGTGGTCAAGCAAACAATACAATCTACTCCTATTGCCATACAAATCAAACCAAGTGAGCCCACGGTTGTCTCCGATGCAAAATTGATTTCAAAGCTGGTCGTACAATTGTCTAAACGATCTGCAACGTTTACTTCTGACGAAGCTAAATTTTTTGAGGCATTGCTGGAATTTCAACTTAAAACTTCTTGCAAAACGGCAGCTACAACGGCTAAGTGTCCAAGAGACGATGATGATGGATAAGGACTCGAGGTGAAACGCAAGAAGAAACCGGTGAATCATCCTCTATGCTTCTACCACCCCCAAGGACCTCCACTCAAAGAAGGTCTCCACAACGGTCTCCTGCACTGATAAACCTCGGATTCTCGACCACCACAAACAAAGAAAACCGGTGATCACTTTGAATACACTGGTGGTGACGATGAAGAAATCCCTGAGCCCCAACAACAACCTACTTCTTCTACGACAACAAAGAAACCGAATCATCTTCGGCCAAAGAAGAAGAAGAAGAAAAAGACCAATGTTGTGTCATGGCTAGACGAAGATGACACCGAAGAATATGACTGGTTCTCTAAACTTGTTGATGCTACACCTCAATTACCAGAAGGTTAAGAAATGGTAGATGGTCGTACAATGGAGCATGTGAAGCTTATACAGGAAAAGTTCAAAGTGAAGAAAATGACCAAAGCAAAATTGAGGCGAATCAAGAATGATGCATTTCAACTACTTAAAGACACCGTGACAGGCAATCGAAGTCGAATACCATTTCGACAACATTGCACGAGCCATGTCTAACAACATTGACTGGCTCAATCTTGAATCAAACATTGACTTCACCAGACAAGATAAAGCTCCATACTACACTGGTTGGACCAAACCTCTACCTACCATTGGCTGACCGGATCAACCCAAGATTCCATACCGCTATTTCTTCAACAACGACCTAGAGTTTCTTCTACACGGTAGCGATGTCACCAAGAAATACGCTACATCACTCACACTTTCCCCGGCAGCAATATACTCCCACAGCATAGCCATCGAGGAAGAAGCCACACACATGTTTGCCAACAAAGTGGAAAAGTATGATCTCGATGCACCGTGGGATTCATCATTGGCCGAACGACGAAGAATCTACTACAAAGATGCCAGTTCTGAAGTCGAAAAAGGAAGTATTCAAAGAAAACGGATCGTTGCAATCTAGCATGTTACTCTTTCGTCGAAGTGGGACTACACATTCCTTAAGAAAATAGTGGTCAAACAACAAGACGAAGAGGAATATGACTTTTGTGAAGCGGATTTTCCGAGATTGTCGCTAAATGACATTGAAGATATGTATCTGGCAAAGGTACAAGGATGAATGCGACATTTCTCTACAACTATCCAACGCGAGTACATCAAGTCATTGTTCATATTCATCCGTAGCATCGTGATCCAAGAACGTGTAGAAGATATTCAGCTTGCCGTAGAATCGTATCGAAGCATGTTAATCTACAGAACCACAGCTTGACCTTCCCGACATAAGCCAACTTGCTCAATACACACTCATCAAGAAACCATTTGGGGTAGTCTACCAAAGTAAACTACACCACAATTGCTTCATGGCGTGCAAAGAGCTTCATAAGTTTTGGGATCACACATTGAAGAAGGTTCGGGATGGGTTAGCATACTGGTTAAAGGAGATTCATGACAGCATAGGGTCACCAAAGAGATGGAATTCGAGGGATAGGAGGGATGTAAAGAAGATCATCACTAGGATTGATGAAAGATTGTTTAGGCGATCAGATCGTAACATTGAAGAGTTTCGTTCTGGTCGTCAAAGCATATCTCTCACAGGCTACCATCGTCCGAACGCATTCCGGAGTTTTTTGGAATACCTGATACTCTGGTACCCTTAATTTGTTTCTCTTATCATTATTTGGATGTGTGAATTATATCTGAAATGCTTGTGCACACATTTCAGTGCCACAATCCTTATAAAAGGAGCGAAAGCTTTTTACTTTTGAGTAAAACTAATCAAAACTTTCACTTTCAAAGTTTTGCTCAAAAGAACAAGTACTTCCCTTATGATTTTCAAAACCTCAAAAGTTTATATCACTTGTTGAGGGGAGTATTTGCTTAAAACTTTGTTCACAAAATTGTTCTTCGTGGTAATCTTCCTACAAAACTCAAAATTGACATATTCGATATCAAAAATTTCAAAAAATACCTTATATGCCATTTTGAGGGGGATAAAATTATGTGATAAGAAATATGTTACGAATTGCTATTGAATCATTGTGCTAAAGACTTAACCAATGAAATGACGAGCTCTTAAATGTTAGTAACATGAAAAGACTTGTCCGGGACGGGTAATAATTTCAAGCTAGTTCGCTAGTGATGTATACGTGTCTCAAGAAAGGACTTGTCCGAGTAGAATGTACCATTCGAGAAACTCTTGGTAGACATGAACCTTGACGAGTCAAACCTCCTATCCAATAGGAGTGTTTACAAATCTCATTTGATTAGCCAGTGATGTAACCGTGTCTCGCAGGAATTTTTTTATCTTGAGTTGATCAATTCAAAGTGCGCGCTTTTCTCTCACCGCGGCAAGCCACAAAATACTTAAGCACGTGGAGGAGGGGGAGTATTTCTAAAAATATAAAACTCTTTCGTGGTACAAAATGCTTTATTCATAACCACTTTGAGATATTTTCATTAAAATGGTTTTGCTACAACATAGGTTAGTCATGGAGTTATAAGCTTACTAAGGTTAGAATAACCGCCCTATGATCCGCCAGAAAGCGGAGGGATCTACCCAAGGACACCACCAATAGTTAGAATTAGAGGTCCTTAGGTATGATTATAAAAAGGAGAAAATGAGAATCGGAGAAAGAAGGAGTAGAATAATTAAAAAGAAACGTGAAAGAAAAGGTGTGTTTGTACCCGCATTATCTGCCAACCAAAAAGGCACACGTTCAAATCATATGCTACCGGTTGTCACTTGACGACACCGGGTTGAAGATTAAAGTCGCCATGGACCTAGTGACGATGCACCAAACCCTTAGCCACTCCAGCTTCCTGCCAACAAGCTTGTTTCATTCTCACAGGAACCCTACGTAAACTATCGCTTTCTTTAGAGATTGCTGGTATCAGAATGAGACCCTCTCCTAGTCTCCGCCACAGAAAACCAAAGTGCACTATTGAGTCTAGAGCCAACGAGATTCATCAAAAGATCTCTTAGAAAATAATTTTGTCATTCAACAATAAGGATGCAAGTGATACATTCAAGAGTCCTTCCAGCTTAGCAACTGTCGAGAACATTTATGAAAGGTTCACACATGTGATCCTCGATTGAATGGAAACCCTCGCCAGGTCAACATCAAACAGCCCCGACACAACAGTCACTCGGTAATCCTTGTGGGTTACACTTAGTGTCTCAAATGGTCTATAGTCGTGGGGTGATGCTGGTGTACCTCACTTACCTCGAACCGTATGTGTACTTCGTACATCGCTATCTCACTTGTGGGAATCCAGTTCGTGAACTTTCTTTGTGAGAATTAGAGTCGTGTTTTCACACTATGCTCACCTCGAAGTTCAAACTTGTAAGCTCTGGATTATTTCTAACCCTTGTTTTATGTTTTCATGGATGCTCGCGTTGGAAAAAGATCGTGCAGATTCTTCACTTGCTCATACCAACAATAACACTAATTGAAGTTCTCTCAAAAGGCAACACAAAGTCAAAATGATTCGTCGTCAAAGTCAAAGAATCTACAAAGTTTAAAGACTAAGAGAACTACATCAATACTGAAATCCAACGCAAAGAGCGGTGTGAGCATGTTGGAGAAAGACGTGGAGACACTAGAGCAATGAAGCAGACCTGATGCAGATAACCACAACATACTATCACTACCACCACAAAGAACAAAGAAAATGAAGACGTCAAAGCATAATACTTCAAAAGAAACAAGATCCCTACACTGGGGAGATTGTTCGAATCAAGACAATTCTTCTCACAAGAAAGAAGAATGTCGAAGACGCCAAAGCAACTATTACATCCGCATCTACAACGCTTTTTCACTCATATCATCAACACAACACTTAGGGGAGATTGTTGAATCACTTTAAACTAGATTACAAGTGTTAGTAATTAATAATGTAATAGTTAGCTTAATTAGGCTTTTATGTTAGTACTTAAGGCAAGGATTATGTAGAAAGCCCATAAGCCTTGGCCCAAGCCCAATAAGTAAATGAAAGGAGCTTGAGGTTGCCTTTAGCTCCTTCCCTATAAATACCTTTGTAACTCTCATTTGAGAGTTGGTTGTTCATTTCATTTCAATATACATGCATAACTTTTCTATTATCCTATGCGTATTGTTTTGGTTTGTTCAACCAATCACTATCTTATCTCTACTTCTTATATTGATGCTTGTGTTGCAAACATGGTGACCTAACAAGACCCCAATATGACCTCTCATTATCAATCTTAAAACTGAATTTTAAACTTTGGAAAT